>CM021100.1:474415084-474850401 GCA_007115665.2 Sequoiadendron giganteum | reverse complement strand
GTAGAGGGGTTGAGGGATAGGGTTTAAGAGTTGAGGTTGGGAATTATAGAGTTGAGGGATTAGGGTTTAAGGTTGAGGGGTTAATAGTTAGGGTTGTGAGTGTATTGTAGAGTTGAGGGATTAAGAGGTATAGGGTTGAGGATTAGGGTTTAAGGGTTAAGGGTTGAGGGTTGAGAGGGTATAGGTGTTGAGGGATTAGGGTTTAAGGGTTGAGGGTTAAGGGTTGAGGGATTAATATTGTAGAGGGGTTGAGGGATTAGGGTTTAAGGGTTAAGGGTTGAGGGTTGAGGGATTAAGAGGGTATGGGGGTTGAGGGATTAGGGTATAAGGGTTAAGGGTTGAGGGTTGAGGGATTAAGAGGGTATGGGGGTTGAGGGATTAAGGTTTAAGGGTTAAGGGTTGAGGGTTGAGGGATTAAGAGGGTATAGGGGTTGAGGGATTAAGGTTTAAGGGTTGAGGGTTGAGGGATTAAGAGGGTATAGGGGTTGAGGGATTAAGGTTTAAGGGTTGAGGGTTGAGGGTTGAGGTATTAGGGTTTAAGGGTTGAGGGTTGAGGTATTAAAAGGGTATAGGGGTTGATGGATTAGGGTTTAAGGGTTGAGGGTTAAGGGTTGAGGGATTAATATTGTAGAGGGGTTGAGGGATTAGGGTTCAAGGGTTGAGGGATTAAAAGGGTATGGGGGTTGATGGATTAGGGTTTAAGGGTTAATGGTATAGGTTTCATGGTTTAAGGGTCCCACTCCCTCTCTCAGATCTTCCCCCCCACCATATAACTGAATAAATTCTTTCCCTCTCAAGTTTGTCTCTCTTGGGTCTCACTCCCTCCCATGCTACCTACACTAATCAATGTCACTCCAATGCCCTCTCTCACAATCCCTCTCTGTCAGGCCTCACTTACCTCCCACCCTACTTTCTTAGGTCTCTCCTTCACACCCCCTCTCTCCCACTTTGACTCTCTCTCCTTCTCTCAGGTGTCTCCCTCCCACCCTCTCTCCCTCTCTCTCTTAGGTTTCTCCCTCCCATGCCCTCTCCTTCCCCCCCTCTCTCTCTCAAGTCCCTCCCTCCTACCCCCTCTCTCTCTCTCCCACTCCCTCTCTCTCACTCCCTCTATCTCTCTCCCACTTTGTCTCTCTCCCTCTCTCTCAGGTCTCTCCTTTTCAAAACAACATATTTGGTGCTCATTAAATTTGGTGTGCACCAAATGTGTTTTACCTTGAAACAGTAAAATAAGGCTTGACCTTGTAATTCAGGCCCACATTCTCGTGTATTTGTCTGGTTTAGCACTTTATCCGAGTCAAAAACACATTTTTTTATGCAGTTGACTTCATATTGCACCAATCTATGCTTGATCCATCACCTTTTTACCACCAATGTGCATGGTAGACAATGTAGAAGAAGACATTTTGAAGTTTCTACATCATTTTACATTAGCTCAGGTAATATATTTATTTTGGTAAATTGAAATTTTTATATTTAGTATATTTGTTTGTTTTTGATGATATAAACTAAATTTCCTTAATTATTTTATTAATCATAACAATTGGACATAGAATTCAACATTGAATTAGATGGGATTTGAATAAAAAAGTTCAATTTTTATGAGTTTGAAGAACAAAAAAATTAAAAACATGACATTTACTTAACATAAATTTACTTATGAATTATATTTGCATTGCTTATAGTAGTCCATTTCACTTTATTTCATTCTTTTTTCAACTAATTTGGAAAACCTAATAGCTTTCATCAATGTTAATGCAAGTGTCCATTAATTTTTTTGTTCCACAAAAAAATCACCTTCATCACATGTGCTTAGATAAACTCAAGTGAGTTGACATAGTTGTTAATGCAAGTTTCCATTCATTCATACCATTTACCTTTCTAATAAATAAAAAAATGGGAAATTTTGTGCAATTGAGAATACTTATATTGTCTTTCTAAGTTGCCTCATTGCCAAAGAAATAGTGAATAATTATAAGATATAGCATCACAAAGCCTTCTTTGAATTCATATTCTTCATGACTTCGTTGACAATCAAAAATTTGGTTTTGAGAAAAATAAACACAAGAGTCTCTAGTTTTCATTTAGGTGGCAACAACTTATACCCTAGGTCAGTGATGCAGAGCAGGGAGACAAAAACTTCAACAATCATTTAATTAGACCAGTTTCAAACAATCTTCAATCTCAAAAACCTCAATTCAATGTTGAATTGACCAATTCACATCTAAAACAAAATAAAGATCATCCATAAATAACAAGTATGCTTTTCAAGATGACTACCATTCTAAACCTCTAGAAGATTTTAACAAAACCCACCATATGTAAGTCTATTGCTCGAAATATTGTATTCATACAATAGTCACTCCTAAAAGAATGAAATAAACTCAATATTACTATAAACTCTAATCTGTGAATTTTTCATCATAACCTTTATAAAGTTCAAGTTCAATAATGCTAGTCAAGAGGTCCACAACATCAAAATCAAAGTTCCAGACCTTTGGTGCAGGAGCACCTTGTAAGCTCAATTTTGTCAAAAATGTCATCTTTAGTGAGCATGGTCAAATGCTACGATTTTAGTTAATGTTGAGTATATTGTGTTCAATAAGGTCAGCTAGACTATTTTATAATGTATTTGGAGCTAAGGGAGTTCAGGTGTGTCATAGCTTGCAATTTGGCTAAATGTGGTCAGAAAAGTTGCTAAAAGATGCAAAATTTGCAGAGTCTGAGGGAGTTGGAATGAAGTAAAAATATGTTTAATAATCTTCAATGCCTCGAAGGAGAGGTTTTTGGTTGATTTGTACCCCATTTTTATCAAGAACATTATTTTCTAGAGATTTATTGGTTTCTCTCACTTTTCTTGTTGTTGTACGACCTGTACGGACTCTAAGATGATATGAAACCAATTGGATGTTTTAGATTAAAGAATTAGATTTCATTTTCATCTATTTATAGGTTCGAACTCTTTGTATAGCGAAATTTATATTGTTTTTACTGCTACTACCTACTTTCATAGTGTTCTTGGATTAAGGGGTTTTATTATGTAATTCGAACCATTACACTTTTTCTGCCTACTGTAACTTGTGGAATGGGTACTATAACTTTTAAATACATGCCTAACCTATTTATAATGTTGTGGGGTCAAGGTTGGGTGTTTGGGATGATGTTCTAGGACTATAGCAGGGTCTTTTCATGGTGAAAATTAGGGCTTCAAGTGGTGTTTTGACAAAATGTGGGAAGGAATGTCCATGTAATGTATTATTCACCACATGAAGGGTCTGGTAAGTGTGTTTGGTGCTTTTTATGGGTCTAGCAAGTCCGGGAGATAGGAGTTTCATTAAAACCCCAAGTATTTTCCTTGAAATTGAGGGTTTGGTGTATTAGGGGTCTAGAGGTCTTGGACCTGGAAACAAATCAGGAAATTGGAGGTTTTGACACATAAAATACTTTTTTTTGAGGATTTTGAGTGAAGATGTAGTTTTTAAAAGGTACTATCTTTGTAAATTAGGCCAATTGAATAGCCTTTCCCAAGGTGGGTCTATTGGAAGTCAATTTTGGTCCAAAGGAGTTGATGTTGGGGTTTACCTATGTTTTATAACTTGCAAATGGGTATCTTAATCATTCCTGAGTTTTTCAAGTATTTCGGAAAATCTTGGTGAAAAGGCCCTTGAACCGGGTTACCTATGCTACAAGGGAAAGCTTGGTAGAAGTTGGGATTTTCAATTGAACATCTGGTTTTTCTTTGGAATCTAATTGATTCTCATTGATTTTTTGTATTGAATGGTTTCCACCCCTCTCTACATCAAATATGGTGTTTCTTGGTAAGTTAAGTGATCAAGTTGTGTGTAAGTCTATTAAGAGCCTTCCTCTAAATATTTGAACAAGTTCATTGTGTATCCCTACATGTACTACATCAGCCTCTAGGTACTTTGCCAACTCTTCAAACACACTCAAAATCCCTACTCTAATATCTAACCCTATAGACATCTAACTCCATCATGTATGAAAAATATTGTGTAGCATAGACATGTTTGATAATTCTAAACAGCTTGCTGCCTTCTTCCATAAAATGCTTTGGTGTGTTTCATATTTAATACAATGTAATCAGCGATATCAATATTTTTGTAAAATGCATTACTTACTTTTGTTCTATGTGTGTTTGTGAACATGTAGCATTCAAGGTCATGCCGAGGAAACGACTGAAGCCTCTAACACCAGAAGAACGTGCAGCTAAAAATGCAAGGAGAAGAGAATTAAAAAATGTAGCTCGTGAAGCAAAGGAATTGCAGCCCATACAACCACAAATTCCCATGCAATCTAATAGAGATGTCAAATTGGAAAAACAAAGGGCACGAATGAGGAAAGTTCGTGGAAGGAGAGGAATGGATACAAAAGTTGGGGGCACATCATCAACCATAGGTGAAGCTCAATGCACATCTCCAGTTGAAGACACATTGACAACAACATGTGGTTTTCCAGGTACATTGGAAATCACATCTCCAATTGAGGACACACCATCAAAAACATTGTGTTTTGAAAGTACATCAGCAAACACATCTCTATTTGAAGGCACTCCATAAACAACATCTAAAGTTGGAGGTACAACATCGTTTACATGTCAATCTCAAGGTATGTCATCAATTGCACCTCCAATTGAAGGTACACGATCTATCCCCGATGTTGTTGACCTTCCCAATATTCACACAAATTTACATTTGAGAACTCCTCCTAGAGTTTTGCATAGAAAACCTACATTTTTGATTGATATTGATTCCAATGTTTTGAAATGGATTCCTAATAAGATTCCAAAATGTACATGTCAAAGTTATGCACAAAGGATATGGAGTTTGTTTTTTGCGAATCTAAGTGAGGGTGGAAGATGCCAACTATTTGCTGAAATGATGAGGCAAATCAAATTTAGGCCCACCATGAAGGCTCTTGGGCTAAGAGTTTTGAATGACTCAAGTGAAAATTCCATTGTAAATAACTTGATGAGTGCATACAAGAGCGTGGGTTCCACCTCACACATGAAGGATAGTTGTGCCACACGACGTGTGACGACAACAACACTATTAAGCAGTCAAACAAGGAACAAGGTGAACCTTACAAAGGCAAGTAAGTCTTTGAAAATAAGTAGATCATCTCTAATGAGAGCCAAAGGAAGGCATGAAAGAGTGGAGGATCCAAATAGCAATGAGTTATGGGCATTTTCGAGTAGAGTGCCACAGAAAGACACAAGAATTGCTCAAGGCATGAGATCTTTAATTGTGAATTATTGGAAGGATAACAAAAGGACCTCTCCTAATCAAAGAGATGTTATAAGAAGGAGAATTTGTAGTAAAAACCATGAGCCACATCCAATGCATTATTTGGATACCACTCAAACCCAATTTTTTGTTGATTTTATACAAAAGTTTCTTGAAATTAAAATATGTCAAAGGTATTTTGAAATGCTAAAGACTTTTTGTGTCAAAATAAATCACACACGCACTACTTGTTGTTGTAGGGTTCATATTGATTTTTCTAACCATTATGATGTTTATCGATGTATATGTGTAGATATGCATACTAACAATGTTTTGCAGGAATGTAACATAATGCCTCCACCTAAATCGTCAAGGAAATTTTTGTCTTCCATTTTATGTGAAAGAGAGGATGGTCAAATTTTTTACAAAAAATCATGTTTGGATGGCACATGTGATCATTGTGGTGGCATGCAACATTTTCCAATTTTCCAACACATGGCTAGTACACACACAATTGGAGACAAAATTATGGAATTTGGTAAATATAAGACAATGGCATACAGTCTAAAAGATGGGAAAGAAGCAAAGAAGTGTGAATTGATCAGTGATAAGATTCCAGTGTATCAGTTTATGGGAATTTTTCATGATTATGTGGTCTATGATTATGCAAGGCATACACATAGAGCACAATGGTTGGACTCACAGTTCAAGTTATGCAAGGACACATTTCCACTTTGTCATATCATTTCAGTTGTCGAATTCGCTAAGAACTACACACTACAACCACAAAACAAGGTGCAATCACAGTACTACAACTCCATATAGGTTTCTATATCTATGCATATAACATTCATTCATGCAAATGATAGTGCAGAGGAAAATAGGAAAGCATTGAGGGAGTATCACTTTTACATCAGTGATGATCACACACGTTCTATAGATTTTGTTCAAGGTTGCTTTCATATGTTCTATGCTAATTTGGCTAGTAGGGGCATATCATTTAGTTAGCATATCATATGGTCAGATAATTATACATCACAATTCAAGAACGCCAAAAAGTTTTACTAGTTGAGCAAGATGCATAGGATTAGTGTTGTTCAACATATGTGGAACTTCTCAGAGGTCAGGCATGGAAAGGGGGAGCATGATGGAGAAGGTACATGTATCCAAAGAGCCCTAGCACGAGAAAAGTTAAAGTACACAAACAGTGTAAAGTTGACAGATGCAAGATCAATTTGTTGAGAAATTATGTCTCAACTTCCAGCTTGAAGTCCTCGTTTTCATGCCTTGGTGATTTTGTGTTGTTTACAAGGTTCTGGCGGAGGCAAAACCAGAATGGAATTAGGCATTGTTCTATTTGCCTAAAGTTTCGGGTTTTGGTTCTCGATCCTGCTCCGACTCTGCTTCCCTCAGTCTGTTTCGCTTCGCAGGTTTTGGTGGAGGCGGAACCAGTTTTGGAAGTTGGCAATGCCCGTTTGCCAGGTTCCTATTTTAGTTCCAATTCTGACTCTGAGCCTGACTCCTGCTTTTACGGTTCTTCTAGATGTTTGGATTCTACTTAGGGTGTTTTCCTCTGCCTTGTCCTATTTTTGGATTGTTGTTTCTTGCAGTTGGCGGAGGCGGAACCGGAACCAGATTGGTTCTTGATCTTGGACTTTTGGTAAAGTCCTATTTCTATTTTTGTTCCATCTCCGGGTCCGGCTCTGACTCTGATGTTCCTATCTTGGTTTGACCCCAGGTTGACTTTACCTGGTCAGAACTGTTTCCAATGAGTTCCTCTTTGGCGTGGGCGGACGCGGAACCGAAATGGTTCCTGAACCTGAAATTTTGGTAGGGTCATGTTTTGACTCTAGCTTCGACTTCGACTTCGACTTCGGTAGTGTGTATTTTCGGTGGAGTCCTATTTCGACTCTGACTCCGGCAGTGTTTGAAATGACTTGAAGTCTTGGTCGCTCCCGATGTCTGTTTGACCATTTTGGTTGCTCTATCAGTTGTGATTGCTGATGGGTCTTGGACGCATGGCATCTGGTTGAATAGTGATTGGACGGATATCAAGATAGTTATTATGGCAGTTGCATTTGTCAAAGAAGGGTGGCAAGCTCAACCATTTTGGTAATGGCTTTGAATGCAATGACGACTTGTTGTAGGAGATCTGTCAGATCCGACCAGATGCGTGATTTGAGGATGGAATTCATTGCTCTTCTAAGTCAGTTACATTTGGATGAGAGATGTGTTATTTCTCATAAGTTAGACAAGTTGAGTTGTGTCATGAAGTTGCAGAGCAAGTTGAAGTCGCGAGCTGAAGGACGTGAGTTCTTGAAGAGGGTTTTGAACTGTATGTTGTAAAAACATTGTAATAGTGGATCTGAATCTCTCTGGGTGATTGTGAGCTGAGCAACGAAATTCAGATATTGTATGTAATCGATTCATTACTGTAATACAATTGATTTGACTTTGTGTGGTGGGTTTTTTGCCTGAAAGGGTTTTCCCACATAAATACTGTGTCATCTTTGTTCGCTTATCTTTCTGGTTTCTCATTGCCATGGTTGTATGCATCTCTATAAGTTTTAGAAACTGTTAGTTTTTCATTTTTGCTTCTCTCCCTTGTAGTAAAGGTGTTAACGGAATGTATTCCACACTGTTGGGTCATTCCATTCGTATTCTTTTCCCTTCAAAGTGGTATCAGAGCTTGGCCAGTTCGTGTTATCCTTGTTAGGGAAAATTAGTTTTTTGCACTAATACTGTTTCAGTGGGAGACTTGCATTGTTAAACTTGTTTCTGTTGTGAGATGGCGACTACATCTGGTAGAATAGATATTGATAAGTTTAATGGCAGCAACTTTGAGTTATGGAAACTCAAGATAGAAGACTTGCTTGTGGATAGAGACCTCTGGATTGCAGTTTCTGGAACTAATCCACAAACTATGACCCAAGAAGCTTGGGATCTTGCTAATAGAAAAGTAAGAGGATTGATAAGATTGAGTCTAGCCGATTCTGTGCTCTTAAATGTTCATGAGGAGACGTCTACAACTGCTTTGTGGAAGAAGCTTGGTGATATTTACAAAGGAAAATCTCTGGTAAACAAGTTATTCCTGAGGAAGAAGTTGTACTCCTTGAAGATGGACGAAGGTGCCTCTTTTGCAGATCATCTAAACTTATTTAATATGAGTGTTATTCAGATGGCATCTATATGTGTAAAGATTGAGGAGGAGGATCGTTGCATGCTCCTGTTGTGTTTGTTACCTAACAGTTGGGATCATCTTGTGATGGCTATTGGAAGCACAACCACTTCTTTCAAGATTGATGATGTGGTTGCTTCACTTTTGTCTGAAGAAATGCGAAGGAAATCTTCTGAGATGGCCAAAGATGCTCTTTCTGTTTGAGGTAGAACAAAGGAGAAAGGCAAGAAGAAAGACAACAAGTTGAAATCCAAGTCTAAAGGGAGATCAAAGTCTCTTGGTAAAAAGTCCAAGGTAAAGTGTTGGAATTGTGGGCAACCTGGTCATATCAGGAAGGACTGCAAGGAGAAGAAGAAGAAGAATGCTTCCGACAACAAATCTTCTCAAAGTGATGTAGATGCCTTGATTGCAGCAACCCTGACAACTTAGGCATCAGATGATGTTTGGTTAGTTGATTCAGGTGCCTCTTTTCACATGACATCCAATAGAGATTGGTTCTCAAAGTATGAGAAGTATGATGGTGGAAAGGTATACTTGGCAAGTGATTCAACGCTGGAGATTGTTGGCAAAGGAAGGGTCAGAATTCAGTTTCCTGATGGGAGAGTCAAAGGAATCGGTGGTGTTCTTCACATCCCAGGTTTGGCTCGAAATCTTCTTTCTGTTAGTAAGTTAAATGATGCTGGTGTAGAAGTTTCTTTTTCTAGTAAGGGATGTAAAATGGCTAGAGGTGCAATGGTGTTAGCTAAGGGTGTTTGTACTGGCACTCTATACAAGCTAGATGCACGACCTGTTCTTTGTAACAATGCCTCTATAAAGTCATGTAATTTTGCACCTATAGAGAAAGATGAAGACTCTTCACTATCTGCAAATGCTTTGGAGGTAAAACTCCTAGTAGAGAAGACTATGTTATGGCATCATAGACTTGGTCACATTGGTGAGAAAGGTTTAAAAACCTTGAAGAACAAAAACCTAGTAGAAGGGCTTGATGATTGTAACCTTGAGTTTGATTTCTATGAACATTGTATCTATGGAAAGCAAGACTGTGTTTATTTCTCCTCTAGTCCTCACAAATCTTCTGGTATACTGGATTATATTCATTCTGATGTGTTTGGTCCAGTTGATGTTCCTTCGTTATCGAAGTCTAGATATTATGTTTCTTTTATTGATGACTGTTCGAGAAGGGCATTTGTATACTTTCTTAAAAGTAAATTAGAAGTGTTCAGTCAGTTTAAAGAGTTCAAATCTTTGGTTTAAAGAGTTCACAATTGTCCAGTGGTGCAATGGTGCAATGGGTCCAAGTAGTGAAGGTAATTATTTAGTTCATAGATTTTTCATTTAGTAGATGATACTAACATTGCAAAATATGAGGATTGTTGTACACTAACAGGATCGAGTGAGCTACACAATTTTAGAAGCTCCAATGCATACATGGACTATCCATACAAGGAAGATGGCATGCTTTTGTTATGCATGTACACTTCAATCATGGAATGATTGTGAGTCAACAAAGTGGGTTGATGAATGGTATGTAAGAAGTCTAACCCCACTTGACACTTATCAGCTCTCGATGGCTCTACAAATCATGGAGATGCAATCATCCATTGACTTTGATCATGTATTGGACCTACTAGAACTAGGTAATATATCTTACTTAAAATTTTTATTATGTTGCTCAGTAAATAAATCGAACAAGATGAACATATCAATGCAGGGCACATTTATACAATGATTGCAGATGAAGACAATGAAGAGGGTACAAATTATTACCTGTGCCATTGTATCAAGGCAAAAAAGAAATTGGAGTCCCTAGTTATAGACGGAGAAAACATAGAATATCCTACAGGTTCGATGGTTGTTACTGGAATATGGCTTCAAAGGTATCCAGTTAAGAATGTTGCAATTTGGTTGTTTGAGGACTTCGACATGCATCAAAAAATTCTTCACTATTCAAACCTTTTCATCACCACCAACGTTCATTTGATCAAATATAAGGGCAGACCTGTGAACAAGAACTTGTGGAAAGTGTGTGAGTCTGACCACGATGCTACACAATAAAGAGTAGAGTAGACCCAAATGGTTCCCTAGATTGATTTTTAAGTATGCACATTGAATTTGTGAAGTCATGTTATTGATCACTCTTTTGGACCAACACCTTGCAATAAGGATTTTTTACCATTATTGTTTGATGTCATATGTATTTATGACTGTCATTGATCATTTTTTGATTGTGACTATAGGTAATATTGAAGTTTGTCAAAGTATATAAGAAAAGAACAACATTGGTTGGTGGTGCAAGTGTTCAGTGGTATGAGAAACATCGATTGCTAGTGCATTTTCTAGTTGTCAATCTTCTCTTTCTTTTCCATCTCCTAGATTTATCGGATTCTTATATGCTACATGTTCTATGTTAATCCTCTCAGTGATATATTTTAAATTTATACGTAGGGTCATCGAGAGATGGTAAAATAGCAAAGGGGCACATCACCATTGTAGGACCTTCAACCAATCTCCTTATCTAGCATGCATGAAGGTGATAGTAGGTCTCATTAGCTGTATGACTGACATTATTTAGCTATTTCTCTTTTAATGATTTTTATGTGAGTCTATGTCTAAGATTGAGAGGCTTTTGCAAGTTTTTTGTGGACCAAATTCCTATGATAGTACACAACCACAAAGAGGCTACTACCCATGTGTTTTGTAGGGAGCAGGGGATGTACATGTTTTGAACCATTTTGGAATGCAAATAGATGGGCCAGCTGAGGTGGAATGGAAAAATAAAACTAGGCAGCAACTCCTTTTGTTTCTTCTCAAGTATAATATATTTCATGATCTGTGCTAGAAATGGGAGGATTATTTCCCTACATGTATTGCTACAAGTATTGACAAATGGGAATATTTTCAAGATGTTCTTCCATCACTATTGTAATATTTGTCATTGACTTAGTGTATTTTTTGATATACTAAAATTATGAGAAATTAATACATGCAAATGTGTATATTACATTTAAAATTAGTTGTAATGATTCATGGTTTATATTTAAAGTTATCTTCAAGGAAAAACATGTGGATTTATGAGTAAGAATGAAATAATGTTTAATATAATTATAGAAAGGATTATTTTATTGCCCCTACCGATGCATATTTT
The DNA here is from genome assembly GCA_007115665.2 of Sequoiadendron giganteum. Taxonomy (NCBI): domain Eukaryota; kingdom Viridiplantae; phylum Streptophyta; class Pinopsida; order Cupressales; family Cupressaceae; genus Sequoiadendron; species Sequoiadendron giganteum. The sequence goes on along the minus strand of CM021100.1, from coordinate 474,838,838 downwards.
TCAAGCCAAGGGATCATCCTTCCACACCTCCTACTCCTAAAATAAAATTCCCTACACTCAAATACATCATCTCACCGAGTTCCATTTGATGACAATAGGTGGGATGATGGTTATGCCATTAGAATAACCCCAAACCCTTAAGGTTGTTCAAGAAATCGATAGGAGCAATTTGATGAATTAAGGCACTAAAAGATTAAACCAAACCTTGCCAAGGCACCAAACACAAGTCAACTATCATGTGCAAGGATGACTGTCATGATATGAAAACCACCTTCATGACTGTGATATGTCTTTGTCATTAGTCACTTGACTTCCCACTGCCAACTGTCTTCATGACTGTCTCTCTCATTTCTAAGTTTCTCCATTCTTTCAGTCATTATCCTAATCCAAGGTAACTGCCATCTCCATTTTCCATGGCAGTCATGTCACTGTCTTGTGCTACATTTTTTAACAATGCTCCCTGACACCGAGTATCTCAAAAGAAAAAAATATTGTAATCTCTCAACTATACAACCTATTTCATGAACTCCATGCCATTCTATCTTGTAATCTTGCTAGCAGGTACTTTCAAAACACTACTCTTGAAAATGAAATAAGTATCTAGTCCTTTAATACATCAACCATTCTATAGTGACTGCTCCAGCTCTTCAGTGCTTATTTCTTTAACAAAAACCAAGGAACAAATAAAAACAAGAAAACTTCAAGTGAAAAGGGGAGTTCTTGAAAGATCTTTTTAAATGCATCAAGCCTAAAGCTTTCCTTAACTCCCACAAACTTGGACCACTCTTTAGCTTATGTGTTTAAGTCTTTAAGATCACTGCCCTTTCTCCATAGTGTTGCCCTCCATACATAGACTTGTATGTGTATCATGTTATGACTGTCATTACCCTAGTTCACTTTGCATACCCAACTATCCTTTTAATTGTCCATGTATGGACTGTCCTGCCTCTTTCATGCTTTACCTTCTACCCTAAAACTATGTACTATTCTTATGTCTATTATTCTCGTGCCATAAATGGATCATAATGTTGTTTTGTCTCTAAACCACTGTGAATGATGTATGTGAGACCTAATCATTTTCCTATTATTATCTATGGTTTAAGAATATTAAATCTTTTTGGTTTTTTTTGTTTTTTTGTAGAATTTCTGAATTTGAATCAAGAATGTTTAGTGGGGGAAACAAACAAGCCCTATATCCATTGTGGAAGTACATGTTAAGGGGCCGAAGGGTTCAGGTGGAACAACCACAATCTCATGCAAACTATGCCCAATGTCATGGAAAGGTACTTACACAAGGGTGAGGGTTCATTTCCTTCACATTCCTGGAAAAGGTGTTGATCTTTGTATAAATGAGGTGGAACGATACAAGGCTGTGAGAGATCAAGAAAGGGATGATGGTAAAGTTTCTAATATGAGCTCTCACACTTCAACAACAGGGGTAACATGGGCAATTGTTGCAAATCAAACTCAAATTAGAGAGGTAGAGGTGGATTTGTCTTCGAGAGATATAGCAATAGAAAGTTCTCAGTCTCACAAGAGGCCACACATTTGTAGCTCAGACCCCATTGGCAGATTATTTGATGTGCAAGACCAAGAAGCAGCTAATGCAACAATTGCACGCTTCTTTTATGCCAATGGAATACCATTTAATGTTGCTCGATCACCTTTCTATATAGAGATGGTCCAAGAAATCAGCAATACACCAACTAGATATAGACCACCTATGTAGGAAAAGCTTCACACTACTCTAATTGATAAAGAAAAAATTAGATTAGAGCAACAAAATACACCATTGAAAAGAGTGTGGGATTCAGAAGGATGCAACATTGTGATGGATGGGTGGACGAATACTAGAAAACATCCTCTACTTAATATCATGGTAAAATGCAACAAAGGGCCTTATTTTTTGAAGGCATTGGATTGTTCGGGGCAAGAAAAAAATGCAATGTTTTTAACCAGCTATATGATGACATTGAGGAGATAGGGGCATCACATGTAGTCCAAATTGTTATAGATGTTGCCCCTATTTGTAAAGCAACACACATGTTGGTGCAAAATAAATACAAGCAAATATATTGGAAACCATGTTGTGTGCATTTGTTAAATAATGCACTCAAGATATTGGAAGTTTGAGTGGGTTTCAGCTCTCATAGAAAAGGGAAAAAAAATTCAAATCTTTATATGCAACCATCACCAAACACAAGTTATTTATCAAAAATTTGCCAAGGTGGAGCTTCTCAAACCAGCTAATACAAGGTTTGCTTCTTATTTTATTCTTCTTCATCGTCTTTGTGAAGTGAAAGGTGCTTTGTGTTCCATAGTTGTTAGTGATGCATGGGCGGCTTGGAGTCAATCTACATCAAATGATGCAGTTGAGGTGAGAGGTATGATACTTGATGACTGTTTTTGGGCTGATGTTAGATTTGTTGTGGACTTTATTCAGCCCATATGTGAGGTGATCAAATTTGTAGATTTAGACAAGCCATGTTTGGGGGAAATTTATGAAGAAATAGATTCCATGTGTGAAAGAATTAAGAAGATAATAGATGCAAAAGATCCTTTACTATATCCTTTGATAGAAGAAAAGTTACATGGAAGATGGAACAAACTTAACACACCTCTTCATTGTGTTGCCTATGCCTTAAATCCTAAATGGCATAATATACAAGAGACCAATAAGAGTGCTCCATATGAGGATAGAGAGGTAATGAAGGGGTTTTGGGCTGCAATAAAAAAGATATATGACTGAGGTGAGGAAGCATCAGTTATGAGGAGTCAATGGAATAAGTTTTCACGTGGGCATGGTGACTTTTCTTCCGTGAAAGCTTTATATGATATGTGAGCACAAAAAGACCCTATAGAGTGGTGGTGGAACCATGGAGGTGAAACACTTGAATTGCAATCATTTTCTATAAGATTACTCTCACAAGTGGCTACCTCTTCATCTTGTGAGAGAAATTGGAGTACTTATGGTTTTATTCATTCAATAAAGAGGAACTGATTGGGGTCAAAGAAAGCACATAACCTGGTGTACATTCATAACTCACTTCGCCTTCTCTCTCGTGTAGATCCTGTATACAATGAGGGTCCTTCAGCAAAATGGGACCAAATTTCACCTGATGGAGATGTTGCAACCATAGTGGATGAAGTGGTTGAACCAGATGGCCTTATTGATTTACCCCCAGTTCTACTACCAGCAGAGGAACTTGAGTTAGAGAGTGATGAGTATTTGGAGAGCCTCATAACTGAGTACCTTGACATGGATGATATTGATGTGGTGTAGATGATATGAGATATCAAATAGATTTCTGATTTTTGTTTTTTGTTTGCAAATTAGCCGATCGAACTATCAATATTTCTGATTTCAATATGTAATCGAATATGTAATGTCAAATGTGAACTTAGAAGTTAAAACTATGATTATGGAATTTGAAGTATGAAGTATGAACTCTTTGGCTCTTTGACACAATGTGACAATGACATTTGGATTTGAATTTTGACATTTTGACATTTTGTGTATTTAAATTTTAAGGTTAATGTTCATTCTTAAACTTTACTACTACTATTGTTTTGAAAGTTCAATGTCATTATATTTTCAGATTTTCTATATATTATAAATTTTTATATTAAAAAAAAAATGGTGTCTCAAAGTACCCTTGTCTCCTATTTTCAAAAAAATGTCGTACGAGTACCCGTACCAGTACCAGTACCAATCTCACAACAACTATGGTAATTTCAAATCTTTATTATTTTCCCTCCAATCCAACAACCACAACTCGATCCTCTCCAGAATTTACATAGAATTTCTCATCCTCCTATAATTGATCAATGCCCCTAACCACCAAGAAACCAACTTTTCAAAACGCATAACCATTGCAATTACAAATTTGTTGCATTATGCAACTCACAAATTTGCATTTGTATCACTTTTCCTACTAACTAAAGTAATGACTCCATTATTTCATTGAGATACAATCTTTCATGTTGCCTTTTAGGCTTTCAAACTCACTTGTTGACACATTTTTAATGAAAGGGTGCATTCTGACCATCAAACATGGAGATTTGTAACTAGGTGCCAAGGTGCTCCTGTACCACCTACCTTGTCAATCCTACCGAATAGGAAAGCTAGTGAGCTCATTGGCTTGACGAATCCGTAGGGTTGACAAGGTAGGGGCAATGTATGCCTCATAGAAATCGATGCAACCTAGGTCATCTCTAACATACCTTAGGGTATGACATTCAACCAAACAACTACTATGCACCAATCTACAATGCCACAAGGGGACCTAATGAAGTTGTTCCAAATAAGAACCATGATGTAGAGTGGATCAACCAAATAGGAGAGATGACAAAAATTCTCTCAAATATGCCCACTTGGACAACAATTCACCAAACTCACAATAGGATAACCTTGCCACTTGACATGGGATTTTGGCCAATCAGAATGAGATAGAGTTTTAGACTAGATTTGTTACCCCAAAACATGTTTCTCTTGATCACTTGAAATCCAACCAAACTATAACTAAAATGGAGTTAAGTCTGCTGCCCACCTAATTCCATCGAAAAGAGAGCACAATCGCTTTGAGATAGGTTCAACCAACTCGATCCCTTAAGGGTCCAAAGTGCAAAAAGGAAACCAAATTTGATAGGGTATTACTCGTAAACCATGGTGATTATGAAATATCTGTCTAAACCTATGAGATCATGTTGGGCCCCTCTACAATAACCTCTCTCGGTTTTTTCTATCTCGGAGGCATTTTCCTATGGTGGTGAATTTTCACTCGGGAAAATAGTTATCAAATGCAAGTAGTTGAAAGTTGCAAAGTGGTGCAACTTTCATTCTGCATCTCGTGTGACCAAACGGACCATTCCAACACATCTGGGTGGGTACGTTTATGCTAGGCATGGTCCTCTTTCACACCCAAACATGCAAAATCGCTCTGAGCTACGTTCAACTAGATCAATCCCTTAAGGATCCAAAGTGCAAAATGGCTACAAACTTCAACATGCTATTACTCGGACACTGTGATGCTTAAAATTTTTTTGTCTGAACCTACAATATCATGTTGGGCCCCTCTACAATAACCTCTCTCAGTTTTGGCTATCTCGAAGGAATTTTCCTGTGGTGACAAATTTTCACTTAGAGAAAAAGTTGTCAAATGCAAGTAGTTGAAAGTTGCAAAGTGGTGCAACTCTCATTATGAATCTTATGTGACCAAATGAACCATTCCAACGCATCCACGTGGGTACATTTACATTAAACATGGTCCTCTTTCGCACCCAAACATGCGAAATTGCTCTGAGCTACGTTCACCCGATCGATCCCTTAAGGGTCCAAAGTGCAAAATGGATGTAAACTTCAACATGCTATTACTCAAACACCATGATGCTTAGAAACTTCTCAGATCTTACAAGATTGTGCTAGGCCCATCTACAATAACCTCTCTTGGTTTTCGCTATCTTGGAGGCATTTTCCTATGAAGGCGAATTTTCACTCAGGGAAAAAGTTGTCAAATGCAAGTAGTTGAAAGTTGCAAAGTGGTGCAACTTTCATTCTGCATCTCGTGTGACCAAACAAACCATTCCAACACATCCAGGTGGGTAGGTTTACGCTAGGCATGGTCCTCTTTCGCACCCAAACACGTGAAATCACTCTGAGCTACGTTCAACCAGATCGATCCCTTAAGGGTTCAAAGTGCAAAATGGCTGCAAACTTTAGCATGCTATTAGTCAGACACCATGATGCTTAGAAACTTATCATTTGATCCTAAAAGATCATATTGGGCCCATATATAATAACCTCTCTCGGTTTTGGCTATCTCATAGGCATTTTCCTATGGTGGTGAATTTTCACTTGGCGAAAAAGTTGTCAAATGCAAGTAGTTGAAAGTTGCAAAGTGGTGTAGATTTCATTATGCATCTCGTGTGACCAAATGAACCATTCCAATGCTTCTAGGTGGGTACATTTACGCTAGGAATGGTCCGCTTTTGCACCCAAACACGCGGAATCTCTTTGAGCTACGTTCAACCTGATCGATCCCTTAAGGGTCCAAAGTGCAAAATGGCACCAAACTTTAACATGCTATTACTCAGACACCATGATGCTTAGAAAATTTTCATCTGATCCTACAAGATTGAGTTGGGCCCATCTACAATAACCTCTCTCGGTTCTGGCTATCTTAGAGGCATTTTCCTGTGGTGGCGAATTTTCACTTGGGGAAAAAGTTGTCAAATGCAAGTAGTTGAAAGTTGCAAAGTGGTGCAACTTTCATTCTACATCTCATGTGAACAAGTGAACCATTCCAACTTGTCCAGATGGCTATGTTTACACTAGGCATGGTCCTCTTTCACACCCAAACACGTGGAATCGCTCTGAGCTACATTTAACCAGATCGATCCCTTAAGGGTCCAAAGTGCAAAATGGATGCAAACTTCAACATGCTATTACTCAAACACCATGATGCTTAGAAACTTCTCATCTAATCCTACAAGATCATGTTGGTTCCATTTACAATAACCTCTCTCGGTTTTGGCTATCTCAGTGGCATTTTTCTGTGGTGACGAATTTTCACTTGGAGAAAAAGTTGTCAAATGCGAGTAGTTAAAAGTTGCAAAGTGGTGCAACTTTCATTCTAAATGAACTATTCCAATGCATCCAGGTGGGTAGGTTTACGCTAGGCATGGTCCTCTTTTGCACCTAAACACACAGAATCGCTCCAAGCTACGTTCAACTAGATCGATCCCTTAAGGGTCCAAAGTGCAAAATGGATGCAAACTTCAACATGCTATTACTCGGACACCGTGATGCTTAGAAACTTCTCGTATGATCCTACAAGATTTTGTTGGGCCCATCTACAATAACCTCTCTCGGTTTTCACTATCTTGGAGGCATTTTCTTGTGATGGCAAATTTTCATTCGGGGAAAAAGTTGTCAAATGCAAGTAGTTGAAAGTTGCAAAGTGGTGCAACTTTCATTATGCATCTTGTATGACCAAACAGACCATTCCAATGCATCTAGGTGGGTAATTTTACACTATGAATGACCCTCTTTCGCACCCAAACACACGGAATCGCTCTGAGCTACGTTCAACCGGATTGATCCCTTAAGGGTCCAAAGTTTAAAATGGCTGCAAACTTTAGCATGCTATTACTCGAACACCATGATGCTTAGAAACTTCTCATCTGATCCTAAAATATTGTGTTGGGCCCATCTACAATAACCTCTCTCGGTTTTGGCTATCTCAGAGGCATTTTCCTGTGGTGGCGAATTTTCACTCGGGGAAAAAATTGTCAAATGCAAGTAGTTGAAAGTTGCAAAGTGGTGCAACTTTCATTCTGCATCTTGTGTGACCAAATAAACCAATCCAACACATTTGGGTGGGTATTTTTACGCTAGGCATGGTCCTCCTTCACACCCAAACACGCAAAATCACTCTGAGCTATGTTCAACCGGATCGATCCCTTAAGGGTCCAAAGTGCAAAATGGCTGTGAACTTCAGCATGCTAGTATTCAGACACTGGGATGCTTAGAAATTTATTGTCTGAGCCTATGGGATCAAGTTGGGCCCCTCTACAATAACATCGCTCGATTTTTTCTATCTCAGAGGCATTTTCCTGTGGTGGCAAATTTTTGCTCGGGAAAAAAGTTGACAAACATGATCTCTTTCACAGTTAAAATAATAATGTTCTTTTAACAGTCAAAATAATATCCCAATAGATGAACCAAGGAACCACATCATCCCAATTTTGTGTTTTCAACTTTCATTCCTAATTCATATCTTGAGATTCAAAACCATCTTGAAAAGGGTAACAATCTAGCAATCATTTCAGGCTGCATAGTAGCAAGTCTTCAAATTAAGAGATTTATTTGGCATATAGGGTCTTGATGAATTCTTTATCAATCGGTTGACAACACTATTTCAATTTTGTCTACACTTAATGGCCATATATAGGATTCATTGTCCTAAGAAATTTTCTATAGAAGCTTATCAACTTGCTCTATTTCTCTAGGCATGGATCTATTCATATCTTGTATACTAAAATGCATGATGAATGAATTTTTTCACCATTAAAGTTTTTGCATTTTACCAACATATGGTATCAGAGTATCTGTGCTTGTGATATGTTTTGATGTTTGTAAAAGATCGTGCCATCTAAGGTGCAGTGTTTTGATGTGAAATATTTGCAGTCTACCTCCATTGTTTCCAAAGTTGGAAACCCTGTACTTACATGGTGAAGTCTGTGAAGAGTGTGGTGTTGCGAAGAATGTTTTGAGAAGAGATTAATGTGCAAAAATTAACTACCTTAGTTGCATGCCACACAAAAGTGGCATTCTCTAGCATGTGAGCAAAGGCATGATCCTTTCTGAATGGATGAAGGATCCATAATACACAATTAATGCGTTGGTTACAAGCATCCACTACCTTTTGGGGCAAGCGAATGAGGGTTCTTCTACGACTAGATCAAAGGAGTGGTTGCCTGGCATTTTAGGCATGGAGTTTTGAAAGAATATCAAAGCAGCCTCTTACATTACTTAGGCCAAACAACATGAGTGATATGTGTAGATTTCTTGAGAAACATAAGTCATCCTCACCTATTTAGAGATGTCGTAGCACAATAGTAGATAAATGTTTTGTTGGAGCATGAAAAACTGGTGCTCAGTAAAAAGGCATGAGAAGAAATCAGGACACAAAGTAAATTTAATAAATAAAATTCTTGAACTTGTGTGTCTAGAGTAGTTAAGTGAGTGACCTTGCAATTGTTGAATATTGTTAAAAAACAGGTTGTGCCATACTCCGAGTCATCACTTCTCACGATCAATAAGCATTTTTTATCAAAGTGTGATCTCATTTGAATGCAATATTATATTGTTTAATACCATAGGTGGGAGCAAGAAGTACAATTCTCATATTTTTTGATATGATGACCTAATAATGAAAATTGCATTAGCAAGTGTAAGGTATAGTTTTAAAAGCATCCAATAATATATTTTTATAGATGCTTTGGTAGACATGTATGAAAGATGTGGTAACATAGAGAAGGCAGGGAACTATTTGAAAAGTTATCTCAAAGAAATTTGGTCTCATAGAGTTCCATGATAAGAAAATACAATTGACAGCTACTCCTAGTTATTAGTTATGCAATGTGAAGAAATTGCATAACTGCTTAGGTTGACTTTGTACAAACTATATTGTAATTAAATTTTCAGCATTTATTAGCATCTACTTATTAGTTATGCAAAGTGAAGTAATGCTTTGACTTTGAAAGATGTGCAATGCAATGTAATCAACAACATGAATATAAACTACAAAAACCCACTTTTTACAATTCATTATTTAAAATATTTATTTTATTCTCTCTCTATGTCTCTATATGCTATGGAAATACCTTTCAATTTAAAAATAAAAAGTTTTTATCTTTTGTTGTACAATTTTTCCCAATTTTTTCACAAAGTATTATACTTTTGGTTTGCCAAATTTTTCCCCAAAATATTTTTGCTGCTATGGATTGGAAGCATGAAGCATATACATGAATACACACAATATAGGTGAAGTATACATGTGAATAAGTGAAGCATACATGTGAATAAGTGAGGCACAAGTAATTGAAGCATTCCAAAGGATACAAACCACCACGAATGGAGCTTATTTATACAATACGCTTTAGATGGGGCTTATTGAGCATTCGACAATAATTAATTAAGCATTAGATGTAAACAAAATCCATGCCTACAACATTCAAGCATACAACTTACACGATACACATGATAACATCATTGAAGAATGGCTATACAATGATATACAATAAGAGTTTCTTCAATAAAAAATCTGAAGGGCTATACAATGATATATATTGATAAAATTATATAAAATATATATCCAAAAAAACCATATAGGCTTAGTACAAAGGAGCCATATGGACATAAAATATCATGTATATATATCAATAGTACAAAACATATGTTCCAAAATGCCACATAGGCATACAACAAACAACACTAATACATAGTCATTTCCCTCTAGGGGAAGGAAATAGATCTCATTCTACCTTAGAAATTCGGCTGGATGGAGTGACTGTTGCTTCTCTTGTCTTTTGAACATGCTCGCTAGTCCTCCTCTCTTCACTCTGGAACTTCAACTAATACAATTAAAAGTAAAGATGTTAAAACATAGAAATTGAATTGCGGAATGGCATATAAGAAAATATATAATCACTTACAACATACAAATAGTTAGCATGCATATTTACAACATCACCACGTCCATGATCTAGAGTGAAAACCACCTCTAGCAACCATAAAGATAGAACTTAAACTACATAAAATTATCCTGAAAATTTTCTATAATAGACCATAAAAGAGAAAGTATAATGTCAAATCGACTAATCTATTCCATACCTCTCTCAATGGATCAGAACTGGCTATTGTTGTAGCAACTCCATGGTCCATCATGCCACCAACATCACTAGGGCTATCTCTTGTCAACATCTACAAATGAAACAATATCTCAGGTATTATGTTGATATAAAGACCAAGAGGGGATAATGGAACATAAGGTGAAATAAGAGAGTGTAATGAGATGGCAATAGAAGGGTGATGCAGAGAGGGGGCTCAAACTCATTCAAAGTGACAATTTACATTCAAGAGAAATCTAACAATATTAAAATGGCCTATTAGAGTTATCCAAAAAATCATCAAAGCTTGACACCAATCGGGAGTCTAGCTTCTCACTTTCACCCATGTAACCTAGCAGTAGTGCAAACTCAATTTTTTGCCTTTGACTCCCATGCTTTCCAAAATAGTTGACAATCAGAAGGTGGATTCAGATACCCATTTCAGAGTTATACAACATATCTCTTAACCATATACAATTCTTTTGGACCAATCCCTTGAAGTTAGACCCTCAACATTGTCCTAAGCCATGAATTAGGCCAGATTTACAAAGCAACATACCTTTAAACTTAACATAGACCCTTGAAAATTATTGACAATGCTTCAAACTTCAAGACAATGTTAAAAAGTGAGTTTTCATTCATTTTTAAAGGCTTATCCTCATCAAACCAATGCCCAACTGCCTTACAACTAATTTTTAAACCTCTCATGACCATTGCATTACAAATTTGTTACATTTATGCAACTCACAAATTTAGCACTTTCAAGTTTTGACTCTTTATATTTTCCTAGACCCTCTTAAACACCTAAAATATTACAAATAGTCTAATGAGACCTTATTCAACTAAGAAATCATGACTTACTCAAGAAAACATCATCCTATCTACCTTGACACCCCTTATCAACTTTGAGAATTCCTTCCACATGATTTGCAAACCTTACAAGATGAATACAAAAGCCCCTCAAAGTTTATCAATTACAATAGAATGGTCACATTTGACCTTATTAAGACTCAAGGACTCAAATCAAACATCCTAACACACCTTGCCTATCTGATGCAGAGTGGTAGGGAAGGTAAACACACAACTATGATGGCAAAGACAATTCAATTCAATGCTTCTCTCAAATAATATTACAAGGAGTCATAAACTCCATTATTCTTTAAATGATCAGTCCCCACACACCTAGGGTTCACAAATCAGACCACCCAAAAAACTTTAAAGCATTTGGATCATGTCACATTAGGACAAAACAAGGTTCAACAACCCTCTAGCACCTAGGTTTCAACAAACAACTATCACTATGGTGATTTATACCTCAATCCCTCTTAATAGTACATGCATATACTTTCCATCCCACCAGGATTTAGCAACTCTACACTGTGTGGATGGAAGAAACACCCATAATTCACTCAAAACCCTGATTTTGAGGGTTTTCATACCACCTAGGAGTAAAATTAAGATATCTCCCTTGATACTCAACATAATCTGATCACTCCAACGCCAAAATAAAGCTTATTCAATTACCTATCCAACCATTATAGGATTTGAGCATGAAACAACATGTACATACCATACCAAGTATGGGATCAGCAATTTCTTCAAGAAAACATAGAAATCAACAAACTCTTTATTGAAAACTTCTTCCAAACTTCAAGAACAGCCTTGCCTCGACCAAGAGAGGCATATATGAAGCCTTCCAACCTCCTCCAACTTCCTCAAACTGAAATTTGAATCAGTTGGCCATTGGAAATACAAAAAGACTTCATTTTTTACTCTTTAATGCCTAATTAAGGCAATTTAGCCAATTTTCACCAGCATGACTACAAAGATACCTCCAAATAGTGTGAAAGGCATCCAAAACTCCTCAAAATGAAAAATATTACTCCCCTCAGGTTTCTAGCTACATCAAGGCATCCTTTTTGCTTAATTTTCCAAAATGCACTAGACTTACAAAGGAGGATGGAGACCTTGTTTGTACAAAAAGTTGGTCATTAAGACCAAAACTCCACCAAATCCCTAGGAGACCTATTACAAAGCAATGAAATGGTCCATGAGACCTTATTCCAACATTAAACAAAAAAAAAATGTAACAAATGATTCTAGGTCCCTTAGACCCATGGGTGCTCCTGCACCACTATCAGACACTTAATGAAGAAACATAGAAAAGCATGGTGCCCCTGCACCAAAGGGACTAATGGAACATAGGATGGACTAGTATGGATTGATGGGATGGGCTAGGATGGGATAAAAAAATATAGGGTGGAAAATTTGAGGTTAATGGGATGCAATTATTAGGGAATAATGCAACATAGGGTGAATTAGGAGGTGTCTAGGGTTTGACTATAGTACATGAAGTGCAAACTTGGCCTGTGTGTAGCAATAATAGAGAAGAGTTATCTAGGATGAAACGTGGATAAATATGGTATAAAATAGGATGATATAAAGAAACATAGGGTAGAATGTAGGGGATTATGGAACATATAGGGTGATATAATAATGGGTACAATAAGATGGGAGTAGGAAATAATGACACATAGCATGGACTAGAAGATATTAGTGGGATGGGCTAGGAGGGGATCATGGAAAATAGGGTGAACTATTAAATGTTAATGGTAAGGGATTAGGAAGGAATAAAGGAACAAAAAGTGAATTATGAGAACATAATGTGACATGATCAAGGAATACTTGAATGTAATGTTTATGTTTCTCATCAATTTTTTAGATTTGTATATACACAAAATTACGAAAACTAGCTAACATAGATTTACAACACCATTAATGAATAAAGGCTACTTGAGTGTATGTTGTTTGAGGATATGAATCATGAGGTGTGGAGGAAGAAGGTGCACCAGGAAACTATTTGAAATTCGAAGCATGTTATGAGACAAAAATTCAAATATAGCATTCAACTGTTCAAATGCAATAATAATATCTTTAATACTAGTTGCATACCTATGGACTCATCGTCGAGAATGTATAAGGAAACCTATAGGAATAGAGCATCCTTCATGAACAGTGTGACCTTGAAATTTCATCATATCAAAATTCTACTAATTTAGTTATTCTTAAATTTCAAAATATATTTTAATAAACAACATTAAAATAACTTGCTAAATTTTACCTGAGTGTGAATGCCAAATGTATCATTCAGACTATCATCTGTGAAAGCCATTCTCCTCTACAACTGACATAGGCTATGTAGGTGCATCACGAGCACCCTAATAATCGTGCGTGCAAACAACACCACAAGCTCCACAATGGTGGGGTGGAGCTTGGGGCCTACACGTCTCCTCCACACCAGGCTCTACTAGAGGACTCACACACTGTAAAATGTTCTGGGTGAGTGAGCCAATCGACTTCATCGTGTCCACCTCTACACTATCCTTAACAATGGAAGGAGCAATGACATGCTCCACCATGGGTCTTCCCAAGGTTCTTAGTGCCAACTGTGGATTACGTCATGCAGCAGGTCTATCGTGTGTGGAGCCCTCACCTCTACCCTAAAAGTCTAAGATATCAAAATAGTTTGGCATTTTATTGAGGACAAACTCGTAATAGATTTTCCTCAAAAAGTATTGTGGCACTTGATGGTTATTGCATGGAGGTTGGTCAAATACCATCCACCATCATTCCCAATTTTTTTTTTTAATTAACTAATGGTGACGCCAATGGATGGGGAACCTCCTGCATGCATGTGACAAAGGTTCATTAGTTTTTGGGTCTATAAATAGGGCACACAACTCGGCTTTGCTAATTTTTAGTTTTTTTACATCTGCATATGACAAAAGATTAGCATAAAATTCTCTCATCTCATGCCTCTTAGTTGACCAAAAATTCATTTGCTCGCTCATTTCTCCTACATGAGTTAAAATTGACTTCAATGATTCAACAATCCCTCTCCTATAAGGGTGGGTTTCGACATGCTCGGTTAATCTTGCAATTAATTGTTGAATGTCTCTTTTATTGTTTTCAATTTGATTTTGAATATTTTCTCGTGTTCCTTGAGGATGCCTATGAATTGGTGGAGGGGTTTCGGGTTGTTCTTGTATAGGAGGCTCTTGATGAGGGGGTGATTGTGAATTCTCAATGTTTTGAGGTGGAGATTCATTCCCTGAGAATTAGAATAAAGTTTTATTATAAAAATATATTTAAATTTTCATTCCAAATCAAATTCAAAATAAATAGAATAAAAATACACACCTCTTTGCAATATTCGACCTCTCCAACGTGTTGGCGGCATCCTTGTGGAAAATGGCAAGCTAAGGATGCAAACAATGGAAGAGTTTTGGCGAGCACGAGTTGCAGACCTGAAATCCTCTTGCTCAAGCCGTGGGTTGAAGACAAAATGAGGGTTTGAAACCCGATTTTTGCTCTTTATGTCAAATAAGACATTTGGAGTGCGCCAAATGTCTCATTTTGGGTTTTTTTCAATGTTTTTTCCAATTTGGCACCTAAATTGCGTCGCAGATTGGTGCACTTACCTTGCCTAAGATTTTTTCTTTTGTGACTTAAGTGGTGGAATGAGGCTTTTCTCTTGTTGCTTCCTTTGTCTCTATAAAATGGAATTCTAAGACTCATGTTATAATATTCTAAATTCTCAATATCTTGAGTCCTTAGATTTGTAGTCTTTGTATCAAATTAGGGATTTTGTACAGTCAATTCCTTTGAAGTTCAGAGAAGAAATGTTATAATTTTTCTCTGTAACAACATCAGATGACTCAAACTCAAATTGTGCTTTCTCAAAGTTGAATGTCAATCTATTACTGTCTGCTTATTGTAACACATCCTCTTTTAAATCAATATGATCAAAGATTGTTTATGGTTCTCATATCACATTTTTTGTTATGAATGTCTAAATTATTGGCTTTTATTCAAGGAATCCAGATTAAATTTTATTTTAGTTTATTCATTAAAGATTGTGTTATTGTGGTAAGGATTTGTGAGTATATTAATATTGTCTCTTTTTTAGTTTCTCATTGAAATGTAATGAGGTGATAAGAATCCATAAAGTAAATCTATAGTAGGAGAGTTTTACCTTGTTTCTTTACTCTATAATGGATAATGTTGAGATAAAGGTGCCATCAACCTTGTAAATATCGTGTATTTAGTATTCTCCTATTATTGTTTGTAATTCATCCATAAGGGACTAGAGGTTTCACCGACAGTGGTAATTAATTATTTACTGGCCTCGATAATTATTGTTTTATTGGCTGGGAGCTACTAAGTTACTTTTATTGGCTTGTGGTAACAGTAATAGTAAAATAGTTTCACATGAGAATCTTGGCGTCCATCTTGGGAATAGTGAGTTATGACATGTTATGACTCTCATCATATTTTGTAAGAGAATATATGATAGTTATGACACCTATCATAAGATTCTATGATGACATCTATGACTCGCATAAGTGCATATCCTATTTTATAGGGATTCTTATGACATCTTGTAAGGTCTAATTTCATGTAAGAGACCATGTTTAGCATGTAAGGGGTCATATGGTTTTTTACCATGGTTTTTTCTAAACCTTGTTTTTACCCATGGTAAATTTTTATGGTGGTACTTTGAGACCCCATGAGTTTATATATTGATAGGTTGAGTTGGATACACTATGATATGTTTTACAAGTACATAGGTGTTGTTAGATTGAAGAGTGAAGAGGATATTGGAAGTGGATGTATTGTAACCTTATTTTGAAGATAATACAACTTGAGCCTCTCTTCTTGGTGGAGTTTTTTTCTTGCAAGGGTTTCTCCATGTAAACACTATGTTATGTCTTTATTATTTTGTTCCATTTCGACCTTGTGTTGTGAGATATTGCATTCTTATATTGTTGATTTGTGCCTCTGTGTTGCTTCTACTTATGGTGATTTTATTGCTGTTATAAGTTCATCTAAGGTGGTTTTATCAAGCATGTTAGAGTGGCTGATTTTAGCATTATAAAGAAGTTGAATCTCTTCATGGTAATTCAAAGATTAAGAGAACTAATTTTTAGATTTGCATACAATTTTTCAGATTTCTATTTTGTAGTAGTCAAATCCTTGTATCTCACCAATTGGTACCATATCTTGGTGATTTGGTGATTAAAAATTGGATTAGAGATCAAATTCGTTTATTCCAACATTTAGTATCAGAGCAAAAGGTTGTTCCATGGCTTGCATGTTTTTGCATGTGAGTTGCATGTACTTACATGTTGCTTGCATGAGCTTGCATGTGTATGCATGTGAGTTGCATGTACTTGCATAGATTTGAATGTTTCTTTCATGTGATGGATTCATGGTAATTTGGTTCAGGGTATTCCTCCTTTTTTGAATTTACCTTGTAAAGCTTGTGAATTTGTTGGAAGGAATTGTAGTGTTGGAGGTTTTTTGGGCTATAGTGGATGTTCTGTATGTTGACATTGTTTTGAAAATTTGTGAGATTGGAAGTCATGGTATCCAACTCTCAAATGGATATTGTCAATGAGATCTACAATGGGCTCTTGAGGCTTAGGGTTATGGATCTTCATGGAGTTGATCTTGTGGTAGTGATTTAGAGATCCGGTCTGGCAATATGTGAGTATGCTCTTGCATGGTGGTTATGTTCCTTTACCTTGTGATCATGTGAAATGAATGGGTTTTCATGTTGGGTAGTTGATTTTGGTGCCCTAGTTACATGGAAGAACATTTATTATTTGGACTATAATATAGAGTTCTTATGTTGGATTCATGGGTTTAGCCCTTGGTTACATGAAAGCATTGGATGATTTACCACGAGTTGAATGTGGGTTGTGGAGCAGGTATTTTAGTGATATGGAATATCCTGGACAACCTAGCTCCTTTTCTTTCATATTCATGTTATTTTGGATATGTAGGTTTTACAATTTTCCTATTATAAAAAGTTATGGATTCATTGATCTATGATATTTCATTGTTTTAGATGACATATATGGTGTGAATATCCAGATGTTTAAGTGATTTTAGATTTATAGAGAGATGGTTTTGTAGGTTTTACTTGTTAACAAAAATCTGTGGTTTGTAGATCAGCAGAAAGATTATATTCAGACTCTTAGAGTATTCTAGATGGAAATAATTACAAATTTACAAGGATGCTTGATGGTTTCTTATGATCTATGGTTACTCTAATGTAGATTTGTTTGGAAAATTAGGTCTACCATTGATCCTTGTGTTTGATGTTGGGGTTACTGTATGAGAACGTCTCATATCTAAAATCTAAAACCAATAGTGCCTCAATGACTTTCATTTCTTTAAATCACTCCAAAAGCACTAACAACTATGCCATAAAGTGGAAATAGGCACAATGGTTCTCCCCCATTGATCCTTCTGAGAAAAGAACATGCAAACTTAAACCAGATTCAACACCATCAAAAGACAAATAAATGAACACATATTTACGTGGGGAAAACAGTTTCGAGTAAAAAACCCCACACTCCAAAAGATAGAGCCATTGTATTATTCAACAACAAAACAGTTACAATACAATATCAGGCTCATAGCCATTACAAGAGTTACATCTTATTCATCTGGAGAATATAGGCAACAACATAGATCTACAACCTTGTACTATTATAATGTCTTCACAAGACATAAAGTGAAGATTCCCTTCAGCTCCTTAGCCCACTCGCACAACCATCCTTTCAGCTAGCACAATCTAAAGGCCTCCTCAGGTTCACATCTTCTCAAGTTCAGTGTATCTTAGTGTTCACAGTTACAATGCTCTCTACATACCACTCGAACACACACACTCCGATCATTGACCGAGCTCACCGATTATGGATTCGCCGATCCGTCGATCATTCGATCTTTTGATCTAATCTCTATCGGCTTGCTCTGCTTTCATCTTCAACTTCTTAGGTTTGGCTTACTATCGATCAACATCTGGCCTCGCCTTCTGACTCAACATCAATCGACATTCCACTGGCCTTAGGCCGACCTCTCATCTTCTTGTCAAAAATCACATACTCTCCAAATGGCCATCAGGGTCTCATAATACCCCACCGACAAGCTTCACCATCTCAGGTTGCATGCACCACCCCAACAGCTGACATCGAGTTGCCCTACAATCAATTCTACACTTTGATCAAACCCTCGAGACAAGTGCCTAATCTTTTGGCCACTAGCCGTTGATTTGCAACAATGATGCAAAATCAACCAATGAGATTTCACCACGTGTCGCCCTACCATTCGTTTGTCGCTTGCAGATCGGTCACCATGAGCTCCATCGCTAACCAAAATTCAAACCTCTGAGATTAGGTGATCAACAGCCCTACCACTAGCCGAGGGAAAATCCCTCATGATATGGCGGTTAGCCAAACAACCTCCAATAGCTAGCAACTCCTCATGAAACCGCCAGCCAAACATAACCACCATCGTAGCCGGGCCCACCGAGACATGCCTCCATTGCTTGTGGACTTGTGGGGCATTGAGGAGGGAATCACAAATATTCCCTCGAGCTCACTTGGAACAAGCTTTCACTACTGACACACGCCCATCATCCTTCTACTCTTCGCATGAGTCACACTTGGGTCCCACCGAGCCACGTGTAAGCTGCTAGAGCTCCTTCAAGGAATCTCAAGTGACATTCACTATATTCCCCAAACAACTCCCAAAATGCTGACAAGTGTCACACATTGGCAACACTTAGCATAAAGCTTGGGACCCACCATCCTTCAGTTGCAAACAATGCCTAACTCACTACCATGCGTCAAACACACAACCAATTCTTCTTGGCCAAATATTTCTCAGCAGTACTTGCCTCAGGATGGCGTGGAACACAACAAATGTCATTGGATCAAACCAATCATAGTCGTTGATCAGGTTCATCACCGCTTGGTTCAACTTCAACCACTCAACACATATCGACATATCAGTGGGACATGAAATGTCACCCACCGATATGCGAATGCTTCGCCGCATCGGCCCATTGGTGGAACAACACAAAGACTCCTGTCGATAGTGAATGCCAACTGATAAGAAATGTCGCCAAGCTAGACCCATTGGGTCATCACCGGAACATCATCAGGAGTCCCGCCGACCAAACAGAGTCTTAGTGACAAAGATAAGTTGAACACATGAAGTCCTCGATGAAGTGATACAAGCCAGCTAGATTGAGGCACATATTTCCAACAATCTCCCACTTGATGAAGACTCACCGACTTCCTCTAGAACTTGAACACAAGAATCTTCCATAATGCTTCTGTGCTCCAAACAAGACACTTGTAACGACATATGAGATGTCCACCAACACAAGCAACAGTTCCAACCATGCTTCACAAGAAAAAGGAACAAGCCAAGGTGAAATTGCACCAATCTCCAGAACACAAGCATCAAATCTTTCGAATGACAAAGGGATCAAATTGCCACCACTCCATTGTGCTCACTAGCCATACATAAGCAACTCCAGCTTCAAATCTCTCGAACGCAAACACAAAACATGAAGTCATTCTCTAGAACAAGATAAAACATCAGCTAGAACAGCATCCAGGAAATTGATTGCTCCCATCCAACTGATCAAAGAACCCTCGTGACTGAAAAATAGCACCCATAGCTCATGCTAATCCATCCAATCACCCATACCTCCAGGGTATTCTCATCAGTAAACTCATTCCATCACATATTCACCCATCAACTGCAATAACAAACTCCATGTGCAAACCTATCAAAGAGTGACATACACATCCAAGAGCTCCCACTGCATGGGCAATGTCCAGATGAATGCAAAGAACTAGAATATGTGCATTCAACGTGTCTCTTCCTTAGCATCCTAGCAAACAAGGCACCATCACAAGTGATCCAGGCATACCAAGTCCACCAATCACAACACATAGAAGAGCATAAGCATGTAGTATCAAGGAACATCCATAATGATATGCAAAACTGCAAACCAAACATGCCCTTCTACACACACTTCTATATCCCAGCTATGTCCAACATGATCTCCTTCACATCCCAAAGGGAAGCCTCTCAAAGAAGATCAAACCAGCCCATACACTTATCTCCTACCAGTTCTCAAAAGTAATCAGAGATAAACTATGCTTTCCACCTTTCACTATGGATCCTCCAGAAACTTAAACAACAATTCAAGATCCATATCATGAAAGCAAGCATAAAACACATCTGAAAGATATAATGGGAAAATACCTCTTAGAAGAACTTCACTATTGAGAAGACCAAAGGGAAAAAGATGCTCCTCTAGGATATAAAAGCCGCCATGACTTATCCAAGAGAAATCTCCTTATCGGTCTTTGTTGAACTTGTGTTCAACCAAGGTGTAGGCTACTCAGAATTTTAACTGTAAACAACACAACAACCTCACCTTATTCTCCATGTATCTATGAGCACCAGAAACCAATCATCTCATGCTAAACTCCATGTTGCATAACTACACTTAACATGAAGTTCTCAAGCATATGACCAATGCACTCAAAAACAAAGAGAAACTTCATACCACTGTCAAAGATCCAAACCTAGGAGCAAGAACTTATCATAACACCATGATCTTACCATCCCCCTTAGGAGATCACATGCTTTAGGTGACTCCTGTTGAAAAATGAGGTGTTTTCTTAGCTTCATACTCTGTAAAACTTTAAGATTGCTGATCTAAATAAGCTTTTCCTTATGTTACAAATTCTTTGTGGGTGATTATCTTGATTAATCCATTTTACTATTGTAGAATGTAGACAGAAGTTGATGGAAGAACTAGACAGGATAATAGAAAGATTACACTAGATGTATTATGGAGAAACCCTTTCGAGAAAAACCTCCACCAAAAATTATTCTTATTATTCAAACTCTAAAATACAATAGATCCAGATCTTGCTTGAGAATGCTTCTTCTTGCCTTCACCAATCTTCTTCACAACTTGCAATAACAACTGATCACCACTCTCTTCAACTTGCTTGAGATAAATAGGCTTTAATCAACTTTGTAAACTCCAAATGAGTTACAATTACAATGCTCAATCCCTAACCATAAAAGGTACGCCTATCTCTTGCAAGTAGAGTTCTACTGTGAAGAACAATGTCAAATCATCTCCTTCATCCATTTGGGCATCCCAAACTAAAGTCATAACTAAACATTTATTTTGTTAATATCTTAAGGTTTCATCCTCAAATTTGGTGCCCAAAAGAGGGCCCCACTTAACTAAGCCTTTAGAAATATCTCAACATGCAAATGAGCTAATTCCAAGAAGCCAACTTGGGCATCCAAAGTGGGTCCAAGATATTTCTTGTTAACTGAAACAATTATCAACACCATTCATGCAAAACAATGTGCATGCATGATCCTCCATCTGTTAACTGAAATTAGTCCCTGTTATATGTCATGTAACTCAAGTTATCAGCCATGCATTCCAAGTTAACTAAAGTCAACTAGCATTCAACTAAAACTAACTGAAGATAACTGAACTGAAGTGAATTGAATTGAATTGAATTGAACTGAACTAAACTAAACTAAACTGAACTAAATTGAACTTCAACTGAATTGAAATAAACTGAAATTCAACTGAATTGAACTAAACTTCAACTAAACTTCAACTGAAATTTAACTGAACTTCAAACCCTATTTTATAGGTATTCAACATGCATAAATCAAAATCCCTATTTTGTAGGAACCTAGGATGCATTTATGAAGTGTACTCAATTTACCAACCAGTTAACTGAACTCAAGGTGAGTGTCACCTCCCATATGTGAGCCCATGTGCTCCTATTTTATAGGAGATAATTCCAAGGCATCTACACATGCTTTTAACATTTAGAATTAATTACAAATGTCAATTAACACGATTATTTCATCAAATATTAATCTCTTCCTAATCCTAGTGTTGTTGAACACATTCTAAGGACTTAGGATATATGGTGAAATAAATAATGTTTAGGATTGCAATTAAATGGCATCCTATTTCCAACAACTCCACCATGGTCTCAAGAGAAAAGCCTCATGCCAAAAATCTAAACTGCCACTGCCTATCAAGCACCACCAACATCTCAACCAAAAACTTGTAAGAGTCCTCCATGGATCGAAGATGTTGCACATATTCAAATAGTGTCCTTGCAAATGTGAAAGAGCTCTTCTGTAGCAACAGGGTCTAAGAGCTCCACCTGAAACATTTGCAACACAAAAGAAGATCACCAATCACTGCTAAAGCTCCCACTAAACCGTGACACCTAGCTTTCCAAGCATCATGACCAAACACCTGCTGATCCAAAAAAAAACCTCCAGGTACAACTGACAACATGTCCATTGGACAACAATGTCGAACAACACCAAGATCTCTAGATCACACAGACCACACCATCACTATCAAAAGATTACACTAAATAGTGTATCAAGCTCTCGATGACATCATGATACACATGCTACAGGTTCCCATAACTGAATATCAAGGTACCCAAACACCATTCCTCCTCGCATCTCAAAACAACTACACCAATGCACAAGTGGCCACTGACAAGGCCAACTAACAGATCTATACCACCACTGAAGCAACCTCATGGATATTGATAGTCCGCTTCTGAGTTGACTCACATCAAACATGTAGGTAAAGACAACCCACAACATTGCACAACTTGTAGATGCAACCAATGAAAAAATGCAAATCTATCATCGTACTGGAAACTACAAAACTGAGATCTCAAAGAGAAAACCCATGTAGACTACATAACTCATACACCAGATCAATCTCAAATCTGATTCACCAATCACGTCCACAACTCAAGCACCATAGTCTAGGAAACCAACAAGCAACACCACAAGAATGCTGAGTGAAAACCACATACCAACACTCCCATGCAGAGAAGACATCGTACATCCTCAAACATGTCGAACTGCAACTATCTCATCTAGTCACACCCAAAAAGCTAAGGTCTAGAAAATAGTTTAACAACAGCTCCACAAACCACAAATTTTACTTGATCGTGTAAAACAAGAAAAAGCACTGTGTTTCCAAAACACCCATGCACCTCCATATTCACTGAATATCTGGACGACTCAGGAGTCTGCACACAACCAGAACAGTGAACTGTCATGAATATGCATCATAGAATTTTTAGGAAAATCTATAGAAAACCCTTCGGAGCCAAAGACATGAATCTAAAACATGCGAGTACAAGGTACAGGTAAATAGGAACAGCAGGCCCATTCCTAACCAAATCCAAAACCATAACCATGCACAAGCATACGAGAGAGCCAAGCTATTTAGAAGTTTCAGACCACCCAGATCAACTTCATAGCCTTCATGCAATCAAGGCAACAAATAAATCACCTTCATTGCTAAGTTGAAACACCTAGCACAAGCACAATAATCCATGGATGAGAAACAATCCAAGAAACTCCATACCACTAGGGAGCCTCTCACACAGACACCCAGTATGAACCATGCTCTGCTGCAACACAACCATAAGCAAAAACTCACACCCCTTGCATCAAGATCATTTGCTACCAAACATGAGCCTCAGACCACATCGCCATAATATGATCAACTCCATACCTTCTATGTCTTTCATGCTGTGTGTTGAACCAAAAAATCATGAACTCTTACTCATTAGAAGGATCGAGCATTAGCCGATTCCTCCAGATTTCCTCAAGCTTGCCAGGCTAAGAAATCTTCGCAGGAGAAATACGCAAACCTTGTAACTAGGAGAAGGATTTGATACCACTTGTTGGTATAATGAACAAGCCTTGACCTCCTTTAACTAGATTTGATACCACTTGTTGGGATTACTGTATGAGAACATCTCAGATCTAAAATCTAAAACCAGTAGTACCTTAGTGACTTTAATTTCTTCAAATCACTCCAGAAGCACTAACAACTATGCCATAAAGCAGAAACAGGCATAGTGGTGCTCCCCCATTGATCCTTTTGAGAAAAGCACATGCAAACTTAAACTAGATTCAACACCATGAACATACAAATAAATAAACACATAGATTTATGTGGGGAAAACTCTTTCGAGTAAAAAACCCCACACTCGAAAAGATAAAGCCATTGTATTATTCAACAAAAAAATAGTTACAATACAATATCAGACTCATAGCCACTACAGGAGTTACATCTTGTTCATCTGGAGAATACAGGCAACAACATAGATTTGCAACTTTGCACTGTTACAATGTCTTCACCAGACATACAGTGAAGATTCCCTTCAACTCCTCAGCCCACTTGTACAACCAACCTTTCAGCCGACACAGTCTCAAGGCCTCCTCAGGTTCACATCTTCTTGAGTTCAGTGTGTCTCAGTGTTTGCGATTACAATGCTCCATGCATACTACTCAAACACACACACACTCTAATCACTGATCGAGCTCACTAATTCTGGATACGTTGATCCATCGATCATTCGATCTTTCGATCTAATCTCTATCGGCTTGCTCTGCTTTTAGCTTCAACTTCTCAACTTTGGCTTACTATTGATCAGCATCCGGCCTCACCTTCTGGCTCAACATCAATCAAAATTCCATCAACCTTAGGCCAACCTCTCAGCTTCTGGTCAAAAATCACATACTCACCAAACAACCATTAGGGTCTCATAAAAACCCATCGACAAGCTTCACCATCTCGGGTTGCATGAACCGCTCTAACAACTGACATCGAGCCAACCTATAATCAATTTTGCACTCTGATCAAACCCTCAAGACAAGCACCCAAGCTTTTAGCCACTAGCCATTGATCTACAACAACGATGCAAAATCAACCAATGAGATTTTGCCACGTGTCACCTTGCCATTCATTTATCGCTTGCAGATCGGTCACCCTGAGCTCTATCGCTAACCAAAAGGCAAACCTCTGAGGTTAGGTGGTCAACAACCCTATCGTTAGCCAAGGGCAAAGCCCTCATGGTATGGCGGTTAGCCAAACAACCAGCAACAGCCAGTGACCCCTCATGGAACCGCCAGCTAAACACAACCACCATCGCAGCCGGGCCCACCGAGACACACGTCCACCGCTCGTGGACTTTCGAGGCACCGAGGAGGGAATCACAAATATTCCCTCAAGCTCACCTAAAACAAGCTTTTGCTACTGACACGCGTCCATCATCCTTCCACTCTTCGCATGAATCACACTTGGGTCCCACCGAGCCATGTGTAAGCCATTGGAGCTCCTTCGAGAAATCTCAAGTGACATCTACTATATTCCCCAAAGAACTCTTGAAATGCTAACAAGTGTCACACACCGACAACACTTAGCCTAAAGCTCAGGACCCACCATCCTTCCACTACAAACACCACCTAAGTCACTGTCACGCGTCAAACGCACAAGAAATTCCGCTTGGCCAAAACATTCTTAGTAGTACTTGCCTCAGGATGGCACGAAATGCGACGGACGTTGTTGGATCAAACCAATCACAGTTGTCAATCAGATTCATCACCGCTTAGTCCAACTTCAACCACTCAACACATATCGACATATCGGTGGGACATGAAATGTCACCCGCCGATATGCAAACGCTTCGCCGCATCGGCCCATTAGTGGAACAACACAAAGACTCATGCTGATAGCGAATGCCAGCTGATAAGAAATCCTGCCAAGCTAGACCCGTCGGGCCATCGTCGGAACACCACTAGGAGTCCCGCCGACCAGACAAAGTCTCAATGACAAAGATAAGTTGAACACATGAAGTCCTCAAACTGGTGCGATACAAGCCAACTAGATTGATGCTCCAACATTTGATTCTTGGAAATCTACATGTTATTCCTAGTTATCTTTATTTTGCATGTTACTGATGTGGGGTTGAATCATTTTTTTAATTATTTGAGATTGGAGAATTGACCATGTTTTTTCTCCTTTGAGATGTTGCATCAGTGCAAATCTTGTAAATTATCTAGTGAGGATTCTGTTTGGTTGGCCTCTTCTTGGGCACCTTGATTACATTGGTATGTTTATTGCAATGAGACAAAAGAATGGTTTATATTACCTGATATAGTTATTCGTTAGAATCTATAGCAGTAAGTTATGGTGCATGAAAATCTCTATTCACTTTTAGTGGAGTTTTAGGAATGATGTTTGCCATGATACCATGTATACAACTCAGTATCACTTTCAGTGGGAGTTTTGTGTAGTTACATAGTGTGTTCTATCTTCTTGGTTTGGAGATTATGGTTTACTTGACCTTTTTGGAGTTGTTATAGTGGGATTCTTTGATTGTGTTGAGGCCATCAATGATCTTTATTTAGGATATGGTTATCACAATATGATCGATAGCTTGGTTACATGTTTTAGTGGGATATTTTGACAGCTATGGTTTGATGTTTATCTTGTTTCCATGTATAGCTCGGTATCACGGTTTAGTGGGATTTTTGGAAAGATATGGTTATCCTTATATTATTTGAAGAGGTTTTAACATATTGTTTCATAGAGGACCCTTGGAGTCTTTGGTAAAGGTATTATTATTATTCCTTTGGAGAGGATGTATTTCTCTTTGGTTTCGAGTATTAATCATGTTCTTGGAGCTTCATGATTTTGCACGTTGCATTTGAAGTTGGCATGGATTGATTAGTGGGTGCTCATGGATACTAGAGAGACTTGGGTTAGGCTAGATATTTCTTATGTTAAGAGATATGTGTTGGAATGGTTACTTGTTATGAGAGTTTTTCAATAGTAAAGACCGAGGATCCTACACCTGGAAATGGATGTGAGTCCATCATAGACTTGATGAGAAGGTTGTCTTTATTGAAAGCTTATATTGCTTGGTGTTGTATGCACAAGACAATCTTGTATCCCACTCTTGGTCTACTCAGTAGGTAAATGATCTAAGAGGTGTTGCCTAGTTGATAATTAGATGAATTATTTATATGCATCTTGTCTTCTCTTATGCATTAGTCTTGAAAGTTGAGTTATGAGGGCTTGTTGAGAAGTAGATGCATAATTTTATGTAGTTTTGTTGTTCTCCTTGCAAACTTGAGCTTGGGTTAGTTATGAGGATTTGGTAGGAGAGGTACAACAGATGGTTAGTGGCTTTGGGCATATTCCCTTATGTTGTGGGAATTTTTGGCTAGTTTGATCTACTTTTTGTGAGAGGTTTACATCTAAGTTCTATCATGTTTCATTATAAGTTGAATGGTTAGATTTTAATATCCTTTTAGTTTGGGAGTATTGAAGGAAATCTTACTTTACACAGTTTGGCACATGTTAGTGTGGTTTAAGGACACATTTTGATTTGCAGGTTCTCTCTTTCCTGGTATATTGTCTTATTCATGAAGTTTCTTATGTTTATGGAGTTGAGGTTTGAATGGAGTCATGTGTTGTTTGTACTTGATTGTTTTTTGGAAATAGTTTGGTTGCTCCTTGATCTCTTTCTTCATTGGTTGGAGGACTTGGGAGAGTTATTTGGATTCATAATGAGAGATTTATTTTTCATATCATTATATGCTTCTTTGACAGTATGACAGAGGGTTTAGCCACATCCTCTATGTGACGTGCTATAGGAGGACTTGTTAATGTTGTGATCTTGTTTTCAGATTTGACATTACCTATGCAGTGGGAGTTCTAGAAGGTATACGTTGTAAGAAACCAAGATCACCTGCATGCAATCACCTATCACATGCAAAAGACATGCAAAACAAACAAGAAGTTCTGTAAACCTCAAAGTGTAAAATGCATTATTAAGAATCTCAATTATTACAAAGAGATCAATCCTTATGAAGGAGATCAAGAAACCCTAAAAAGGGAAACCCTAAATAAAACCCTAGTGTGCACACTTAATAATTAATCAACTATTAATGTGCCTAAGTTTAGCTTAAGCAACTAAAGGAATAAGTGACTTAATTAATTAACCAGTATGATATAATTAATTAAGTATATAACTTATTACTCTAACACCCCCCCTTAAGAGGAACTTAGGAAGAAGCTAAAACACTAGAAGAAGATGCATGCAAGCAAAGATGGGTCTCGACAACTAGGCCTGATCAGGTACCCATTTACAAATGCAAGAAAGAGGTAGAGGAGGAAAACCCAATGGGACAAAACCCCCCTACAATGAGATGACATGCTGCAAAGAAGCACTAGAAGAACTCTATAGAGTAACACTGGAACCAAAATCTTGCAAGCAAGGAAAGATACTTTTGTCTACTACTGAAACCAAATGAGAGTCACTGATTGACTCAAGGAATCATGATAAAAGCAACAACAGACCCGATGCCTCGGAACACTCGAAAAACTCCAAACGGGAACAACCTTGGAATCTATGAAGTAGCAGTCGATTATTGAATGATGTATCACTAAAAATGAAGTGCAAAGATGCAAGTTGCACTCTCCCAACTGTCAAAACATCCAAGTAATCTCCAAAATACCCATCGGTTCAAATCTGGATTAATGCTAAACCTGGGACAAATACAGAAAAAAGTGCATGGACAGCAACATAGAGCTCCTCAATACCTTTCCAATGCCGCAAAGATAGTGAAAATCGGAGATCGCGGGAAAACGTTATGAGCTCGGAAGCATAAAATAAACATCTAAATTCAAATAGTAATAAATGTGGTAAAACAAGAAAATACTATAAAATAAACTACACCATAGGATAGTGCTTGGAACCAGCTTTTCGGTGATATCTCGTTTGCCCGATTTCGATACAGTATGCTCAAGTTAAGCCAAAAACAAAAAACCTATTTTTTTAGGGCAAACTAGGGTTAGGAGGGGGCAAAAGACTGCCGTATGGACGCTGACGTCAGCGGTTAATGAGCATAAATTTGATGGCCATCTGGTCGTCGCCACAAAAAAATGGCCCCCCTACAAAAATTTTTGGGGCCCTGGTCACACATGTGACCGTGGGTGTTGGGTAGGGGGCTGGTCGAGGGCCAAGCGCATACCACCTGGTCATGCATAGGACCTTGACAGGTGGCTTCAAATCCCATGGGGGTTGCATGTGGCAGGTGATGGTATGCAGGGGCGGCGGAGCTGGAGGGGGAGCCACCGGCGGTGGCGATGGGCCAGTGGCCGCCCGGTGGCGGGTTTCGTCTGTGTTGGGAGCACCGCACAGAAACCAAAAAATTGCATTTTTTTTTAAAATTTTGCGCCTCGTAATGCATGCTGGGGAGGCCATACGGCCTCCCTGGTAATTTTTTTGCCTCCTAGACCAACTTCACCAAAATCGACGATTTGACAGGCATTTCTAGGGTTTTGGGGCACTGCGAACACGATGGCGACGTTCGTTTGAGCCCATAGTGTGCCAAAAAATTGGCTACCCCCAGATCTTACAAAAAAGATGCCTGTGGAAACCCTTGCACTTGAATCTCACTGAAAGGCCATATCTTCAGATCATGAATAGGCAGTGCAGGTCTGGAGCTCTGATACCATGTAAGAAACCAAGATCACCTGCATGCAATCACCTGTCACATGCAAAAGACATGCAAAACAAACAAGAATTTTTGTAAACCTCAAAGTAAAAAATGCATTATTAAGAATCTCAGTTATTACAAAGAGATCAATCTTTATGAAGGAGATCAAGAAACCTTAAATAAAACCCTAGTGTGCACACTTAATAATTAATCAATTATTAATGTGCCTAAGTTTAGCTTAAGCAGCTAAAGGAATAAGTGAATTAATTAATTAACCAGTATGATATAATTAATTAAGTATATAACTTATTACTCTAACATACATGTTTTGTATGAGGGGGTCATCTCTCTTGGACTTGTTTCACTTTACTGCAGTGGGTTACTTCAGAGGTTTTTTATTGCATGTCTATGTGTGTTATTACCTTGAAGTCTTCTTTTTTTAGATGGTGGATATACAGGGACTTGCTTGCAAATTTGGGTTGTTATGTTGATAGCATGAAGTTCTACCTATGATATCTTTTTTACCCTAGTTTGAGGTATGGATAGTTTTGGATGAACTAGAAATGTGTTGTGGTTGCTATTCCAATTTGGTATGAGTGTGTTAGTCACTTAGAGTCTTTTATTTTCATTTAAAAATTTGATGCTTGTGTTCATAAATAGATTGGTGCAGGTTTTAGTGACAATTGATATGTTTCACCGTGGCATGTTCCTTGTCCTATTATGGGTAATATGATATGAGGATTTATTTCTTGAGATGGTGGTTATCATGGTTTCTTTTGCAAGTATCTTGTTGGAGCACAAAAGAATGTTGAAGAATTAATGGTACATGGTTGGCTAAGGGATGCTTATTCTCTTGTTGAGATTTCCTATGGGTTGATTTACAATGTATAATGTCACGTGGGAGAATGTTGGGATTAAGGTGCCATCAAACTTGTAAATATCTTGTATTTAGTATTCTCCTATTATTGTTTGTAATTCATCCATAAGGGATTGGAGGTTTCACTGATAGTGCCAATTAATTATTTACTGGCCTCGATAATTACTATTTTACTGGTTGTGAGTTACTGAGTTACTTTTGCTGGCTTGTGGTAACAATAATAGTAAAATGGTTTCACATGAGAATCTTGGTGTCCATCTTTGGAACAATGGGTTATGACATGTTATGACTCTCATCATATGTTGTGAGAGCATCTATGACAGTTATGACACCTTTCATAAGATTTTATGATGACAATGATGACATCTATGACATGCATAAGCTTTTATGATGCATGTAAGAGCATCTCATATTTTATAGGGATTTTTATGACATCTTGTAAGAAGGTGGAATTTCATGTAAGAGACCATGTTTAGCATGTAAGGGGTCGTCTGGTTTTTCACCATGATTTTTCTGAAGCTTGTTTTGACCCATGGTAATGTTTTATGGTGGTATTTTGAGCCCCCAGGAGTCTATATATTGAGGAGTTGAGTTGGAGACACCATGAGATGTTTTGCAGGTACAGAGTTGCTACAAGATTGAAGAGTGAAGAGGAGATTGGAAGTGTATGTATTGTAATATTTTTTTAAGTTAATACAACTTGAGCCTCTCTTCTTGGTGGATTTTTTCCCCGCAAGGGTTTCTCCACGTAAAAAAAGTGTGATTTTTTTATTCTTTTGTTCCATTACTACCTTGTGTTGTGAGATATTGCATTCTTAAGTTGTTGATTTGTTCCTCTTTGTTGCTTCTATCTTATGGTGATTTTATTGTTGTTATAATTTCATCTAAGGTGGTTTTATCAAGCATGTTAGAGTGGTTGATTTTAGAATTATAAATAAGTTGAATCTCTTCATGGTATTTCAAAGATTAAGCAAACTAATTCTCAAATTTGCATACAATTTTCAGATTTCTATTTTGTAGTATTCAAAGCCTTGTATCTCACCAATTGGTATCATATCTTGGTGATTTGGTGATTAAAAATTGGATTAGAGATTGTTGTTTATTCCAACAGATAAGGCCCTAGCCAAAATAATTCACAAAGCTCAAAACTAAGTAAAATCAAACACAAACACAAACAAATTGAAAACTTACTTTTATTGCAATTTACTATTTTATGCTAAATCCACACTATCAAGAAATATAGAGAAAATAAAGGGTTTTGAAGATGATTTAGCTAGTCAGGCTCACCTTCTATAAAATTAGTGTTTAGAATATGTTCAAGCATAATTGTAAGTACTACTATATGTTAAATGATGTTATAGGGGAACCCACCTTGGTTTTGCATAGCCTAAAGTATAGAGGAGACAAGTATAAAATCTCTCTTCTTCATTGGCCATTGACCTAGGGTTTTTGAGTGTATGATATAGCTAACCCTTAGAAAAACGTAGAAAATCAGTTGGAAACACCAATAGATTGGAGACTCTAATGGGGAATAAGAAAGAATCTTTGGTTATATTTACTCTAGTAAAGTTTGCCTATTGGGGAATTGAGTCAAAAAAAATTATTCAAAGCCATCAATTGAAAGATGTCTTAAGAAAATTGTCAAGTTTGGAATCTTGTTAAAAAACATGAAAGAAAATTACTATCCCCATTAATTTGGGTGGTGAATTTGATACTCCATTCTATCTCAAAGGACTAGTTGAAAATAAAAAGGATTTTTTGGAACACATGTCAATATAGAAGGAAGGTGGTCTTTGTTCAAAGGTGAATCTACAAGGAGACTTGACACAAAATTATCAAAGAAGACGCTAACATGGAAATCGAGAGATGCAAGTAACAAAAACTTAAGTAGAAATAAACATAAATTTCATCCATACCACAACATAGTGATTTACATGGGGAAAACCCTTTTGGGAGAAAAACTCCACACTCCAAAATCTTCCCAATATATTATTCGAAAATCACAAAGATTACAATATACTTGCAGAGCAAGCTTCTCACATAAGTATCACCAACCAAAGATCTAGAGGTAACATGACTACTATTAGACTCTCAAAATATATATCACAATACACAATCATAATATAACACCCTCATAAAATAGGGTTGCCTTCTAGGTCAAGTCAAGCCAACAAAATATCGATCATCGGATCTAAGACCTAATGATGAATAGTCCAAATTTACAATAACCAAATATACATAAATTTTAGCCCCACACATCCTTGTGCTTATGTATCAACAATACTTTATGTAATTACAAGGTTGAGACATATTTTACTAAAAAATTATATTTATCTTTTGTATTCATATTCCTTTACCATTTGATCATCTATTTTATCCAACCTTCATCACCTTTTACACCATCCACACCAAATAAACAATCTCAATCGCTTGATCCAAAGTATGCCAACATAGATTCCCCTGAATATTAATAGAAAGATATCCTTTCCACCCCATCTAATTATCCCCCTCCCAATGAAGGTCAATATTCCCCATCCACTCCATCTTATGATCCTCATCCATCCCGTGATCCCACCCCAAGTCAATATCAAAGCATCCCTTCATCTCCATATCATGATCCTAACCCTCCACATGATCCCATCACCCCTATAAAATCTACCCATGAATCCCACACCTATCAAATGGGTTCCTCTAGTTTCATCCAGCCTATTTTTCTCCAAGAACCTATAATTCCTTCCATATGACATCCCCCTCCAAATGGATTGATGTCTTTCTTCAAAAATAATAAGTATTCCATTACCAAAAGGATTTGTCAAAATATGAACTATCAAGGTAAAGGGTTAGGATTCCATGAGCAAGGCATATTAGAACCCATCCAAATCCAAGAAAATCCTAATTTTCATGGCCTTAGATATTAATCTCAAGGCATTGATACTCCTAAAAAATCCAAAATCCCACCATCTCAATCCAAACATTCATATTCTCCATTCTCCAAATCCATCTGCAGTCCTTATATTCCTAAGAAACATCTTTCATCACTTCCATCTATTTTGGGTCCATATGTCCCAAAATCATATCCTTATCCCCTCCATCCATTTTAGGTCCCTATTTCCCAAAAAATGATCCATCATCCCTTCCATCCATTTGAGATCCTTAAATTCCACCACCTATCACTCCTACATTAAAATAATTTCATCATATTTATCTATCATCTCATATTCCTAATCACGATCAACCATTTCACACATCCTTGAAGCCTTTCCAACATCCCACCTACATAAACCCATCCATAAAATCTCCATATCGTTCCTCTCCATCCACCAATCATATTTCTCTTGGAATCAATTTGGATGCCAAATCTAAAATGCGTAAATCCAAAAATCAATACATCCAAGGATCAACATGTCCCCTCAAAAATAAATGCCAAAGAAAAGGAAAATTTTATCCAAAAGATAAATGTTAAATCTAAATGACCATAAATTCCTATCAATAAAAAACCAAAAACAAAAACCATGTGGATTCCAAATTTACTAATAGAAGCAATGCATCTTACAACTCAATCAAAATTGGCATCCAAATCTACTCCTCCAACAACTTCATCCACTCCTAAGTTCTGCAATCCAATTTATTCCAAATCCATTTTTGGCCCTTATGTCCCAAAATCTATCTCGTCCATCTAAATTTCCAAATCAAAATCCACTTCACTTCCACAACTCCACCACCCATCAAGGTGTGTGCCAATTTTGATCTTCCCAAAATTTTAATCCATTCATGTCCAAATTTTTTCCAACACCCCATCCATCACCAAATATTCATCCCTTGTCCACTCCTTTAATCCAGTCCTTCTCATAAATCCACATCCCTCTCCATCTTCCCATCCATTTCACCTCCCTTGTCAACATTCTATAAAAATTTATCAACATAGCTTCCACTTTCCATGGTCCATTATAACACATCATCAAGGGTTACTATACATGGAATTAGACACTTGAGTTTGTCCTATCATCCATATGCTATCTTTCAAATCCACATAGCCATGTCCTTATACTCATCCTTTTCCATCCTTTCTATTTCAAAAAATCAAGAAAACAAAAAGTGAAAAAAAATGAAAAAAATAGAAAAAGTAAAGAGAAATCATTTGTCTTATGGTGAAAACCACTTCTTGCAGCACCTTGGGCAAGTACCATGATTAAAAAATGGAAAAAATTCACCATGTATAATCACCCAATCCACTTGCACTCTACACTTGGGGGAAATATTAATCTATATATCACATCACCATCCTCGACTGTCCCTCATCCCCTTAAATCAATTATCCTATCTAAGTCCATCCTCCCTTTTCCCTTCTTTGATCTTGAAAAGGATAAGGATTATCATAATCACCATGTATTTTATCAATCTCATCTTATCCATATCTTTCAATATCCACCATCTCATATCCCTCATCCTATTTCCTTCCTCCTATCGTATAAAAACCCATCCTTCCCTCCCCTATTTGGTCTTGATAAAAAGCTAGGGGAAAATATTCATATATTCTTTGGACAAGGCAAACCTTAATCTCATTTTTGTCCATGTCTCTTATGCACTATCCTTCCATATCACACATGTTTTTCCATAATATTTCGTATTCAATTGCACTACATCTAGTGTGGGGCATATTGTTCATTTACAACATAGTCCTTGGATCTCCATCCCCCTCTTCTCCATCTACCGTCCTATTATCTCTCATGAACATCCATCTACTAAACTCATCTATCTCCTATCTAAACAATCCCTTTATCCTTCCATCCTTTTACAAAGTCTTGATTCTCCCTTGTCATTGGTTACCATCCATTCCTTTAAACTAATCGTCTTATCCTCCATCCAATCATATCTTATCTGATGCTTTTATCACCTATCTATCCTTCCAATTGAACCATCCCAAATCAATCCATCCAAAAACATTTAATCATAATCCATACAATTCAATCTTATAATCTAGCTTGAATCATCCATATGAAATCCTTCATTTTGATCCAAATCAGCTAAAATCTATTGATCCATTATCCAATTATAATCATAGGGATGTATCCTTCTCAATCCACGTTTTTCTCTTATTATTAACAAAACAATCCTTGTGGTACGTATGGTTCTTATTGTTATATTTCCTTGTTGGAACACAACAATCTACTTAGAGGGGGAGTGAATAAGTAGATACTAAAACTTATCCCTCAAAACCTTTGTGCAAACTAAAAATATGATACACAAATATAACTAGATACATAAACTAGCTCTAAACACTTTCAATAGATTGATTCATTTAGCTCTTTATGTAGATTCACTAAAAATACATAGAGATAAACATGCACACACATAAAGCATCACATAACACCAGATATACATGGAAAACCCAAGATGGGAAAAACCACAGTGATAAAAGATGTTTGATTCTACTACTCAAATCCAACATCACAAACCAATCTTCTATTACAATGTTCAAGGGAACCAACCCTAAGGAAGCACCAAATCCAAGGAGACACCAATCCCCTACTATGAGCACCAACTCAGCTATATAATGGCACCAAGCAATCAGATTTACAATAACAAATACAAAAGTGATTCAAATGAATCCAGTTATTTGTTACAAGTCTGATTTGTAACTGCTTGATCTCTGCTTGGAAATCTTGCAAGCATCCTTTGTTTTGTTGATCCTAAAATATTAGCAACACACCCTTTGCACTCCTCTTCATTTATTTCTTTACACTCACCTCTGCACTTAGAACATTCACTGTTCTATTTTTTGCACTACACTCTACACCATTAATGTTAACCCATATATAAGATCTTTATGTTTGGGTTCTACTCACATAAAAATAATGATTTTTTTGTTTTCTCTCTCTTTTCCTCACTATCTCAGCTACATACTCAACAAGTTATCATCATGTATAGTTCTCTCACCCTCTACTCTTGTAGACACGATACCACCACACTTGTAGCAATCATACCCTCACTATCCTGATTGACTTCTACTTTTTCTTAACTCTACCAACCTACAATCAGTACCTCGATATGCACACAACCATCTAGATCATCTCCAAGTTTCTACTTAGGGTTTCCATCATTTACAAGCTTCTCTAGCAAGCTATATATGCCTCGAGCCAAACACCATCATCTATTTCAAATTTGACTCATTAGATACCATGGTGGTCACCAAACCCTAAACTTGAATGCATTAAATGCATTTCCTTCTTGGATCGTTGTGATCCCAATCTTCATCAACATAGTGATCTATATCGCAAGATTGCAATTATGATATTCAATTAGATGGTAGTCAGAGCAGTTGAACGAATTAAATGTTCTCACTATGTCATTTACACAGACCTGGCCATTGCAATCTTCAACATTTCACTTTGGTCGTCGATCTTCTCTTTTATGCCAAGATCTAACGATTTGTGTTCTTCTCGACATCTATAAACCATCACCATTGGATTAATCGTCTTTGTTTCTACATGGTTGATTTCCTTCATAAATCCATCATCATAACCATAACTTCATTGAGTTGAAGGGACTCTAAAACTGCTCCATTTGAAATCTTGAAGTCCCTATGATCAACCCTGTTCACTCTGCATCGTTGATTTTTCTTTTAATATCCACCATAGGATTTAGGGTTAAATTTCCTTTTAAAACACTTTACAATCATCGACCAAAAATCACGTTGATTCACAATGAAGATGTGAAATCAACAAATCAACATGTGCCACATGTCAGCACCTTATTTTTCCATCCTTCACCACCTGTCTACATAGGCACCTTCCATCACCATCACATTCCTATCATGTCCCACCAAGGTCTTCACCAATATACCTTACAACTTTGATTGGGTGGTCCCTACTGCCTACGTGTCATCCCTATCGTCATTATACAACAAATGTCACCAATGTGACTTGATGTATCAACCAAACACTCATCGCCAAATGTCACAATCTTATTCACCCTCAACTACCATGCCATAAGTCTTCTACCGATTCATCCATGCCATGTGTCACAATCCTGCTAGCCCGTGAGGTTAACCTAAGTCAACACTTCCAATCGACGGGGTGGTGGGCTACTGACACGTGTCCACCTATGCCACATCATTCTCCATTTTTGGTGACTTTGCAATGTACCAACTTTGGGAGTTAGGAGTCACTAATCTCCCTTACCTTATGCTTTGATTGCATCGTTGAGCACAACAAGCAAGCTCAAGCCCTTATGCCTGATGTTCCTTTTACTCTTGTTGAGATTCATCCATTGGCCTCATCCTTTACCAATTTCTATATCCACTCCATTATAAACCAAACCCATACTTGTGAAATACCAAATGCGAAAACATCAAATATCATTAGATCATCAAATGTTGGGGTCCTCCCTTTCTTCATACTACTTATCATGCCTTTCGGTAAGGCATAAATCTCCTTCTCTACCTGTGAACACTGAAGCCTTTTCGGGGGTCAAGGTTTGCTCTTCCTCTTTACCACATTCCATTCTTTCAGTGAAGTGCAAGCCTTCCTTTTGAGTCACAATGCCTGATACTATCCTTCACAAGTGTTATCAACCATAACCCTTTCGAGTGTCAGCCTTTGGGCTTTCATGTTTCACAATAATTCATAAACTATCAAGACAAAAGTGTTGACATCAACTCGTGAAGCCCAAAACATTTTTAGGTGGTAGAGTTCATCTTTCCTGCATACTGCCTTCTTTGAACACCATGGTAAGCTATATTCCTGAAGTTTGAAGTCTAGAATACTTTGGAATTAATGGATTTCTTCATTCCTTTGCAACTGGTATGAGGTATAACCAATACACGATATCTGAAACCTTGGAGGTAAAGTAAGAAAGACTAACTCCAGACACCTTCCTACTTTAGCAAGTGATGCACGGCAAGCCCGAAGCCCGATTTATGACATCTTCCAAACCTTCACATCTTCTAAGTCTTTTTCAAACGCATTCAGTAAGTGCTAAGCCTGAAGCCCAAACTCTGAAACCTACACACTTAACACAAATATAACTAAGTCTTTAACACCCCTTCTATCTGGTATTACATAGATCTTCCTTTGACTTCAATCAAGCTCATTGCCACAATCTCCTCCTTTACATTAGCTCCATTTCACCTCTGCATTCTCTCCTTTTGACATCAATGACAACAATATTCCAACATTCCTATCCTCATCATCAATCAATCAATCAATTGGTCTTTATCAAGTGACTAGGGCCATTATCCTAGATTGTTTTTGGTTTTTTGCACATTCTTTCTTGTTTCTTATGTCTTCTATCATTCTTTAAATTTATCATGGTCTTAGCACCATATTACCATAAAGGCATCATGGTCTTCCTGTGAACCCCTAAACCTGCAAATGCACAAAGACAATAAACATGGTTAAATGTCAGATCAAAATGCATACAAGAGTGAGAGATTCCCCATGAAATCCACCTATTTAAACTACTATTAGGAAATGAAGAACAAAACTCAAATAATATGAAAGCATATCCTAATTTAGCCAATAGATTGATGATCCCATGGGGGAATTGTGCCAATGGAGTGTTGCAATTGGCCCTTTCCCAATTCCTAGCTTGCAATGTTGATTGGTTTGAGAAAATGGTCAAATCTCCAAAGAGATTTGAGCATAACCTTGTTGCAAAACTTTAAAATGGTGGATGATTGAGTGCAATGGGAAAAATTAGCTCTCAATGTGAAGAGAGTAACTTTGCATGAGGAATGTTGATGATGATTGAGAAGAGAGGTCTCCGATTTATAGACTTCTATTTGGAAGAGGTGAGCAAGATTGAGCAATGTGGGACAAAAGATAATCCAATGGCATTGTGCCACTTGTCCACATGTGATTGGATGAGGAATGAGCACATTTTGGCCAATGTGCATGATAAATGCATAAATTTGAATTTGAAATGTTGAAATGACAAGGTGGATGAGAAGTCAAATGGAGTTATGACCACTTGGCTCAATGAAAAAGGACATGTAAGATGTCTTAAATGCCTTGTTGGAAGGACCAAGTCCACTTGGCCTTTTTGAATTCAAATGAGGGAATATTCTTTTTTGATGCCATGTGAGGGAAAATAGATGAATTAATAAATCAAAGTATTTGATTTATTGTGCAAGTTGCATTCTCTAGAGAAATTTAATGAAAGGGATTTAAGTTAATCATGGTTTTGATTAATTTAAAGAAGAATTAGATGATGTGACAACTTAGACTTAGATTTATGAATTGATTTAAGTCAATAATTGAGAGGAAAAGATTTGTTAAATATATAATTTGATTTATTTAATCAAGAAGGAACATGTTAGATTAAATCAAATAAGGTTTTAATTTATTTAATTTAATAAAAAGACCTTAGGGATTTTAATCAAATAAAATGATTTATTTAATTAAACAGGGATGTAAGGTTAATTAAATTAAATTGATTAATTTAATCATTGAAAGAGGAAGACTTAATTTAATAAATAATGATTTATTAAATTTAGAGATAGGATGTGATGAAATGTTGAGAATATGATTTAGGAGGAAATGTTGTTAGTAATCGGGATCAGGTGTACCAAAACGAACTTGTACATTTTCCATGTCTACATTTTGCCCCTCTTTGAAGCAATGTACTTGTTGCATTGATTTAAAGAATAAACTGTTGTGATCAAAGGTCCGGGATTTTTTTGAATTTTTTCAGATGCCTCATTGCTGCCCCAACGAAAGGATATTGCTAGATATTGCCCCCTCGAGAGATCGGACGAAAATTTTGATTTTTTGGATGATCTCGCAAAAAATATGACAAGGTGCTCGACAAGCTAGAAATGCCCCAGAATGCCAAAAGGGATGCAAAATGACTCTCAGTTGGATAAAAACGGGTTCGAGGGACCAAAACCCTTGTCAGAAGGTTAAATTAGGTAAAAAACCCTAATTTTCAAGCTTAAATAGACCTCGAGGGGTCACTTTCAATACATTTGCACTCTTAACTTTGAAAAATTTGACACTTGAGCTCTGAGTCCTAGAGGAAATGGTGCAACGACAGCTTCCCCTGCACGTGTCGGAGCGGGTATGAGTATATCAATGACTAGTCGCCGCAAGACCCGCGGTATGTACCCCTATCCCACTTTTATTTTTTCTCATTTTACGTGCATTTATTAGGGTTTAGGTACGGTCGAGTCGACGCGACACGATATTGCCTCGCAGAAAAGTTACAAAAAGGCCCACATGGTCCTATATAGAACCATGTGTGCATAGAGTGTTGCATGGGCCAATTTGTCATTTAGGGATTTTTAGTTAGTAAACTTGGCCGCTTGCTCAAACAGGGCCGCGCAAGCCAATTTGTCCAATTTAGCTGTCTAAGTGTTCCGTGCGGTGCAGTTTGTAAAATTTTTCTATCTAAGTCCGTCGCGCGACACAATTTGGATACTTACAAACTGCACCGCTTTTGCAAACAACGCCACTTTTCCTATTTCAAAAGCGAAAGGCGATACATACAACATAATTTTTCTAGGGAAGCTGACGCGACACTTTTCCTTGTGCGGGAGAGACACGAGGTTATTAATTCAAGGGAGCACCGGTGGCCAGTTCTTGAGAGATTAGATGATATGCACATATTCCTCTAGGAGCAGCTTGGGATGCTTGGTCTGTGGTTCATTGCTTACGTTTCTCCTGTTCGAGCACATCTGGGTATGATGCATGCCTTGGCAGACGGTGGCATAGCGAGACGTCGTCTTTTCATCTTTCCACTGGCGAAGCTACCATTACTTTGGAGGATGTCTTGCGCATCTTGCGACTACCCATTCATGGAGAGCGAGTGATTTATGATTTGGAGGAGGAGAGGGATGCCTTCTTCGGTGTCATGGGTGTGGACAAGCTCATGCTCTACGATGGTCAGATAGATTTGAAGAGGTACTGGGGTATAGCCCCTACTTACAGTCTGATTGTGGCCGCCATTATTTTTGGCCTTGTAGCTCCTGATCGGTGCAGCCAATATTTCAGTCCGGGTTGGGGACTAGCATGGCAGCAGATGTGCGCTCACCGAGTGTGCTATGCCTGGGGACCAGTACTGCTAGCCTCCTTGTACAGGGATTTACATGAGTTTGCTTACTTGGAGGGTCGGACTCTTGGGGCTTGATTGACTTTTTTGCATATTTGGGTATTTGAGCGGATTCCAGTGCTTCGCCCGGTGGTGATTCCAGTTGTTATAGATATTGATGATCCTGTGGTGTGGTGGTATGGTGGGGCAGAGTTTCACTTCACCCACATGGGCACGGATGGCATAGCCTATTGGCGGTAGGTTCTGGATAAGATGAAAATATTTATATGGAGGCCATATATGGGTATAGGTCCATGGATGGATGATGCAGAGCAACTCTTCTTTGCTCATCAAGACAGGTTCATGCAGGGTCGAGAGCATTCTATGGTAGAGAGGTACCTTCCTGATAGAGTGGCCAGGCAATTCGGGGAGGTGCAAGATATATTCGATGCTTAGTATACGACCATCTTTTTGGCAGATGAGGCAGTGAACTCATTTAGGAAGTTAGTGGCTCGACCATGGGCATATGATTAGGGGCTAGCAGACGCAGGGGTAAATCCAGCGTATAGTGCATGGTTTAGTCTACCAGTGAGATTGACAATTCCTGGGACAGTACTTCCACGTCGGAGGCCTAGAGGTAGGTCAGCAGGTAGAGGTCGGGGAGGTGTACCACTAGTGCAGCTAGTAGGACAAGATGGGCAGCCACAGGTAGGCCCACAACAGTAACTAGTAGTACAGCTAGCAGGGCAGTTAGCAGGACAGCCAGCAGGGCAGTCAGGAGGACAGCCAAAAGGACATCCAGGTCGCCATGATACACTGATCCAGTAGCTATAGGGCTAGATACAGGTTCTGACAGCTGAGTGAGATGAGGCCCGACAACAGGTTATTGCAACTATAACGGAGAGAGACCTGACACAATCCGAGAGGGATCAGGAGATTGGCCGATGGAGGTAGTTAGAGAGTGCCACTTCTACATCCCGAGGCCGATCAGTTGATATTTGGGAGTACCGAGAGGCCATCAGAGAGGCTGAGTACTATCGATAGCACTACCGACAGGTAGTGCCATCAGGTAGCAGAGTGCCAAACTTCTCCCAACAGATAGGGAGGTGACCGACAGAGGTTCACGGTGAGAGACAGGATGGGGAGGGTAGCAACCAGTAGGGCTAGCCTCCTTTGATCACAGGACTGTTTGTTCCATTTTTGATATACGGACTACAGTATTTTGGCCTTATTGTACCATGTATTCAATGTACATTTGATCTAATTTGTATCATAATAATATTTTTTGATGATATATATGAGATGATTCACCCTTTATGATATGTATGGTGTACATGTATGATATGCAAATGTATGGTGCTATGAGATGTTTTCTATTCTTATGCTTATGTGATGCAATGTATGTAATGGACGCATTCATTTTTGTATATTTTCCATGTTTTAATGATGTAATGTGTATGAATGATGGTAATAGATGCAGATGATAATGGATGCAAATGATTATGTATGATGTAATGTTGTCCTTAAGATGTTTAGAATAACAACTTTATATTATTCTTCGTAACTTAAGATAATGATATGATGCAATGTGTTTTAATGTTGATGATCGCGTGGATGCAGGGTGTATGCATGGGCGATGTTTTGATTACTGTTATGATACCATGTTAGTGTGGAAAGAAGGTAGAAGAAACGCAAAATTAATGAATTAGTTAGGATGGTGATGGTGATTTGCATTGCTAGGAATTGAGATTTTAAAAGGGGTCAATTGCATTATGTTTGGTAACACACATAGGTACCATGCATCAAGGTATAAGGACTAGGATGGCACTGTACCCAGTGTGATAGACTTTGACTCGAAAAATTAGATAGGAGTATTCGTGTTCACACTTAACATACATACTTCATTCAGGATGTAGTTCAGACATTCTAAACGTCTCGAACCAAAACACAGGAAAACAAGTTTTCGTATGTGGTCAACAAGATATCTAAAACATCCTTCCTACAAACCAAATAAAATATATATGACTAAGTTGTTTTACAAGGGTGTCCCAAAAGCATTACAGATAAAAAAGATAATGATCATTGCCCCATGCCTTTCTCTCTAAACCTGTTTTTTTTAGGCATCATCGAGAGGTTCTGGGAATGAGCACAAAATAAGATAAGTCAAAAGACCAAATAAAGTAAACAAACAAGCTAATGTTCTTCATACCGCTAGCCAAGACTAAACTACTGTGGGGTACCTGATGCTAGTGTCCATCGCAGGAAAGCTTCATCCTAGGACATGTAGTGATCAGGGTTTTAGTGGGACTGATTCGGTGATAAGCTATTGATACTTCGAGTTGACCAACTTGCTTGCTTACTGATCTAGACTTGAGACTCCTGATGATTAGGGTGTTCACTTTAGAACCTGCTAGACTTGCTTCTGACTGACTCACCAAAGGGTGAAAGCGATGACTAACTTTATTATGAGTGATAGCTATCACGGGTAAAAGTGAGATGAAATGGATGCACCATTTTGGATTTTCAGATATTTTGAGGCTATTTTTGGTATTTTCACATTTTTCAATGTTTTTGGTATTTTTGAGATTTATGATGAACAGACTAACTAAAAGACCTATCCTAAGGGTCTCGAGAGCTGATCCATAGATTAGCCTTGCCTACGTTATACACGCAGAGACCATGTTAGTTGACTGACTTGATTATAAGATGGACAAATAGATTGTCATTTTATTGCTAAGATGTAGACTAGATGGGCAAACGGATTGCCAAAATGACAAACGCCTAAAAGACTGAGCCTATTGTGTAAACTAGATGGGCAAACGGATTGCCAATGCGACAGATGCCTAAGGACTAACCTAAGATGTCTCAAGGGATGATCAAAGATCAACCTTGCCTACATTCAAGCTCAGAGACGACGTAGTTCGACTTGGTGAAAGACTGACAAGACTCAATGATGAATTTTTGAAGATTTTTCGATATTCCAACATATTTTTGGATTTTTGATGATTTGAATGTTTTTGGATTTTTGATGAATTTTGAGGAAGATCACAAGAATATACACGAATCTAATCCGATGCATGTGGGACCATGCCCCCAACATAGTGTGATAGACAACTTCGATGAAGGCAGGACGAACTGACCTTAGGAATATGCCAAGTAGTACTATGGTGGAATATTATATGGGCATTAGCTCAGGCTATGGTATAGATGTGAGCGGATGGGTGGATGGATGATTTTTTGAGATGTGATGGAAAGAGTGAGTCGTGTGGATCCTGGTGGATGGGGAGTGCTTTATTTATGCTTGGCGCCTGTTTGCCAGGTTTTCACCAAGGTACTTGTCCAAAGTGCCACCGAAGTGGTTTTCATTAGAGGATGATTCTTTTTCTTTACTGTTTTCAAATCCTTTTTCTAATTTTTTTGGATATTTTGTATTTT
This sequence comes from Sequoiadendron giganteum, assembly GCA_007115665.2. Classification (NCBI taxonomy): domain Eukaryota; kingdom Viridiplantae; phylum Streptophyta; class Pinopsida; order Cupressales; family Cupressaceae; genus Sequoiadendron; species Sequoiadendron giganteum. The sequence goes on along the minus strand of CM021100.1, from coordinate 474,793,843 downwards.
CTGATTTTTTTGTTGTCGCCAAGATGCCTATTCGCCAGGTTTTCATCAAGGTAACCATTTTTTCAAGACTTTTTTTGATTATTTTTGTATTTTTTGGTTCCATACCTTGCAAGTTTTTAGGCATAAAACTTTTTGAGGTGTGAACTATTCATGGGCTCCTGCAGAGGTTCGCCTTCTGGTGTTGATAATTGATATGCCCCTAATTTGTAGCTTGCGGTGATAATGAAGGGTCCTAGCCAGTTAGGCTCAAATTTTCCTTTTGTATCTGTGTTGGGCACATTCTTTTGATTCTCTTTTAGCACAAGGTCATCGAGTTGGAAAGTACGTTGCCTGATCTTCTTGTTGTAGCTCCATTTTAGGCGGTTTTGGTAGACCTGTAAATGGTTTAGGGCATCCATGCATCGTTCATCCAGTAACTCTAGCTCATTTAGTCTTGTGACCTTGTATTTCTCATCTGTGGTGAGGTTTTGCAATGATATCCTCAAGGACGGGAGCTCGATCTCAATAGGGAGGATGGATTCTGACCCATAGACTAGGGAGAATGGAGTGGCACCTGTTGGTGTGCGGATGCTGGTACGGTAGGCCCATAAGGCGGGGTTTAGCTGCAGATGCCAATCACGACCAGAGTCATTGACTGTTTTCCTAAGGATTTTCAGAATGGTTTTATTTGTAGCTTCTGCTTGGTCATTGCCTTGTGGATAGTATGGGGTGGAAAAACGATGTTTGATTTTGAACTTTTCACACAAATCACGGACATCCTGATTTTTGAAGGGTGTCCCGTTATTAGAGATAATGGATTGGGGGACACCATATCGGCAAATGAGGTAGTTTAGGATGAACTTGGATATCTATTTACTCGTGATGTAGGTCATGGGAATTGCTTCGACCCACTTTGTGAAATATTCAGTGGCGGTGATAATGAACTTATGGCCATTAGATGAGGTGGGCGAGATTTTACCAATGAGATCGAGCCCCCACTGCGAAAAGGGCCAAGGTGTAACAATGGGGTGTAGTTCTTGAGCTGGTGCATGAATAAGGTCTCCATGTTGTTGGCATTGCAAGCATCTTCTGACAAAGTCGTGTGCCTCTTTGTCCATTGTCGGCCAATAGTACCCGGTTCTCAACAACTTCTTAGCCAAGGTCATACCACTTGAGTGTGAACCATATGTACCATTGTGTACCTCAGTTAGATCAGTCATGGCCTCCTCAGGTTTTAAACAATGTAGAAGGGTTCCATCGATACTTCTACGGAAGAGGGTCTCTCCTAGGATGACGAATCGTAAGGCCCTTTTGACAAAGGTTCGCTTTAGGTTCGAGGTGATGTCAGTTGGGAGGACTCCTAATCTCAGATAGGTGTAGATGTCATGGTACCAAAAATCACCTGAACTAATGAGTTCACATGCATATTCTAACTCTTGTACCTCAAAAATTGGTATGAGAAGTTGCTCTACAAGGAATTTGTGTTTCGAGACATTACGAGGGATATCTAGCAGGGATCCGATCATTGCCATTGCATCAGCTACTCTGTTGTTTGCCCTCGGTATTTGCTCAAAGGTGATGTCGATGAATGATTCCTTGAGGCTTTCTGCTACCTTTTTGTATGGTGCGAGCTTATCATCCTTAGTTTGGTATTCACCGTTGACTTGGTTGATGATAAGTTGCGAATCTCCATAGACCTTTAATGACATGATTCGCCACTGTGCTGCAATCTTGAGGCCTATGGTTAAAGCTTCATATTCTGCAATGTTGTTTGTACAGGGGAACGCCAGCTTATAAGACCTTGGTATGCAATCCCCTTGTGGGGTGATGAAGAACACACCGGCTCCTGATCCATGCTACGTGTGAGAGCCATCGAAGTACAATTTCCAATGGTCGACTGCACCGAGATTAAAAAGGGACTCATCTGAGAATTCCGATACGAGCGGGTTGTCTGTGTAGAGGGGAGCTTCTGCTAGCTGGTCCGCAATAACTTGTCCTTCTAACGCCAAAATATGTACCCCTAAACCTACAAATGCACAAAGACAACAAACATGGTTAAATGTTAGATCAAAATGCATACAAGAGTGAGAGATTCCCCATGAAATCCACCTATTTAAACTACTATTAAGAAATGAAGAACAAAACTCAAATAATATGAAAGCATATCCTAATTTAGCCAATAGATTGATGACCCCATGGGGGAATTGGTCCTAATGGAGTGTTGCAATTGGCCTTTTCCCAATTCCTAAGTAGCAATGTTGATGATGATTGAGAAGAGAGGTCTCCAATTTATAAACTTCTATTTGGAAGAGGTGAGCAAGATTGAGCAATGTGGGACAAAAGATAATCCAATGGCATTGTGCCACTTGTCCACATGTGATTGAATGAGGAATGAGCACATTTTGGCCAATGTGCATGATAAATGCATAAATTTGAATTTGAAATGTTGAAATGACAAGGTGGATGAGAAGTCAAATGGAGTTATGACCACTTGGTTCAATGCAAAAGGACATGTAAGATGTCTTAAATGCCTTGTTGGAAGGACCAAGTCCACTTGGCCTTTTTGAATTCAAATGAGGGAATACTCCCTTTTGATGCCATGTGAGGGAAAATAGATGAATTAATAAATCAAAGTATTTGATTTATTGTGCAAGTTGCATTCTCTAGAGAAATTTAATGAAAGGGATTTAAGTTAATCATGGTTTTGATTAATTTAAAGAAGAATTAGATGATGTGACAACTTAGACTTAGATTTATGAATTGATTTAAGTCAATAATTGAGAGGAAAAGATTTGTTAAATAAATAATTTGATTTATTTAATTAAGAAGGAACATGTTAGATTAAATCAAATAAGGTTTAAATTTATTTAATTTAATAAGAGGACCTTAGGGATTTCAATCAAATAAAATGATTTATTTAATTAAACAGGGATGTACGGTTAATTAAATTAAATTGATTAATTTAATCATTGAAAAAGGAAGACTTAATTCAATAAATAAAGATTTATTAAATTAAGAAATAGGATGTGATGAAATGCTGAGAATATGATTTAAGAGGAAATGTTGTTAGTAATCGGGATTAGGTGTACCGAAACGAACTTGTACATTTTCCATGTCTACACTTCCATATCATGGTTTCATAAGGCATATATGTTTGCACTTGACCTTTTTGACCATGTACTTGGCACATTGTCACATTGATTTCTTATACCTTGGTGCATAATGTAAAGTACAATATCAAATCTAGGTTTCTTATACAACAACAACATGATTCTTATCAATCATTTCTCTTTACACACCTATCTCATTTTTATCCTCTTTCTATCCTTCATCCTCTAATCCTCCTCTCCATTTTGAGAATACACCTATGTTCTTAGAACCCACATGCACTCTCAAGGGGCATACCACTACTTCCTCAACATCCTTCTTCATCTTACTAGTGATTGGGACATCATGCCATTAGTCATCATCCCTTTCTACCCACTATATTTTATTCTTCTTTATACAATGCCACTCCTTACATTCGTTATGCTATATCAAAGAGGGGAAACATGTAGACATCAAAATATGCCAATACTCGACCACACTTGACTTTACCTCATTCTATTTGTTAATTAAGGAAATAATAGTAATTTATTTATTTAATTTATCCTTATTTCACCCTTAATTAAACAAATTTACATTTATTTAATTAAATCTAACCTTAGCCCCCAAACCTTCCAACTAAATTAATTAATTAATGCCTACTTAATTAATTAATTTGGGCTAATTAACCTTATTACCATTTTCTTATTATTTAATTCTACCTCACCATCAATCCTTGTTTATTCAATTCTAGACCTTCAATCCATCTACATGGATCAAGATCTAAACTTGTCACTAGACAAGTGTCCTAACCTACCTATCCTACTCCTTTCTCACACGTGTGTGAGCATATTTCTCACACATGTGAGGCCATTCTACCTCTTGCACATGTCACTTACCCAAGCTTCCCTACCTCTTACACATGTCATAGACACATCTCTTTCATGTCCTTTCCAATGTGTTCTCACACATATGTGAAGACACCTTGCTCTTACAATTTTTTCACTCTTGTGACACTTGTCACAAAGCTAAGAATCCACCATACCATTCTATCTTGACCCTCCATTTAGTCAATGCATCTTTGCCATTGATTTTGCCCATCAAAAATCTTTAATTTGAGGTATTTTCTCTCATTTTTCACAGGCTCCTTCAATCATCACATACTTATGCTGTTATTTTTTTCTATCAATCTTGAATCCCAATATCATGTTATTCATCTAAACAATCACATTCCATCCAATTACAATATCAAAAGGTGCACATCAAGTAGATATGGGTGGATCTACTTCAACTCAATCCATGAGGTGAGAAAGGTAAAATGAAAGATAATTGTTTGTTATTTGCATTTATCTATGTATTTATGTTCTTTCAACATTTTATCATCTTCAAGTACCACCCCATACAATCTCATGTATGGTGTTGATGCAATCATCCCATTGGAGTTAGACATTCATTCATTACAGATTTATCTCAATGACTTGCTCGATAAAAACTATTACAAGGAACAATACCTTCAATAGTTTGAGATGCTCAATGAAAAACATATAAAAACTCTCAAACATCTCCAATCTTATCAAAAGAACATTCAACATAATTACAATGAGTGTGTCATTCATCACTCATTCACGGTTAGTGATTGGTGCTCTATGAAAATCAACGTAATGTACCAACACATTGAAATAATAGAATCATATTACGTCTAAGAATCCATATCATCAAATACTTGTACCAACACATAACAAAAAAACATGAGAAATTAGTGATCAAGATACCATCAAACTGTTCTTATAAGTGAATTGTTCCATAAAATACATGACAAGAGTTCAACACATATCAAGTGTCAAATAATATAATTAAACAAATACCATGATGAATTATATTAATATATCACTTAGGTTGATGACCCTTTAAATGCTCCACTTCTTCCACTATCATGTGTACACATGTGAGTCCATATTGAGATCACACACATGTCCCTTATAAGTATAACCATGTTTGTTCCATGGAGGTGACCAATCTCCTCATGGAGGTTGGCTACCTCTACCTAGCTCACTAATGTTGTCTTGCATGTCCTTTACATCCTAATTCATGTACACCACCATTGCATTTCTAGAGGATGGTGGCATGGACATTTATACCACCCTCTAAGTGAATTATGTTGCTAACTTATCCTGCTCCACTATGATATTGTTCAAATCTAGCCAACATAGCCTATATTGAATGTCTAGTTTGTTCCTCTTATTGAATTCACTCACCTTTTTGGCTAGGTTGTATCTCTCTCTTGTTTAAGCTAGGCATGATATATACCATGGTTGATGTATATGCCATTGAGGTTTGGGTCACAAGAACAAATAGCAGAGAAAATTGTCCATCATGTATATGATACCAAATAATCCTATATGTTGGTATGGCTAAGATACCCTAAGTCAGAGGTTCAATGGTTAATGAAATAAAACCTAATCAATAATGCTCCTTGCACATCATTATTAACATTGGTCACGTGTGATAATAAATTGAAAAAACTCAAAAAACTAAAATTAACAAAATCATTATATAACTAGATCTAAAGTTGCTAATCTTTTTTAGTCCATATTTATTAAAGTGGTTCAATATCAAGGGTTCCCTATGCATCATCTCCTCCAATGAGATTGCCTCCTTAGGAACATCTACTTCATAGAACAAAGCAAACCGCTTCATTTCTTTAGATGAATTTAATAAGTATTGGAAAATATTTGAGCAAGAAGCTAGTCATCTCACTTTCCATTCAAGTCAAGTATTTTGTTATAAGTTTTTAAGAGCATTGCTAATTGATTTTCAGAGTTGATTTCAAGTTTTCATGGTAACTACATGTTTGATTTTCCTTCTAAATCATAGTTTTTCTTATAAAATTGTTTTTTCTACTTTTACCTTTTTAAATCTTATGTACTATCACAAACATTTATAATATTATCATACTTGAAGGGAAATTAAGATCATCTCAGAAATAAATTTTATATTTCTAAAGTTCATAAAAAATTGGTTCATTTTTAGTAAAATTTCACCACATTTTTATTAAGAATTATGTGTTACAAATTGTTGTTTACAATTAGGTAGGATAGGATAAAGGATAGGAAAAATGGTTTTATCCTATCCTAAGTACTTTCACCTATGATATAGCCACATGCAACCACTAGCCATGATTCTACCAACTAAATTGGAAGTATCAACTATTTCTATTGCAACTATGATTCCCCCCACCCCATGTGCATCTATAGCTTGATTTGAAATTGAAACCGATGAATCAAAGACTACTTCATTTCCACCTGTACTTGCATTTGTATTTGACTTTACCTTAACTACAAATACAAGTTGTCTAAAAACAACTAAAAAATATTAATTACATATATGCATTAATTCATATACTTATCACTACCCAAATCATAATTTCTTTAATATGATTTGTGAAAATGATACTTTTTATCTATTTATTAAACTAAAATATAACTATTAATATTTACCACTAAATAAAAGCACTACATGATTAATTATTTCTTTAATATAATTTCTGAAAACGATATTTAAAAAAAAAATGATTTATTAATAAAACTTCTCTGACTTAAAACTGATTCTTTTTGGGAAACGAAAGATCCCTTGCTGCACTTGTCCTACAGCTTGAATTGCGCTCATTCTAGTCAATGATCTTATCTCATATGAGCCAAAAGAATAAACATTACACAGAATTGGATCTTATCTCATACAAGACAATACACCACTTCCAACAGTTCTCAGTACAGCAGCTTGCGCAGAATTCCAGATATTTCTCTCAATCTGGAAATGAAATTAATTGGTTAACAGCATAAAATATTCCAATGTGGTGATCATCTATAGCTTGAGTTAAACTTAACCACGACTAGCATAGTGAAGATTTAAGAAGGGTGGATTGATTTCAAGAGTAGATCGACCAGTGAGTATGGAGATTCATTTCTTTGTGATTTCATGCCTGCTACTTTTTTCAACTCATCAGCTGCTCTCCAGTTCGGCAGAGGCAGCACAGAAATTGGGTATTTGCATTCTTTTACTCTTTTGTTTTTCAAATCAATATTTTTTCATTAGAGACAAGAAAAGAAAATTCAATCATTTATCTTGGGTATCTTACATTGATGGGGAAAGTTTTGTGGTTGGTGTTTGCAGAATACCCATTTCCGTTTATGACAGTAGATGCTGAGAAGGCAGCTGCAAGAACATATGATTACATTGTGGTTGGAGGAGGTACAGCAGGGTGTCCTCTGGCAGCAACACTGTCACAGCACTATTCTGTTTTGCTGTTGGAAAGGGGAGACTCTCCCTATGGAAATCCAGATACTGAGGACGCTAAAGGCTTTTTCAAGCTTATGGGGGATCCCAGTGAGTTCCCATATGTGGCTCAGGGATTTGTCTCAGAAGATGGAGTGCAGTCGGTAAGGGGAAGAGTTCTGGGAGGTGGAACAGCCATTAATGGCGCCTTCTACAGCAGGGCAAGCTCGGAATACATTCGGAAGATGGAGTGGGATGAGAAACTTGTAAATGAGTCGTATGAATGGGTGGAGAAATTGAATGTTTTCAAAACAGACAAGCTTTCTCGTTGGAGTTCTGCTTTCAAGGATGCACTTTTAGAAGCAGGGGTTCTTCCTTATCATGGGTATACTCTGGATCATTTGGAGGGCACCAAGATTGGTGCTTCAACCATTGACAACAATGGAAAGAGACACACATCTGCAGATCTTCTGCAATATGCAAATCCAGACAATATTGTAGTTCTTCTGAATGCTACAGCCAGCAGAGTTCTCTTTGATTCCTCATCAGGTACACTTGCATTTTCTTTGTTCCCAAATCTGTAGATAATTGGATTCATATTAGATAAATTTGACTTTGTAGATTAACATAGAGGTTCTCTAATTTTTTTCCGAATCTTTCAATGGGTTATGCACGATTCTTTCGGGGGGTAAAAGTCGTCCTGACACCAACAAAAGACCACCCACCAATCAGCATGCCCTTTTTCTGAGTTTGGCCATTCTATAATTACTAGAAGTTTTGTCTGAGTGAACATTCTGTTTCCTAATGTAAGATAGCTTTCTGTCCATTCTGTCTCCTAAGGTAAGATAGCCTACTGTTCATTCTGTCTTTCTGTCCGTTTTTCTGGGTTTCTATCTTTTTGAATTATTGATTTTTTTTTCTATTTTGAATATAAAAGTTTTTGTACCAGTGGCATTTCTCTAATTATTATGAAGTTTTATCAGAGTTTGAACATGGGATCTTTTGGCTTCTATTGACAAGGAAAATAGCTTTCTGTCCATTCTCTGGATTCGATTTCATATTTTTGAATTATAGAACCTCTTTTTCCTTTTTTGATTACAAAAGTTCTTGTACCTATCAGAATAAATTTGACATTCCTTTAATTACTATAAAGTTTTGGCAGAATTTGAACATGATACCTGCTCCATGCAAGATAACTTTCTGTCTGTTTCCTAGGTCTAGTATTTTCTTTTGAATGATTAAAATCCATTGTCCTATTTAAGGTTTTTGTGTGCTTTGGGGTGCCAAATTTGAATTGAGCTCCATAATTTTGATATGAAAAAAAAATCAAGATAAAAGTTTTCTATTTTAAAACAAGTTGATTATTTGTTATTTTTTAAATAAATCAAGTGATCGAAAAAATGTAAGTTTTTCTATTTGAATTAAATATATTTAAATAAAAATAAATTTTATACACATATAATTAAGGAATTCTAATTCCTAATTGTTATTATTATTTTTTTTGATAGTTTCACATTTTTGAACTGTAACTATGAACCAGTGAAATTAAAATAAAAAAACAAAAGAAAAAATACACAAATCCTATCAACAGGCGTGCCAGAATACAATCCAAAAAACAAATAACCCCCAACAAAGGAGACTCAATTCAAACTCAGACAATAATGTTAGGATTTTGCTCCACATTTTCAGTGTGAGCGAAGCTGCATGTTAAACATAATCTGGTTGCTCTCTTTTCTTTTTTCCCCCTTTTGCACCACTGTCCAAGCTTCATTTGAACCCTCTACACACTTCAGCTCATCTGATACCACCTTACCCTCGGGGCAAGCTAAGCTAGAACACACTGATGGTGCGCCAAGCTCCCCAAATGGTTTGTCCCCGTCCACCAATGCCGAAGTAACGGAGCTCTTAACCGCTCCTCAGCTACCAAATTTGGGGTCAGACCAGCCTCAACACTATCAACCCCATCAGGAAAAGGATCAGCAGAAGTTTTTGCCTTACTTGGTGAAGGGGGGAGAAAACCCATCCGCTTCGGATTTTTTTTGGGTTTTAACGCCATTCTTCTCCAATGAGCCAGATTCTTTCTTCTCCACAGAAGAATGATGAGGGGAGACTTCCTTCTACCATGTGGCTTTATTATCATTTCTCTATTTGGAGCATTGAGCCGCTAAATGGCCCGTGCAGAAGCATCTGCAACATCGGAAAGGAATACCCTCATAGTCTAAAACCTGTTTCTAGCATCCATCTTTGGTAGGGAGGAGTATCTCCGGAATTGAGTTCCTTGGAAATGTCCACTTCCACCAAAATGCGGGCAAAGATAGTGTGCAGATAATCTAAGGAGCCCTCATCAACCCCAAGAAATTTTCCCAGCAAATTTTCAAAATAGGACTCAAACCAAAACTGCAAAGGTAAGTTAAGAAGTTTTACCCAGATTGGAGTCGCCGAGTAAGCTTCAGTAGTTGGATCAAATGATGGATGCCAGGGTTTCAGCATAAGTAGTTGCTAATCGAAACTCCATTGATAAGTAGTTGGATCAAATGATGGATGCCAGGGTTTCAGCATCAGCAGATGCTAATCGAAACTCCATTGATAATCGCGCAATACCGTGCGGCAATCCTGAGAGCTGTCAAACACAACTACAAAGTACCCACACGCACATGTATAAATCTGCAGGTCACTCTTTAGAACGGGCCGCCATGTATCTGTGATCCACTGATGAAGCTCTGCAAAAATTGGCCAAAAACCTCTGAATCTTCCAATCAAACCATGCTTGGCAAAAAAAAGGGCACATTTTCTTCCACCTCCCGCAAAACATCCTCCCCAAAAGCCACGGTCAGTGGGTTCTTAGTCGGCAAAATCGACTGAGGAACAAAAGGGGGCTCAGGGCACGGGGTAGACGGCCTTCCAGACTGAACCCGATCTGCCCACCCAGAAGCCCCTTGCGAATCTGGTAAGGGTCGCCCCAGCTTGGAGCAGAACAAAACACCATTGGACGGGGGCGCGTGAGGGAGGGAGGGCGCGGCGCGGGAGGGTTAGTCGCCCAGCAACATCACTGGCTCCCGTATCCGCCGTACATATAATTGTGGCAAGCTTATTCCTAAGCAGAGTGTAAGCAGATCAAGAGATATGTTACCTATAGGAAATAGGATATCTTTAACAAATCCTATCCATGTTTCACCCTTAAATGAGAATGAGGTTAAGTTCAAAATTGGGCTTTGTCATATGGAGCTCCATGACACTAGAGTAGCTCTGATTGAGATGGAGGGCATACCAAGCAAACTAAGAACTTTGTGATTAAATCCGACAATGGATAAATTGCATCGTATGACTAGCTAAGATCGTGTAGCTTGTATATCTTATAAAGAATGCCTAAGGCAATGCCCTTACACTCTAGAAGCAATTGTAGCCCTAGCTAATATGGGAGTACCTTTGAAGGAAATCCAGTCTATTTTTCCCCAGGCACAAAGAAAAGATGGAAGGCCCCCATCTGATCTTGAACATGTGCACTGGTTACATCGTTATGTTGAGGCCCAATGCGTTGTTATTTTGCAAGATCATAAGGGGCAAGCGGATGGTCATATGAGGACTCTACCCTCAACCTTGCTCACACTCTCAACTTCTCAAGCGTGACCTTTCTTAGCTCTAAACCTACAGTGTCGACATGGACAGGCTCTATCGCTCACAAATGCCCATCTCAACGAGATCTGTGGAAATGATTGGTACCTTATGCTTTTTTTTCAATGCTTAGAGATCACCCTGCTTGCATGTCTATTTACAGAGTGCATATACACAAGCAATTGGTATTTTGAAACTTTCACAAAATTTCCTTTTATCAACCCAGATTCATATCCATGTCTGTATATACTTAAAAAAATACATCTCAAATTATAAATAATGTTGCATAGACATTCAAATGAGCTTGATAATGCTACTTAAAGATGCAAGTTAATATAAAGCTGGTTAGGGTAGTCTGTCGAGCTAGGGCTATAAGATATTAATTTTTATATTTTTATATTTGTTTCATATAGAGTTGGAAATAATGCTTTTAAGCATGGGGCAAAAAAAAATTAACTAGAATATTTGTAATAGTCATCTTTCATCATTATTGATTAATTTTAATTAATATCGAGAGCCTCAATAGATATTTCCACAGGAGATCTATTCAAGAATTTTGAAATATCGAAGGGGAAGCATTCGCTTCACTCATGACCTTCCATAAACTCTCTCTAAACTGTTAAAGCTTAAGTGCCTTGGTATATTATGTGTCCATAACCCATATGGTAGTTTGAAAGGTAGATTGATATGCATAGGACAACCTTCTTCACGAGGCTTTCAAGATTTTACAAGAAATGCCTCAACCTAACGTGGTCTCGTGGAATGTTGTTATTGTCAGATATACCAACCTAACGTGGTATCGTGGAATGTTGTTATTGTTGGCAAATGCAATTGGCAAGCTTTAAGTTAGTCAACAACCTTTATTAGCATTCTCCCTGCGTGTGCCAAACTTGGAGCTTTCCATCGAAAAATAATTGACAACGGGTTTTTATTCAATGCAGTTGTGACTGCCATGATAGACATGTATGAAAAATGTGGTGACATTCAAAAGGCACATGCATTGTTTGACAAAATGAATCATCTAGATGTGACCTCATGGATTGCAATCATCTCTGGATATGCAATGGATGACTCTAGCAATGATGCGCTTAAACTCTTTCAACTGATGAGGCACTCTGGAGCCAAGTTTGACATGCCATGCCTGCCATCGTATTCTCGATGGGAGGATAAACAAGCACCGTTTACTAGGAGTTCAATGGCGGTTTGTTGCCTCTCTACATAACAACACAACTCTATCTTTTCCAAAATCAATTTCATTACTACGTTAATATTATTATATGATAAATCTTAACTATTATATGATTAATGTAAATAATTTGATGATTAATATAACTTAACATTTGTAAGAATATATCAAGTTTGACGTTTATTTATATAGATTTTGTATAAAGATAAATATACTAGTTTATAAGAAGAACAACAAATAATATGTTGGATACAAAACTAGTTTTTTCATGTATTTCTATAAAACCTTGCGAAATAATTACAATTCTATTGGAATGAATTGTTGATTCAATTTTTTAATCACGTCTTCAATTTTTTTCACTTATTTTAAAACCTTAGTTATGAATCCATTTTTTGATTCATGTCTTTAATTTTTTTCACTTGTTTTAAAATTTTCTATTTGTAAAATAATAAGGAAATAAATCATCTATCAAAAATGAACAATTTCATTAACTTTTCTTAAAAATTATGCAAAAATTGTATTCCTTATTGTTGGGAATATTACATCATTTTCACATATTTACGTTTGTTAGTGTGTCTTTAAAATATGTAAACTAGTCATTTGTTAGTTTGTTTTAGTTTGTTAGTGTACATGTGAGTAAATTCATTATGGTTTGTTAGAATATCATGCATGGGATATTAATTGTCTGAGTATTTTTTTTGTATTACAAGTTGTTGAAACAACTTGTTTATGTTAAGGATTTGTTACACGAACACTCCTATAAATATGTAATGTATGAAATAATGAATTAAGGAGAGAAATATAATATAATTAGTTCGTTAAATCGGTTCAAAAATTCTCTCATGGTATTAAAGCAAAGTTAGGCACAAAAAATCTTCTTTATTACAGTTCAATAAAATTTTAATTTCTCTTAATATCGAACAAAAGTTATAAATTTAAAATGTTCTTGAAAGCTTAAATAGAAGAGAACAAAACCCAAAAACATTTTGAATATATTTTTCATAATAAGAGAAAATTTGCATAGAAAATGAAAGACATGAATATAATTTTAGGGTGTTCATATTATGTATGTCTAGCCATGCAAAGAATTAGTGTAGCAATTTTTCTTTTACATTTGAAAGCTACAATATAGAGTCATAATTTATGTTTGAGAGATAAACCTATATATTTCTAAGGCTTGTATAGTTTGAAACATTTGACGGTCAAAAAGTCAATGTAAGCAACCTTGAAATCCTTACAAACCAATGACATGTATTCAAATTGCTAGGAATGCACAAATGAGGTGGTTGAATAAAAGTGGCTATGTAGTTTTAAAATAGGAAAAGTGTGATAATTTTTAGTGGTTCAATATTCTATTGAAATTCTCTTATGGATTTTCTCATATTTCATGTTAAAATTGAGATGACTCATATTTTATGTTAAAAATTTGAGATGACACATAGTTTATGTTACGTTGAGATGAGAAGAGTGTTCTTGATTGCACTCACTTTAGGAATTTTGTTGAGCTTTAGTTTGATAGGAGAGAAAGGATATCTAGAATTGCTATAAGAATATACCTTTTTGAAAGGTATTGATTTTGTCTAGTATGAGATCCATAGAGAAATTATCATTGTCTCTACTTACTTTGTGTTGCTCTTGTTTAGGCAAGAGCTATAATATGTTTCATATTTAAGTTCATTATTTTTTAGTAGAAAAAATTGGCCTTCTTGATATTAAAAGAGTTTGTTTCTTTATATTATTTATGTTTAATATGTATCTAGATTGTTATTTTAGAGTCAAATTATTTTCTTAATATGTATGTAAATTTGTGAAAGTGTATCATTTCAAGGCACATTATTGGTGGAAACCAACACTTCTAATTTTTTTGCTTCTAATTTTAGGAGGTCAATTAATTTTAATATGGAGAAAAATTACACATTGATTGAGAAATTTGAAGGTAAATATTTCCAAATATGGAAAGTCAAGCTACATTTAATCCTTATTGAAAGGGATCTATGGGATGTAGTGAGTGGAGTTACAATAAGGCCAACTAATGATAATGGAATCACAAAATGGACTACAAAGGATCAAAGATAAATAGATTTGATTGGTCTTAGAATATTAGATGCATATTTCTACCATATTAACTTATCAAAGACCATAAAGAAAGTATGGGATGATATCAATGCTTTGTTTGGATCACAAGCATCAAGTGCAAATATAGTCCTAAATAAAAAATTTATGTAAGCTAAAAATGATGGAAAGCATCAGTATTTTTCAACACATCAATAAGTTTTTTTGCTAATAAATCAACTGCCTGGGATAAAGGTCAATGTAGATGATGACGATGCAAAGTTTATTTTGTTGAATAACATGCCTTATAGCTATGGTAATATTATGTTAACACTAAATAAACTATAAATTACTCTAGAAGATAAAATCTCTACCTTGATTGATGGAGGAACCAAGAAAAATGAATCAACTATAGAGGAAATTGTAGTTATGCTTGTCAAAAATAAGGTTAACCTTTCTTCTAAATCTAGTTCTTCTACTTCAAAAGGAAATCATTCCTCCAAGGATAGAATTTTGTGCTACTATTAAAGAAAAAAAATGACACATCATAATGAACTATATCTAACGTGCCAAGGATCTCATTGATGGCAAGCTAAATATAAATAAGGCACTAGTTATAGACAATGATGAAGAATGTATTTTTGAAGTAGTTATTGAAGATTGCCCACATGAAAAACAATGAAGATGAATATATATTTTAAATAAACATCAAGAGTTTGTATTTATTATTGGATGTGTATATCCCTGATCACATTTATTTTTTATTTTTTATTTGATGTGTGTGTCTACAATCACAAGCGTTTGTTGAGTAACTGGATATGTTTATATACAATCATGAATGTTGATGATTATGATTGGGATTATGTATTCAATCATAATTGTTGTGAAAATGTTTGTCCTTGTTCATAACTCTGATGTTGGATACATGTGCTTTCCCTATCCAAACTTGTTGTATGACTTTAGATAGATGTGTGTTAGTCTCTATCCTTGGTTCCATGGGTAGATTTTGTTATCCCTAACCTTGGACAAAGTCTAGTAAGGTCAATCCTATTGAAGAAGCACAGTGAGGCAAGTTCCACTGTTTTTAATTTAAGTAGAAGTGTATGTTCGTACTCATATCTTGTTGAATGAAATATTGAATGTGGTCATCAAGTATTGTTAGTCCACCTATTCCCATTTGGAGAATGATGTAATATTTGCAGGTGTTGGAAATATTACATAATTCCCATATCTATAGGTTTGTTAGTGTATCTTTATGATACATATAATATTCAATTGTTAGTTTGTTTTAGTTTGTTAGTACCCTTGAGTTTTATTATAGTTTGTTAGAATATCATGTTTAATATATTGGTCATGTGAGTATTTTTTTATATTTTAGGTTGTTAAAACAACTCATCTATATTAAGGAGTTGTTGTATAAACACTCTTATAAATATGTAATTTATGAATTAACAAATTAAGAAGAGAAATATAATATTATACTCTTGAATTCTCACTTACTTCCTAAAGTTTAGAAAATGATAGTATCTTTTCCAAATTACCATTTTCAAAATTTCTTGTTTAAGGTTGACTTATTTATTTTATGATTTTATATTTATTTAATTAAAAGTAAAATATTCTTGAATTAGAAAGCATACATTGAAAAAACTAAACATTCTACAAATATTTTCCCTTTCTTAGCTTCTCTTTTCTAGAACTAGAAGTTAATAGATTTTATTTTTCCATTAATTCACAACCATTTATATTGATGGGGTAGATATGGAAGAATACAAAAACTAATAACAAATATTTGTGTATTTCCCTCTGCTAATATTTTTGAGAAAATTTAAAAATAATCATATATCCAAAAATATCACCTTTCTACAATGAAATTTTAACTACATGCATTTCACATGTGTTCTATAATGCTCCATTTTATAGTAATTAAATCTTTGTTCACATCTAGGAAAAAAATATTTATAGTGTTCACCACACATACATTTCTTTATTTTGTATTTTTTTGTGAAAAATTAAAATCATATATGAGAAAATAGTAGTGTTGTGCACCAAAATGGTAGGATTTGAAATAATATTGAGAAGAAATATAGTAATTATTTCATCTCTCTTTCATCATTATGTTTTATCATTCATTACTAAAAAAGTTTAGCCCATATTAATTGAATGTTACAAGCATAAATTTTAAATCTTTGTACTTTAATTTTTTATATAGTTAAAATAAAAGGTCATCTTTGATAGGAGACTATGTAAAAGACCATGTACATGTACTTTTAGATATATAGTCTAATTAATATAGACCTTATGGTAGCTTAAGCTCCAAATTATTGATAGAACAAAGAATTCTATATTACTACTTTTATGTATGGGGATAACTTTCAACTTTAGTTTGTGTTTGATGTGTTTAGGTTTGATTCACTTCAGGAATTATTAATGCTAGATGATAGAGTTTAGAACTTTTATTTCTTAGATCAAACATAAATGCAATTGCAATGGTCATATTCCAAACATATTTTATAGATGAAATAGTTTAAATAAACACTAATACACTTTCATAAAGTTTTTTATATTGCTAATTGTTTACAAATGTTGCACTCATACAAGCATCAATATTAGACTAATACAAGCTCTTGTGAGCACAACCATGAGTCTGATATCAACTCCTTTCAAGAAACCATGTACTAGAAACCACCTAAGGAAGACCAACAATCACAACTTAAAAATCCACTTATATAAAAACCACCTCCACATTAGAAGCCAAACATGGAAGACCAAAAGTCACTACTTAGAATTCCATATTAGATATCCCATGGGGATTTTGAACTTGGGTCTCCATATTGATAACTCAATGATTAAACCAATTAATATCAACCCCTTGGATTATCATAAGGGTTTTGATAATTATTGAATTAATAATATGATATCTTCTTTATATTCCTTAATTATCTTCTATTTTTTTCTTGAGTGATATTTTGAGAGCTTATCTCAATTTGTGATGTCAATCTACAACTTTTTATGCCTAGAAACTCCTAAAAGGTTATAGTCTTTCCCTTCTACTAATCCCTTTTTAATTATTTTAACGTGTTAATTTATTTGCACTCAACATATTATATATTGACGAATTCTTGTATTTGTATGCAAGGGCATGGCTACATAGGATGAACATAACCTTGATAGTAGCTTTCTTTAAATGGTATATTTTGTAAGTATTTTTTGTTACTAGATTTTATCAATTTTTTTAAAGAATTATATATTTTGATAGTAGTTTGTTATTATTAAATTAATATGCATGTATTCTACCCATGTGTGTATGTGTATGTAAAAATGTATATGTATAGATTTAGTTTAGCTCCTACTCTTTTTGGATTGAAGCTTTGATTCACTCTTATAAATTTCCTATTCTAATATTTAGCCCCCAAGAAAGGTTCACACAAAATCCCAAGGACAATTTAGTCATGTGATCACATCCAAACAGGGCATGTTAGGCATTATGTAGGTTAGATCAAAGTTTGGGTTCATTATTTTCTCAAAATAATCAATTCCCTTTTTTGAATATTTGACTTCTCTCATATTTATTATTATTTTTTTCTATAAAATGACCTAATATTTTCATTTGCATAACTTTTTTTCCTTTCTATATATATGTACACCCATCACATATAATTCACAAACAATATATTTTGTTCCATATTTTATAAATAATGAATAACTTTAGATTCTATCAATTGATTTATCACCATAACTTATTTTGTACCAATTTTTTTTGCAAAACCACCACATGAAAAATTGAAAAAATATAAATAAACAATAACATCTATTTTATAAAAGGTATTTTCTCTTTTCCCTAATAAATTTGTAAGCTACTTCCTATCTATTTTTTAAGTCCAATTTTATCTTCTTTTAACTTATATCTAGAAAGTTTGTGCCCTCACTTATGGAATACAAGGGTTTGACTAATATGCTTTTACAACTCATGGAATTCTTGAGAAGTGCCTGTAAGACATAATGGTGGTTGTTGTTTGAATATGGATTTTATTTATATTTCTTCTACTAACAATAAGAGAATTATAAATATTTTCTTGCTAGTAAACATGTAAAAAAGCACATATAGAAATTTTACTTCACTTTATTACATAAACTCAACAAAAAGATAATTCTATTGTGGTATTTCTTATAATAATTTATTGCACTTTTCTTAATATTCAATCTTGAGTTTTAAATTTTTTCTAAATTATAGATTTTTTTTCTTTGTAGTCTTTTTTTATGACTTAGATTTTTTTTCTTCAAAACATAAAAAACATACTTGTCTCTAAGTTAAATATTTTATCTTAATAATATGTATAATGACTCAATGAATCATTTTTTAGTTGAGTAGTATTTAATCTGTATAAATTTGAATGATTATGCGATATTACAATTAGATAACATCGATTAATTATTTAAGTTATAATATCTTGTATAAGATAAGTACCATAGACTGTATGATTACAAAGGTTATATGACAGTGGGAGTTGTATGTTGCATTTATCTTTGCAATCAATCATTATACATAGTTTCAATTTTCAAATTGAATTGTTTTACATTTCTTTTCTTTTTAATTCTAATATTTACTTGTAATAAATGCATGATTTCAAATATAATAGTTTCAAGTAAATAAATTTTGTTATTCTCTTGTTTCCAATTTTAATCTAATTGAAATTATAATAGAGAATTATAGCTGAACACTTCTTTTTTTTGTTTATCTCACTGATATTACATCTTGTTATATGGATGTGTTGTGAAAAGGTAAAATTCTTAGGTTTATTCCATTTTATTCTTTATACAAGGATATAGTATAGTTTTTTTCAAATAAATTTTCTTCAATATATGTGTAAAAATAATTGTTATTATTTCTTTAATATTTATTTTATTTTATTTTGTTAAAAATAATTATTAATTAAAATAATAGTTTTTTATTATTGTCTCTCTAATATTACTATGAATTTTGGATTTCTTTTTTCTATTTTTTGATAAGATTTTTATTTTTAATAAATTCAAAAACAATATTTTAATGATAATATCTCAATTTAAAATAGAATTTTAACATTAGTTAAATGTTTTGTTGTAGGAATGCTAAAGGCTATTGGTGTTGAGTTTATGACAAGTATTGAAGGCCTCTCTTATCAAGTTTTTATCAATCAATTGTCACATGGGAGTGAGGTAATTTTGTCTGCGGGAAGTTTAGGTAGTCCCCAACTTCTCTTGTTAAGTGGGATTGGCCCCTTAGAACAACTTAAAGAATTGAATATTAGTATAGTTTTAGATTCAAACAATGTAGGAAAAGGAATTAAAGATCCACCACGTACAACAATCACTATAAAATCTCCTGAATCATTTGGATTTTCCCCAGGACAAGTAGTGGGTATAATAGACAATTCACAAGTCTACATTGAGTGTGATAGTTATTCCCAACAAGAAAATGACACACACTATCAAAATATAGGAATTATTATTAGCAAGGTGGCTTTCCCCATTTCAAGTGGGGAGCTTCAACTTAGAAGTAAAAACCCTCAAGATAATCCCATTGTAAGATATAACTACTTTTCTCATCCTTTCGATGTACACGAATGTATTCTTACTGTGAAGGTGCTATCAAACCTTATCAAGACAACTTCTATTCAAGAATTCAAATTTAAGGATAGTGAAAAATATATCCTTCAATTTATAGGGTCTGAAATACCACAAAACCAGTTAGACAATAATGCTTTGGAAATGTTTTGCAAAGATACAGTAGAGACATTTTGGCATTACCATGGAGGGTGTGAAGTTGATTTTGCAATTGACAAAAAGCTCCATGTGAAAGGCATTGATAATTTAAGGGTCGTGGATGGTTCAATTTTCAAATATAGCCCTGGGACCAATCCACAAGCTACTGTCATGATGCTTGGAAGGTATGTATTTGTTTATAGATTATATTGCTTTTAGTGATTAAGAAATATTATAAATTAATGACACATTTTTATTGTAATTTATACAGGTACATTGGAGTTTTGATCCTCCAAGAGCGCATGAATATTTGTGACTATTAGACACTTTTTAAATCTCAATAAATACGTGCTATTAGGCACTTATATATAATTTAGTTAAGTGATCATCAAACTAAATGATATAACTTCTATTATAATGTTTAATTATATGTATGTTCCAATTATATTTTCATGAATCATTCAGATGTATGATTTTCATTAAATACATTATGAAAATAAATTTAAATGAGGAAAGAAATTTATTTATTTATTAAATATTTTATTATAATGAATAATCCATATTAAATGTTATTTGATATATTTATATTATTAAAATAAAACAAGAATTTTTTTCTATAACTCCTGCCAAGATGTATATGAATGAAATTTATTCTAAAAATTGGAAGAAGACCAATAAATTATTTAACCTTGGAAAGTTGTTGAGCCATGTTAAATTAAAATATTATATTTGTTGTGAAGTGAGAATAAAATTGATAATTTTCTTATGTGAAATGAAAATTAAAAATTATTTAAGATATAGATACCTTCCCTAATATTATTTAATTAAAAATTATCTAGATATATGAGGTATTCTAATATTACATATTATTTTCTAAAAGTGCAAAGTAATTTTCAAGCTTCAATTTAGATAAGTAATGTATCCAATATAAGATGATGATGCATATATATTTTAAATTAATGTTATTCTAAAATTTAAATCAAGTAATTAAAATATTAATTAGTGTCAAAGTATGTTAAGAGGTGCACAATTAACCAAATTCATGTTGCCCATATCACATTTATGTATAATTATATTATCTAATTATACTAATAGATAAAACCTCATTTTTATCTTACACATTAAATCTATAATACATTTACATTATAGTTTCAAGAATATTCATAAAGAAGAGTAAATGCATTTGTATCAATTTATGCCATAAGATATATGAAAATGAGAAATTACATAAATTCATTTCTTGTTCACTCAAAAAATTATTATCTTTATGTGTAATTATCAACATTTAAAAGAAAATATTAAGTTAACATTATTGAACTAATGCACTCAAGATTAAGTTTATGATAATTCCTTGTACAAAAGGCTTCTAATTATAAACTAATATTGTCAATTGTTTGAAAATAAAGCATCTAAAATAAACTTAGTTTAGTTGAATCAATAGATATAATAATAACTCAATTAATTAAGATGTTAAATTGTTAAATGTAACTAATGAATTAGCTATTGTTGGACAAAGGAAGAAGAGAAAGGAGGAATATTATATTTAATTAACCATGAGCTATTAGATTGTTGATATAATAAACCACTAAGTGCCAAATGGTTTTTAGGGAAGAATTCCATCAAGAGATCCCCAACCATCTAATCTATACATCCTAGTCTTTTTGAGGAAGAACCTGTGCAATAGATATACTTTAAAATGAATTTTGTTACTAATATTAAATATGCCACATGTTTAACCTTGCACACTCTAAGAGCAATAAGAAGAAAACAAAAAAAAATAAAAAACTTATTTGGTAGCGCTATAGAATACAAGAAATATTGGTTTATATGTAAATATGACTACCTTGAGCCATACATGTAGTTTTGTATGTAGAAAATAGGATTGATCTAATTTTAAAGCCTCAAGTAATTATTCCAACATTAAAAAAATTCTCACATTTTTTATGTTGATAGAACTTGTTGCTGCATT
This sequence comes from Sequoiadendron giganteum, assembly GCA_007115665.2. Lineage (NCBI taxonomy): Eukaryota > Viridiplantae > Streptophyta > Pinopsida > Cupressales > Cupressaceae > Sequoiadendron > Sequoiadendron giganteum. The sequence continues at coordinate 474,771,950 of CM021100.1, read as the reverse complement.
TTATAGTTGACATAATTTAATAAGTTATCCCCCTTTTCTAGTTTGGAATAGGCCCTTAAGTGAAATTTTAAAGCTATGTATATAATTTGGAATAGGCCTTTAAGTGAAATTATAAAGCTATGTATATAAGTTCCTAACAATTTAATAAGATGATAAGTAGTTAGTGTTGAAAATGAAGGTAATATTGTAGCTTAAAACTTGTAAAACTATGAGACTGTAGATCTAATTAAGTGTTCTTTGTCACAATTCTTTGTGCATGATTAATCTATTTAGATCATTTTTACCAATTGTAGAAAGAGATCGAAGATTGTAGAAGAATGAGACAAGGAGATAGAAGTGACACAACATATAACCGAAGAAACCCTTTCAGGAAAAAACTCCATCATAATCAATAGTGCTTGTATTATTTAACCTTAGAACAAGATTACAATAATATTGTATCAATCCTTGATTGATATGCTTCTTTGCCTTCAACAATCCTTCTTCACAACCTGCAAATAAACTCTCATGGAACTTTCATACACTTGCTGCAATAACAAACAATAATGAGCATGCAAAACTCATAAGAGTTCTACAATACAAGAGCATAAAACTCCTCACAAAAATATACACCTAGATTGGGCAAGTAGAGTTCCACAATGTAATATGAAGCAAAACCAAAATCTTCCTCAATTTTAGGTGCCCCAAACTGAACACTTAACTGAACTTTGGTCAAGAAGATATCTTGTAAACTTCACCTCAAAATTGGCGCCCAAGAATGGGCCCACTTGACTGACCCTTGTAAATATCTTCTCATGCAAAAGGTGTTAACTAAAAGATTTCAACTTGGGTGCCCAAGGTGGACCCAAGTCAATATTAGTTAACTAAAACATATCTCTCCACCAATTCATGCAAACATTATTCATGATTGATCATCCCCACTTAACTCAAAGTATCCAACTATTATCTATCATGTAACTCAAGTCAACTAGCATTCAACTCAAAATAACTACATGCGACTAGGGATAACTGAACCATAACTAAATTGAATTGAATTGAATTGACTGAACTGATACTGAACTAATACTAAACTGATAGTTCCACTCCACTCATGTAAATATCAGTCCCTAATTTGTAGGATCTAAACATGCATTACTGAAGTGTTATCAATCCTCCAAACAGTTAACTAAAGCAAGGTGGGTTCCACCTTCCATGTGGGCGCCCCATGTGCTCCTATCTTTTAAGATCTCTTCTTGGACGTCCCCACATGTTCCTATTATTTAGGAATAATCACAAATGTCAATTTACATGTTCATTTCAATCGAATTTAATTTCTTTGTAATCCTAGTGTTAGGGAACACTTTCCAAGGACTAAGGAGATATATGGAATATGTTTAGGATTGCAATTAAATGGCATCCTATTCCAAACATTCTCCCACTTGACATTATACATTGCAATTATTCTAAACAAGGAATCATTATTATAAATCAAGTATAGGACTCAAGGCTAATGGCCTTCTTGCACCAAGAGAACTTATTTGTAGGAATTGGTTTTGTAAGATAATTTGTAGCATTGATCAAAGTGTCAACTTTCTCAATCAATACCTTCCCACTCTTAGCCATTTATCGCACAAAACTTGATACTGAACATCAACATTCTTAGCACGAGCATGATACATATGATTTTTGGCTAAACAAATAGCACTCTGACTATCACATTCAAGTCTAATTTCCTTGCAATTAAAACCAATATCTTTCCCAAGTCTTTGTAACCAAACTTCCTCTTTAGAGGCATGTGTAGCAGCCATGTACTCTACTTTTGTGGTGGACCAAGCAACCGTGGGTTTCCTCTTACTCATCCAACTAACCACAGCTCCAAACAAAGTAAACACATAGCCACTTGCCGACCTCCGACTGTCTAGGTCTCCTGCCCAATCTGAATCAACAAAACCCTATATGTCCAATGATTTGTGCATAACATCGATATCATTAAGACCATGATAAACTAAACAGTAATCAGAAGTACCTCGTAAATATCTAAGCACCCTCTTAGAATAAGTCCAATGTTCTTTACCAAGGTTAGACATAAGCCTACTTAGAACTCCCACTGATTGGGCTATATCTGGTCTCGTACAGACCATTGAATACATCAAACTACCAACTCCACTAGCATATAGAATTTCAAACATTTCCTCATAATCAAAATCAGATTTAGGACTCATGTCTAAACTTAACTTCATGCCAATTGGTAAAGGAATATTAATTGGTTTACTATCATGAATGTTAAACCATTTTAAAATAGTATCAACACAGTTTCTTTGACTTACGAAAATATTTTTGTTACTTCTATCTCTACTGATCTCCATACCAAGGATATATTTTGTAGCCCCTAGATCTTTCATCTCAAATGTGCTAGAGAGTTGTGATTTCAATTCTTTGATCATTACCTTGCTGTTACCAATAAACAACATGTCATCGATATACAAGAGAATAATTAAAATCTAATCATCAATGAATTTTATGTAAACACAATGATCTTCCTCAGTCCTATCATAACCAATTTTTAATACAAAAGCATCAAACTTTTGGTACCACATTCTAGGTGACTGTTTCAATCCATATACAAATCTCTTTAACATGCAAACCAATAATTCTTTTCCTTTTTCAACAAAACCATTAGGTTGCCTCATATAAATCTCCTCATCAAGATCCCCATGTAAGAAAGCATTTTTCAGATCCATTCGCTCTATCTCAAAATCATAAGTAGCAACAATAGATAAAAATAATCTAATAAAAGTTAATTTAGCAACAAGAGAGAATATTTCATTAAAGTCAACTCCCTCTCTTTGGGATTAGCCCTTGGCTACTAATCTACCCTTGTACCTTTTGAGATTACCATCTGCTCCAATTTTCTTTTTGAAGATCCATTTACAACCAATGGCCTTTCTTCCTTTGGGAAAACTCTCAAGATCCCATGTGTCACAAGTATCCAAGGAAGACATTTCCTCATGCATAGCTTGTGACCAAAGCTTGTTCTCATTTGAAGACAAAGCTTCCTTGTAAGATCTAGGTTCATCATTAGTAATCATAAAAGAAAACATACAATGGAAATCAGGTGGGCTATACCTATCAACGAGATTCCATTTTCTTGTGGAAGGGTCTTCTTGTTCCTTAATATGCTCATCATGAGCATCTATCTCAGAACTCTATAAAATCTCCTCATCCAATCCATCCAATTGTTCTTCAACATGTGCATCTTCATTCTTCTCCGTATTTGTCTCAAAATGCACTGTTCAAGAAGTATCCTTCTCCTTTGGTTGTTCTTCTCTTGTATAAGATCTAAATTCCCTGAAAATCACATCTCTAGATAAAATAATTTTTTGGGTTAGAGGATTCCAAAGCTTGTAAGATTTTACATTTTCACCATAACCTATGAATATGCATTTTTGTGCTTTTGGATCCAACTTAGACTGCTTTTCTTTAGGCACATGAACAAAAGCCTCACAACCAAAGATCCTTAAATGTGCAACACTAGGTTTCCTAACTAACCACATTTCATAAGGGGTTTTATCTTCAATAGATGAACTAGGATATCTATTGATTAAATAACAAGAAGTACTTATAGCCTCAGCCCAAAAGCACCGATCTAGCTTAGCACTACTAAACATACTCCTAGCTCTTTCCATTAAGGTTTGGTTCATCCTTTCTGCTACTCCATATTGTTGAGGTGTATATGGAGTAGTTTTCTATCTCACAATTCTTGTATGCTTACAATAATCATAAAATTCCTTAGAACGATATTGACCACCATTATCTAATCTCAACACTTTTATCTTATGATCTGATTGTTTCTCAACTAAAGCCTTAAATTATTTAACCTTATTGAACACATCAATTTTTTTATGCATAAAATGGATCCAAGTGTATCTTGAGACATCATCAATAAATGTAACATAATATCTATATTTTCCAATAGAGTCAATATCCATAGGACCCATAACATCTAAATGAATAATCTTTAATAATCCTTTAGCTTTCTGTGTTCTAGTAGGAAATGAAGATATAGATTACTTTCCAAACACACAATGTTCACAAAAATCATTTTTTCCAATACTATAATCAAGAATAACGTCAACCAACTTCTTATTAAGAATGGTCCTAAGACCTTTTTCACCAATGTGGCCCAACCTATGGTGCCACAACATACATATATTTTCAGCTTCAATTACATTGATTGATTTATTCAAATTGGAGGTATCAAGCTTAAATAAAGTCCCAAATCGAGTTCCTTTAGCAACCACCATATTCCCTTTCACCAATCTGCAACCACCTTTGTCAAATGTCACATGCATTCCAAAATCATTAAACTTAGATACAAAAAGTAGATTTCTAGCAAGTCCTGGAATATGTAAAATATCATTAAGGGTCTTAGCACTACCATCACTGAAACACAACTTTACCTCTCATTTTCCCATAATCTTTATTGTGTTATTATCTCCAAAGAAGACATTCCCTCCATCATATGCAATATACTTAGTGAACCACTCCTTGTTAGAAGTCATATGATAGGAGCAACCTGAATCAATAAGTGAAGAGTCATCACTAAAAGTATTAGATGTAATGATCAATGCATCATTATTGTCCCAATTTCCCACAGTTCCAACACTTTACCTTACTCTTACCAGGGGTTTTAGACCATCCTTTGGAATTACCCTTTCCTTTCTTCTCTCCCTTAGGTTCCTTTTCCTTAGGCCTACCTCTTACAAACAAGGCATCTTGGAATCCTGTTTTAGACCTCCTCCTCAGATCCTCTAATAGGAGAGTAGGAATTATATTTTCCATCTTAGGATCTGCACCACTACCATTGATAGCAACAATTAGATTTTCCCAGGACTCTGGTAAAGAACAAAGTAACAAAATGCATTTATCTTCATTTTCTAGCTTTACATCTACGAATGCTAATTGACTTGGAATCAAATTGAAAGAATTTAAATGATGTGAAATAAAATCACCATCTTTCATCTTTAAAGAATACAACTCTTTTTAGATAAAACTTATTAGTAAGACTTTTGGTTTGATAGATATCACCTATCCTCTTCCATAATTTATATGTGGTAGCTTCATCTGAAACATTCAAGAGAACAACATCAACAAGACATAACCTTATGGTTCCTCTTGCCTTCTTATCAAGCTTAGCCCAATCCTCATTTGACATCACTGTAGATGACTTTGTCTCATTAAAAACAACTAACCATTGATCTCTCTCTTCAAGGAGATCCTCCATTTTTAGTTTCCACATCTCGAGTATGTGCAAGATCATGATGGGCCAAAAAGTGGCGATATGTAAGTGATATGATGGCCCATGTGGCTGACGACTTTTTTTTACCCAAAATTGATGAAACGAAAAGGGTTTTTAAAAGAGATTCTTAGCTTTCCACCAATATAAATTATGCTTTACTTTGAATTTAATAAATAATTATTATTCATTTTCTATTTGAATTACGACTAAAGTCCTAATTGATAGGCTGATTGAAAAAAATCTATAGCTTTCTAATGGTATCACATTTTTTTAATCCAAAATATGTGTCACGTTCTATGCTTCACCAAAAAGTGGCAATATGTAAGTGATATGATGGCCCATGTGGCTGACGAATTTTTTTAACCCAAAATTGATGAAACGAAAAGGGTTTTTAAAAGAGATTCTTAGCTTTCCACCAATATAAATTATGCTTTACTTTGAATTTAATAAATAATTATTATTCATTTTCTATTTGAATTACGACTAAAGTCCTAATTGATAGGCTGATTGAAAAAAATCTATAGCTTTTTGATGGTATCACATTTTTTTAATCCAAAATATGTGTCACGTTCTATGCTTCACATACTATAAGGTTAAAAAAAATGAATTTCATGAAGTTTTGACAAAGTTAAGGTGGTCAAACATATGAGTTTTTATATTTTTTAAAAGTTGTAATAAAAAATTCATAAATAATTATTTACTTGGAAAAAAATATGCATCACATCGAGACATGAGTCATCTACTTATATTTAAAATATTATAAAAAAATATTACCATTTTATTGTGGTTAGGGTGGTTAGACAGACACCTACTTCTTACTTTTTCCCTGAAATTTAAGTACTACTGCATTGAAATTTCAAATTTTTACCAAATAGATTTAAGAAAAAAAACCTAGTATTTTAGAAACTACATTCAATTTGCTACATATTCTATTCTTACATATTTTTAAAATAATATAGATAACTTATTCAAAATTTTACACCAAGTTACCTAGCTCTGATTTTCTAAATTTTCATCGCCACTTAAGGGCCTATTTTTTCCATGATGGTCCTGCACATACCCTCTCATAAATAGATCCATTGAATCTTTCAATATCTATATGAGAATTAGAAATCATTGTAACACAATTGTTTTACAAATCTGCAATAACACAATAGTAAAAGCTCCCACTACAACCAAAAAACCTTCAAACTTTTAAGAGAAAGGCATCCCAAACCCTAACCAACCATTAGCTATGATACCAATTGTTAAAAAATAAGGTAATAATGTAGCTTAAAACTTGTAAAAATATGACACTGTAGATATAATTAAGTGTTCTTTGTCACAATTCTTTGTGTATGATTAATTTGTTTAGATCAATTTTACCAATTGTAGAAAGAGATAAAAAAATGTAAAAAAATGAGACAAGGAGATAGAAGTGACACAACATATATGTGGAGAAACCCTTTTAGGAAAAAACTCCACCAGAATCAATAATGCTTGTATTATTTAACCTTAGAACAAGATTGCAATAATACTGTATCAATCCTTGATTGATATGCTTCCTTGCTTTCAACAATCCTTCTTCACAACTTGCAAATAAACTCTCATGGAACTCTCATACACTTACTGCAATAGTAGATAATAATGAGCATGTAAAACTCATAAGAGTTGTACAATACAAGAGCATAAATCTCCTCACAAAAATATATGCCTAGATTGGGCAAGTAGAGTTCCACAATGTAATTTGAAGTAAAAGCAAAGTCTTCTTCAATTTTAGGCGTCCCAAATTGAACACTTAACTGAAATTTGGTCAAGAAGATATCTTGTAAACTTCACCTTAAAGTTGGCACCCAAGAATGGGCCCACTTGACTGAGCCTCATAAATATCTTTTCATGCAAAAGGTGTTAACTGAAAGATGCCAACTTGGGTGCCCAAGGTGGACCCAAGTCAATCTTAGTTAACTGAAACATATCTCTCCACCAATTCATGCAAACATTATGCATGATTGATCATCCCCACTTAACTGAAAGTACCCACCTGTTATTTTTCATGCAATTGAAGTCATTAGTCATGCAACTCAAGTCAACTCAAGTCAACTCAAGTCAACTAGCATTCAACTCAAAATAACTACATGCAACTAAAGATAATTGAACCATAACTGAATTAAACTAAACTAAACTAAACTAAACTAAACTGATAGTGAACTGATAGTGCCACTCCACTCATGTAAATATCAATCCCTAATTTTTAAGATCTAAACATGCATTACTGAAGTGTTATCAATCCTCCAAATAATTAACTAAAGCAAGGTGGGTTTCTATTGGTAGATGGTCAGCGCTCCCTTCAAGATTTGTGACATGGACTAACCACCTCCCGTGGATCCGTTAACTTTGAAAATTATATCGGGCATTAACAGGTCGGTATTTTGGTGCAACGACAACTATGGGCCAACAAGTGGTATCAGAGCCAAAGTTGTCAGGTTTGAATCCCCTTGGGTAATGCTGAGGGGGAGTTTTTTGGAAGATGGTCAATGCTTCCTTCAAGATTTGTGACATGGACTAACCACCTCCTGTGGATCCGTTAACTCTAGAAGTTGTATCGAGCATTAACAGGTCGATCTTTTGGTGCAACGAAAACTGTGGGCCAATAGTTTCACCTTCAATGTAGGTGCCCCATGTGCTCTTATCTTGTAGGAGCTCTTCTTGGGCATCCTCACATGTTCCAATTATTTAGGAATAATCACAAATGTCAATTTACATGTTTATTTCATTCAAATTTAATCTCTTTCTAATCCTAGTGTTAGGGAACACTTTCCAAGGACTTAGGAGATACATGTAATATGTTTAGGATTGCAATTAAATGGCATCCTATTCCCAACAATTAGCTCATGACCCATGTGACATAAATTACATTTCCTCTTGACATTTTCCAACTTGATGACAATGTCCTTAACCCTTCTAGCCTCTTATCCATCTTGTTTGACCTTTTAACCTATTTATTGAGTAGTCTCTCAACACCAAAAACTTTATGTGGGCCTTCAATTAAAGAGTCTCTTGGAAGATAATATAAATTATTAAGAAATCCTTATTTTATAGGGTTTCCTAGGTGACATGCTCTAGTTGTTGGTTTTTTTATCCAGCTAAACCTTGAAATCCTCTAAAGGGTAGCCAACCCTTATGCTCAAGAAACATAAAAGTTAGTGGCCAACCAATGAGGAAGGATATTTAGGCCCTCACTCCCACTCTTCAGGATATGTGAAACCTAGGAGGGTATTCCTTATTGATTTTAAGGGATAGTTGGTTCTTAGAAGTAATTTTATGCATAGATAACATTCCTATTTGAATAGAACTAAGCATCCTTCACCAAAGATTTGGTTAATATTTGAACAAATTACTACTTAATGTTAGGAATTGAGAACTTCAAGGTTACACATCATAATTGAAAGTATTTTAAATGATTTTGTGTTCTCATTCCAAATCTCTAGTTAGGTGCATTACTAGCTGTTTTATCTAAATTTTTCTAATGAATAGACCAGTGCTTTGTCTATAGCGCATTAGAGTCAAATTATGTAATAACCAAGAATACATAAGCCATTTATTTAGAGATTATTAGACTATTATCACACCACATTGTAGCATGCAAATCACTGTGTTCAACACATAACTTCTTACCAAATATTATACTCCTCCACACAAATTTATGAGCTTATCTTAGCATTTAATCAACTCATTAAACTGAAGCCAAAACAAATCCATACAATCAACCAAAGAAATTAAAGATGAACTAGAAGATCATTAACCCTTTCATTCATAACTTGCAAGAGAAATTACATAAGAGAGTATATATATAAGAACTTTATATTTTCCTTCATTTTTGCGGCTTGCATAAAACTATTTTAAGATTACTATATATTATTCTTATACCCTAGACATCCTACTATTCTATATATTAGCATTTATACTATATACCTATTCCTAAACCTAGCTCTTCACCTAGACCATTATAAGAACAAAAATGCAACCCCTGTAATTAGCCTTGAAATCCCTTTTATAGAATAAGGGAGCAACAAGCACCGGGCTGAATTATAGTTACATTTAACTTCATTTTATTTTCAGTTTCACTAGACTTCAAAAAATTCCCCTAGGTAGTTATAAGTAATTATTTTCAACATAGGAAAACCATTCATCGGAGAAGCCCATTAGCCTTGCAAAAGGTGCTACATCACAACATCAAAATTTGTACATTCACGTCAACCCAAAAAAATTCAACATCAACACAAAAGTAGGAAGCAACAAGAACCCACATCACAACACACCAGCCCAAAGGAAGCATGTCACACAAAGGACAAAAACTCAAGCATAAGCTCAGAAAGGGAGCGGGGTGCTATTTTGCCTAGTCGATGACATAATAAGAATGCTCACTTAGTGTCCTTATTGCAAGTGGAGTAGCCATCGCCACCTCATCCTCAGAATAAATCAAACTACTCATGACCATGAGATACTAGCGGTAGCCAAAGTTAGTTTCTTCTCCACTATCAGATGGATCATCTGAGACTTCAATATGAGACTGATGACATCCCATAAAAGCTTGATGATACTTGTTCTTTCTTCTAGCCTCCCTCTTAGGCTTATCAAACTTCTTCTCCTTTCCTTTAACCAATTCCTCTGAGATAACTCGACTCCTTAGATGATATGCACGCTTGAGAACACCCTGTGCAAATTTCCTATAAGCTCCTGCCTTCTTCTTTGGTGTTATAGGAACCTCAGGAAAATCTTGCTCCTCCTTGGGCATAGAATTCTAAGACTCAAGGAGTCTCCTAAACCTATGAGCGGGGTTGGTAGAAACACTCACTTTACCCATTGTTGATAGAGAAACTCACTAAATTCCTTTAGGACTGAGACACCACCCTCCACATAAAATAACTAGCTCAAACTCTATAATTACTTAGAACACTTAATACACTTATTCCCAAACTCTTAATTGGTAAATGGTGAGAATAATGAGCAAGAAATCACCAATAAATAGACCAACTGCGACATGTATTCATTTATGCTCCATGGGAGCTTGCACAAGAGGGCTTCAACTAGCTACTTGAATTTTGAATCTCAGTCATTGATCACACAATGAAATGAATCAACGGGTAATCAACTAGAATGGTTAATTATGACAAAATTAATTTTAATGCGCTAGATACTTTTTCCCAATTAGAAAAATCAAGTGGATAAACACCCACTCCATCTGCATAATTAATCATATATTTAGCACCTGATAAAAAATGTTGTGTCACATTTAATTGCTTGCCTATGGGAATTAATTTACTCATAATTCACCACCACAAAATAGTGGGGAGTGATCATGATTAATCTTTAGAATATCAACCCATACTCTTTCTTGGATCAAATTCTCCATCCCATGTGTACTAGCGCTTGACATAACTGATGGCTACAACCAAAAGCATCTCCCAAATCCTGAATACATGCCAAAGACTCAGTTAAAATTTGGAGATGTTCTTAAATCTTGATGCGGTTTCAGCCAAAATTTAGTAGTACTTTATCTCTGCTGAAGTGTATTGGACCCTTTGAAGTAGTCCACGTAGCAGTTGCCTATTTTCCCATCGAGAAATGGGAGATAAAAATGGGCCCTCACAAGATGATGGGGATTGGGTAGGATATTCCACGTCACCCGCCATCAACTTTCGATCTGAATCCTTATTAGAATACACGTTGTTATTAAAACCTAGTAGGTCCCTCTATGGAGTGACAAATGTCACCATGCCCGCTAGCTCATGTCCCTTTATAAGCATTAAAATAAAAACCAATGGGGTGGCTGGGAATGGTGGATATTTGACCATGTTACCCCACAACCATCATAGATTTTCTTTTGGTATTGTTTGCTGATCATAAAAGGTATATGGCCCACCATAGAAAGGATACACGTGTCGATTTCCTGCTAGCCCACGCGACTTCTTCACCTTAATAAACTAAATGGACAGGCATGTGGGGAATGACCGTGATGAAGACATGTGTAGCGATGCCTGCTATCGATCCTCTTTGAAGCCTTGCTTGCTAGCTACTTAGAAACACTAGGCCCACTTCCTGTCATCACACATGGCAATCGCCCACCAACCCATTCGAATATTTTAATGAAAAATAAACAAGAACGGGCATGTGGGGAATGATCAGGATGCTGCCAGGTGTTTCATCGATCATCGTTGATTCCTTTTGATACCACCTGTAGTCTTCAGCCAAGACATTGGGCCCACCTAAGCACAATACATGTGGCTTAAGCCTACCAAATAGTGTGAATAAAATAATAAGCCATAAATTGGAATGGGCACATGGGGAGTGGTGGAGATCTTCTCACAATGATCAAACAACTATCATGGATTTTCATTTCTACACATGTCAAAATCATTAGTTCTTAAAATGGGGCCACAACTAGGTCTATGGGACTTAACCCTCGATGAAGAAGACTTAATACCTAAGTCTTTAAACAAATTTTTTTTAGCCTGACTAAATTGTAAAATTTAAATCAATAAAAGGCATGAGGTGATTGATGGAACTAGGCTAAGGGGCTGATGAAAACAATGGCTTCAATGGCTCAAGATATGACTTAAGTGACTAGTAACCATGTGTATAGGTCAATGAAGGATTATAACATTCAATGTCCATGACCATACAAATTTTGAAAAGAGGGTTTTTAACCTAAAAACCTAAGCCCTACCCTTAAGCTCAGAAGCACAAAACTATGAGAAGGTAAGACACAACACAAATTCTAAAAAAAAATTCAAGAGCTCTACTAGCGGCTCATGGTCGAGGACACATACCCCTGGTGGGTATGGTAGGAAACCAAATCTCAAGTTGAAGCAGACCAAAATAGAAAGACACAAACCTAGGAGCCTGCTCGGACAAGGCAAATAGACACAACAAAAAGAAAACACACCAAACCTATATACACTAATTATAGGCCTATGTAGTGCACATCTCATGGAGTCTAAGAAACATTCTTTCATTAATTTAATAGGCTTCACTCCTCAAATTGGTGGCCCTAGGTCCCCAAAACTTAAGGCCAACTTTTACCTCTGTCAAAATTTTATCCTCTGCTGTTTGTAGTGGATCAATAGTTGTACTAAGCATTTCCCAAAAACCAACTCCATTATGATTAACACAATCAACCATTTCTGATTGAATTGGAAAAGTGAAACATTCATAATCAACCTAGTTAATAACATCACAAACTTTGATCTTATATTCAGTTTGCATCTCAAACTGAAAACATTCATAAACACTTTGTAGTGTACCCTATAAACAACCCATAGATGCATCAAAAAGGAAAAAATCATACTTAGGAACATCCCTGAATAGTACTGCATCAAAACACTCATTGGTATCATGGGAGTAGGGGTCATATGCATTATTGACATCCCATAACTGGGTAGATGCATTCATCTCTAGTTCAGTAACATACTCTGACTCATTCCCCAAATAATCATTCAGCTCAAAACAAAATACCTTAGGAATAGGCCCAAACAAATCAACACTCATAGGATCATCAAAGTGACACTCATGCACAAAGGTAAATCCATGTGCAATATTAGGTAGACCAACAAATTCTTCAACATTATAAGCTGGCAATGATGTTGATTCAAGTTACATACACTTGTGATGATGTACATTTTTATCATTTAAAAACCTTCTTTTATCCATGAGTACATCATCATCCTTTTCATTTATAACAAACATTTCCATTTGTGCTTCACATAAACAATCATGATCAATAGGTATATAAACACATTCATCTGCCCCTTCATCATTTGTAGCTCTATGCTCAGGATCAACCCACTGAACACATACATTTTTACCTTTAGATTGTTCATTATTCACACAATTAACATGCTCCATTGGTGGCATGTCCTTATTACATTCCATATTTTCATCCCATATCATGTGTTCATTCACTTGTGCATGAGTGACCTTATCAATATTCATATCACTACAACGTTCATGTGAATAAAGTACATCTTGATTGTCTTCACAAGGGTAGTTACAATCCACAAAGGAAGAAGCAAAAACTTCAATCTCATGCTGATCTTCAAATTTACTGACCATATCTGTGTCAGATGTAAGATAACTAAAAGTAATACCTTCGAGGAGCTCATTAATGTGTTGCCTTATTTTCTCATTGCCATACTCCAACGCTTTATTGGATGCATCATCATAATCATCAGCAAAGAGTGGATTCTTTTTGCACCAATAATAATCACCATCTCTTATTTCTAGTGAAGATGGAAGCTCATCAAATAAGGGGTTATTCCATACATTCATCATTGTCATAAAATCTTCTCCTCCCTCAGCATGATGGTCCAAATTTTCCATATCATCATTGTATTCAAAATCATTACAATCACTAGAAGAACATAAATATATATTTTCAACTTCATTCACATCATCAATGATCAACATGTTTGATCCATAGTCTGAAAACTCTCCATAGGAGGAGGATTGTTCCTCTTGAAGCAAGTATACATGTCCATTATCATTTTCACACACCCTATTCGAAGCAAAAGATTCCACCTCCATTTCATCATGGAAAAAATATTCAATAGAGGAGAGACCACATCCATTATCATCATGGTTACTACAATAGGGAGATCCATCAATACTAAAACTGTGTTCAAACTGAATGCTCAAATTCTCATTTCTAACATCTTGCCCCCTATTTTGCAATGAGGTTTCAACAACAAATGCATCACTGCTAATGGCCAAATCTTGGTTGGGAAAGATCTCTCTCCTCTCTTCTACTTCTTCCTTATTCAATATATCCCGAGGGTGAAATTCATGGCTCTCTATGTTGTCTTCAAACCCTATGTCTTCATTTTCATCACCATTGTATTGATCATCATACATGTTACTTGTGAAGTGATTACAATCATTAATTTTTCCCATAGAGAAAAATGGGTATTCATGCTCTACTATACCTTCTCTTTTTTTTTTCATTATTATCTAGTTTCCCTCAATAGGACAACCACTACCAATATTTTGAAACATCACCTCTTGTACATGATCACACTTAGCTCCTTCTACAATATTTATCCACTCAAATACTTGATCAAAATTTTGAGGCTTCAATTCCTTTGGCAATGTACTCAATTCAGAATCATAAATTTCATAGAACACAACAATGCATATTGAATCCTCAAGTCTGAGATTCTTAGGAACCTCTAGCAAAGCATCCAAGAATCTTGAGAAAAAATCATAGGGCGACTCTTCTTTGTGCCTTTTCATTTCATACAAATTCTTAATAAAAGAAACCTAATCAACTTTACTCAAACTCTGTTGATGTTCATCTTGAAGCTTACTATGAATTGCATATTATGGTGATGGGGAAATCAAAACATCAAACACATTAATATCTTGACAAGAATTCCTATTGTTTGATTCATGAATTCCATTTGTAAGAATTGTGCTAGGATAATCAGTACTTGCCTTATATATTTTCATCATTGAATATTTAAAGTTATTTTCAATATCCATGGAAATTTGATGTGCCTAATATAACATTGTGGGTTCCTTGTCTCTTAGCGAATAACTCATATTACTATCAAATGCACCAAAATACAAAACCAAACATTCAACATCATTTGGTCTTATACTTTCTGGAATATCCCTTATTGCCTTTGAAAATCTAAGGTTGAAAGTAGGAACCAACTCATCTTCATTTCTCTGGATTTCCATAAAGTTTTTTCTTACCATATTCGGATTTATGCTTTCACCAAATTATTCTACAAAGGCTATCATAAATTGATTCCATGAAGCTATAGAACAAGCCAGTAAAAATGAGAACCAATTTATAGCATCATCCTTTAAAGACTGAACAAAAAGTTTCATGACAACATCCTCATGATTTACCTCATAATCCCCCATCACATCCACGAATGTTTGCAAATTCTTAGAGGTTGATTTTGAACTCTGCCTTGTGAATTTGGGAAAATGTTTCCTAATTTTTTTAGAAATTAGGTTTGGGGAATATTTAATACCACTAAAATCTAATGGCATATACCTTTCAATAACAAAATCCCTTTAAGGGTATGGTAAAAACTGTTTTCCCTGCATACTTTTACTTGCTATGTTACAGGGAAACCTTCTTATGTTCATATCTAGTCACTATCAATTCCAAATATGGTCATCAATTGCCTCATTCACTAATTTAACCATAATCCTAAAATATAGATCAAATCGTTTTTCCTTAAAGCTTTCTCAGAGGCATAATTCAGAAATAAGCACACTTCTCAAATCATTACAGATATTACATATTACACCATAGAAGTATGAAAAGGACCACTAATATTCCCTTTCTTAACAAAATTTCATTTAATAGGGAATCATTTATTATCTTCAAGTCTTGAAAGCTTCTCATGAAATTTCTTTTTACACATGATAACACTTTATCTAGATTATGAGAATACCTAGAAACTTGTGGTAGCTAGTAACCTTTCTTCTTAACTAAAAATATTTTCAAGTCTAAAACTCTCTTCACATCTTTTAGTAGGTTCTTTAGACAGAGCCACCACCTCTCTTCTCAAAGGACTCAACTTCAAGCAATATGAAGCTCCTTTGATAATAGATTTCCTTTTGTGTTTCCTCCAACAGTAGAGTAACACAAATTCTTTGAATTTTTCTACAACACAACCACTTCTAGGTCTAAAAACTTCACAATATCTAAACCAGATGTTCAGATTCACCAACTTCTTGACTCTATAATATAATAGTTTGCAACTAGGATTCTTCTATAAAAAAATTCTCAAAGTTCTCCCTAGCGGAGTCACCATTTCTACTGGTGACTCAGATGGGAAAAAATGATACAATAATTTTCAACCTTCAGTTACAAATAATAGTATAAGATTTTAATGAATCTTTGATAAGACAATCTGCAACCAAATTTTTGAGTACTATAAAGAAAATCGAGTCATCTCAGAAAGAAACATCTATGAACATCAGTGCATTCATTGATTTTAATTCCTTCAAATTTCCTCAAAGACACATACTACTATGCCATAAGGTGGAAACTGGCACAATTGATTTCCCACATTAACCCTTTTGAGAAAAGCACACACAGACTTAACCAGATTCAACACTATACACATATTCAAATTTATAGAATCAAACAACATGAAAGATAATGGACACACAAATTTATGTGGGGAAAACCCTTTTGGTTAAAATACCCCACACTCCAAAAGATCGAGCCATTGTATTATTCAACAACAAATAGAGTTACAATACAATCTCAGGCACCATAGCCTTTACAAAAGTTTCATCTTGTCCATTTGGAGAATACATGCAACAACACTATTCAGAATCCTCACACTATTACAATACCCTCACACAACACGTAGTGTAGATTCATCTCCTCTAACCAGTCGACTCTCTTCCAACCAACCTCTCGGCCTTCATAGGTTTACATTCTTCCTCTCTCTCAACATTCTCACTATTGCAATGCTTATCAACATACATTTTGAACACTCATAGAGAAAATTCCATGTCAAACCCAACCTGTCTGAGAGCCATCGATATGTGCATTCGACCATCCAACCTTCTCTTTGTACACCCTACAATGTTTATCAAACATCATGGTCGATTTTATCTCTATACAAACAGTTCAATTCAGTTCCCTATAGAGCAACCATCGATCTCGCTAATCTTAGAATGGTCACCACCAACTCAACATAGTCCACCAATGTCCATCATACACCTTAGCAGTCCACTAAGTCAGCTCCATTCAACCATGGTCCACCTTTATGTCCATCGGCATGACCAACACTATCGATATGAGACTAGAAAGTCTCATCAATTTCCCATGTCACCCCAATATCCCAAAAGAACCAATACGATCGATAAGGCAATTGAACTCTCTATCAGTGTAACATCTTCATGTTACATTGACATTCAATAGCCATCAGCAAGAGTTTCACTGACATCAACATCTATCTTCAATGCCAGCCTTATCGACAAGATAACAACAATCAGAGATAGATCACAAAGTCTCATCATAGTCACAAGTCACCCCGATGACATTCAACTCGAAACACCTTCATTGAAAAAAGCATAAGCACTAGAGTGACATTCACAGGTCATTTCAAAGACCAATGTCACACCGACCAAGCATTGTCAACCAGACTCAAACCAATCAGATCACATCGACCAGACCATCATTGTTGGTAAGATACATTCCAAAGTCTTATGTCATCCTGACCATCTATTCATTGACAACACTCACACCAAATAGACCCATCGACCAGACTAACACAGTTGGTTTGACATTCGTAGGTCTACTTGAATACCAATGTCATTCTGACATAGCTAACTTTGGTAGGAGTCTTCCCAATAGAACTCTTCAGCCAGACCACAAGCACCAAAGTGACATTCATAAGTCATCTCGATGCCCAATGTCACCCCGATCCGATCATCTGCCAGAGTCATATCGAAACTCATCTAGGTTACTTCACATACATTCTTTAGATCAAAAATAGTCTCACTAAAAAACCTCATTGGCCTGAATTCTATTGTTGGTCCAAATTTCTCAAGTCTAACTGAAGACCAAAGTTATCCCGATGAACTGTTCATCGGCTAGAGTCTCCCTGACTAAACTCTTTGATCGAACTTATATCTTCATCGAGAGTTAGGAAACTTGTGCTGAATATTCAGGTTGCACCGATGGCTCCCGTCGGCAAGACCGATCACTTGTCACACCGATCTTAACACTTGAAGCCTTCAGGACTAAACAACTTATCAACAGGATCTCTTAGCTGTCTCACCAATTTTCTCTTTCAGGAGGTTCAAGTCAGTAGGATTGAGGCACATATTTCCAACAATATCCCACTTGATGAAGATATTACTAACCACTCTAGAGCACCAACAAAAAAGCATACAAAAGTACAAACATCATCAACATCCAAGGCCCAAACTAGAACACAACTATAAAGAAATTCTCTAGAAACAAGATAGAACATCAGCCATAACAACAACTAGAAAATTGATTGCTCCCATCCAACTGATCAACCCATGCGACTGAAAATAGCACCCACAACTCATGCTATCCATCTAATCTCTCATACCTTTGATGTATCCACATTAGCAAACTCATGCCAGCAGCACAACCAACCCATCAATTGTAGATACAATCTCCATGTACAAACTAGTCAAGAAGATAAAGCACAACTAGAAACTCCCACTACATAGGTAATGCCAAATATGAAAGATCAAAGGCATAACAAGTCTACCAATGATAGCACATAGAAAGTGTAACCATATAGTACCAAGGAAACATCCAAAATGATATGCACAATCTATAACGAACTGCTACACGAATCATTTCTCTTAACAATCTTCTAGATCTCTTATAAGTTATTCAATCCCAACATAGGAAAGAGATAAAGAACCTCCAAGTTACCACTCAAAAAATTGAGTGAAAACAAAAGTTCCAACCAAATCTCAAACCAATGTAAAATGAAATCAAACTTCTAATAAGACAACCTAGACCAAAGAGAGAAACTCTACACAACATATACCTATAGAACATCCTCTTACATACACCTCTAAAAGCCAACTGTGTGAATTATGATCTCCTTCTCATCTCAAAAGAAAACCCATAACACCCAATTGTTCAATCACCAAGATCAAACTTAACATATGTAACATGTAATCAATCATGGATATAAGCATCTCAAAGAAGATCAAACTACTTCAGTTCCCATTTCAAGAAATCAACCCATATAACTATCTCCTACCAGTTCTCATCAATAAATGATATAACAAAAAAGCTCAAGGAGATAAACCATGTTGTCCATATTCCACTATGAATCCTCTAGAGCCAATAAACAACACTTCAAGATCCATATCATGAAAGAAAGCATAAAATACATTTGAAAGATACAGTGGGAAAATACCTCTCAAATTAGACTTTACTGTCGAGTAGACCAAGAGTGGGGAATGAGAATGCTCCTCCAAGATATACAAGCCACCATGACTCATCCAAGAGAAATATCCTCATTGGTCTCTGTTGAACTCACATCCAATGAAGGTGTGGGCCTCTCAGACTTTCTGCTGAAATCAACACCTTTCTCAAAATAATTATAGCCTCACCTTATTCTCCATGTATCCATGAACACCTGCAACCGATCATCTCATGCTAAACTCCAATTTTCATTATTGCACTTAACATGAAGTTCTCAAGCATATGACCAATGTACCCAAAACATAGAGAAACTATAGACCATTGTCAAATCTCCAAACATCTGAAACAAGAACTTATCATGACACCATGATCTACATATCCCCCTTAGGAGATACCACACTACAAGTGACCTCACCATGGTCTCAAGAGCAATGCCTCATGCCACAATTCTAATGCACATGCATGACATAAAACAACTTAGACCAACGTCACATGTCAAGCACCACCAACACCCTACCAAAGACTCCAAACATTCTCCATGGTCCCAAGATGTTGCACATCCTTAAATAGTGTGCATGCAAATGCAAATGAACCCTTCTACAAAAATAGGATCTAAGAGTCCCTCCTAGTAACATTTGCAACACTAAATAAGATCATTCACCAGCAAGTGATGAACCCACAATCACTACTAAAGCTCCCACTGAAATATGCCATCCAAGCTTTGTAAGCATCATGACCAAACATCTGCTAATCTTAAAAACCTCCAAGTACAATTGACAACATGTCCATCTGACAACAATGCCAAGCAACACCAAGATCTCCAAACCATGTAGACCACACCATCACTATCAAAAGATTACACTAACCAGTGTACCCAAGCCTTCCATGAAATCATGATACACATGCTACAGGTTCCCATAATTGACTATTCAGGTACTCAATGCCATCCTTCCTCTCATCCAAAAGCAACCATGCCAATGTACAAATGACCACAGACAAGGCTAGCTAATAGATCTGCACCAACACTAAATCAAACCTCATGGATATTGACAGTCCGCTTATGAGTTATCCCATATCAAACATGTAGGTAAATACAACCCACCACATGCTCAACCCATAGATTCAATCAATGAAGCTTGCAAATATATTATCACATTAGAAACTGCAAAATTGAGATCTCAAAGTGAACAACACCGTAGACAATTTGACTCAAACATCAGATCACAACCAAATCCAATTCGCCAATCATGTCCACAACTCAAGGACTATAGTATATGAAACCATCAAGCAACACTTACATGCATAAATACAACTATCTCATCCAACAACACCCCAAACAACCAAGGTCTATAAAATAGTTTTACCAGCAACTCCACAAAACCACAAGTTTTCTTAGCTGTGTAAAACTTGTGAAATCATTGTGTTTATAAAACAACCATGCACATCCATATCCACTGCACATCTAGTTGAATCAAGAGTCTACACACAATCATCATGGTTAACTAGAACAATGAAATAACATGAATATGCATCACCATATAATTTTAAGGAAAATCTATAAAAACCCTTTAGAACCAAAGAACATGAATCTGATCCATGCAAGTACAAGGTATCTTTAAAAGGAACAAGTAGTATAGGAACTCCAGGCCCATTCCAGACCAATTCCAAAACCACAAGCATACACATTCATTTGAGAGAGCTAGGCTATTCAAAAGTTTTCAAACCACCTAGAGATCAACTTCATAGCCTTCATCCAATCAGGGTAACAAAGAACAATGCATTCAATTCTAAGTCAAAACACCCAAAATAAGCACAATAATCCATGGCTGAATAACAACCCAAGCATTTCTATACCATCAAGGAGCCTCTCACATAGACACCTAGTATGAACCACACTCTACTGCAAGACAACCATAAGAATAAACTCACACCCCTTGCATCTAGATCATTCATTGCCAACTAGAAGCATCAACCACAACATTACAATATGATTAACTCCAATTTATCCATCTTCAATGTCTTTCACGCTGCGTGTTGTCTCAAAAGAACAAGGACTTTTACTCACCAAAGGATCAATCATCAGCCGATTTCTCCATATTTCTTCAAGTCTGATAGACTAAGAAATCTTCATAGGAGAAATACCTAGAACCAACAACCAGAAGAAGGCTCCGATACCACTTGTAAGGAAAATCAGGTCATCTCAGAAAGAAACATCTAAGAAAAGTAGTGCCTCTGGTGATTTTAATTCCTTCAAATTGCCTCAAAGACATGTACTACTATGCCATAAAGTGGAAACTGGTATAGTTGATTTCCCACATTAACCCTTTTGAGAAAAGCACATGCAAACTTAACTAGATTCAACTTTATGCATAAATTCAAATTTACAGAATCAAACAGCATGAAAGATAAATATAAATGGACATAGAGATTTATGTGGGGAAAACCCTTTTGGGTAAAAAAACCCACACTCAAGAAGATCAAGCCATTGTATTATTCAACAACAAATAGATTTACAGTACAATCTCAGGCTCATAACCTTTACATGAGTTTCATCTTGTCCATCTGGAGAATACAGGCAACAAAACTATTCAAAATCCTCACACTGTTACAGTACCCTCACACAACACATAGTGTAGATTCATCTCCTCTAACTAGTTGAATCTCTTAGCCAGCCTCTCGGCCTACACAGGTTCACATTCTTCCTCTCTCTCAGTGTTCACATTGTTACAATGCTTATCAACATACAGTTCGAACACTCATAGAGAAAATTCCATGTCAAACCCATCCTATCTAAGAGCCATCGATCTGTTCATTGAAACACCCAACCTTCTCTCTATACACCCTGCAATGTATATAAAATAGCATGGTCGATTTGATCTCTGTACAAACAGTTCGGTTCAATTCCCTCCAAAGTAACTGTCAATCTCATCAGTCTTAGAATGGTCACAACCAACTCAGCACAGTCCACCAATGTCCATTGTACACTTGAGCAGTCCACCAAGTCAGTTCCATTCAACTATGGTCCACTTTTAAGTCCATCAGCATGACCAATGCTATCGATATGAGAGTGGAAAGTCTCATCGATTTCCCATGTCATCCCGATGTCCCAAAATAACCAATAAGATTGATATGTAAATTGAACTCTCTATCGATGTAACATCTTTGGGTTACACCGACATTCAATAACCATCGACAAGAGTTCCACCTAAAGTCAACATCTATCTTCAACGCTAGCCTTATCAGCAAGATAACAACCATTAGAGATAGATCAAAAAGTCTCACCACAATCACAAGTCACCACAATGACATTAAGCTCGGAACACCTTCATAGATGAAAGTCACACTGATGAAATTCTTTGAAAAAAGCATAAGCATCAGAGTGACATTTATAGGTCATTTTGAAGACCAATCTCACACTGACCAAGCACCGTCAGCCAGACTCACACCGATCAGATCACATCGGCTAGACCATCACTGTCGATAATATACATTCTGAAGTCCCATGTCAGACCAACCATCTGTTCATCGACAAGACTCACACCGAACAGATCTGTCAGCCAGACTAACATAGTCGATTCGACATTCGTAGGTCTACCTGAAGACTAATATCATTTTGACACAGTTCACTTTGGAAAGAGTCTTCCCGATCTAACTCTTTGGCCAGACCACAAGCACTGGAGTGACATTCACAAGTCATCTGAATGACCAATGTCACCCGGATCCGATCATTGGCCAAAGTCGTACTAAAACTCATCAAGGTTACTTCGCATACATTCCTCAGATCGACAAGAGTCTCACCAACAAACCTCATTGGCCAAAATTCTACTATAGTTCCAAACTTCCGAAGTCTAACTAAAGACCAAAGTTATCCTGACGAAGTGTTCATCGGCCAGAATCTCCCTGACAGAACTCTTCTGCCAGACTTCTATCTTCACCAAGAGTTAGGAAACTTGCGTTGATTTTTCAAGTTACACCGATGGCTCCCGTCAGCAAGACCGATCACTTGTCACACTTATTTGAATACTTCAATCCTTCAGGACTAAACAACTTGTTGGCAAGATATCTTAGGTGTGTCACCGATTTTCTCTTTTAGGAGGTTTAGGTCTATAGGATTGAGGCACATATTTCCAACAAGTACGTCCCCATCAGAGTCACCATTTTTGTTTATTTTTTTATCCAGCTAAACCTTGAAATCCTCTAAAGGGTAGCCAACCCTTATGTTCAAGAAACATCAAAGTTAGTGGCCAACTAATGAGTAAGGATATTTAGGCCCTCACTCCTACTCTTCAGGCTCTATGAAATCTAGGAGGGTATTCATTATTACTTTTAAGGGATAGTTGGTTCTTAGAAGTAATTTTATAAACAAATAACATTCCTATTTGAATAGAACTAAGCATCCTTCACCAAATATTTGGCTAATCTTTGAAAAAATTACTACTTAATGCTAGGAATTGAGAGGAACTTCAAGGTTACACATCATAATTGAAAGTATTTTAAATGATTTTTTGTTCTCATTCCAAATCTCTAGTCAGGTGCATTGCTAGTTGGTTTATCTAAAGTATGCTATTGAATAGATGAGTACTTTGTCTATTGGGAACTAGAGTCAAATAATGTAATAACTAGTAATACATAAGCCATTTATTAAGAGATTATTAGACTATTGTCACACCACATTGTAGCATGCAACTCACTGTATTCAACACATAACTTATTACCAAATCTTATAATCCACACAAATTTATGAGCTTATCTTAGCATTTAATAAACTCATTGAATTGAAGCCAAAAAAAATCCATACAATCAACCAAAGCAATTGAAGATGAACTAGAAGATCACTAACCCTTTAATTTATAACTTGCAAGAGAAATTACATAATAGAGTATATATATAAGAACTTGATATTTTCCTTCATTTTTGTGGCTTGCATAAAACTATTTTAAGATTAATACATATTATTCTTATACCCTAGACATCCTACTATTGTATATATCAGAATTTATACTATATACCTCTTCCTGAACCTAACTCTTCACCTAGACCATTATAAGACTAAAAATGCGACCCTTGTAATCAGCCTTGAAATCCCTTTTATAGGGAGCAACAAGTGCCAAGCTGAATTACAAATACATTTAACTTCATTTCATTTTCAATTTCACCAAACTTCAAAAAATCCCCCCAGGCAGTTATAAGTAATCATTTTCAACATAGGGGAGAGTAAATTGGTGAAAATCATTTGTCGAAGAAGCCCATCAACCTTCCAAAAGGCACCGCATCACAACATCAAAATTTGTACGTTCACAACCTAGAAAAATTCACCATCAACAAAAAATTAGGAAACAACAAGAACCCACATCACAACACACCAACCCAAAGGAAACATGTCACACAAAGGACAAAAACCCATGCATTAGCTCATAAAGGGAGCTAGGTGCTATTCTACCTAGTTAGCAATAGAATAAGAACACCTGCTCGGTGTCCTTATTACAAGTGGAGTAGCCATCACCACCTCATCCTCAAAATTAGTCAAATTACTGATGGCCATGAGATATTGGCAGTAGCCAGAGTCAGTTTCTTCTCTACTATCAGATGGATCATCCAAGACTTCAATAGGAGACTGATGACGTCCCATTAAATATTGATGATACTTGTTCTTTCTTCTAGCCTCCCTCTCAAGCTTATCAACCTTCTTCTCCTTGCCTTTAACCAATTCCTCTTAGATAAATCGGATCCTTAGATGATATGCATGCTTAAGAACACCGCATGCAAATTTCCTATCAGCTCTCACCTTCTTTGGTGTTATAGGAAACTAAGGAAAATTTTGCTCCTACTTGGGCACAACAATCTGATACTCAAGAAGTCTGCTAGACCTACAAGTGGGGATGATAGACACACTCACTTTACTCATTGTTGATGGAACAACTCAATAAATTCCTTTAGTACAAAGACACCACCCTCGACATAAAATAACTAGCTCAAACTTTGTAATTACATAGAACACTTCATATGCTTATTCCCAGACTCTTAATCAAAAAATGGTGAGAATAACAAGTAGGAAATCACCAATAAATAGATCATCTGTAACATGTATTCATTAATGTTCCAAGGGAGCTTGCACAAGAGAGATATCAACCAGCTACTTGGATTTTGAATCTCAGCCATTGATTACACACTGAAATGAATCAATGGGTAATCAACCTGAATGGTTAATTATGAAAAAATTAATTTTCATAAGCTAGATACTTTTTTCCAATCAGAAAAATCAAGTGGATAAACACCCACTCCATCTACATACTTAATCACATACTTAGCACCTAATAAAACATGTCATGTCACATTTACCCGCTCGCCCATGGGAATTAATTTACTCATAATTCACCACCACAAGATAGCAGTGAGCAATCATGATTAATCTTCAAAATATCAACCCATACTCTATCTTGCCTCAAATTATCCATCCCAGTGTACCAATGTCTGACTGAATTGATGGATGTAACCACAAGCATCTCCCAAATCTTGAATGCATTCCAAAGATAGTTAAAATTTGGAGACATTCTTAAATCTTGATGCGGTTTCAGCCAATATTTAGTAGTACTTTATCTCTGCTAAAGTGTACCTGACCCTTTGAAGTAGTCCACATGATAGTTTCTCGATTTCCTATTGAGACATGGGAGATACAAATGGGCCCTCACAGGATGGCAGGGATTGGTCAGAATAGTCCACGTCAACCGCCATCGATAGTCGATTTGAATCCTTATCGGAGCACACGTTGTTATTAAAACCCAGCGGGTCCCTCTATAGAGCAAAAAATGTCACTATGCTCACTAGCTCATTTCCCTTTATAAGAATTAAAATAAAAACCAACTGGGTGGTGGTGAACGATGGAGATTTGACCACGTTACTATTGTGCCTATAGCACACATGCCCTGTTAAGAATAGGGACCCTCTCTTTTTGCTTGTGCTAGGTCGCTTTTGCTTTGCCTCATTTTGTGTCCCCCTATTTTTGTGCCCTAAGTGGTCGAGGAACCATAGAAGAATCTTCTTGAGTCAACCATATTTTGCTACCCTCAAATTTTCGAAGTCTTAGTCCTTCACGAGACTTCGCTAGTTGTTTGCCTTCAATGTTTACACTAGCATCTTCCAGGCAGTGCGGGTTCGCCCATGTGGGCCGTCTCGCATGAGTTTTCTTGGTGTCTTTTCTGTCTTGAATGAATTTCCAACGTTGCCCTTCTGTGCCTCGGAACTCACTTCCTCAGAGGCTATTTTCTCTATTGACCGCTCCAAATGGCTAACGCTTGACTACCGTCCACTTTTTCGGACTCCCCCATTCTCACCACCATTTTCAAAATGATTGTTACCAACCATGCCCAGTGTTGTACCTAAATTTATGAAGGGAATTAAATTCCACAATTTCTATAAATAGTAGCGTCATGCTATCATTTTTACTTGACATAATTTCAGACAGCATGCCAGAGCCTGTTGCACTCATCGCCTATGCGCCCGCGCCTCACATTTGCCGACTCAGGTAGTTTTTAAGGTGTGATTCATTGTCATTAGTGCATGATCTTGAGGTAGGTTTGCAATCGCCCTTCATCATGATTTTTTCTTCTAAAAATCTGAAACAGTTAAATGTTGCTCACTAAAACGATAAAATTTAGATAGAGGAACACCTCCACCACAAAACCCATGAGTTAAAATTTAGAAAAATCTTCGGAATGAACCACTTGCTGCATGAAGAATTCATCAATATCACTACCATTCTTGAGCTCAGCGCCTATGCCCTTTAGGCCTGCACCACTCCTGCTGCCATCATGTTGCCTTTATAAAACATTTGAAACTTTTGAAAATGGCAATCGCCTCCATGAGATCCGCATCTACAAAGTGCTTCCTTGACTTGGTCATCACGAAACTCACAAGATTTTGCATTTGAAAGCTTGGAACCTCCAACCTCCTTGGGTCCACAAGCATGGACCTCTGTCTCCCATCTACCTTTGGGCTTTTCTATTTCAAACGACAATGAGGTTACGTGCTCTCCGTGATCGGGTCCTGCCTTGGCAACTGCCGCTCATGGTTAAAATCTCGTGAAAATGATTAAGTCACAAACCCATTGTTGGGCCCTCCCTATGGACTTTCGTCTGTGGAACTTTGTCCATGCTTTTCCATTTCAAACAATCATCATAGCATGTCTGTTTGTCCACCAGACCCCGCACCCCTGACCTATCATCCACCCCTCTGGTATCGAAAGTTGTTAAGTTTAAATGGAGGCTATCGATTGCTCTTGTGGGCTGCGACCTGCGGGGAGCCATTACTTCCCTGTCATCTCCCAATGGTCAACCATTCATTACCTCCCCCTGGTTGAAACCTAACATCCCATCATCCTTGTGGCCAATGCGGTTCCTAAGTCTGAGTGTGAACTTGACAGTGCCCTTGCAGGCTGCACCTTGCAAGATCTCATCCCATCAACACTGTCTCTGGATGACCATCACATGGCGTCCTTCCACCTCCCAATTATGAGGTCTCCACGGTCATCTGGTCTACACATCCGAAGTTGGATAAGTAAGAAAATCTTGTGGGTCTTCTTTTGCGGGCTGCCCTCTGTGGTCTACCATCCATCCCATGCCATTGAAATGATGATTCCCTTCATCTCCTTGTGTAGTGGAGTCCGTCATCCTCCTCACTGCCGAAACACCGAAATGAAACTAGATGAAAACCGATGGGTGATGCCCTCCGTGGACCCAATGGTGTGGGCTGCCATCTATGGGACATCAGGCCCTCAACACCATTCATTTATGCTACCTCCAAAATAGTTGCAAGCCCAAGGAAACCTGCCTCCCTAGACCCGCATTATCCAATCTCCCCCAAACGAGGGGAAAATGCTAACACCCAATGAGCATCATGACTTTTGGTGGATGATTTATGGTTTCAAATGACTATTTTGCAGGATTTCATAGATGCTCCTCCTTGATTTATGTGTAAACGTGCTAAATTATGCTACTTGTGTAGGATATATGGAATCGACCGCAGGATCTACGAAGGTGGCCATGGAAAAGGAGAAAGGAAATAAAATTGCCAAAGCACCCCGGGGAAAAGAGGATAAAGACCAAATGAGGTACAAGTTCCAAGGGGAACCTCTCAACTCTAGGGTCACTACAGCATGTAAGGAGATCTCAAATACTAATCTGGGACACATCGACACTAATGAATTCAAGAAAAAGGTATGAATCAACCCTAGAAAGAAAAATGCTAGAGGAATTAGAGGTAGTGGGTTGGCCAAGGCTTCCAGATTCTTATCAGTTCTCATAGCCCCCAAACTTGTAATGGCCTGTAGGGAGGCATATCAAGAAGATACAAAAATAATAGTGGACAAAGATTGGAATGTATTGGCTGATCTGTCGGCCAAATCAATAGGGAAGACCTTTCACATCCCTACCTTCAATAAGATGGAGGAGACATCCAAATAATATGGTAAGAAGATGTGGTATGCTGATCCCCTCAAGTGTAAGAAGCTTATCAATCAATATTGGCTGAAGGAGAAGAGGGGCAGTGCAAATAAAGTGCCATAATAGATCTTCTGAAATGATTTCTACAAGGATTACCATGACTTGGTAACCCAATTGAGTAGAGCCATGGGCCTTCCGATCACAATATTCTTCCTAGAGTGGATGTTGTACTTTGTAGAAGAAATAATCCAAGCTGAAACCAAGTTCTACTAGGTGGGAATAATTAGTGATTGCTTGTACGAGCAATTTGTGGTAGTGAAGAAGACTTTACAATTCTATATGACATCATACCTAGTCTATTTTCTCATCGATCATTCCCAATATAGGAGGCTATTTGTGGCACCAAATCTAACTCTAGGAAGGGGGCTTAAAGTATATGACAAGTACCTCTAGCTCTAGTACATGAATTTCAAGAAGGACTATTACAGATTTAATGATGCCTTCATCGAGCATATCATCAGACTACTTGGAGTTGATTCTGAAAGAAGGGTCTCGCATAGTGCCAATGCCTTCATCCACTAGTTCGGATTTCAATTCATCCAATTTCCAAAGTTTACATACATTTGATTTGAGGGTTTCTTAGAGAAACCATATAAGCTGCCTTGGTACCCAAATAATTGGTTGATACTACTTGAGCTCTCCCTGCAGCTGCAACATGCACATACCCTCTTAAGTAGAAAGCATAGGGCAGGGATCCCATATCCCCTCACATTTGGTCAGGGCATGTTTGACCTTCACACCTCCCAGTGTGTAGAGTACTCGATGAGGAGCTAAGTGAATATAACCTAGAGCTCTACACCGCCAGACCACAAATGGAAGCATACGTGAAACTCAAGAAGATGGTTGGGCCCGAGTGCGCCCATCTATATAATGTAGAGGAATTTTGGGCCAATTATAAATATGATAAGGAGGTGTGTATGCAGAAATACAAGTGCATGATGACTTACTTTGAAAATACCGTGAATTTGTTTCTAGTACCGAATCAAGTGGTAGAAGATGAAAATACTGTGCTAGATCTGAGGTACAACATCATTGCCAATCTGCCGCTATCATTGATCGACTTGGGTGAGAAGAGGTTGATGATCTCAAAATTATATCAAAGCCCAATATAACACTTACATACGTAGAGCCTGAGGATCCACATGAGAGTGAAACTAACAGTGCCTCTATCGCTGCTGCCCCAGTCAAAGAGACTTCAGTGTCTCCGCCCACCACATGGTCTAAGAAGAGAAAAGAAGTGGTTGAAGCCCAACTTAAGGCCCAAGTATATTCAAGGAAGGCCTCAGAAGGTGAACCTTCGAAGAAGCCAAATAAATCAGGCAGTTTCACGGAAATACCCACCATCTTAGAGGACCCACTCCATGAAGGAGAGGAACAAGGGGCTGAGCATCCAAAGTCTGCACCTGCTACACTTTCTGCCCCAACTACAATCGCTGCTACAGCTGTTACCCCTCAACCTATTTCTCAGGCGATGGTTACCACCTCTCCGCTCATAGTGGACATTTCAGTTCACCTTGCTTCTACCCTGCCAAATGCACAGGTGTTGCTAATAGACTCTTCTTATGCTACCACCTCTCCACTCTCTTCCTTGACCATGTCTCCATTGTCATACTTCCCAATAGCTACTACAACAACTCTAATGCCTACTCTCACCCTTCTAGAGTCTTTCACCAAATACATGCAAAATATCCCCTCAAAGCTTTCTGGAATGTTTGTGAATCCTGCAGTGTAAGCCACCTTGGCTCAAGAAACTACTAGCCTCCCTATCCCTCCTCCTCCAATTGAACCACCCATGATGAAATCAATGATGTAAAACTCGGAGGAGTTGGATAGGAAAGAAAGGGAAGCAAGAAAAATAATAGAGGAAGAGGTAGATGATTACCATGAGCATCCCTTTTATCAACAACTAGTAATTGATGTAGTGCATGAAGGGGAGAAAACACAATCCTCCGAGGAAGATGTTGAAGGATCAGGCACCAAGTTTATCATGGAAACTTTCAATCTTGAACTCAAGGAGGAATTGGTTCAGCAACTCAAGGATGTTGGGGAAGAAACCGAAAGGCAACCCTCCGATGAGAAGAAATATATAGATGAGAGAATGGAGGATACTAAATGTCCAATGAGGGAGCAAGACCAAAGCCCTAAACATGATAAAGGAATGCCTCCTTTAGAAGAACAAGAGGAGGAAGAAAGAGAAAAGAAAGACAAAGATAATCCAGAAGAAGAGGTTGAGACAAGAAAGAACCCAAAATCCGACCATCATCAAAAGCTTGGGTTTGAACAGAAAAATGAAGAAGAAATAATTTCTAAGGGGAAGGACAACCCCAAGGAACATACAACCACCAAATTTTTGGGAAAATAAATAATATTTATTCAGAATTCAGATGAAGAAGGAGAAAAGCTAGAGCAGAAAACTTCGGGTGATAAAGTAATGTAAATCCAATACACCCACGAGGAAGAAGGTGGTCATGAATCACCAAAAGGGGATTCTCAGGTGCCCAAATGGCTTGAGAAACAATTAGAGAAGAAGACCCTAACCCCAAGGGATCTAAAGGCAAGGCTGAAGGCCATCTTGGCTTGAGCTCAAATCAACACGAAGAAGGAAAAGAAACCAAGGGTCAGATCTCATCTGACAATGGATGCATCTAGATCTAGAACGGTGCAAATTTTCACCCCAGTGATGGGTGAGGAAAGGATCAGCTATAATATTTATACCATTGATTTGGGGATAGCCACAAGAGAGCATAAAATTGACCAGCTTTAGGGATCTATTGCCACCATAGTGCACCAAATGAACGAAGACAAGACCTCCAAAGAAGATCTAAAGGTGCTGGTGGTAGTTCTAACAACTTACATTCAACAATGGTCTTCAACTAAGGAGCTCCCCACTACATCATTGACTCCCCCATTTCTCTTGTCAGAAGAGCACATCAACAAGCTAGAAAAGAGAAAGAATTGGACCAAAGCTACTGAAGATTGGTTCCGACAATTCCTCTACAATGGGAACATGGGCATTGGACGTGCTGTCAGGACAACAAATGAGTTCTTAGAGGTACAAAAATATCTTCAGGGTATAAATAAATTTTGCACTAACTTCCCTAAGTTATATAGGATTACATATCCTAAAATTGAGGAAATCCTCAAGATGCCCGAAAGAACACTGAAAAAAGAGATTGCTTTGGTGGAAGATGATCACTATCTTGTGGAAAATTGAAGATTGGGCCTTGATTATAGGAAGGAAATATTAGAGTGGGTGCTCCATGAAGTGGAGCAAGATATTGCCTAGGCTAAAGAAATGAGGGCGGCTTGTGGGGAGTATTTGAAATTGATGATAGACTTTGAAATGCCGACTATTGAGCTTGATCTAGAGAAGATAAGACCCTACTTCCATTAGAAGATGGAAAATGGAACTGCGAGTGAACACATAGTAGATTTTATGGGTTTTTCCACTCAGGCCTTTGCCCAATTTGAATAGGTAAAGGAAAATACACCCAAGAGCGACAAAGATTGGGACACACTCAGCAACCGATCCAAAAAATTGAACTTCTAGGTGCTTCAATCCGACATTTTGGAGTGGGATAAGCTTCAGACTTTGATCAAAAAATTTGTGGAATATGACAGATCACAAAAGGAAGCTCGAAAGCCTCTTATAGATGATGAATTCCTCACAGTGTAGTTGCAGCAAAGGAAATCAACAAGAATACATAATGCTACAGTACTGTTCACAAGGAGATAAAATAGGCTAAAAGACAAAATGTAATTTTAAATTGCTATATATTTGGGGGTAGGTGAAAGCCTAATGTAAAATAAATATGGGCCACACAATTAAAATAAATCCTGGCCATTCATTTCAATTTTGGAAAACTATAAATAGGTGGTCTCCTCTCATTTTCAAGAGAGAGTTGAGTTGTTGTAAATACATGCTGCTTGAATGTTAATAGAAATTCATTGATTTGGTGAATTCTTGAGTTCCAACTTCATATTTCATGATTCTTCTTCTCATATATAGTGAATTTGAGCAGATTTAATTTGTTGTTAGACTATGTGTTTCAATTTTCTTTAGTAGATTAGTTAGATGTTGTTCATTGATATTGGAGATTGCTATGGTGTTGATCTCTTCTTGGTTCATCCTTTTTGCTGCATATTGATGATATGCAATTGTGCAAAGTTAGTTTGAACTTCATATTATTGCTGCACTTAAATCTCATCTCTATATTGATATTCATGGTGAATGAAAAGCTGAAATTTGTAGACCTTAGAAGATTGCACTAGTTTCATGATACTGTAGACTTTCTTGGTTAAGTGGAACTAAGTCTTGGGAAGGCTAGCCCACTGTAGCAACCTCCATTATCACTATTCATCACTAGTTTCAGATCCAGGAACCTCTTCACTTCCCTACTCATTTTTCCTTTTTTTAGTGACTTTCAATAAGGTTCATTGCACATTGTATAGCCAAATCTGAAGCTGAAATATGAGTTTTAGACTACTATTTGAACCTACAAAAATTATGTAGAAACTTCCCATCTCAATAACTCCATTAAACAAACCAATTCCTCATAGCTTAACTCACGTAAGTCCTCCCTATGATTACCAACAAGATCACAGTTAAACAACTGAGATATTCCATGCATGTCATGACCTAACACCTGAGAGACCTTGGGGTAATTTTCAGCAATTTATTGTTGGAGATTTCCTTTCAAGAGAGGTGATGCACCTATGCATTACCTATATTGAGAAGTGCTAAAACACGTATCAAAAGAACTAGCACTAGAAGGAGGGCCCGATTCATGTTAAGTTGGATCAAATCAGTTTATTCTCCCCTAAAATATTTTACAGAGTCTTATGGTTGACACCAAACAAAGGGGAATTTCAAGAACTACCACCCCCTACCCAAGCTAGAAGAGCTAGAAGAGGGCAAGCATCCACTTTCAACACACCCAACCATCCCACTTCACCTTCATCCTCATCCTTTGCATCCACCAATTTGCCTCCACCTTCTCCTTCACCCTTCGCAATGCATCTCTCCTCTCAACCATTCCAAATAGCCTTCTTGACTATCGCATCCCATAGCCTAGGCATTTCCTTTCACCCTAACGTATCTCCTTTCTTGGGCATTGTCCCTTTGGCCGTTTCTGGCCCTCCATTGCAACCTTAGGTTAGTCTGGTGCAACCTCCTCCACCTCCACCTCCCATGGCATGGTTGGGAAACAATTTGTCTCCTCTGTCCTTTAATCTCTACCATGACATGCCGATGAACCCAAAGGGCTTTTGCACAAAGTTCAACCCTCGGGATCCACAAAGGACAACCGAAGAACACATTAAATGTTCTAGACAACATTGAAGGATATGCATATCCAACATAAAGATGTGGCATGCTGGTTCTTCCCTTATTCCTCGGGGGAGGAGGCCTTTTACTGGTACATCCATTTGCAGACGGGATCCATTAACACTTGGGACTTATTGAAGAATACCTTCCTACAGAAATTTAATGTCACAACTAGCCCTTCCAAGCTATACCAATAGTTCATTTCAATTTGAAGGGAAATCAATGAGCCAATTAGCTCTTTCAATGATAGGTTCCATAGAGCCTACATGAGACTATAGACGCCCTATGTGGTTGATGATTCTTTTGCTTGCCTGGTGTACTATGTAGCCTTAGAGAACCTCACTTCTGCCTTGGTGAAAAGGATGACCCCACCACCCAGATAGTTGATGAAGGCCTATGCAGAAGTGGTCAAAGCTAGTATAGATCTGGGACAACACATTGTTGGTCTATTGCCATCTCTGGGACTGGTTGCCCATCCATATCAAGTCCAAGTGATTACCTAGGATTTGGTGTAGTAGACACCCCTAATGAATCCAATTTTGCAACTCTTGATGGTGCCTCACCCTGGATAGCCACTGAATCAAGTGCCTCCCAAGCCTCAATTCTTACAACCTTAACAACAACATGTTCATGCTCAACTGCCCCAAGTGCTGACATACCTCCAAGGTTCTAAGTTCCCACCCGCTCATCAAAATCAATCAATGGTACAACCTATTTTCCTTCAAAATTCAGCTTCACAGCCAAACAATGTAGAAAAGGACTGGATTGATGAGTTGATGGAAATGATCAAGAAGATGTCAACCGAGATGGCACACTTAAGAAACCAAAATAACCAGCTGAAAGCTTCTCAAAGAAGCATCCAAGCTAGTTACCTCAATTTTTATAACCACGATAGCCGCAATAATCATGATGTTGGTGCTCCTCCTAGACAGAACTATGAGAGAAATTAGAATTCAAGGTAGAATTTCAACAGAAGGCTTCCTAGAGACAAAATCAGAGATGGAATACAAGGCCAAACAATGGTGCATTCCTATGCCTCTTGAAAAACCCAACAATAATGAAAAGACCATGAGTAGGGTATACTTGGCTGAGGCTTCCTTGTCCAATTGGTGCCGCATTCACAAAACAAGCCGACATTCTGAATTGGATTGTCTTGAGTTCCAGATGGCCACTGAGATTTTCTAGATAGAGCTCCAGAATGTCATTGATAGCTCGGGGTGCAGAGATATCGTCCGTTCTGAACTATATGATTCATTGGTGCTAGTGGTCAACTAGGCCCCTTTCCTGAAGGCTGAGAGCAATGTGCCAGAAAATGAAAGCACCATCACAAACGATGACAAAAAAAGAGAGGTAAGTATCGAAAGTCCTTTGGCTCAGCTCTTTAATTCAGTAGATAATGGTCTAGTAGATGAGGAAGAGCTGAGAGAATATGAAGTTCAATTGTTTCACCAAAGGACTACCCCGTATGATCTAAGCAATAGGCAGGCGGGTGGTCAAGTAGGTGGCCCTTTCACCACCTCCACTCCACCCAACAACTTTAGTACCCCTCCTAACCCAAATTCTAGCAACAACCTAGGCTATCCACATGTACCTACTTGGTACTTCAATAGAAACAGGTAGCAGGGTCAGAACCAAAACCAACCTACTAGCTCTTCCAAGAATGCCCCTTTCGAAGATGAAATCGAACAAATGGGGGAATATGTAGGTGAGGAATTCAAGAAGGTCAAGATATGTGTCCACCTTTGAGTTTCTCAAAGTCCCAATAGTTAGGAATTCCTTCTTCAAAATGATCAATGGGACTCCTTCATCCAATTCAACCCAGGAAGTGCCCACCAAAAGGGTCTCCTTCAAGGATTCACAGAATGAGCCCGTCATCCAATAGGTTTTCAATAAGAAAGCAGACCCGCCTTCAAACCAACAAGCAAAAAAACAACCTGCCAAGGAACCAGATGAAACCCAAACCCAAAGCAAAGGAAATGATAAAGACAAAGGTCAGGTGGCCCAAGTGGATATCTTTGGGGGACTATTTCAAGGAAAATTAGAAACCCCTCCCTTCTTGACCATCATTAGAATATTTGGGAAGAATATTCACAATTGTTTGCTTGATTCTAGAGAATCTGCTAATGCCATGCCCTTGATAGTGTGCAAAGCTTTGGGAATAGTCTCGGCTCCCTCTCGACGCAAGGTGACACAACTTGATAAGAAAAAAATTAGCATAGTTGGTGAAATTAACAAAATACCCATGCAAATTGTTGTTGATCCAAGGATACAATAGATGGTCGACATTCAAGTTACTGATATCCCAGATACCTATGGCATCATCCTAGGCAGGGATTTCACATGGGCATTGAATGGATATGTTGCCACAAACTATTCTCACATATGACTGCCATGGAAAGGGTTGCTAAATCAGATCCGTATAGACCGGAAGCCTCATATGAAATTTATGATCATAGAGTATAATAACATGAATGAAGTGTTGTTTGTTGAAATAGAGCTATGGAATTACTGCCCTGTGGCATATCTAGATGAACAAGAATGCTATGAAGAGAATGCAACTAGGGAGGTCCTTCTTGTATTGTGCAGTTCGCCTGTCGCCTTGGCCCACATGCCCTAGAGCACAAAAATGTTGATTGAGTCAAATGATGAATATTTCTATGAGGATGGAATCTTGGATTGCTAGAGGGCTTCCAATATTTCATGGAAAAGTGCATGCAAGATTAACTCAGCTTGGGGGCAAGTATGAATTTTCAGGAACTCCTGTTGCCTAGTTGGTGCAGGGTACAAAATTCTGCCCACTCTGAATTCAAGTGCTGCATGTGCCAAACAACAATCAAGCACATTAAAGGACACATCACCCCTAAAAGGGAGGCTCAACTGGTATGACCAGATTAAGGCCACACTGAACTTCTACCACCTCCTAAGGTTGCTTAAGTAAAGACGTCATGGGAAGCAAAAACCAGGTTTGCTGATTCCAGGATTGAGGATCCTTCCACGATCTGGACACTGCACTTCAATGGATCCAAATCCAAGCAAGGAGCTAGAGCTAGCTAAAAGTTGATCAACCCAATGGGTAAGTCATATTTTTCTATCCATAGTTTTCAGTTCTATTGCACAAATAATGTAGCAGAATATGAGGCGTTAGTCCTTGGCCTTCTAATGGCATTAAGGAAAAAGGTCAAAATGTTACAAGTCTTTGGTGACTCAGAGTTAGTCATGAAACAAGTTAGAAATATATATTCTTGTTATGATAGAAGACTAACCAATTATAGGCATAGGGTGTGGGATCTATTAGAGAGCCTAGATTCATTTAACATTCAATTGATCTCACGCTCTCAGAATTACACTGCTAATGCTTTGGCCTAGGCAACCAGTACCCTACAAGCCCTATCATTGTCTAGCCTCAAGAGATTCACTATTGAGCTCATCTCTATCTCATCTGTGCTAAACAATGTGGCTAATTTCCAAGTGTTCAATGATGGTAAGCACATCTTGGATTTCATCACCAGCTTCGATGTGTTTGCAACCTAGATAATTGATGAAGCTAAGCTTGAAGAGACCAAGTTGGACATATAAGGGATCATTAACCTCAAGACCAACACCATTCCTATAGGTATGGTCTAGTTAGAGTATATATTTAACTTAGATTGAATTAGAGATTAGGATGAACAAACAAAGAAAGACTCCATTAACAATCAATGTGACACCCATAATCTCAGAACAACCAAAGAAGCTAAGAATGTATTTATTGGTAAGGTGTGCACACTAGAAGAAACAAAAGGTATCATTGATTCTTTACAAAATATCATGATGTAGTTGCTTGGAGTTATGAGGATTTGAAGACATAAGACACGTCAATCATCATGCACACTATTCCTCTTAGACCAGATGTAAGGTCGTTCTGACAATGAAGTGCCCCGTCAATGCATTGTTGGAACCAATTTTTTACAAAGAGGTACAAAATTTGTTGTCTGCCTGAATCATATTTCCAATTAGACACTCCACATGGGTGGTAAATCTAGTTCCGGTCAGGAAGAAGAATGGTGAAATCAGGTTGTGTGTCAATTTTCGCAATTTGAACAGAGCTTCAAAAAGAGATAACTATCATGTGCCTTCAGTGGATGAGATATTGGAGATTGTCAATGGTTCTCAAATGATGTCCTTCCTAGATGGGTACTTCAGTTACAATCAAGTAATGGTGCAATATGAGGAAATGCATAAAATGACATTCACCACCAAGTGGGTAACCTTTTCATATAGAAGAATGCTTTTCAGATTGATCAACGCAGGCACCACCTTACAGTGTGTGATGGCCATAGCCTTCAAGGACATAATTGGTAAGTGTATCATTATTTATATGGATGATCTTACGTTGTTTTCAAAGGCTAGGGGAGACCATGTCTCCGATTTATGTAAGGTCTTCCAGAAATGCAGAGAATTTGGTATTTCCTTGAATCCAAAGAAATGCATCTTTGGGGTGACCAAGGGAAAGTTGTTGGGAAATGTCCTCTTGGGGAAAGGAATTTCCATAGAACCTGAATGTATCCAAGCTATAATGAATATTCAACTACCAGGCAACAAGAAAGAGCTGAAATATTTCTTCAGAAAGATAAATTTCATTAGGAAATTCATCACGGGATTTGCTGAAATTTTCGAGCCACTCAAAGCAATGCTAAAGAAAGATGCCATGATTGAGTGGACTCTAGACATGAAGCAATCCTTTGAGGAAATCCATAAATCAATTTATGATGCACCTATGCTAGTCAGTTCGGATTATCTGAAGTCGTTCTACATCTACTCTTTCACTTCAAATCACTTCTGAGCTAGCATATTGACCCAGAAAGATGATGAAGGAAATGAGCACCCAATTGCCTTCATGAGTGCACCACTAAAAGATGATGAGCTGAGGTATCACAACATGGAAAAAAAATCATATTCCCTAGTAAGAGGGGTCAAGAAGTTTAGACACTACATCCTATGAGCAAGGTATTTTCCATAGTGCTTGACCCAATAGTGAAGATGCTACTAATGCAAAATGAATTAGGAGAAAGACAAGAAAAATGGGTTACTTTACTACAAGGGTATGACATGGAGATCTAACCAATGAAATTGGTTAAAGGGCAAGCACTCACTTGAACAATAGATGAAGCAAGACTCGAGCTTATAGTTCAACAATATCAACTTGAAGATGTCTCCCCAGGGAAGTGGTACGATGATATTATCTATTATCTGTTGAAAAATAGATGTTTGTCCCACTTATAGGGAGTCCAAAATCATGCCCTTAGGCTTAAAAGCAATAGTTATATGCTGCAAGGTTCCATACTTTATAAAAAAAATCATGAGGAGATCTATCTCAGATGCTTGGGTAAGGAGGAATTAGCGCATGTAATGAAGGAGTTCCACAAACAAATTGGCACTGGTCATGGATCGGATCCCTCTACCACTCATCAAATCCTACGAGCAGGATACTATTGGCCCACAGTGTTCAAAGATGCACACAACCATGTCTGAACCTGCCACGTGTGCCAGAACACTGCAACCAAAGAGAGGAATGTTGTTGTCCCACTACAACTTGTCTTGGAGGTAAGACCATTCATGCAATAGGGTCTCAACTTCATTGGTCCAGTAAGCTCACCATCTTTTGTGGGTCAGAGGTACATTCTAACCACTTTTGATTATTGTTCTAGATGGGAAGAAGCTATTGCATGTATACAATGTATGATAGAGGTAGTTATTGGTTCATTTGAAAGTTTCATAGAAAATAATTTTGGTTGCCGCTATTCTTTGGTCTGTGATAATGGTCCTACTTTTTCCTCGCTGAAATTTTCTAGTTGGGCTTTCGATCACGGTATTTCCCTTAAATTCTCATCCAATTACTACCCCCAAGGAAATGTTCTTGCTAAATTGACCAATAAGAACCTAATCACTATCATCAAGAAGCCGCTTGATAGGAATCCCACAGACTAGCATACCCAACTCCATTTTTCCCTTTGGTTAGATTGTACATGTCACAAGGCTACCTTGGGAAATTATCCATTTCACCTCATCTATGGCCTTGAGACCATGTTCCCGATTCACCTAAAAATCACCACCCTCCAATTCATCAATAACTTCTACTAAGAAGGGGATTGAAGGGAGGCTCGCTTAGTTGAGCTACTCCACTTAGAAGAAGTGCGTGATCATGGCATTGAATTTTTTTCCAAACATCAAGGCATAGTTAAAAGATGGTTCAATCACCAAGCCAAAGTAAAGGCCTTTAGAATCATTGATCTGGTCCTATGTTGGGACAAGGCCCATGAGAAGAAAGGGGGACATGATAGATTCAACAAGCTATGGCTTAGCCCCTTTCAGATTGTTGAAATCCTCAGAGGTAACGCTTTTTGTTTAAAGACCTTGACTGGTGAAGATGTCTCATTGCCCATCACTGGGAAGCACCTGAAGCATTATTTCCAAGCCTGAGCTCCCTCTGGCTACTCTTGTAAATACCTGTGCATAGGTTAGTTTAGGTTGCTTTTGCTTCATCACTTTCTTTTTCTGCCTTTTCACCTCGGTTTTGTTTGTTCCCCGACTAATTTTTGCTTTGCTGATAATGTCTCTTTGTTTCATGCGGTGACCATGCTCGGTTTGACGAATGGTTCATTCTACTACCTACTCTTATCTATTCTCTAGATAAGCATTCATTCCCAGCTATCAACTTCTAAACACCTTTGAGATTTGGTTTCCTCATTTAAACTCCAAACTAACCTAGGATTGCATCCTTAGTTGAATCCTTTTACGCCTACATGGATCATACACAAGAACACATTTTAAATTTTTCTGAAGGAATTATGTGGTAATTTCTATTAGGGTTAGACAAGTGAAAAATTCTAAGTCTGCTCTAGTGACCACTGTAATTCCCAAACCCATTGTGAGCTTCATTGCTTACATAGTTGATAAAAATAAAAGAAAGTACTGCAAAGAAATATCAAAAGAAAATACAAGAAAAGTAAAAATTATGCAACTGTATAGGTGTACAAATAACTCTACCGGGGCTATGGATGCCTGGCCGGTAGTAGAGCTATGTTCATGGGTTCACAACGATAACTCTATTGGGGCTATGGATTCCTGATTGGTAGTGGAGCAATGTCCAGGTTACTTTTAAGGTTAGACAACTCACGTAGCTTGCCCTTGCCCGATCAATAGTCGTCCACATAATATTTGAGGAAAGGAAATGAACTCACTTTGCACACACTTCCATGATGATCCCGTAATGTAATTTGACCAAGGACCCCATCCTCAACCTGCTACTTAGTTCGATTTTGGAAATTGGCCCCTGGTCTACGAAACCAAGGATTCTAGGTTCTAAATGAATATTTATCCATAGAACGCTCAGGAGTGTTCCCTAGCAGAGTCACCATTTGTTGTGCCTATAGCACACATGCCCCATTTGAAATGGGGACCCTCTCTTTTCGCTTGTGCTGGGTCACTTTTGCTTTGCCTTATTTTGCATGCCCCTATTTTTGTGCCCTAAGTGGTCGAGGAACCCTAGAAGAATCATCTTGAGTCAGCCATATTTTGCTACCCTCAAATTTTCAAAGTCTTAGGCCTTCACGAGACTTTGCTGGTTGTTTGGATTTAACGTTTAAATTGGCGTCTTCTAGGTAGTATGGGTCTGCCCTTGTAGGATACCCCATGTAGGTTTCCTTGGTGTATTCGCCATCTCAAACGAATTTCCATCGATGCCCTTTTGTGCCTCAGAACCTGCATCCTTAGAGGTTATTTTCTTTGCCGACCGCTCCAAACGGCTAATGCTTGACTATCTTCCGCTTACCAGACTCCACCGTTCTCGTTGTTGTTTTCAAAATGACTATTTACCAACTGTGCCCACTATCGTACCTACATTTATGAAGGGTATTAAATGCCACAATCTCTATAAATAGTGGTGTCAGGCTATCATTTTCACCCAATAGAGTTTCAGACAATGTGTCGGAGCCTCCTACCCTCGTTAGCTTCGCGCCTATGCCTCGCATTTTCTGATTCAAGCAGTGTTTAAGGTGTGATTCATTGTCATCGGTGTGGGATCCTAAGGTAGGTTTTTTGTCACCCTTCACCATGAATTTTTCTTCTAAAATTCTGAAATGGCTAAATGTTGCTCACTAAAACAATGAAATTTAGATAGATGACCACCTACCCTACAAAACCCATGAGTTGAAATTTAGAAGAGTCTTTAGAATGAACCACTGGCTGCATGCAAAATTCATCGATCTTGTTTCCATTCTTGAGCTCGGTGCTTGTGCCTTTTGGGCCCACACCACTCCCATCACCATCATGTTCCCTTTATAAAACACTTGAAACTTTTAAAAATAGCGACTGCCTCCATTGGATCCACATCTGTAGAGCACTTCCTTGACTTGGTCGTTATGAACCTCACAATATTTCATGCCTCAAATCCTAGAACCTTCAACCTCCTTGGGTCTACAAGCACGGACCTCCATCTTCCATCTACCTTTGGGCTTCACCGTTTCAAATGGTAATGAGGTTATGCCCTCTCGGTGATTGGGTCCCACCTTGGCAACTACCACTCATGGTAAAAATCTTTCCAAAATGATTAAGTCACAAACCTATTGTGGGGCTCTCCCTTCGGACTTTCATCTGTGGAACTTTGCCCATGCTTCACCATTTCAAATGGCTGTCACAACACATCTGTCCACCTTCTAGAACCTACACCCCTGACCTTTCATCCACCCCTCTGCTATCAAAAATTTGCTAAGTTTAAATGGAGGTCATTGTTTGCTCTTGCGGGCTGCAACCCGCGGGGAGTTGTTGCTTCCCCTCCATCTCTCAACGGCCAATCGTTCACTGCCTCCCCCTGGTCGAAACCTCACATCCCAACCACCTTGCGCCCTATGTAGCACCTAAGTCTGAGTGCGAACCTGACATCGCCCTTGTGGGCCATGCCTTGCGGGACATCGTCCCATCAACACTGTCTCTCGACGACCATCACGTGGCGTCCTTCCACCTCTCAGGTTTTGAGGTCTCCGTGGTCATCTAGTCTGCACATCCAAAGTTGGCTAAGTAAGAATATTTTTTTTTTATCATTGCTTGCGTATCACGCTCTGTGATCTACCATCCATCCCATGTTGTTCCAACAATGAAGGCCCTCTGTCTCCCTGCACTGCGGAGGCCACCGTCCTCCTTGCCGCTGGAACATCGAAATGAAACTAGATGAAAATCAATGGTCGATGCCCTTTGCAGACTCGATGGTGTGGGCCTCTATCTACATGTTGTTGGCCCTCAACGCCGTCTATTTTTGCTACCTCCAAAAAAACTGCCAGCCTAGGGAAACCCGCCTCCCTAGACTTGCATTGTCCAATCTCCCCCAAATGAGGGGAAAATGCTAACACTCAATGAACATCATGACTTTTGGTGGATGATTTATTGTTTCTAATGACTATTTTGTAGGATTTCATAGATGCTCCTCCCTGATTTATGTGTAAATGTGTTGACTTCTGCTACTTGTGCAAGATATATGGAACCAGTTGTAGGATCTGTGAAGGCAACCGTGGA
This sequence comes from Sequoiadendron giganteum, assembly GCA_007115665.2. Classification (NCBI taxonomy): domain Eukaryota; kingdom Viridiplantae; phylum Streptophyta; class Pinopsida; order Cupressales; family Cupressaceae; genus Sequoiadendron; species Sequoiadendron giganteum. The sequence goes on along the minus strand of CM021100.1, from coordinate 474,728,367 downwards.
AAAGGATAAATGAAAGAAAATTGCTAAAGCACCTTGGGGAAAAGAGGATAAATACCAAATGAGGTACAAGTTCCAAGGGGAACCTCTCAACTCTAGGGTCACTACAACATGGAAGGAAATATCAGATACTAATCTAGGACACATCGACATCAATGAATTCAAGTAGAGGGTCCGAATCAACCCTACAACAGAAAATACTAGAAGAATTAGAGTTAGTGGGTTGGCCAAGGCTGCCGGATTTTCACTGGCTCTCATAGCACCCAAACTTGTAATGGCTTGCAGGGAGGCATATAAAAAAGATACAAAAGAAATACTGGAAAAAGATGGGAATGTATTGGCTGATCTGTCTGCCAAATTAACAGGGAAGACCTTTCACATCCCTACCTTCAATGAGATGGAGGATACATCCAAAGAATATGTTAAGTAGATGTGGGATGCTGATCCCCTTAAGTGGAAGAATCTTATCAATCAATACTGGTTGAACGAGAAGAGGGGCAATGAAAATAAAGTGCCCTAGGAGCTCTATCGAAGTGATTTCTACAAGGATTACCATTACTTCGTAACCTTATTGAGCAAAGGCATTGGCCTTCTGAATGTAGCCTTCTTCCAAAGTGGATGCTGTACTTTGTAGAAGAAATAATCCAAGGGGAAACCAAGTTCTACTGGGCGGGAATGATTAGTGATTGCTTGGATGAGCAATTTGTGGTAGTGAAGAAGACTTCACAATTCTATATGACATCATACCTAGTCTATTTTCTCACTGACTGTGCCCAATATAGGGGGCTATTTGTGGCACCAAATCCGACTCTAGGAAGGGAGCTAAAAGTATATGACAAGTATCTCCAGCTCCAGTATAGGAATTTCAAGAAGGACTATTATAGAGTTAATGATGCCTTCATCAGGCATATCATTAGGCTACTTGGAGGTGATTTTGAAAGAAGGGTCTCACATTGTGCCAATGCCTTCATCCACCGGTTCGGCTTTCTATTCATCCAATTTCCACATTTTACATACATCTGAGCTGAGGGTTTCTCAAAGAAACCATATAAGCTGCCCCGATACCCAATTGACCAGTTGATACTACTTGAGCTCTCCCAAAAACTATAACATGCACATGCCCTCTTAAGTAGCAAGCATAGGGCAGGGATCACATATCCTCTCATATTTGGTCGGGGCATGTATGAGCTTCATACCTCCCATTGCGCAGAGTACTCCGATAAGGAGCTAAGTGAATACAACCTGGAGCTCTACACCGCCAGACCACGAATGGACCCATATGGAAAGCACAAGAAGATGGTTGGGCTTGAGTGTGCCCATCTACATAATGTAGAGGACTTTTGGTCCAATTATGAAGATTATAAGGAGGTGCGTATGCAAAACTACATGCACATGACGACTTACTTTGTAAAAATTGTGAAGTTGTTTCCAGTACCGGATCAAGTGGTAGAAGATGAAAATATTGTGGTAGATCCAAGGTATAGCGTTGTTGCCAATCTGTCACTGCTGCTAATCAACTGGGGTGAGAAAAAGTTCAATGATCTCAAAATTCTAACAAAGCCCATTAAAGTAAGAACAAAATAGTGGATTGATGAGCAAGTTACTCAACTAAAGCTGCACAGAGTAGCACTGACATATGTAGATCCCAAGGACGCACATGAGAGTGAAACTAATAGTGCCTCTGTTGCTATTGCCCTAGTCAGAGAAACTTCATTGTCTCTACCCACCACATGGTCTAAGAAGATAAAATAAGTGGTTGAAGCTCATCTTAAGCCCTAGGTATATTGAAGGAAGGCCTCGAAAGGTGAACCTTCCAAGAAGCCAAATAAATTGAGTAGTTTCATGGAAATTCCAACCATCCAAGAGGACCCACTCCAGGAAGGAGAGGAACAAGGGGCCAAGTAGGCAAAGTCTCCACCTACTACACTTTCTTCCCTAACCACAATCACTGCTATAGTTGTTACCCATTGACCTACTTCTCAGGTGATGGTTGCCACGTCTTTACTTGTAGTGGACATTTTAGTTCACCTTGCTTCTACCCCGCTTGTTGCACAGGTGTTGATAATAGACTCTTCTTATGGTACCACTTCCCCACTCTCTTCCTTGACCATGTCTCCATCATCATCCTTCCTACAACAATGCTAATGCCTACTCTCACCCTTCTAGAGGCTTTCACCAAGTACATACAAAATATCCCCTCAGATATTTTTGGAATGTTTTTGAATCTTGTGGTGCAAGCCACCTTGGCTCAAGCTATTACTAGCCTCCCTATCCCTCCTCCTCCAATTGAACCACCCATGATAAAAACAATGATGCAAATCTCAAAGGAGGTGGATAGGAAAGAAAGGGAAGCAAGCAAAAGAATAGAGAAAGAGGCAGATGATTATCATAAGCATCCCCTATATCAAAATCTAGTAATTGATGAAGGGTGAACCTTGAAAAGTGGTTTACAATTGGAGTGAGGAAGGAAAAATTCCAAAAAAAGACCCCATTAAAAAAAAAAATTGCTTTGGGGGGTTCGAATGAACTCTAGGTTCAAGAAAACCCAACGAACCCCTTAAATGTGGGAACCTGCATTTTCCCATTGTGGAAAGGGGGTTCGCTCAAAACCTAGTTTAAGCAAACCAGGGTTCACTCGAACTCTCATTTTTCCACCTTCCCACCCTCCGACACAAAAAAACTCCAAATTTTTTCCCTTCGAAGCTTGGGTTGAGGATGAAAATGGAGGATATTTCACAGACCCAACTAGAAGATGGTATTCCTCAGAACGAGCTATCCAACAAATATAATTTTAATATGTTTTGGTTTTATTATGTATTTGTTTTTTTAATTTTATTAAACATAGGTTTTTCATTGAAAATCAAGCTCTCTGTTCTGCGCATGTGGAAAAATAGCAGACTATCAAAAAAAATTTGAAAAATATGTTCAGGCTAGGTATTGATGTCCTTGATCCATTAAAAAAATAAATTGAATTTCAATACATACAGAAAAATTTGTTGTATACGGTTCGGCTATGTTTGAATTGTAATTGGTTTGACTTCAAAACTTGATTAGGGAAAAAATATTTAATAAAACACTATGAAACCAAATGAGCTAGTTAGATATCATAGTTACAAATCTAAATTTGAAAAAACTAGAATTTTATCCTTCATACAAAAAAGTTTATGTTGTATACGGTGAGCATCACTCCTTAAAAATGTTATTTTTCTTAAAAAGGTAGTTTTCGAAGGAGATGGAAAAAGAAGTGCAATCTAATTCCAATTTTTTTGAAAAAAATATATTTAGAATCTATAGACAAAACATCACAAATCACTAGTTCGCATCGTCTTCAAATTCGTCACGGTTTAGCTGCTATAGGAGCATGAAAGTGAAGATTTAGTTAAAAAAATTAGTTCAGTGTTCAGTTTGCCCAAAAATTGTAGACCAATATTGTGGGATTACCCTGAAGTAGTGCATGAAGCGGAGGAAACAAAATCCTTCGAGGAAGATGTTGAAGGATCAGGAGCCAAGTTTATCATGGAAACCTTCAATCTTGAACTCGAGGAGGAATTGGCTAAGCAACTCAAGGACGTTGGGGAAGAAATCGAAAGGCAACCCTTCGATGAGAAGAAGATGCAGATGAGAGAATGGAGGATATTGAATCTCCAATGGGGCAGAAAGACCAAAACCCTGAACATGATAAAGGAACACCTCCTTTAGAAGAACAAGAGGAGGAAGAAAGAGAAAAGAAAGACAAAGATAAGCCTGAAGAAGAGGCTGAGACAAGAAAGAGCCCAGAAGCCGAGCATCATGAAAAGCTTGGGTTTGAACAAGAAAAGGGAGAAGAAATAATTTCTAAGGGGAAGGATAGCCACAAGGAACATACAACCACCAAATCTTTGGGAAAAGAAATAGTATTTATTCAGGATTTGGGTGAAGAAGAAGGAGAAAAGCAGAGCAGGAAACTTTGGGTGATAAAGTAATGCAAATCCAATACACCCCCGAGGAAGAAGGTGGTCATGAATCACCAAAAGGGGAATCTCAGGTGCTCGAATGGCTTGAGAAACAATTAGAGAAGAAGACCCCAACCCCAAGGGATCCGAAGGCAAGGCTGGAAGCCATCTTGGCTCGAGCTCAAATCAACACAAAGAAGGAAAAGAAACCAAGGGTCAGATCTCATCTAACAATGGATGCATCCAGATCCAGAACGATGCAAATTTCCATCCTAGTGATGGGTGAGGAAGGGGTCAACTATAATATGTCTACCGTTGATTTTGGGACAGCAAAAAGAGAGCAAAAAATCAACCATCTTCAAGGATTCGTCACCACCATAGTGCACCAAATGAACAAGGACAAGACCTCCAAAGGAGAGCTAAATGCACTGGTGGTGGATCTAACAAATTACATTCAACAATGGTCTTCAACTAAGGATCTCCCCACTACGTCATCACCTCCCCCATTGTTTTTGTCAGAAGATCACATTAGTAATCTAGAAAAGAGAAAGAATTGGATGAAAGCTACTGAAGATTGGTTCTGACAAGTTCTCTACAATGGGAACATGGGCATTGGATGTGCTGTCAGGAAAACAAACAAGTTCTTAGAGGTACAAAAGTATCTTGAGGGTATAAATAAATTCTAAAATGACTTCCCTGAGTTATATAGGATTACGTATCCTATAATTGAGGCAATCCTTAAGATGCCCGAAAGAACAGTGGAAAAAGAGCTTGCTCTGGTAGAAGATGATCACTGGCTTATGGAAAACTGGAGATTGGGACTTGATTACAAGAAGGAAATCTTAGAGCAGGTGCTCCATGAAGTGGAACAAGATATTGACTAGGCTAAAGAAACCAGGGCAGCCTATGGGGAGTATTTGAAATTAATGAGACTTTGAAATGCCTATCATTGAGCTCGATCCAGAGAAGATAAGACCCTACTTCCATAAGAAGATGGAAAATGGAACTGCGAGAAAACTCACAGTAGATTTTATGGGTTTTTCCGCTTGGGCCTTCACCGAATCTGAATAGGTAAAGGAAAATACACCCAAGAGTGATAAATATTGGGACACACTCACCACCCAATCAAAAAAATTGAACTTCCAGGTGCTTCAATTTGATATTTTGGAGTGCGATAAGCTTCAGACTTTGATCAAAAAATTTGTGGAATATTCCACATTAGAAAGGGAAGATGGAAAGCCTGTTATAGATGATGAATTCCTCACAATGTAGTTGCAGCAAAGGAAATCAACAAGAAGACAAAATGCTACAGTGTTTCTCACAAGGAGACAAAATAGGCTAAAAGATAAAATGTAATTTTAAATTGCTATATATTTGGGGGTAGGTGAAAACCTAATGTAAAATGAATATGGGCCACACAATGAAAATAAATCCTAGCCATTCATTTCACTTTTGGAAAAATATAAATAGGGGGTCTCCTCTCATTTTCAAGAGAGAGTTGAGTTGTAAATACATATTGCTAGAATGTTAATAGAAATTCATTGATTTGGTGGATTCTTGAGTTCCAACTTCATGTTGCATGATTCTTCTTCTCATAGTTAGTGAATTTGAGTAGATTTAATTTGTTGTTCTATGTGTTTCAGTTTGCTTTAGTATATTAGTTAGATGTTGTTCATTGATGCTGGAGATTGCTATGGTGTTGATCTCTTCTTGGTTCATACTTTTTGCTGCATATTGATGATATATAGTTGTGCAAAGTTAGTTTGAAATTTATACTATTGCTGCACTTAAATATCATCTCTTTATTCATATTCATGGTGAATGAAAAGTTGAAATTTGTAGACCTTAGAAGATTTCACTAGTTTCATGATATTGTAAACTTTCTTGGTTAAGTGGAAATAAGTCTTGGGAAGGCTGGCCCGCTGTAGGAACCTCCATTGTCACTATTCATCACTAGTTTTAGATCCAGGAACCTCTTCACTTCCCTGCCCCTTTTTCCTTTTTTTTTAGTGACTTTGAACAATGTTCATTGCACATTTTAAAGCCAAATCTAAAGCTGAAATAGGAGTTTTAGATTGCTGTTTGAACCTACAACAATTGTGCAGCAGCTTCCCATCTCAAGAACTTCATTAAATGAACCAATTCCTCCCAGTTTAACTAATGTAATTTTTCCCTGTGAGTACTAGCAAGATCAGATGTAAACAACTAAGATATTCCATGCACGTCATGACCTAACACCCAAGAGACCTTGGGGTAATTTTCAGTAACTTTTTGTTGGATATTTCCTTTCAAGATGGTGATGCACCTATGCATTACCTATGTTGAGAAGTCCTAAAACACCCATCAACAGTTACCCCACAACCATCATATATTTTCTTTTGGTACTGTTTGCTTATTATAAAAGGTATATGACCCACCATAGAAAAGCTATGCGTGTCCACTGCCCGCTAGCCTGTGTGACTTCTTCACCTTAATAAACTAAATGAATGGGCATGCAGGGAATGACTGTGATGAAGACATGTGTAGCGATGCCTAGTATCAATCCCCTTCAAAGCCTTGCTTGGTGGCCGCTTAGAAACACTAGACCCAACATCCATCATGACACATGGCAATCACCCACCAGCCCATTCAAATATTTTAATGAAAAATAAATAAGAACAGGCACGCGAGGAACAATCAGGATGCTTCCAAGTGTTTCATCAATCATCGTTTATTCCTTCTGATACTGCTTGTAGTCTTCAGCCAAGATGTTGGGCCCACCTAAGCTTAAGACATGTGGCTTAACCCCGCCAACCCATGTGAATAAAGTAATAAGCCATAAACTGGAATGAGCACGTGGGGAATGGTGGAGATCTTCTCACAACAATTGAATGACCATCATGGGTTTTCATTTCTATACATGTCAAAATTGTTAGTTCTTAAAATGGGGCCACAACTAGGTCTACGAGACTTAACCCTCGATGAAGAAGACTCAATACCTAAGTCTTTAAACAAAACAATTTCAGCTTGACTTTGGTAAAATTTAAATCAATAAAATGAATGAGGTGACTGATGGAACTAGGCTAAGGGGCCGATAAAAATAATGGATTCAATGGATCAAGATATGACTTAAGTGACCGATAACTAGGTGTACAAGTCAATGAAGGATTATAACGTTCAACGTCCATGACCATACAAATTTTGAAAGGAGAGATTTTAACCTAAAACTCTAGGCCCTACCCTTAAGTTCAGAAGCACAAAACTTTGACAAGACACACAACAGATTCTAAAAAAAAATTCACGAGCTCTACCACTAGTGAAAGGGGAAACCTTGAAACACAAAAGTAAAAACTCTTTCATGTTTGGTATATGTGTAATTACCTTAGTTCTAGCTATTTTTACACTATTTTTCTCATTATTAAGTTTGTATTCCAATATAGAATGAGACATCTCTTCCCTTGACCAATTCTCCTCTCCCCTTGATTCTCAATCAACTCTTCATTCATATACCAATCAACTCACCAATATGATCCCACACATCACTATGATTCATAAGTTTCAAACATATAAAGACACCCCTTTCCTTTTGCATCTAGGAAGGTAAATTTTCTACATATTATTAACATTCATTCTAGAAGCTTTGCGTTCCTTATTTTATTTATTCTAGTAGAAGGATAATAAGTCACCTTAGAGAATTAATGATTTTATATTGTAAGCTTTATCCACAACATTATTATGCTCAATATAGGATTGAATTCACCTTTTCCTTAATATATTAAAGCTTCAAAGCTTCCTATATTAAGATTCAAGTAATTTCTAATCCCTAGATCTATAGTTTCCCCATAACCATTTTCATAAAGATGAGGTTTCAATTTTTGTAAAGGATCTAAAAATAACTTGGCCTGTTCAAGGAATCATGGTCTACCTTCTGTTGTGCAGTTTTTGCACACACACCCCATTGAAAGTTGAGACCCTCGTTTTCTTCATTTTTTGGTGTCTTGGCCTTTCTATTTTGGAATTTTGCTTGCTTGGGCATGTGCTTTGATGTTCATCCTGTTGGTCAGAATGGCCCATTTATGATTTATATTGTTAACCTTAAGTTTTGGATGCGGTTTGGGTTTTTCGCTGAGTTTGGGAAAATCCACCCTATCCAAACTTTCTCGATTTCCCTTTGATGTTTGGAAATGGCTGCCTTTCTGTTCGAGTCCGGTGAAATCCGTCATGTTCGGATTTATCCGAAGTCTGTGGCTTTGTCAGATTTTCAGGTTTTGGGCTTGGCCGTCTTGTCGATTGCATTAATGGTGATTGAGCAACCTTTTGGGAGCAATGATATATTGAATTCTGTGAAGTGATTTTCCATTTGAGTTTGGTTAATTGCTTGTCATTTGAGTTTGGAGTGCTGGAGGTTGAGGAGTGTCGCTAGATTTTGCATTTGAGGAGATTTTGAGTCCGACATTCGGATTTCTGAGGGAATTGCTTGTATTTTGCTCGTGCTTGGAGGTTGTTTGCTAACATCCAAAGTTTCAGTTTCTCCTACTCTCATGGTATTTGGATATTACCTCTTCCTCTTCTAGTTTTGTTGCTTTTCTATGCACTTTCATGTTATTCGTTGCTTCATCTTCTGCTTGTGTGTGCTCGCCATGTCTGGGCATTTGGGGTTTCGATTATTTTGCTAGTCCATCCAGTTGATCACTGGATATTTGCTTTGATGGTCTTTTTTTGATGTTTTCGGGGCTTGCTTTCTTTTGCCACAAACTTCCTATCCTTTTTTGCAAGCAAGTTGTGCCTGAGCTTCTTCGTGATTTCATGGCGGAGTTTCTCAGGGTTCTTGACCTATGGCATAGCCAATCCCTTTCAAATTGTTGAGAGAAGAGTTTTAAACTCATGCTTGATCCATTTGGGATGTCGGTTAGATCATTTCTGGGCTGCAGGCTCATGGTCCATGATCTTTTTGGTCTATTTGGGTGAAGATGAGGAAAGCATAGACATTCAATTTTTCGTTGCCTTCATGGAATTCCGCCCTTGCTGGGTTTCCCCAAGTCTACCTGTCTTTCCTTTATTCTTCATATTTTGCTATTTATCCGGAATTTTGTTTGCCTCGCAGAATTTCGTTTCCTCCGAATTTTCTCAGTGTCCGTCGCCTGGCCGTTTTCACGAATTCTTGCTTTCATGGTGAATTTATCTTGATTTCGCTAAAATCCACCCCGTTGGAATTTTCCCAAATGTTCTTGGCCTCCTTCATTTTCCTAGATTATTGAAACCGTTGCTGTTTTTGGGGATTTTCATCTCTAGCGGATTCTTTTGAAGTTTTATGCAAATGAAGAATCTGATTGTTACAAGAGCAATATACTTATTGATAATGAATTTTGATGATTAAATGAGCTTATGCTAAGTGGTTGCAAGTTATCTTTTTATTGTATGGATTAATTGATTGATATTGTGGGGTTTGTATGTTTGTCCCACTAGATTCTTCCTGGTCCGGATTTCCCCGGAATTCCTCTCCAATCTGAATTTCATGGAGGAGGCTAAACCTTGAACTTTGAAATAATTGATGTTGGAATTTGTATTGGTTCTCATTGTGGTTGTTTTACTTGTTTGCAGGTAGGATCAGGACAAGATGTTGCTAGGCATGGCAAGGGAAAGGCAACAGATCCAGGTACTGAAAGTTTTACTATCTTTGATGCAGAAAAGGTGAAAATGGACATAAAGAGTAGGATTCCTGAGAGAAAATTGACCTCCGTCTGGTCAGGGATCACTCATCCCAATCTGGGTATGTGGGATTATGAGGAATTCAAGGCTGAGATAGTAGCACCGAGTCTCCCTTTGCTGGCTAGAAGAACTATGGAGTCCGGATTGGAACATGTAGTATATTTCCCCTCTACTTTGCAGTGCTATGAGTTGGTGCTTGAGTGTGCTAGAAACTATGGCAGAGCAACACAAAGGATTATTAGTCCCCAGGGAAGGATTATGGCAAGCTTTGATCCTGTGTCCATTGCTAGGACTTTTGATATACCTGGTAGGTCACATGTGGTGGCCTTTGACATAGACAGAACAAAGAAGTACTATGAGGAAAATGTAGTTAAGTCCTAGCAGGTGATCAATTCTTGGTTGGAGAAGCTCAAGTCTCATTTCTCCAAATTTCCAAAGTAGCTATTCAAGCTCAAATTGAAAAGGGAATACTACAATGTCATCACTCTCCTCAGCCAGTTGGTAGGGCTGAAGAGTGTAGGGGTGTTTGAGAGCTGGATATTCAATGACATTGCTCGGGTGGAGCAAGGTATAGATTACCACTGGGCAGGTTCCATAAGTGCAGTAATCCATGAGCAGATGTGTAATGTCTTGCAAACCAAGACTTTCACCATGACCTCCTACCTGGTGTATGCATTGGCAAGATTTCACCCGTATAAGGGGTTAAGCCCATAGGGGTACATTTGGACATGATGCAATATATGAGGTGTATCCACAGCTGCACTTGGCAAGAGGAAGTTATAGAAGAGCAAATGATGATTTTACAATGTATATTACCAGGTTGCTACAGGGTGCAGAGCATGTGAGAATTTCTGACAGGGCCAAGGAATTGATAAGGAGGTATGGGGCATGGTTCATTCAGTTCCCCACCTTCTCCTACATTAGGATTGATGGTTGTCAAAGGGATCCCTACAGACTCCCAAGGTACCCAACGGACCATATCATACTATTGGAGGTCACTAGGTAGATTTATGACTTTGACATAATTGTGAAAGGAGACAAGCATAAAACAGGGTTTGGGAATGATTTCCCCTTGAAGATAGGAACTTGTGAAGTCTGTCCATCCATCCGGTCAGCTCATGCTTCTCAAGAGGAGATGAGTACTTTTGGTCTCTCTTTCCATTCTAAGAGAGTGAGCTTTGATATTACTGGGGAGGCACAAAAGAAGGTCAATATGGAGTACAACCACAAGGACAATATTGAAGATTATTGGGCTAACCCTGGCGATGAATTTGATGTAAGGAAGAAGAAATTCTCATAGCTTCCAAAATAATTAGTAAGGTTATACCACATAAAGGCCATCCCTGACCATGTGGAAGAGGATGGAAATCTGATTCAGGTTCATATCTTTGAGGTTGTGAAAGACAAACCAATTGGAGAGATTGACTGGTTGGAAGAAGAGAAAATAGAGTTGGAAAAAATCATGACTCTTGTGATCAAGTACACCAAAATGTGGCTTAAGCATAAGATATTAGAGCTAGAGAGTGAAGGTGTTCAATGCACCTATGATTTTATGGGAGACTTGGAGTCTCATTCTGCTTCTGAGGAAACACAAGACCCTAAGGGTAAGGCTAAGGTGGATTCTCCCTTCAAGATTAAGGTTAGGGATGTTCAAACTGAGAAGGTAGCAGAAGTAGGTAAACAAAGAAAGCCTATTGCCAAAAGGAGGAGGCATGTTTTGAGGAGAGAAGCCAAAAAAGATAAAGAAGAAAAGGAAGAGGTGGATGTTACTACTCCCTTGACAATGAGAAGAAAACTTGTGAGGCTATCACAAAAATAGGAGGAGGCTCCTAAGACTGACAAGGAAGTTGGGCCACCTGTGGTAGAAGTAGAAAGTTCAGGGGAAAGAACACAGGTATATATGAGGAGGTCAAGGACTCCTTCCCTACAGGATGTAGAAATGAAGGAAGATGTTCCTATGGCTTCTCCTATCTTTGAATAGGAAAGCATTCCCCCTCCTCAAGATGTTGATAGTGTACAAGAAGAACCAAGGAAGGATGAAGACCCTAAAGACTTGGGTGAAAAGGAGTTCCACGAGGGAGACCTCTACAATGTAGAGGTGGAAATTGATAAGGTGATCCAACCTCCCTTGGTAACCTATGCAGATTCACTTGCAGAAGAGCAATTAAGAAAATCCCCTCAACAGGAGGATATACCGGATAACATCCCTTCACCAGCGCAGGTGATTGTAGAGGAGAAGTTGTTAAACAAGGAGCATCCAATCAAGGAGATCCCTAGTATGCCAAGTGTTGAGAAGGATGCGCCAAGTGTCTAGTAGGAATAGGATAAGCAAGATACAGTGGAAACCGAGTCTACTGTTCCAGGTTGGCTGGATAGAGAGTTAAAGAGCAATTGGTGATAGTAGAAGATGCTCCTCCCAATTGGGATGACTTAATGGATAATATTAAAAAGGGGGAAACCAAGAAGAAACCTAGGGTTGTGTCTAGGATTGAAAGGGATGGTTCAGGCAATAGAGTGCTTCACATTGCTACCCCTGCTCCAAAAAAACATAGAGATAATGCGACTGAAAAAGACTATCATGTGCAGACCATCGACTTAGGGAATGCTTCTATGGAGCAGGATATTGAGGAGTATGAAGTCTCCAGTACTGTAATCGTGGGCAGATTGAAGAGGGTGGTACAAACTAGACATGAGTTGGAAAGAGAGAATGAGAAATTGAAGAAGTACTTGTAGGAGTTGATGAAACCCTTGCAGTCTATTGGCTCCTCTTCCTCTACTATAGGTTTCTTACCCCACGAGACAATCTACGAACTGGAAAGAATGAAAGGCACTACACATGCCATAGTTGGTTGGTTACAGGGAGTTGAGACCAAAGCAGATGGTATCATCAAGGATATCTTGTCGACTGTACGGGATTCCATGAGGTCAGTAGATGGCTGAAGACTGTGCTAGCTTAGGACAAGGAAGACATTGATCTCCTATTGCAAAAAGTAAAATAAATCATGGAGTTTACAAAGGATAAATTGGTAAAGAGTGGGATTCTTCCTTTTCCAAGGGTTTATGAGCCTTGGGAATGGTTCAAGATCTTGTAGATGAGGCAAAAGGCCTTGAAGAAGATTCACAAACAAGGAAAGAAGATTGACAACACTTTGACTGGCATTCATGATAAGTGTATCTCATTCTTTGAAATTATGACAGGGAGGAAGAAGTTCGCTCCAAAGCATTTCAATTTGGAACAACTTAGAAAATGGTGGAGAGATGTCTATTCTCTAGTCAGTGATGGTCCAGTCACTGAACATCAAATAGATGATGTTGCTACTTACATTGTAGTTATTGACAGATATTTGACAAATAGGGCTGATTGGGATGGCATAGTTAGGTAGGCAAGAGATGAAATTAAGTCTCTTGAGAGAAGAGTTAGGGTTTTCCCTGTGCCACCTATTGCTGAATTGGATAGAGTATTGTTGGCCATGCATGGTGAAGAAGATCGAGCTAAGGACAAGGATGGGAAGTAATTATATGGGGCTACATCAAAGTTTGTGCTTCCCATTATCTACATGCATCAGACTGACTTTTTCAGACCACAGGCCGACTTGGATGAAATTGGTGCAAATTGCACATTTCATGTTGTGTTCAAATATCTTTTGAGTTCAACCTCTTGTATGGCATTTTTATTGTAAACTCTTAATTGAGCCAACCTATCTTGGGGTATTCTCTATAAAATGGGCATGTTGCCTCATTTTGTGATATAGAAAAATAGTTAGAGAGACAAGTGATAGAAGAATAGGCCTAGAATACAGATTTGAGCGAATTAGGGTTTACCTTCAAGCAAATATTGTAACAGAAGGCTAGAATTGTTGCCATTTTGGGTGATCTAATATAAGAAAGGATATTGTGATTTGATATCTCTCCCCTGTGAAGTTTATCTGGCATGGTTCTTGTTGTTCTATCTTTAAAATTGCTTATGTTCTTCATTAGACAGTTTGGTAATGCTTAAGGTTTCACGTTTGGGATGTTTTTAGTGATCTCTAGTCCATACTTTTTGTAGTTAGCTGACTGTTAGCTGCTTTGCAAAGTTAGCCTGGACTTAAAATTGTGCTTAGTTCAATTATGAATGTTTGTTGATTTCAGTTGCAATAGGATTATCTTGAATGAATGTTTATGATTTGAAAATCTTTAAATACCTCAGAAGATTGCACTATTCATGTGAGATTGTAGATTTATCTGGGTCAAAGAGAAAGTAATTTATGAGAGATCAGTCCATTTAGAGCATATTATCTTTCGCATTGTCATTCTTAGGGTTAGAATTATTCTTAGAATTATCTTCGAAACCTTTATCTTTTGTTATTTATTTTATTATCTGAGTTCAATTGAGGATTTTAAGTATCAATTCATTGTTTAGATCTGATAGATTTGAAGTCTAGTATTTGATTGTAGTAAGGCCCCTTTGTGATTTCTAGCATTTTCACAGTATCTCTAAGTTGTTTTGTTGCATTGTCAAGACCTGACATTAGAGACCTTCAGGTTATCTCTTTTTTCATAGAGATTTTCCTTTCAAGAGAGATAGGATATCATATTATGTCTGAGTTGTTGCTGTGCAGAAAACACCATCAATTGATTGGCGCTAGAAGGAGGGCCTTGAATAAGCAAGCTGGAGCATTTTTTAAACGCCATTTCTCCTGAAAGGCTTAGAAAAAGAACTAGATCCACTCTAGGAGAAGAGGAATTTCAAGAATTATAGGCCCCTACTAGGTCAAGAAGGACCAGAGGAGGGGAAGAATCATCATCCGCTCACCCACTTCTATCATCTCCATTATCCTCATCTTCATCTGATTATGAGGGAACTCCTATTCCACGGCCAGAACTAGTCATAAATCAGCCATTACCACCCCTACCTCCACCAATGGCTTTCCTCTCCAACAACCTATCTCTATTGATCTTCAATAATTACAATGTCATGCCCAAGAACCTTGAGCATTTCTGCTCTAAGTTCCATACTCATGACCCTAATAGGATAGTAGAAGAGCATATTAGGATTTTCCAGACTTGTCCGAGTGATAGAGGAATAAACCATGAAGATGTGGCATGCAGAATATTCTCTTATTCCGTCGGGGAAGTGGCCTTTTATTGGTATAATCACGTACCCTCTGCTTCCATCCATAATTGGACTGAACTAGAGACTGCATTTTTGTAGAAGTTTAAGATTGCCATTAGTGCCAACAAGCTATACCTGCAATTTACTAAAGTGAAAAGGGAGATTAATGAGCCAATAGGGTCATTCAACAACAGGTTCCATCGAGCTTACACCAAACTCCAAGCACCTTATGCTGGAAACGGAGACACTACCCTAGAAGTTTACCTTGAAGCTCTGAATAGTCTTACAACCACTTTCCTTAAACAGAGGGCTAACCCCCGAACTACTTTGCTCACTGCATATGCAAAAGCTATGAAGGTCAACATGGATTTAAGGCAACACTTATCAGGACCTTTGCCATCCTTGGGACCTGCTGCTCATCCTGGACAAGTTCAAGCTCTCAATCAGGCTTTGACCAGTCATACTCCCTTAATGAATCCAATACCCTCATTGCCTTTGGTCCCTCATCTAGGTCCTCCATTAAGTCAAGCTCAACCTATGAAATCTTATCCTCAATAGAGGGCTAATCAACCTCTTCATCAACAACAAGCTGGTTTTCCTACATATTTGCAAAATTCAAAAGTCTTCAATCAGGCTGTAGGTTCTGGAGGAATACCTGGATACCTCCCTGGTAATGGCCTAGATAAGGAATGGTTGGATGAGTTATCTAAACAGGTGAAAAAACTGTATATGGAGGTAACTTATTCGAGAAATCAAAATAGCCAACTTTAGGCTACTCAAAAGAACATGCAATCTAACTATGGTAGGGAGAACTTGAATTTTGAAAGAGGGTAGTATTTTGACAAAAATCAAAATTATGATAGAGGACAAGGCTCTAGTCAGAATTTTGATAGAAGACAAGGCTCTGGCCATAATTTTGATAGAAATCAACAAGGTGGACAAGGATTTGATAGAGGAAAACCACATAGGCAGAATAGATAATGGAATACTAGACCTAATAATGGAGGGATTCCTACTCCCTTGGATCAGCCCTCTACTCAGGAGAAACCTCCAAATGGTGTATACTTGGTAGAGGTAGCTTTGTCTGGTTGGTGTAGACTTCATAAAACAAGTCAGCATTCTGAGTTGGATTGCATTGAGTTTTAGACTCCTACTTCCATATTTTAGTATGAAGTTGAGAACAATTCCAGTAGTCGGGAAATGGTACCCTCAAATCCTTATGATTCTCTAGTGTTGGTACTTAATCATGCACCATTTCCAAAGGGTGAGGAAAATGAACAAGAAGAGGGGTCTAGTGACCAAGAGAATGAGGCAGAATAGGTGTTAAATGGGGATGATATTTCCCAGTTGTTTAATGAAGAAAATGTGAATGATAATGGCCCTTTGGATGAGGAGGAAGTCAGTGTTGTAGAAGTTCAGATGAATCAACAACCAGCAAAGAAATATGATTTGAGAAATAGACCCAATAGGAGCTTATAGGTTGGAGGTCCTTTCACTTCTTCTATTCCTCCTAACAATTTCACTACTCCACCGGATCTGCAAGCTAGTAATAATCCACCTTACCCTCATGTAGCAACACAATACTTATCAAAGGGAAACAATGCTGAAGTTTCTAAAGACAGGCAAGCTAGTGGTCAAAAGGAAGCCCATGCTGATCTGAATGTGGAGCAATTGGGCGAGTATGTGACTTAAGAATTCAAGAAAGTAAAGGTAAGTCTTTCTGCTTTTGAATTATTAAGATTTCCTTCTATTAGGAATGCATTTTTAGGGTCATTGAACCCACATATAGTACCGTAGGGTGTGACTGCCAATAAGGTTGTTACTAGGTCTTCTAATTCACAGACACCTAGAAGTCAGATCCCACCTGTAGACAAAGGGAGAGATAAAGATAAGGGTCAAATTGCACAAGCTGACACTCAGTTGAGTTTGTTCCAAGGCAAGATGGAAACTCCTCCTTTCTTAATTTCTGTTTGTATCTTTGGAAAGAATCTGCATAATTGTCTTCTAGACTTAGGAGCATCTACAAATGTTATGCCTTTTGTTGTTTGCAAAGCATTGGGTATTACCCCTATAGCTTCTCAAAAGAAAGTTACTCAATTGGAAAAAACAGAGGTAAGTGTAGTTGGAGAATTGAATATGATCCCCACGCAACTTGCATCAGATCCTAGGGTCCAACAAGTGATCAACATCTAGATTGCTGACATTCCTGATGCTTATGGGTTGATTTTAGGTAGATATTTCACTAAGGAATTGAATGGGTATACCTCTATGAATCATTCTCACATGTGGCTACCATGGAAAGGAGTTCCAAATCAGATCCGAATTGAAAGAGAACCTTGAATGAAGTATGTAATCACTCAATACTAGAATGTTTCTAATGAGGTGTTGGTGTCCGAAGTTAGCATGGGAAATTATTTATTGGCTACAGTAGCTTCAGAGAATGAAGAATTATTTATGTTACAGGACCCCTTAGAGGAATTCAAACCAGAGATCAGTAATTTCAAACTACTAACTAAACAAATAGATACAACATATGACCAGGAGGACAGGAGGCTTAGTTTGTTGGATAAATTTCAGGAATTTATCCAGAAATGTATGGAGAATCAAATATAGCTAGGAGGAAGGATGACTTTTGAAGAACTATTACTTCCCAATTGGTGCAGAGTCCATGATGCTCCTCATTCTGAGCTAGAATGTGACTTGTGTCAACCTGTTGTGGAGCAAATACAGGAACGCATTAATCCCGTCCCAACCGCTGGACTTAATATATAGAAGGGGTTAGATAATGATAGGGGTAAGGACCCAATGATTCCTGAGAAACCCCCCATTTGTGGAAAAGAGAAAGATAAATTAAGACCACATGAACTTGATGGTTGTTGGACATTGAGATTTGATGGATCTAAATCTAAGCAGGGTGCTGGAGCAGGATTTGAGTTGATCAGTCCTAAAGGTAAGAATTATTTTGCTTCTCATAGACTCCAATTCCAATGCACTAATAATGTTGCTGAATATGAAGCTTTGATCCATGGCTTGTTGATGGCATCAAAGAAGAAAGTTAAGATATTATAGGTCTTTGGGGACTCTGAATTAGTAGTCAAACAAGTAAGGAAAAAATATTCATGCCACGACATGAGAATGACCAATTATAGGCATAGAGTATGGGATCTCATCGAGGAATTTGATGCTTTCAATATCCAGTTGATCCCACGTCACAAGAATCAGGTTGCTGACTCTCTAACACAATCGGCTAGCACCTTGCAACCTTTATCGCTTTCAGGATTGAAGAGGTTTACAGTCGAACTCACTCGAGTACCTTCGGTGCCTGATAACATTACTAATTTCTAGGTATTTGAAGATGAAAAGCATATTTTGGATTTTCTCACTAGGTATGATGTGTTTGCTTCTCAAGTCATTGATGAGATGGAACCCCAAGAAGCAGAGATAGACTTGGGAGGAATCATTAACCTGAAAACCAACACTATTCCAAGGGGTATGGTGCAACTTGAATGAATCTTTGATTTGGACAAGATAGGAGATTAGGAATAGTAAGTTAAAAGGGAATCTCTTAGTGGCCGGTGTGAAACATATAATATGGGGACATCGGATGATGTGAAGAATATTTTTATTGGTAAGGTGTGTACTCCTGAGGAACGGAGAGGGATTATTTATGCATTGCACATGTACCCTGATGTGATAGCTTGGAGTTATGAAGATTTGAAAACATACGATACTTCAATTATTACACACACCATTCCTTTGAAGACAAATGTCAAACCATTTAGATAGAGACATAGGCCAATCAATGCTCCATTAGAACCCATTATTCAGAAGGAAGTGCAGAACTTACTATCAGCACAAATTATATTTCTAGTAAGACATTCTACTTGGGTTGCAAATCTGGTTCCAGTAAGAAAAAAGAATGGAGAAATCAGACTATGTGTGGATTTTAGGAATTTGAATAGAGCATCAGAAAAGGACAACTATCCAGTTCCTTCATTGGATGAAGTACTTCAGATAGTTAATGGATCTCAGATGATGTCCTTCTTGGATGGGTATTCTAGATACAACCAAGTTATGGTGTAGTATGAAGATAGGCACAAGACTGCCTTCACTATGAAATGGGGAACTTTTGCTTACAGAAGGATGCCATTTGGGTTGATCAATGTTGGAGCTACATTCCAAAGATCTATGGATATTGCCTTTAAAGATATAATTGGTAAGTGCATCATTATTTATATGGATGACTTGATAGTTATTTCTAAGAAACGAGGTGATCATTTAATAGATTTATACAAAGTAGTCCAAAGGTCCAGAGAGTTTGGGATTTCACTTAATCCAAGGAAGTGCATTTTTGGAGTCACGGAGGGAAAATTGTTAGGACATATCATATCATAACAGGGTATTGCAATTGATCTTGAATGAATACAGGCTATCTTGAAGATACAACCTCCTGCAAGTAAGAAAGAGATGAAGTCATTCTTTGGTATGATTAACTTTGTTAGAAAATTTATCACTGGATTTGTAGAGATAGTTAAGCCATTGAATGCTTTGTTGAAAGAAGAAGCAAAAGTAAAGTGGAATGCAGAAGCTAAGGAGGCATTTAGAGAAATCAAGAAAGCTATTGTTGAGGCCCCAATATTGGTAAGTCCAGATTATGCTAAGCCTTTTTACATATATTCATTTGCTTTTGATCACTCCTATGTTGGAATGTTAACCGAAAAGTTTGGTCAAGGTGACAAACATCCCATAGCCTTCATAAGCAGTGAAAAAGTTTAGACACTATATTTTGCAAAATAAGGTCTTTGTCATAGTGCCTAATCCTGCAGTAAAGCTGTTGTAAATGCAGAATGAATTAGGTGAGCGAAGAGCCAAATGGGTGACTATGTTGCAGGAATATAATATGGAGATTCAACACATGAAATTAGTCAGAGGACAAGGACTCACAAAGACAATGGCTGAGACAGGTCTTGATCTTACAACTCAACACTATTATCTTCAGGAGGCATCTCTAGGAGATTGGTATGATGAAATCATTTTTTATTTACTGAATCGGCAATGTCCTGATCACCTTAGTATAGTTCAAAGGCGAGATTTGTGCCTAAAGAGTGGAAATTTTATGATGAAAGGAGCTATCCTGTATAAGAAAATTCATGAGGGTGTATACCTGAGATGTTTGGGTAAGGAAGAGGCTGCTAGAGTGATGATTGAATTTCATGAGAAATATGGCACAGGCCATGGTTCTGCATCATCCACTGCAAATCAGATTTTGAGGGTAGGTTATTATTGGCCTCCCTTTTCAAAGATGCACACCAACATGTGAGGACTTGACACATATGTCAAACTACAACAAGTAAGGAAAAACATGCAGTTGTTCCACTCCAACCAGTAATAGAGGTAAAACCATTTTCTCAGTGGGGAATGGATTTCATAGGTTCAATTAATCCTCCATCTTTTGCGGGCCATAGGTATATTCTTAACATAACTGATTATTTTACTAGATGGATAGAGGCTCTGGCATGTAAACAATGTACTTCAGATGTGGTAATCAATTTTCTTGAGTCGGGTATTATTAACCGTTTTGGTTGTCCACTATCTTTAGTTTGTGATAATGGCCCTGCATTTGCATCACTTAAATTCTCTAATTGGGCATTTGGTCATGGGATTGTTATTAAATTTTCGTCCAATTACTACCCCCAGGGTAATGGTCTAGCCGAGTCTTCCAATAAGAACCTATTGACAGTTATCCATAAGTTACTAGAACAAAATACTAAGGATTGGCACACCCAACTTTGATTTTCTCTTTGGGCAGACCGTACCAGACAGAAGGCATCCATTGGAACCTCTCCCTATCACTTGGTGTATGGTTTGGAATGTGTGTTCCCTATCCAATTGAAGATCCCTACCTTGTAGTTTATTAATGAATACTACAATGAGGAAGATAAACGTGAAGCTCATTTGGTTGAGCTATTACACCTTGAAGAGAAAAGAGATGAAGCATTAGAAAACTTTGCTAAACATTAGGGTGTAGTGAAAAGATGGTTTGATAGGAGAGCTAAGGTGAAAGCCTTTAGAATTTTTCACTTAGTTCTCTACTAGGATAAAGCCCATGACCATAAGGGAGAGCATGGTAAATTTGATAAACTCTGGCTTGGTCCTTACCAGATTTTTGAAATTCTAGGATATAATTCTTTTCGTTTGAAAACCATCACTGGTGAGGATATCCCGCTGCTCGTCAATGGGCAGTATCTGAAGCATTATTTTCAACCTTGAGTTGTTTGTAGCTCTTCCTGTACATAGCTAGTGTAGGTTTGATTTCTGCCTCATTTTGCTTTGCTTTCCTTGTTTGCTTTGGTTAGTGTAGGTTTGCTTTGGTCCTTTTTTCTTTCGTTTTGTTTTTCTTTTGGTTTCTTGCTTTCTTGGGGTTGTTGCATCTGTACAATGGGCTATTTTCCTTGGATTGTTCTAGAAATTTCTTTTGTAAACTCTAATTATCTTCTTAGAGTCAAGTGGTGGAATTTCTTTATCTGATGTACCTTGTACTTAGAATTAGAGTCACCTATTTTGGATAGACTTTGGAATATATTTGGGTCTCACATCTTCACACTAAAATACAAAATTATGGAGTTGCACAGGGTTCTTGGGTAATTTGGCCTGGTGAAAAATCTTGTATTCTTCTTCAGTGCCATTGTGTTCCTCATCCCTGAGTGTGAGTTTTATTACTTATGAGGTGAAAGAAAGGTTCTATTAAATGTTTGAAAAAAAAAACAAAAAAAGAAGAGAGAAAAGGGAAATATTGAAAATCGAAATAACTTTAACCTTATCAGGGGTATCCTAGTATCTCTACTGGGGATATGGATGCCTGGCTGGCAGTAGAGCTATGCTTGGGAGGGTCACAGTGATAACCTCACTGGGGCTGTGGACGTCTGACTGGCAGCGAGGCTCTATCCAGGTTGCTTTTGAAGTTAGAATTTATATGTAGCCTAGTCAGATTTTCTCTGGTTCCCATTGCATCTAAGGAATAAGAAGTAAATACAAAATACACACACTTGGACCTTGGTATAGGAAACTATCTTCTTGCTTGTGGATTTTCAAACTTTGTCCATAGGTGTCTTGGTAAAAGGGATTGAAACCAGAGATTCTGGGTTTGTGATTCTAGTTTTTTCTTGAAATTCTTGGGAGCATTTCCCCAGCGGAGTCACCATTTGTTGTGCAGTTTTTGCACACATGCCCCACTGAAAGTTGGGACCCTCGTTTTCTTCATTTTTTGGCTTTGTTAGATTTTGGAGTTTTGGTCTTGGCCGTCTTGTCGATTGCATTAATGGCAATTGCACAACCTTTTGGGAGCAATGATATATTGAATTTTATGAAGTGATTTACCATTTGAGTTTGGTTAATTGCTTGTCATTTGAGTTTGGAGTGCTGGAGGTTGAGGAGTGTCGCTAGATTTTGCATTTGAGGAGATTTTGAGTCCGGCATTCGGATTTCTGAGGGAATTGCTTGTATTTTGCTCGTGCTTGGAGGTTGTTTGCTAACATCCAAAGTTTCAGTTTCTCCTACTCTCATGGTATGTGGATATGCCCTCTTCCTCTTCTGGTTTTGTTGCTTTACTTAGCGCTTTCATGTTATTCATTGCTTCGGCTTGTGCTTGTGTGTGCGTGCCATGTCTAGGCATTTGGGGTTTCCATTGTTTTGCCAGTCCATTTGGTTGATCACTGAATATTTTCTTTGATGGTATTTTGTTGATGTTTTCAGAGCTTGCTTTCCTTTGCCACAAGCTTCCTATCCTTTTTTACAAGCAAGTTGTGCCTGAGCTTCTTCATGCTCTCATGGCGAAGGTTCTTAGAGTTCTTGACCTAGAGCATAGCCAATCCCTTTCAAATTGCTGAGAGAAGAGTTTTAAACTCATGCTTGATCCATTTGGGATGTCGGTTAGATCATTTCTAGGCTGTAGGTTCATGGTCCATGATCATTTTGGTCTATTTGGGTGAAGACAAGGAAAGCATAGACATTTAGGTTTTTGTTGCCTTCATGGAATTCCACCCCTATTGGGTTTCCTTGGGTCTCCTTCTCTTTCCTTTATCCTTCTTATTTTTCTATTTATCTGGACTATTGTTTGCCTCGCAGAACTCCATTTCCTTCAGATTTTCTTGGTGTCCATCACTTGACCGTTTTGCCGAATTCTTTCTTTCGTAGTGAATTTGTCTCGATTCCGCTAAAATCCACACCATTGGGATTTTCTCGAATGTTCTTGGCCTCCTTCATTTTCCTAGATTATTGAAACCATTGTCGTTCTCAGGGATTTTTGTCTCTGGCGGATTCTTCCGAAGTTTTATGGAAATGAAGAATTTGATTGTTACAAGAGGAATTTACTTATTGATAATGCATTTTGATGATTAAATGAGCTTATCCTAAGTGGTTCCAAGTTATCTTTTTATTGTACGGATTGATTGATCGATATTGTAGGGTTTGTATGTTTGTCTCGCTAGATTTCGCTTGGTCCGGATTTCCCCGGAAGTCCTCTCTAGTCTTAATTCCGTGGAGGAGGCGAAACTCCGAACTTTGAAATAATTGATGTTGGCATTTGTATTGGATCTCATTGTGGTTGTTTTACTTGTTTGCAGGTAGGATCAGGACAAGATGTTGCTAGGCATGGCAAGGGAAAGGCAACAGATCTAAGTACAGAAAGTTTTGCTATCTCTGATACAGAAAAGGTGAAAATGGACATAAAGAGTAGGATTCCTGAGAGAAAATTGACCTTTGTCTGGTTAGGGATCACTCATACCAATCTGGGTATGTGGGATTACGAGGAATTCAAGGCTGAGATGGCAGCACCGAGCCTCCTTTTGTTGGCTAGAAGAACTGTGGAGTCCAGATTGGCACATGTAGTAGGTTTCCCCTCCACTATGTAGTGTTATGAGTTGGTGCTTGAGTTTTCCAGAAACTATGATAGAGGAACACAAAGGATTATTGGTCCCCAGGGAAGGATTGTGGCAAGATTTGATCATGTGTCCATTGCTAGGACTTTTGATATACCTGATAGGTCACATGTGGTGGCCTTTGACATAGACACAACAAAGAAGTACTATGAAGAAAATGTAGTTAAGTCCCAGCAGGTGATCAATTCTTGGTTGGAGAAGCCCAAGTCTCATTTCTCCAAATTGCCAAAGTAGCTATTTAGGCTAAAATTGAAAAGGGAATACTACAATGTCACCATTCTCCTCAGCCGGTTGGTAGGGCTGAAGAGTGCAGGGGTGTTTGAGAGCTGGATGTTCAATGTCATTGCTCGGGTGGAGTAAGGTATATATTACCACTGGGCAGGTGCCATAAGTGCAGTAATCAATGAGCAGATGTGTAATATCTTGCAAACCAAGACTTTCACCATGACCTCCTACTTGATGTATGCATTGGCAAGATTTCACCCATATAAGGGGTTAAGCAGTAGGGGTACATTTGGACATGATGCAATATATGAGGTGTATCCACAACTGCACTTGGCAGGAGGAAGCTATAGAAGAGAAAATGATGCTTTTACAATGTATATTACCTGGTTGCTGTAGGGTGCAAAGCATGTGAGAATTTCTGACAAGGCCAAGGAATTGATAACGAGGTATGGGACATGGTTCATTCAGTTCCCCACCTTCTCCTACATTAGGATTGATGGTTGTTAAAGGGCTCCCTACAGACTCCCAGGGTATGCAACGAACCATATCATACTGTTGGAGGTCACTAGGAAGATTTATGACTTTGACATAATTGTGAAAGGAGACAAGCATAAAATAGGATTTGGGAATGATTTCCCCTTGAAGATAGGAACTTGTGAGGTCTGTCCTTCCATCCAGCCAGCTCATGCTTCTAAAGAGGAGATGAGTAATTTTGGTCTCTCTTTCCATTCTAAGAGAGTGAGGTTTGATATTACTGGGGAGGCACAAAAGAAGGCCAGTAGGGAGTATATACACAAGGATAATATTGAAGATTATTGGGCTAACCTTGGTCATATCTTCATGGCTGTGAAAGACAAACCGGTTGGAGAGATTGACTAGTTGGAAGAAGAGGAAACAAAATTCGAACAAATCTTTACTCTTGTGATCAACTACACCAAAATGTGGCTGAAGCATAAGATGTTTGAGCTAGAGAGTGAAGGTGTTCAATGCACGTATGATTTGATGGGAGAGTTCTTGTCTCATTCTTCTTTCGAGGAAACACATGAATAGGACGCTAAGGGTAAGGCTAAGGTGGATTCTCCCTTCAAGATTAAGGTTAGCAATGTTCAAACTGAGAAGGTAGCAGAAGTAGGTAAACAAAGAGAGCCTATTGCCAAAAAGAGGAGGCATATTTTGAGGATAGAAGCTGAAAAGGATAAAGAAGAAAAGGAAGAGGTGGATGTTACTGCTCCCTTAACAAAGAGAAGAAAACTTGTGAGGCTATCAAAAAAATAGGAGGAGGCTCCTAAGAGTGATAAGGGAGTTGGGCCACCTTTGGTAGAAGTAGAAAGTTCTGATAAAAGAACACAAGTATATATGAGGAGGTCAAGGACTCCTTCTGCAAATGATGTAGAAACAAAGGAAGATGTAACTGTGACTACTCCTATATTTGAACAGGAAAGCATTCCCCTCCTCAAGATGATGACAGTGTAGAAGAAGAACCAAGGAAGGATGAAGATCCTAAAGACTTGGGTGAAAAGGAGTTCTAGGAGGGAGACCTCTACAATGCTGAGGTGGAAATTGATAAGGTGATCGAGCCTCCCTTGGTAACCTATGCAGATTCACCTATAGAAGAGCAATTGAGAAAATCTCCTCAACAGGAGGAGATACCAGCTAAGATCCCTTCACCAGCACAGGTGATTGTAGAGGAGCAGTTGTTAAACAAGGAGGATCCAATCAAGGAGATCCCTAGTATGCCAAGTGTTGAGAAGGATGCACCAAGTGTCCAACAGGAATAGGATAATCAAGATACACTACAAATCGAGTCTATTGTTCCAAGTTTTGTAGATAGAGAGTTAAAGAGAACATTGGTGATAGTAGAAGATGCTCCTCCCAATTGGAATGACTTAATGGTCAATATTGAAAAGGGGAAAACCAAGAAGAAAGCTAGGGTTGTTTCCAGGATTGAGAGGGATGGGTTAGGAAACAGAGTGGTTCACATTGCTACCCCAACTCTAGACATAGATAGAGATAATGTGACTGCAAAAGATTATCATGTGTAGACCATCAACTAAGGGAATGCTTCTATGGAGTAGGACATTGAGGAGTATGAAGGCTCCAGTGCTATAATTGTGGGAAGATTGAAGAGGGTGATACAAACTAGGCATGATTTGGAAAGAGAGAATGAGAAATTGAAGAAGTAATTGCTTGAGTTGATGAAACCCTTGCAGTCTATTGGCTCCTCTTCCTCTGTTGTAGGTTTCTTACCCCAGGAGACAATCTCCGAACTAGAAAGAATGAAAGGCACTACACATGCCATAGTTGGTTGGTTTCGGGGAGTCCAGACCAAAGGAGATGGTGCCATCAAGGATATCTTGTCGACTGTAGGGGATGCCATGAGGTCAGTAGATTGGCCTAAGACTATGCTGGCTCAGGACAAGGAAGACATTGATCTCCTATTGCAGAAAGTAAAATAAATCATTGATTTTACTGAGGATAGACTGGTAAAGAGTGGGATTCTTCCTTTTCCAAGGGTTTCTGAGCCTTGGGAATGGTTCGAGATCTTGCAGATGAGGCAAAAGGCCTTGAAGAATATTCAAAAACAAGGAAGGCAGATTGAGGACACTTTGACTAGCATTCATGATAAGTGTATCTCATTCTTTGAAATTATGATAGGGAGGAAGAAGTTCGCTCCAAAGCATTTCAATTTGGAACAACTTAGGAAATGGTGGAGAGATGTCTATTCTCTAGTCAGTGATGGTCCAGTCACTGAACATCAGCTAGACGATGTTGCTACTTACATTGTAGTTATTGACAAATATTTGATAAATAGGGCTGATTGAGATGGCACAATTAGGCAGGCAAGAGATGACATTAAGTCTCTTGAGAGAAGAGTTAGGGTTTTCCCAATGCCACCTATTGCTGAATTAGACAAAGTATTGTTGGTCGTGCATGGTGAAGAAGATCGAGCTAAGGACAAGGATGGGAAGTAATCATATGGGGCTACATCAAAGTTTGTGCTTCCCATTATCTACATGCATTGGATCGACTTTTTCAGACCACAGGCCAACTTGGATGAAATTGGTGCAAATTGCACATTTCATGTTGTGTTCTAATATCTTTTGAGGCTGACCTCTTGTATGGAATTTTTATTTTAAACTCTTAATTGAGCCGACCTATCTTGTTGCCTCATTTTGTGATATAAAAAAATAGTTAGAGAGACAAGTGATATAAGAATAGGCCTAGAATATAGATTTGAGCGAATTAGGGTTTACCTTCAAGCAAATATTGTAATGGAAGGCTAGAATTGTTGCCATTTTGGGTGATCTAATATAAAAAAGGATATTGTGATTTGATATCTTTCTCGTGTGAAGTTTATCTAGCATGGTTCTTGTTGTTCTATCTTTAAAATTGTTTAAGTTCTTCATTAGACAGTTTGGTAATGCTTAAGGTTTCATGTTTGGGATGTTTGCAGTGATCTCTAGTCCATACTTTTTGTAGTTAGCTGACTGTTAGCTGCTTTGCAAATTTAGCCTAGACTTAAAATTGTGCTTAGTTCAACTATGAATGTTTGTTGATTTCAGTTGCAACAGGATTATCTTGAACGAATGTTTATGATTTGAAAATCTTTAAATACCTTAGAATATTGCACTATTCCTGTGAGATTGTAGATTTATCTAGGTCAAAGAGAAAGTAGTTTATGAGAGATCAGTCCATTTAGAGCATATTATCTTTGGCATTGTCAGTCTTAGGGTTAGAATTAGTCTTAGAATTATCTTTGAAACCTTTATCTTTTTTTATTTATTTTATTATCTAAGTTCAATTGAGGATTTCAAGTATCAATTCATTGTTTAGATCTGATAGATTTGAAGTCCAGTAATTGCTTGTAGTAAGGTCCCTTTGTTATTACTAGCATTTTCACATTATCTATGAGTTGTTTTTTTGCATTGTCAAGACTTGACATTAGAGACCTTGTGGTTATCTCTTTGTTCATAGATATTTACCTTTCAAGACAGATAGGATATCATATTATGTCTGAGTTGTTGTTGTGCAGAAAACACCATCAACACCTTCAATGACACCAAAATATTATGTGAAGCTTCTTAATATGTCAAGTTTTTTTTTTTTTTTTAAATCTTTCATTTAGTAATTAGAATTTTTTTCTTGGGAAAGTAACAACTTATTATCATTTCTTTTTTATAATAGGAATATTTTTTTATTTATCGAAATAGATTAAAATATTATTTCTTAGATAAAATAGGTTTCCTTTTTTTTTTTTTTGTAAAATACCTTGATCACAATCTAAGGCATGTGCATTTAAACCCTTGATCTGAACATTATATATACCTTATTGATTGTTTCTTTGATTTCCTTAGTAACATCTACCTTTTGAAATTATGATTTTGCTAAGTCACTTTTGCAATATTTTTCTATATGCCTAACATTGTTTCAGATTTGACATGTCGCATTAACATCCACCAGAGAAGGAAGAGAATTTCTACTTACAAAATTTCCTCTATTCATTTAAGATTTTCACTCTATAGCCTTATGACTATACTTATTGCAGATGAAACAATAACCAAAAAATGGATGATTGAACCTATTTTTGGAGACACTTCTTGCATGGTGAGATACTCCTTGAGGTCTGATATCAACTTTTGGATTTCCAAACATTGATTTATCCAACTCCTTTTTGAGTAAAAGTATTTTTTTCTCAGGCTTTGTGCATTCTTGTATCTTGTCTTCAATTAGGGCCTTTTTTATTTTGTTCTCTTTCCTTGCACATTCTAGGTCTTTAAGAGTAGACACGAGTTCATCTTCAAAATCAACTTCACCTTCTTCTTCATCCATAATTTTACTTGAACTTTCAAAGATCACAATGGCCATGAATAGGGATTTTCCTCCATCATCATCTCTTGAGCATTAATATCCTTTTTTTGAGGAGAAATATTCTTTCTTGGAGAGGAGGTTCCTCTTGAACCCCTTTCTGCTATTTTCATTTTCTCCAAAAAGACATTTAGATGCATGTTGATTAATTCTTCCACTATTAAAACATTTGGAAGTTAGTTTACATTTATACTTTCTTGATCCATTTTTCATATTCCTTACAAAGTTTGCTTCTTCTTCCCTAGATTAACTATGTGAATCAAATGTTCCTTCTTTCTTCATTGCTTTGAAAGTAGCTTCTCTTTTATATGTACCTTGAAATTCATTCATCTCATAGGTGGTGAGAGATCCAAAAAAATCTTCCATAGTAAGCTTTATCAGATCTTTGGCTTCTTCAATTTCTGAAAACTTTGAATGAAACTAGTGGGGGAGATTTCTCATAGCTTTATTCACATCTACTAAATCAGTTATATCTTCACCAATACCTTTGATTCCATTGACTGCTTCATCTACCTAGAGAAAATAGTTAGTGATGTTTTCCTCTTCTTTCATCTTCAAATTATTAGAAAATGATTTGTAATATTATAAATTTGATTTCTTCACACTGTCATTTCCTTCAAAGAGATTTTTGAGCTTGCCCTATATCTCCTTGGTTGTCTTGCACTGCGACATCTTCAAAATTCAATTTTTTTAAAACCACTCAAGATGAAATTATTTTCTTTAGCACTGTTCTCATGAGCCTTATTTGTATTAGAATGAGTAATAGGATGAGAAGGTTCAGTATAATCATCCTTTGCATGTCTCCAAACATCATACCATATCAAATTAAGGTAGAATTCCATCCTCACACTCCAAAAGGCATAAATTTTTCCATCAAATAATGGTTCTTTTTAGGAGGACTCATTTTGAGCCATGTGTTCTACACCAAGATCTACCTTCAATAACTAGGATGCACCAATGAACTCATATTTGATTCCAATTTTTAGAACAAACAAATGTACTAGGAGGGAGGTCAGTTAGTATATCCCACAATTTAATCCAATTCAATATTATCAATCAAAAGTTATTACTGCTTGAACCAAATAAAGCATTTAATGCACATGCATACAACCATAACACCATATTTATGTGGATAAACCTACAAGGGAAAAACCATGGTGATAAATCTACTTGGATCTATCATCTAAATATTGCAAGTATGAAGGTGTTGTCATTGATTTCAATAGGGTGTCTACTAGTTGGTGTTGTCATTAATGTCAACTATGTGTTAGGGAAGTTTGTTGCATGATGAAGATGTCGAGGATATTGAGAAAATTGTGGAAAAGAGGAAAATAGGTTGTTGCAGGTTGTGCATGTGTAGTTTAGATATTGAGGAAGTGTTGTGAGTACATGGAGCTATCTTTATGTTTCAATTTTTGAAGATGAGTTAGAATGAAGTAATAAGTTGATATGATGTCTCTAGTACTTGGTTTCCAAGTGCTTTTGAGGAAATTTGATAAACTGAGAAAACAGTGTTGTGCAAGTGTTCAAAATGTGCTTCGAGATGTGATCCATGTTTTTTCTATGTTGATGCTATTCCTAAGATTTGATATGTTGTTCAAGGTTTTTAGAGGTTTCTATATTCAAAATTTGGGTTTTCAGATCATTATACAGAGAGATATTTTCACCAGTGTGTGAACCAGGTTTTTAGTAATGTTTTCTATGACTGAGAGAAATGTATTTTCTCTACGTTTCTTCATAGTTTGGCTTTAGGTTGTGTTGATTTCAAAAGTTTCTTATAATGTTTGTACCTTTTAGAATTTAAGGTTTCACTTGACTTAGTATAGTAAAGTGTGTGTTTCATGTGTCAGCATGTGAATAAGGTTTACTAGATGTCCTGGGTTGAAGTATTTGTATGATGCAAGTTGGCATGAAGTCTTTGTTGGATCTTAGGTGGTTCAAAGATTATTCTAGATCATTTTCAAGTGAATTTTGGTGTCCAATTTTTTTGGATTGATTTAAGGAAGTGTGTACTTAATATTTTATGGTGTTTAGCACAAGTATTAGTTGACCTTGTGTTAACACTACATGCAAATTTTATGAAAGCATGTTGAGGTGTGTTAGGATTAATTTAGGTCCTAATTAAGGATTTATATGGGTCCCCTTTACTCCTATCCACCGTGGGATTTTTTAGGTGCCAACCTAATTTGAATGTGTAAGTGTAACAAATAGTTGTCAACCTTGAAGAAGGTTTTCATGGCTAAGATTGATATAAATAAGAGTAATGGTATTGTAAGATGCAAGAAAGAGACAAGATAAATGTGAGATCAATGTTATTGATGTGTGTTATGTGAATTGCAGAAGTATAGATGCAAATTTGAGTAGAATAGTGCAAAATTCAAAGTATTGGATTCCTTAAGGAAGTGAGCTGAAGGTGTCTGAAATATTTCAAGCAAGGTTGCGAAAGTGTTGGAGAATTTGTGGGGGATTCCTTGTTGCATTGAGAATTTTTTCTTGTGTAACATTTCTCTTCTATCTTCTTGTGTTCTTTTTGTGGTAGTGAGCCCTAACTCTGAGCCTTTTTGGATAGTTTGTCCTATTATGGCACTGAGCACTTGTACCGATTTTGCAATTACTTATATTTTTTAGCTAATCCTCATCATGGTTTTTCCCTCATTGGATTTTCCATGTAAATCTAGTGTTCTCTTGTGTATGGTGTTGTTATTTAAGATTTTTTTTTTATCTACATTTCATGTTTAATCACTTTAACAAAATAAGGGTTTAATGAATGCATGCAAATCTGATTACTGTTAAGGGTTTTGATGTTTTAATTTGCTACAAATGACTCACACCCCCTCTTAGTTTTCTTTTTCATTCAACACCAAATATATCCCCACAAAATAAAATAAGATTTACAACAAGTTTTATGGGCTACAACCAAAGGAAGCTACAAATCCCTAACATAGTTTTATGGATTCAACCAAAGGAAGTTTACAAATCCCTAAAAATAACAAAACTTATGAAATGAGGTCACAACCTCAACCCACAACACTTGATGAATTTAGATAATCAACCACCACCAGAACATTTCTACTCAACAACCTCTGTTGTTTTCATCTCATTTCCTTGAACACACTTCCTCACATACACTTTTGCTTTCATCTCACTACCTTCAACACTCACTCATTCACTTGTACCTTTGGTTCACTATCTTCAACATTCACTCATTCACTTCTACCTCTAGGAAAAATATCATTTCCTTTCACTCATACACTTCTACCTATGACTCGTTGCTTTTAGCACATTTCAATTTTAATAAATGGAACTCACCAAAAAAATCATGAACCACTTGATCACACACTTGATCTTCTATGTATATGTTCTACAAGCTCCAAAATTTTTCTCCTTATTGTCCAAACTAAAATGTGTGACATGAAACGTGCACAAACCATAAGAAAGTTAGCTCAAAATATCCATGGGAAAGGAAATTAAATGTGGTCCAATCTAGGAGATAAGAAGGACCTATTTTAATTCTTCACACAATCCCATGCCAATGCACACAACAAAGACTTGGTGCAAACAACTCAATATACCAAGTCAACCCAACAAACACTTAACCCTCCAAATATTAATTCCAAACCACTAGGGGTACTAGAGAGACTAGATAACTTCATGCAGATCACATTACAAGAATTAAACGGTCTTAAAAAAATTCCATGCCCTCTTTTTAAAACTCCATGCAACATTATGCTAGTGAGATAAATAGACTAGACCTAGCATCACTTGCAAAACCAAAAAAAAAGTCTTGAGATAAAGCATTGAAAACCATAGTTACGGTACATATTAAAACCTAAAATTTGAAATTAAAAAACATATAAAAAATTTGAACTCATCCTTTAACCTACAAGACCACAAAATCAACTATAGATGAATGCAGAGCGTTTCTCTGAACCTTCCTGATTGTAAAAGGACAATCTTGACACTTCTAGCTCTAGAAAATTTTGTTGTAACTTTTGTGTTTGAAAATATAGTAACATACATACTTCACACTTGTATTTGACTAACATACAAACTGCAAGACTACATCTTCAAATGTGGAGGAATGTAGAACATTCTTTGGGGCATCTTTAGTACAACTTCCCGAGCCACTAACTACAAGAATATATTTCATACATTTTTCATATCTTATTCAATATTTTACATCAAAAGACAATGAATACAACATTCACAACATCATGCACCTATTCATGAGAGAAAAAAAGATATAGAATAATTGTGTACAATAGGCTCATGATGTCCATCATCATACTCAACACTTCTGATCACCATACTAATTGCAACATATGCAATCGTCCAACTACTACCACTCTACTCACATCAATGACAATAACTCCAACACTCTCCCTTTTTTTGACATCAATGGAAACACCTGAAATAACCTTACAACATAGATAAATCCATTGTGGCTCATACCACAATATATGCTCAAAAGGAGAAGAATTTATGGATCATTTATAGTGAATGCTCAAGTCACATGACAAGCTCGATAAGATAAATCTCATGTAGTTCACTAAGTTTTATGGAGGGGCTATAACTCTTGACCTAAAAACTTAGTTTCTAAGGTTACCAATAAGGGTATTTTGAGCCTTTGTGGAGGAAAGACAAACAATCATGATGTCTTGTATGTAGAAGGATTGAAGAATAATTTGTTGTGTAATTCAAATGTTTGATAAATTCTATAAGTTCTCATTCAATTCTAAATATTGTGAAATTAGAAAGATTGATACTTTTGAGTTGGTTGTGAAAGGAAGCATGACTAAAAGTGATGTGTATCATCTCAATGAGGTCGATGTGAAAATTTTGTTTTCCATACAAAGAGAAGAGAGTTGGCTCTGGCACAAAAGACTGGACACATATAGTTTAATGATTTTATGAGGTTTAGTTCAAAAGGAGTTGTAAGGTACATGCCAAATATCAAAACTCCTCCATCTACTAGTTGTAAACCATTTAATGAGGGAAGAAAAGATTGGATCTCCTACTAAGGAATATTCTACAACAAAGCCATTAGATTTGATTCATACAGATCTATGCAGACCAATGAGGATAAAATGAATTCAAGGTGACAATTATTTTATTATTCTTATTGATTATTATTCTAGAATGAATTGGATTATTTTTTTGAAATGAAAATTAAAAGATTTTGAAAAGTTTAAAGCATTTAAGGAAATATTTGAAAAGGAAACTAGAAGATCAATCAAGTACTTGAGATGAGATAGAGGTGTAGAGCTCACTTCTAATAGGTATGATAAATTTTATGAGATGCATGGGATGTGGAGGAAAAGGATCTCCTAGAACTCCTTAGAAAAATGGTGTTGCTTAGAGGAAGAACCAGACTATATAGGAGATGGCTAGAACAATGTTGAGTCAAGAAAAGTTGTCAAATGTGTATTGGAGAGAAGTGGTTTAGACAATAATTTACATTTATATTAGAGATCAAATCAGACCAAAGACTACCAAAACACCATATGAACTATAGAAAGGAAGATTGGCTTCAGTCAGACATCTCAAAATATTTAGAAGCAAATGCTACATCAAGAGGGATGAAGAACATCTAGGAAAGTTTGATTCTAGATCTAATATAGGTATTTTTCTTGGATATTCTATGACAAGAAAGGCATATATATGTTATAAAAAATGGTTGAAAAAGAAAATGGAAAGTGTTTTCTTATGTCTCATTAAGATGAAGATCAACAAGGTGTGTAGATTGACTTTCAACCATCAAGTCAAGCCAATCAAACCTGGATCTACATATTTTTGAGTCTTGGAATGAATTGGAATTGATTTTACTTGATTAGCCTAATTAGGCTATGTGACCTAATATGAAAAATGCAAGGTTCAAATAATTGACATACTGAAATAGAGATTAATAGGCAGATCTAGGAAGGGTAGAGTGTTGATTACCTATCTTGAAAGTTTGGTGTTGGCTTGAATATGAGGGTAAAGTCACCCAAGGTTGTCTGGGTCCTTGTATGCCTCTTCCACTCTATTTTTTATAGTCGTTTTATGTCAAATTTGAGATCCCCATTTTTGCTTGCAAACTTGTCAGATCACTACCAGATAATTTTGTAGGCGAGTTTATGAGAGTTGAAAAGGTGTAGGGATTTGAATGCAAAAATGAATGAATTATCTTCAAACTTATTTCATTCCTCTCCAAACATGAAATTTGCACATTCAAAGAGAGAATAATTTTTGTTCCATTTAGGGACTCAAGCCTTAATCAAACCCCATGTTAGTGTTTCCACTTGCACAATGGAAATTTCAATGATAAGAAATGTACATGATAGGAAGAAATGATGAATCAACAAAGTGTTGTAACTCACCACCCTTCAATGAATTTCTTGAAGGACTGAAGTCATGCACATCAGTCAAGGTCTTGGATCTCATTTATTTGATTACTTGAATTCTTGGAAACCTACAACAAGGGTTAGCCTTCACAAATAATGATAACATAAACATATATGAACTTACATAAGATTTAACATGATGTTAGGATCTTGAATTGTTGTAATAAACCTCTAAAATTATACTTTTGAATTTCTTCATAGTGCTCTTGATCATAATTTTTCCAATAGTTCTCTAGATAGATTTCAAATGATACAATAATTAGGTATTTATAGGCATTTCTCTTATTTCTGAAAAATTAAATCATGATATCCACTATTTGCAACTTGAATTTCAAATATTAAAATTTTGACATCAACATATTCAAATTTGGATCCTGACAAAACAAGACTTATATGCCTAAGGGCATCCTAGTCCTAGCCTTATTTTCCAAGATTTAGGGTGTCAAGAGAAAAAAATTAAATAAATGTATTTGTTCATGCTTATAATTTATTGGAAAATGATAAAAATAAGACTCATAATACATAATTTAGGAAATTTGGGACTCAATTAGGATCAATAATTTAGGGTGAGAAAACATAGTGTAAAATTATCAAGGGTGACGATTTATGATGCTATATTTAGCCCCCACTTTAGTGAGTATGAAATTATGCTCAAACTCACACTAAATTAGAAAATCTATGTCAAGAGGGGTCTGATTGTCCAAATGTTGAAGATATAGGATGACTAAGGATCTAGGGGAAGTGCACAAGCCCCAAGGATCCAAGATCCCATGACAAACCAACACAAGAACAAAGGAATACACACATGTATGAAATGAAACAAGACAACATACACAAACATACATGTCAGAAAACACAAAGCATACACGATGAAAATAAATGACATAACATAACATATAAATGACAACAAAATGAACTAAAACATGATGAAGAAACGATGCAAAAATAAAGAAGACAAACAAAAGACTCAAAACAAAACACAAGGTTAGTACTAAAGATTCGAGTCATTAAGGCAAATAGACCCCAGTCTTAAATTATTTTAAATATTCAAACATTATCCATTGAATAAATGAATTCTCCCATGAGGACTAGAAAGTTGTATTATGCCACATCACTCATGGACCATATAGATCTACTGGCTAGCAAGTTGTGTCATGCTAGGTATCTATGCAATATGATAGGTTTCACAAGGATAGAAAGTTGTTTTATACTAAAGACTCATGAAACACATAGCTCTACTAGCAAACAAGTTGTGTTATACTCAATGACCATGTTAAGGTGTTCATGACACACAATAGAATGATATTTTCTAGGTGAATCAAAAATAGGAAGGCAACATAGGCTAGTGAAGTCTGATATTCACTTGGTGAGCCCCCAAGAAAAGGTAGAAAAATGAGAAACACACTAGGTCCAGTGAAGTCTGATATTCACTAGGTGTCTACCCATAACCATACCAAGAGTTATACTCGTTGATAACCTAGATAAGGTGTCACAAAATGATCAAGATTCTATGCCAACACCACTCTAAGTTCAACGTGTATGAAAGAAGTGAAGCAAAAAAATACCAAACTCACCTAAGGAGGTGCATAAATGACAAAAAAATAAGGCCAAAATCTCAAAGCATGTAATAACAACACCACCACAAAAGGTTATTTCAAAAATAATAAAGGGGATTTACTCAATAAATGAAAGGTCACACCTTAGGGAACATCACACATGACATCACCATCAAGAGAGGACTAATTGTGGAATAGAAAATCACACCTTAGGGCATACTAACCATAGAATTACCACCAAGGGGAACATCATATGCCAAGAAATGTCACACCCTTAGAGGAAATAAAGCCCAATATCACCACAATGAAGACACTAACATAGATCAAGAAGGCAACACTTTCATTGTTAAGGTCACACTTTCTAGGAGATATATGCCATCATCAATAAAAAGGGACCATTCCTTATGCAAAAAATGAGTAGGGTACTATATTCTAGCCCCCTTAAAATTTTAGTGTACTTGTTACACTAATGTTTTAAGGAGAATCAAAGGGATTCCTTGCTAGAAATAACACACCTAACACAATGATATATAACCTTTTTGACCCTGAAGTGTAGGGACAAAGATGAGCCCAAAATGGATGATGAAATGCTACTCATTGTGAAACAAAATATGATTGCATTTAAAGCCATGTTTATACCCCCACACATGGTAGTGATTATTGTGTGAAACTACAACTACCACATGGAAAGGAGTGAAGCATATGAATATGAAATGTGGGAAAGGGATCCCCAAAGTTTTTATGTGTGGAAAACCTATAGGAATATTAATGGTGGCCTTTCCCTAGTGATTTTATTAGGAAATAGATCGCAAGGTGTAAAGATGGACTTTCAACCATAATGGCAAGTGAATAAAACCTAGATCTCAGTCCTTAGGATAGTAGGATAGATCTGAAATTAAATTGAAATGATTTGAAGCATTCAAACTAAATAAACCTAATACATAAAATGAAAATTATTGAAAGCATAGAAACAAAAATGACAATTTGTAGGTAGATTTGAGAGAGGTTTGAACACATGTACTTTTCACCAAAACTTGTTTTGAGGAGTGCACAGGGACTCATTCACCCCTAGGAAAATGGGTCTCAGCCTAGAGCTCCAAAATAACTTTTGATAGTCCTCTGATGTTGGATCTTGGCTTATGTTTGGAACAAGTCCCACTATTAGAAATTAAAAACAAAATTTTGTAACTTAGTTTATGTGGCTTGAAAATAATGATGACAACTTGTGCAAAAAATAAAAATTTCTCCTTTAATATCTCTTCAATTATTCATCAACCTATAACCTACACACACACAAAGAGGATTTTTTTTTTGAATGGTGCTTTTCCTTAGTCAAACCCTAGTTTGATAATTAAACCTTGATAGAAAGATAATAAAAAAGGAAGGGAATGATGAATGAAAATTGCTTGCTACAACTCGGCAACCTTCAATGGCTTCCCTTAGAGGACTAAATTCAAACACATCTCTCTAAGGAATTGGGTCTTGATTTGCTTGATTGATTTGGATACTTGAAATGCTTGGATTCTTCAGGATCAACAATGCACATTAGCCCTCACAAGATGGCATGAACACACATAACTTGGACATGATGTTAGGATCTTGATTGCTACAATAAATGAGTGATAAATCTACTCTTGAATTCTCTTGGTAATGATATTTACTCATAGGATATCTTGATAATGCAACTTAGATTTCAAACGATAAAAAGACTATGTATTTATAAGCGTTTATCTAATTTCCCAAAAATTAGATTCCAAAAGCTGACACTTGTAAGTTGAATTTGAATCATTAAAATGCCACCAAAAACATATTTTAAAATAGGTCTTGGCACATAAAGGGGACCCATTCTCCCATGGGAGAATGGGTGATAGCCTATAAGTCTAGGACACTCATATTCCATGGTAATTAAAATATTAAATGTATTAATTAAATGTTGGTTCCCCTTTTAGAGAATGGGAAAAAAAAGGCTTTTGAATGCATAATTTGGAAAATTAGAAGGTTAGTTAAGTCCAATAAATTAAGGGACCCAAACATAGTGTGAAATTGGAAAGGTATGAAATTTTCTACACTATATTTAGCACCCACTTTCGTGAGAGTATGAACTTACGCTCATACTCACATTAAAGTAGACAAATATATGTCAAGAGGGGTCCAATGGCACAAATGTTGATGAGATAGGATGGCAAAGATCAAGGAGGGTGATCAAGCCCCCAGGATCGAAGATCCCATAACAAACCAAAATAAGGACAAAAGGACACACATGTATACAAGATATGTGCAACAAGATAAGATACAAAAACATACAATGTCAAAGCTAATGCAAAAACAAAAAAAAGGATTGACTAGCAAGTTGTATTATGCTACGTCCAAGGAAAAAATGAGAAACACATACTTAAGTTATCAGAAGGTGTGTACCCATAAAAGGTGGGAGATGAGAAAACACAAACTTAATTCATCAGAAGGTGTGTGTACATACATCAATCATACCAAAATTTACACTCCCTAATAAATTTGATAAGGTGCCATAGAATGATCAATGCGATATGTCAACGCTACACTAAGTTTAACTCCTATGAACAAAAGTGAAGAAAACTTCCAAACTAAAAATGAAACTCACCTTAGGAGGTGCAAGTAAATAATGCCAAAATGAAATAATGCCAATGTATGTGCCCACATTAAAGGAATTTCTAAACACCATGTTGTGAGAAATTACTTTAAAGTAGAAATGATAAATGCCAATTGATAAAAGGGCAATGCGAGCTTATTTGGAAAGCCCTATGCTAATGATATGTTTTAAAATAAAGCTACTTCATGAAGAAGGGGTTTCCCCCACATGAAATTCCAAAATATAACACATAAGGGATCCACAGATTCGGGGTCAACATATGTCTTTTCTATAGTGATATAATATAGCTTGTAACCATCATCATTCCCCAAATTCCTCATGGAACAATGAGAATAATGGAAAAATGACACATAGCAACTTGGAAGAGACCTAAAATCTCAATGCCTTGCATCATCCCCAAAAGGAAAACACAAGAAAAAAAATGTTTACGATAGATAGAAGAATGGGGATACAAATAGAAGAATGTTACAACAGATTCACTCCTATGTATTCTTACACCAATAGAGTAACAAGGCCCATCCAAAGAAATATCACAAACATAAAGAAACACCAAGCAACATGATATGGGGGATCACATAATACATACATGAAATCACAAAGAACATAGAAAGAAAAGGAAGAAAGTATGTCACATACAAGCTGACCTAAAGCAGATTATCTACATCCCAATCTTTCTTATCATATACGAAAGGCAAATAACTAGCCAAAGGGGAAATGAAAAGTGAAATACTATTACAAGGCTATTTAACCCCTTGCTCCTCAAATATAGGATAAGGATGAGGAGATAAATTATGATATGGTGATCCTTGCAATATGGAAATATGATTTACATAAAAAGTAATACATGTAACAGTAAGTATGATATGATCCTACAACTATCACATGCCAAGGAGAAAAGTGTGTGCATTCTATCCAATTATATCAATAATATCAAATTCATATAAAACCTTCTTTAAAGCATGACATTCCTCAATAAGATGCCCAAGGGTTCTATGATATGCACAGTAAGACATGTTTGTACTTTCTCCTTTTTTGTTTTCTCAAATTGGTGGTAGTGTAATAAGTTATTGGTTGAGAATTGTGTGTAAAATACTTTAATTCTTAGACATAGGACAAGGGAACTTTAATTTCTTGATTTTATAGGACCTATGTTTCCTACTTGATTGGGAAACTGGTTGATGTGGAGGGGGGGATCTTGATATCCTAATCCCTTGGCATCTTCTAATGGTTTTTGTTATAGTAGTTGATGGATCTCATGCTCATTTGTTATGTCACACTCTTGTTTTCTTAATATTCGAAAGCCTTTATTATAACACTCCTCTAAGTTGATAGGTTTATTGATAACATTATGGGCATAAGATAGAAGAGTATCGATGTTATTATGAATAAGTTCCTTCATGATTGGTGGTTGAGGTTTGTGATTATTTTTTCAGATGTAAGAGGTTGAACATGTCAAGTGGTGGGATGATAGGAGGTGTTGGTTGTTGCATGGAGGGATAAAAGGATGCACTGTTCTCAAGATTAAATAAGAAATTTTGTATGAATTCCTCCATGCTATCTTCATCTTCTAGCCTAAGATATCTATCTCATAAGGACATTCATTAGGAAGTGAAGACTCATCAATGTTTTCAATTGCATTAAGATCATCACAACTTGAAACATTAACATATATTTTAAGGACATCCTTAGTTTACCAAAACACATATCCATGATGAAATTTTTTTTTAAATGCCAAATTCAAGTATGAATAGATGTTTGTAATGTTATTTTTAGATATGAAATATGATAATTGATTGATTATAAAATACAAAAACCTGAAAAATGATTACTTTTGAATGAAAATTTGGATTTTAAACAATGCACTTTCTTTCACCAATTGAACTAAATTCAAAAATCTACAAAAATATGCAATTTTTGAAACTAAAATAGAGATTTGCAAGTACAGGAAAATGAACCAGACAAAGACAAATATATGCACAATTTTTTGCAAAATCACCTGTACAAGGATAGGTTCACCCAAGGGTGAATGAGTCTTTGCATAGGGTTTAAAAAAATTAAAATCTGAGTGTATGACCTAAAATTTAAGCTCATTGTTTCTACTTATAAACACATTCTTCATTGATAGTTTTTATCATTTCTTCTAATTAAATGCAAATGCAGTTGTATGACAATGTATGAACAAATGAAAAAAAAATTAATGCACTTTTGAATGAAATTCTAACCTAAATGACTAAAACATACCTTAATTTAAGCTATTATGTAGAATTTATGAAATGTTTTTGGTTTTTATGAGTTTAAAATATGCAAATATGCAATATGTAACCCTAAATGAAATGTAAAACAAGATGATGCAAAACCTAGATCTAGGGTTCTAATGACTTCCAAATCATAAAAGTATGATGTACAATGCTAGGTTCACCAAAATTAAATGTGAGGGAAGGGATCCCCAAAGGTTTTGTGAGTGGAAAGAAAACCTATAGGAATATTAATGGTGGTCTTTCCCTAGGGATTTCATTAGGAAAGAGATCACAAGATGTAAATATGGACTTTCAACCTCAATGGTGAGTCAATCAGACTTGGATCTTAGTCCTTAGGATAGTAGGAAAGATCTGAAACTAAAGGGTATGTGCAGGATCATGATGGGCCAAACAATGGTGATATGTAAGTGATATGATGGCCCATGTGGCTGACGACTTTTTTTTTTACCCAAAATTGATGAAATGAAAAGGTTTTTAAAGGAGATTCTCAACTTTCCACCAATATAAATTATGCTTTACTTTGAATTTAATAAATAATTATTATTCATTTTCTATTTGAATTACGACTAAAGTCCTGATTGATAGGCTGATTGAAAAACATCTATAGCTTTCAAATGGTATCACATTTTTTGAATCTGAAACATGCTTCACATACTATAGGATTAAAAAAAAGAATTTCATGAAGTTTTGACCAAGTTAAGGTGGTCAGACATACGAGTTTTTATATTTTTTAAAAGTTGTAATAAAAAAACTCATAATTAATTATTTACGTGGAAAAAAATTACAAAAAAATATACGTCACACCGGGACATGATTCATCTACTTATATCTAAAATCGTATAAAAAATATTATCGTTTTATTGTGGTTAGGGTGGTCAGACAAACACCTACTTCTTACTTTTTCCTTGAAATTTAAGTACTATTGCATTGAAATTTCAAATTTTCACCAATTAGATTTTAAAAAAAAAAACCTAGTAGTTTAGAAACTACATTCAATTTGCTATAGATTCTATTCTTACATATTTTTGAAACAATATAAATAACTTATTCAAATTTTTACGTCAAGTTGCCTAACTCTAATTTTTTGAATTTTCATCGCCACTTAAGGGCTTGTTTTTTCCATGATGATCCTGCACATACTCTAAATTGAAACAATTTGAAGCACTCAAACTAAATGAGCAATAAGACCTAATACATAAAATACAGATTCCCAAAAGTATAGACACAAAAATGATAGTTTTGAAGTAGATCTGAGAGAGGTTTGAACACGTGTACCTACCGCCAAAAACTTGTTTTAAGGAGTGCAAAGGGACTCATTTTCCCTTGGGTGAATGGGTTTCAGTCTAGGGCTCTAGAATAACTTTTGGCAGTCCTCTGATACTAGATCTTGGCTTCTATTTAGTACAGGTCCCACTATCAAAAATTTAGAAATAAATTCTGCAACTTAGTTTCCATGGCTTGACAATAATGATGACAACTTGTGCAACAAAGAAAAATTTCTTCTTTAAGATCTCTTCAATTCTTCATCAACCCATAACCTAGACATACATAAAAAGGAAGAAATGTTTTATTTCAATGGGGATTTTCCTTAGTCAAACCCTACTTTGGTAATTAAACCTTGATAGAAAGATAATGACAAAGGAAGGAAATGATGAATGAACAATACTTGCTACAACTCACCAACCTTCAATGGCTTCCCTTAGAGTACTAAAATCAAACACATCTCTCCAAGGAACTGGATCTTGTTTTTCTTGATTGATTTGGATACTTGAAATGCTTGGATGCTTTACAATCAACAATGCATATTAGCCTTCACAAGATGACATGAACACATGTAAACCTACACATGATGTTATGATATTGATTTCTCAAACAAATTACTGATAAATCTTTGCTTGAATGCTCTTGACAATGCTATTTTCTCATATGATATCTTAATAATACAACTTATA
This sequence comes from Sequoiadendron giganteum, assembly GCA_007115665.2. Lineage (NCBI taxonomy): Eukaryota > Viridiplantae > Streptophyta > Pinopsida > Cupressales > Cupressaceae > Sequoiadendron > Sequoiadendron giganteum. The sequence continues at coordinate 474,684,853 of CM021100.1, read as the reverse complement.
TTTAAAATGATAAAAATATTGTATTTATAGGTGTATATCTAGTTTCCCAAAAATTAGATTCTAAAAGTAAACACTTGCAAGTTTAATTTGAATCATTAAAATTCTGCCAAAAACATATTTTAAAATGGGTCTTGGCACTTAAAGGGGACCCATTCACCCATGGACGAATGGGTCTTGGCCTATACGTCCATGAAACTCATATTCCCTGGTAATTAAAATATTAAATGAATTAATTAAATGTTGGTTCCCCATTTAAAAAATGGGGAAAAATATGTCTTTGGAATGCATAATTTATAAAATTAGAAGCTTAATTAAGTCCAATAAATTAAGGGACCTAAATATAGTTTTAATTTGTAAAGGTATATAATTTCCTACACTACAAAATTTTAATCTATCATACATTCAACTTGATCCCCATAAGGATCAAATTCTCTCAATTTATTATTTAAAGCACAAGATTCATCAGTAGTATGTCCAAATATTCTATGATATGCACAATAAGATGTATTTGTATATTTTTGTTTAATTTTTATTTTCATTCATGCACTGGTTGTAGTTTCATTAATTCCAAGTTTAATAGTGTAGTTAGACTACTCTCGGTCCTTACTACACGACGCGGATAGGGTAACACACCTTTCTTAATAGGACCATGGACTTTGTATTTCTTAGTTGGTGAAACAAATGTTTGATGTAAAGGCAGACGTTGCTAACATAATCCATTTGTATCTTCAAATGGTGTTTGTTCCAAAAGGGAGTGGATATCATGTTCATCTTTATGTCACATCCTTGTTTTGTGAATATCTTATTGCCTTGTCCATAACTTTGCTCCAAGTTAATGGGTGTGTTTTTAACTTTATGCTCATATGATGGAAGGTTGGTTGATGTGATTTCCTTTTGATTGTTATTGATAGGTGTCTCCATGTGCAATGGTTGAGGTATGAATTTTAAGTTTTGGCATGATAGGTGGTGTTGGATGATTAGGTATGATACGTGGTGTTGGATGATTAGGCAATCTCATGGAAGGATAAAATATTGCATTACTTTCAAGGTTGCATAAATAATTATGTATGAATTCATTCATGCTCTCCTCATCTTGTCCCAAGATATTTACATCATGAGGACATGCATTAGGAGTTGAAGGATCATGAATATTCTCATTGGAATTAGGGTCATCACCAAACACAAAACTTGAAACATCAAACAAGGATTTCAAAGAAGTCAACATCTTACCAAAATATTGAGCCATCATGATGATGCTTTTACTATGGTTTAGACTATTATGTGACATGTGATTGGAGGATGGAAAAAAATTAGATAGAGAAAATTGTCACAAGAATTTTGAGCCAAAAGGAGTAGGAGGATATAGTCGCCCACGGGTGTCCTTGTCCTAGGCAGGGTTTCAAGAAATCTAAAATTTATTTGCATATGATATTGTTCAAGGATTTTGGGTTTGGTTGCAAAAATTTCTAATAGTAAATATGTTTCTAACATTTTCTCAATTTATGCTAATGCAAATGTGTAACAATATGTGAAAAATAAATGACAATTTTGAATGCAATTTTTTTAATCTAGAATGCAAAAATTGACTTATTATAAGATGCCTAAATCTAAAAATAATATTTTTGATGCAATTTAAAAAAAAACAATCCATTTTTATTTTCTTTTTTTACTTTTTGAGCTATATGAAGGATGCCTAAATGAATGCAATTAAGAATTCCAAAATATAGTAAGCAAAAAAAATGGAAGACACAAAAGACAAAGAATTGTGCAATTTTTTGTTGATCCAAGCGTAGAAGGAAAAAAACGCCCAAGAGTGTCTATGTAATTGATGGGGTGTTTGAAAATTGAAAATTTTAATGTTTATTAGATTGTCTAAGCGCCCTATTTCTATGTACAAACAATTATGAAAGTCAATGTTTCTCCAAGATTTTCTCAAATTAAGACAATGTGTTTCAAATGCAAATGTGTAACAATGTTTGAACAACACTAAATGACAATTATGAATGCAACTTTCAATGTACATTTGATCTAAATGACTGAAATAAACCTTAATGCAACTTATGATGCAATATGATATGCAATTTTTTGAACTTTTATGTCTTTTATGATGTAAAAATGAAACCCTAAATAAAAATTCAAAAGAATGCAATGCAAAAATTAGATATAGGGTGAATTTTAGAATGTATGTAATGTTAACAAGTCAAGGTCACCAAAATAAAACAAAGAAAAATAGAACCCTATGCTTAATGTGATAAACCTAGGATTCAAATTTTGTTTTTGTGGACGGATTTTTTTCTTATGTTTCATTAAGATGAAGATCAATAAGGTATTTATATTGACTTTCAATCATGAAGATGAGCCAACCAAACCTAGATCTGCATCTTTTCAAGTCTTGGAATGAATTGGAATTGATTTGACATGATTAACCTAATTAGATCATATGACCTAATATGAAAAATGCAAGATTCTAACAATTGACAAATTGAAAAAGAGATTTAGAGGCAGATCTGGGAAGGGGCAAAGTGTTGTGTACATATCCTAAAAGTTTGGTGCTGGTCTGAATAGAAGGATAGAGTCACCCAAGGGAGTTTTGGGTCCTTGTATGCCTGTCCTACTCTATTTTTGTAGTCCTTTGATGTCAGATTTGAGATCCCCACTTTCACTTGCAAACTTGTCGGATCACTATTGGATAATTTTGTAGGTGAGTTTTCATGAGTTGACAAGGTGTAGGGATTTGAATGCAATGATGAATGAATTATATTCAAGCTTCCTTCAATCCTCTCTAAACCTGAAATATGCACATTCAAAGAGATACGAAATATTGCACGCCAATTAGGGGCTCGCCTTAGTCAAACCCCATGTTAGTGTTTCCACATCCATAATGGAAATGCCAATGATAGGAGAGATAAATGATAGGAAAGAATGATGAATCAAAAAAGTGTTGTAACTCACCACCTTTCAATGGCTTCATTGAAGGATTGAAGTCATGCACACCACGTCAAGGTCTTGGATCTTGTTTACTTGATTTCTTGAGTTTCTTGGAGACCTACAACAAGTGTTAGACTTCACAAACAATAATAACATAAACACATGAACTCACATAAGATTTGACATGATATTAGGATCTTTAATTGTTGCAATAAAGATCTGGAATGCTACCCTTGACTTGCTTGATAGTGCTCTTGATCATAAGTTTTCCAATAGTTCTCTAGATAGATTTCAAATGATGCAATAACAAGGTATTTATAGGCATTTCTCTAATTTCCCAAAAATTAAATCCCGACAACCAACATTTTCAACTTGAATTTCAGATTATAAAATGTTGACACTGACATATTCAAATTTAAATCTTAGCAAAATAAGGGGACTTAGATGCCCAAGGGCATCCTAGTCTTGGCCCTATTTTCTAGGATTTAGGGTGTCTGGAGTAAAAAATAAAATAAATGCATTTGTCAAGGTTTCTAATGCTACTAAACCTATAGACACTATTATTGATATTTTAGATGGTGAGAATACCAAGGAGGAGAATGCAGCTTCTTCAGGGGAGAGGATGTTGACCAAACTTGCTAAATTTTTTGTTGAGTCAAGAATTCCACTAAACAAAAGACTACTTAGAAAGATGATGATTGGAGGATGGTAAAGTTGATGATTCTTGAGACTATATCTTATCTTATGTCTCTTTATGATGTATTAAAGGACAAACTTAGTAGTGGTAAGGAAGATCATAATATTTATAATGAAACTAGTAGTTATGCTCATGAGGACAAGGAGATAAATGGAAAAGATGATGTTGCTTGTAAAGATGACCCTTTATAGACTTATTATGTGGAGATTGAGGATTTATAGGTCAAAGTTGAGAATCTAGAGAAAGTCCAAGAAGACTATGTTGACTACCCTAATTGTAACAAAAAGTGGAATAACATATATGTTACTTTAAAACTCTATTAGCAAGAGTTATATAATTAGGAAATGTCATGAATCAATTGGTTAAATTTGTTGTTCAATCTAAGCTATGCAAAAGGAATAGGAAGTAGAAGAAGGATATTCTATTGGAGTGAACCGACAAGATGGAGACAAAGAACCTATCTATGGGAGATGTTGACTCTGACCCTAGGTTCCTTGACTTCGGATTTTATTTCTTTGTACTAAGTTCTCTTCTGTTGTGTTTTATTGTTTTGTTGTTCTTGGGTTTTTAGTAGTGTGGTATGGCCTAGTGGCCAACCTTTTTTTGTTGTTATCATGCTCTTTATTTTGAAATTTTATTATGGTTTGTAACAGTTGTGGCCCACTTCCCCTACCTATTTAATAAAAAACATTTTAAATATGTAATTTTTTAATTTTTTTTGTATTGAATAAAGCAAAAGGAATTACAATGAATAATAAATGTAGTTCCAAAAGAATACTGCTAAGAGATAAAACAACAACACTAATTTAGTTTTACAATGTATCAACAAAATAGCCAGTAAGCATCAAACTTATGACACCATTGAAAAAAACTAGCAGCACTAAAGATTTATACAAATACAACCAGGATGTAATGATCTAATGCCACCATTACACTCTAAAGTTGAACATGACTTGCAATTGATGAGCACAACAAAGCTCCCCTTCATGGAGCTGCAAAATTGGTGTTTGATCTCTTCCAAATGCTTGTTGAAATCTAAATCTTCTGTAAGCCCCCTCTTCAGCTGAGAACAAAGAAAATTGAATTGAAACATGATGACACAGTAAAAATTTAGAATATTTGTTTCACGATAAAAAATGTGTTTAGAAAATAGTGTTGAACATCTACTTTTCCATAAATGCAATAAAATACACTACCTCATAGAATCAACAATTATGTTTTTATGCAGTCCAATACCAAAAATAGATTCTTTCCAGCGTAAAACATGACCAAAAATAGCAAGGAAATGATAAAAAGTGTCATTCCATTTACTTTTTGTACGAGGGCAGTCCCAAAAGATATGTTTTAAGTTTTCATCGTGCTAACAAAAAAGCAATTTGGTTGCTTGTAGTCTTAAGTAATTTATTCTATCCCCAACTGGCAGTTTATGGTGCAAAATTTTCTAGGCCATCATTTGAGCATTAGCCTCCGTCTTGGACTTCCAAGTCTGCACACTTAACATTCTCCATTTCCTAAAGTTCCATTTAAGTCTTAGATTCAATTTTAGACCTGGAAGAAGCTTGAAACATAACTTTTTCAAAGGAAACCATAAGAAAGGGTATTTATCGACCCACAACCAATCCTTGAAAAAGTTGCAGTGCAAAGGAGTGCAGATTTTCATGAGGAGTTCAATAGGGACTAACGATTTCACAAAGGCCATGAAACCTTTATACCTTTTATGCAAATTAAAATTTTTCTTTGAATCCTGCCAGACAACCCAATCAAGGGCATTAAAATCCCAAATGTCATCAAAGTGTTTCACCCCTTTACTAAATAGATAATGAGTTTTCTTAGGGAAGGTGACTGCAAGAGGTTTCCCATGATATTGAACCAACTTATTCCACTAGATAGATGAGGTAGCAAAGCTAAAACCATGTTGCAGAGAGTCTTTTTTCCAATTTAGAAACTTGCAGACCTATTGCCAAGCCTTCCATATAAATTGCAATGGAAATGATGCTCTAACTCGAAAGAAAGGAGCAAGTAGAATTTTATCCATCCATCCCACATTTTTCCATTTATTTTTCATCATAGTGCAAGAGAGATACAATGTCGCACTAAAAATTTCCATTGTTCCTCCCCTGACATAACTCTTATATTCCACTTAGCAGCTAAACAAATTCCTTGTGTCCTGGGGTCTAGCAGGCCCAACCCCCCTTTGGACTTGGGTTGTAAACAGTGCAGCCAAGAGGATGTCCTAAAACCCATTTTACCATCCCAATTAGTCCACAAAAATTTCTGAATGAGCCTATTTAAGTCTTCATAACCCTTTTTGGAAGGCATCCAACATGATGAATAATAAACATGGGATGCCAAGAATATCTGGTTTATCAATTTTAATTTACCAGCTAATGAAAGAAATCTATTTCCCCAATTATATATTTTATTTTTCAATTTAGTGATAAACCACTTCCACATATCATGAAGAGAAACCCCAAAACCGAAAGGAATACCAAGGTATCTTGTAATCTTCCTATGTCTAATTTGTTTCCAATATTTAGGAATCTATTATGGAGGAGGATTGGATCGAATCATAATAAATTCAGTTTTATGATGAGCCAATTTAGAACTAGAAACTTTATAATACAAATTTAGAATCAACATAACATTGCTGATTTTTGTTTCAGAATTCTGAATAAATAGCAAGTTGTCATTGAAGAAAAATGAGAGTTTATAACAACCACATTGTTGGGGATGGAAATGCCTTTAATCAAATTCATTTGATTATATTTTTGTAACAGATAACCAAGAGCATCCGTAGCTAAAACATAAAGAAATGGAGATAATGGGCAACCTTGCCTAATTGAACGTTGCAAAGGAAATGTGCTTGACATAGAATTTTTGATCAACAACTAAGCATTTGCATCATTAAAGAGCATCTACACATGCTTACATATTTTGGGACCAGAACTCAGCCATTACAACATCTTGATAATAAAGCTTCATCACATTCTATCACAAGCCTTATCAAAATCAAGCTTAACTAGCAAAGCATTTTGCTATGATTATTGAGCCCATTCACTTGTTTCCCAGTCCAATATTAAGTTATCAAGGATAAATCTGCCACCTAGGAATCCTATTTTTTTTGGTCTAACAATCATTTTAGCCACTGGTTTGATCCTAGTGGCAAGTGCTTTAGCAATAATTTTATAAGACATGTTAAGCAATGTAATAGGCTGCCATCCAACAGTAAGGTCTATATTTTTTTACTTTTGGAAGCAACTTAATTAGACCCTTATTAATATTTGGCCCCAAAGACCCTTGATTGATAGCTTCCAAATAAACTAGATAAAATTCTTCCTTGATATGAGGCCATAAAGCTTGAGAAAATTCAATCGATAACCCATCAATTCCTGGACTTTTATTAGGAGCCATAGAGAAAACAACATGTGCCAAATCTTCCATAGAAAGGTCATTATCAAGAAATTGACTATAATCTAGGTCCACCTTTCTAGGAACACCTCCTTTTAATATATCTTCTAATACTAGTTGAACATCTTTCCAATGATGTTCTTCTCTAAAAATCTTTTCATAGAACTCTTGAAACACATTTATGATTTCTTCTGAACTGGTATAAATCCTTCCATTTTCATCCTGTATAAGGCCTATATGTTTTTTTTTATGTTTATAGTTTGGATATTTAAAGAAGTACTTAGAGCCTTTGTTACCTTTTTTAAACCAATGCAATCTGGGCCTAATTTTGGCACCTTGTCCCCTATACATATCCAGCTTACGAAGCTAAGTTTCAATAGAAGCTATAGAAGTTTGAATAGAAATGTCTCTTGGATTTGCATTTAGCATTCTCCTATACAACTCTAACTCCCCTTGTAAATATTTTTCTTTGTGTCTACGCTGCCATGCAAGTCTCTTACCAAAGGAGCATAAGAAATCAATACATTTAGAGATAGTAGCCTACCACTAGTTCCTATAGGATTCACCTACTCTTGGCTTAGGTATAGAGTTCCAGATGTTGGCCAAAGCATCCACACAAGAAGGAATTTTAAGCTGTGACGTATTAAGTTTAAAAGGAAGTTGTGAATCCACTTCTTAAGTCTAGTCCCTTGTAAAGACACAAATGATTGGAAAATGATTTGAGTGGTTGAATAGTTGACTTTCACATAGTGCCTCATAGGGTCTTGCAAAACTTGAATGCTAGGAGATATATAAAAGTTGTCCAATTTGCTAAGCTTTCTATCAACACCCCACCTACAATTAGTCCAGGTGTACCAACAATTTAGATGACTTTATTTTTTTTTGAAAATAGGATCTATAATCCACACTGAGTTACAACAAAATAACCATTTATTAAACTCTTCATTACTTAGCTTTAAATGATTAACCCAACTATGATAAGAATGATGTTCCACCATATTAAAGTCTCCTCCTATAACCCAATCAGCTGGGGGAAGATGATTGGACATCCAATCCCATAATTCACATTTTTCTTTGGCTATGTTTGGAGCATAAACATAACATAAACCAATAGATTGGCTATTGATAAATATGGAAAAAAGTTGCATTCTTCCATACATTGGCTAGAGAAGAGGAGAGACAAGAGCCATTAATCTTGACTTCCTACAGAAAAACAATATCTGGTTTGGACATTTGACAATACCATCCTTAACCTCAAACTTACGGTGAGAAAGGAGTAGTACAATGTAATTATAAAACTTATACTTACGATGAGAAAGGAGTATTACAATGTAATTATGTGGTAAAGCGATCTAGAGATGGTACTATAGTGTTAACTTTTTTTTTACAATGTAATTATAAAACTTATACTTATCCCCCTTTTGAGAAAGGAGTATTACAATATAATTAAAAAGCTTTATTACAATAGAGTGCATATACTTATCCCCCTTTTGAGACAAAGGAGTATTAGGTCACTAAATGAGTAGTAATGACATTTGTACCATCATTGTTAAAGATGATAATTATAATTATTTTTATATTATTAGTTTATAAATAGAGATCGTATTACAACACCTTCAATGCTACACCCAAATGCTAACATAATAAATTTGGAATATATGTTATACTAAAAGATATTATATGTCAAAGCACCCTTGGTTTGTCGACCAAGTTGAATGATTCTAAATGACCTCAATAAGAATCAAGTTTTATTGATTGCAATGTCCTAATATCATAAGAGATGAGATCACAACTATATCTTAGATAATTTTGACAAAATAAATATCCCTTAGTCATTGATTCTCAATTAAATTTTCAATAATATCGAATAACAAAATAATTGTATATATGATATAAAATCCCTTAAAAAAAATATAGAGAGAGCGCTCTCTATCAATTAAATAAACGAAGTGTCTACTTCAGTTTCTTTCTTGAACTATAGAAAAATGTTTTTGTTTGTAGGCCGACGAACTCACACACGAGTCGCTATTAGATGAAGGATAAGCATTTGGTCTTGTCACGTGGTTGCCTATCGTCGGTGCAGCTTATTTTTATGACCTACGATAGCAAGTCAATAATCAACTGCAATAGAACCAGATGGTGGGACCCATTATACCACGAAGTGATCGAGCGATGGGGGAAAAAGCAATCTAGAATGAATGACTTATGTTCAAACAGCCAGAGAATGTTTACACTTATTAATTTAGATGTTTCACCTAGGATGACACGTGTACGTTTTTACCATGTGTAGCATGGAGCTAACCAAGGCACATATAAATAGAGGTCTTCAAAGGCAAGCTAGAGCGTGTATAAAAATAAGTGGAGATATGATAAAGAATTCTTAGTAAAAGTAAATTTAGTATACAAATAATATTTTTTTTACAATAATGAGTGGAGAAAGTCAAGCCATTACGTTGACAATAGTTTTATAATGGTAATGAGTGGAGATAGGATCAAGAGTTCTTAATAAAAGTCAATATGATACATATATAATAATTTTGCTATGACAATAAGTGGAGATAAGGTCAAGAATTTTTAATAATAGTTTAATGCACATGAATATCTCAAAATTATCAATAAATGAGAATTTCAAATAGAGGCATTTGAGAAAATGTCTCTCCATCAATAATATAGGGTAGAGGACCCAGTAGAGGACCTAATATATCTATGATTCAATAGTTGTGATGGTAGTTGTTTATATAATGTTCAATATTTTTATCAATATTAGATCAATAGTTGTGACTTTAAAGTTGTTAGTGTTGATGATGACTACCCATAATTAAACAAAATGTATTCCTTTGATCTAAAAAGCAACCAATCATGTGATTCCACATCATTGCTCAATAAAACATGCTATGAATGCACAAGTATTGGTCTCACTTTTTTTTTGGGCCTTTTTGGACACCTTGACAAAAAGCATGCTGATGTGGCATCATATTTGATGATGTGGCCCTGAAACCTTAGTTATAAGTAGGGGACTTGCCAAGTAAGCTACTGTAAAAAATTGGGAGTGATTTGTAATTTCCACATAGGATAATTAGAAGTGCGAAGTTAGGGTGCACAACTATCGGGTCCTCTCCCCTAGTCTAAATCAACATAAATTTTCAAGACCACTTGAGTAAACTTGGTGAAACTTCCTAAATCCACATGAATCAATATTTGGTAACAATGACAAGTATAATAAGATTAGTTTGAACAAGAATGCATAAAATCTTTAAATATTTTAAGTATAAAGGAAGGAAAACATATTGTATTTTAATATCAAGATGTAGTCTTATAATTCAAGTACAACGTTTATAATAAATTTTTTAGAAGTGTTAGGTCGTTAGTGATAATTTTTTAATTTAGATGATGGAGAGAATATGATTTCTAATATTTTTTAAATAGAAATTGATTCTATAATTTTACAAATTAGGGGTTCATAAGAACATATTATAGAGCATCAAAAACCATGAAATAATAATATAACTATGAAAGGATGGTCCTTATTTCTCTTTAAACAAGGATTTCTTGTGGATGCCACAACAAATGTGCTCCCAAAAAAATACACACTAAAAATGAGTACAAAATGGGGTAATTCATCATTTGTAAATTGAGGAACTTCATTAGCTATGATGATAAATAAATTAATGTTTTAATATTTTAATGTATAGGTAAAAATTAAGATGTTTTTAGGGGAGTTGGTATCATTGAACTAAATTAGGAACACACATGGTTTCAAATTGGATTTTTTTTGTCTTTCTTTTGAAAACCCGGATTCTCTTCAAATTGCGAGTTAATGAGGATTCTCTTAGGCATAGAGCAACAAGAAGATGAAGGAAACCATGTAGAATTATATTAACATAATAGGGAGCTCAAAGAGGACCAACAAGAACCTAGTCCTCACATGTTGATGGCCCCAATGGTGCTTAGTAAGTAAGATCTTGAGAGTGGAATATGGGATACAAATAAGGAAAAACCTATTTGTGTAGTTTGAAACCACAAACAATGATGTAGATGGAAAAATGTAGCTAGAAATAAGAAAATTATCTTCACATTAAAAAATAAGATGCATAAGGCGAGCATTATATCATGTTTAGGAGAGGATTCAATTCTTTCTCTACCATCAATTATTGTTAATGAAGAAGAAAATTTTAGAGAGAGGGAGTTAATCTATAGGTTTCATATCCTATAGCCATGATTTGTTGATATTCATGTGTGGATAACCAAGTGTAAAGTAGAAAAACTTAAAGGTAACTAAAATGTAGAAAAAAAGTGAAACCCTAGGATTTACCCTATGGTTTTAGGCACTTTTCCTCATTTCATTTATAAATTTTTGGTAGAAGGGGTTTGATAGATTTAGAAAAGATATAGGATTAACTTACAACCTGAAAGGTGAGTCAACCTGCCCTTGACCAAATCTAAAATGGACTTAAGAATAAAATGCAATTAAATGACTAGGCTAATGATGCAAATACCTATTCTGAAGCAAATACATTAGATACAAAAAATCACAGAATTTTTTTGACTTTAGAAACAGACTGAGTAGTGTACTGTGTACCTGACATATGAATTTGGGGTTGAAAATTTAGGACCAAGTCGCCTAGGGCATTGAGCAACTTTAGATCTATTTTTATAGTCCTTTGGTGTCAGATCAGAGCCTTTATTTTTCAATTGTCACACTGTTGGATCATTGTCAAAATAATTTTGTAACTCAGATTATGTTTGTTGTCAAGGTTTAGGGTTTGATAGAAATAATGAATAAATGACCTTCAATATTCTCCCAATCTTCTTCAAATATGAAACTTGCACATTCAAAAAAAGAGGAAGAGTTGTGCCATTTAGGGGCTTGCCTTAGTCAAACCTTGTGTTAGTGTTTTCACTTCCACAATGGCAATGTCAATGGTATGGAGCCTATCCTTTTAAGGGATAAGGCTAAATGATAAAATGAATGATGAATAAACAATGGACTGCAACTCACCACCCAAAAATGGCTTCCTTTAAGGATTGAAGCCATACAAATCTCCTCGCCGAGGCTTGATTTTCTTGAAGACCTACAAGGGTTAGATCTCACAAACAATATGATAACATAAACATGAAAAAAATCACATACACTTTGACATGATGTTTGGATGTTGAATTGTTGTCATAAATCTCTTAAATGATGCTCTTGACTTGCTTGATAATGCTCTTTATCATAATCTCTCCAATAATTTTCACTTCTTACTAGATGTCCTTCAAATGATGCAATGACTAGGTACTTATAGACATTTAATCTAATTTCCCAAAAATTAAATCTCGATAGCTAACATTGGAAATTTGAAATTCAAAATTATTAAATGCCACCTCTGACATATTCAATTTTGGAGGAAAAATAGGGGGACTAAGTCACCTAGAGCGACTTAGTCTTGGCCCTATTTTGCAAAGTTCAAAGTGTCGAGAGAAAAATATTAAATGTATGCATTGATTTTCCACATGATTTTTCTTGATAATTGTCCAAATAAGATATATAATACATAATTTAGGAAATTAGGTGTACTTGATTAGGTCCATGCACTTAGGGGGAGCAAAAAATAGTGTGAAATTGTCAAGGGTGACAATTTACGATGCTATAGTAACATTGACATCTACCCTACTAGCTAGGTTTTCTTTATTTTTCTATGTGAACAATTAAAGGATTGATTATTAATTTAAGAGAAAGGCCATTGGTTCTAGGATAAACATGCATTATTACTTAAGCCATGGTTTCATAATTTCAATTTAATAAGATAAATTTTTAATAGTTCTTGTTTAGATACATCTTCTACATCCCTTAATTATTTTAGTTTGACTCTTATTTTCAGGAGAATGGTAATATGTTGATAAAAATATTCAGTTTTAGATCTTAATACAAATAACTTGGTCTACTCTAGCTCAATTAGGTTATAGGTGGGATTTGACATTTCAAAACGTCATTTAGATGAGGTATGGTTGAAAGTGGAGGAAAGCATATGGAAAGGGTTATAGTTTACAAAAATACTCCCTCTCATTATAGGATATTTTTGCAAGTAGATCATATATCCTTGAAGTGGGTAGTGGGAAAACCTAAAAATTTAAAACAAGAAAGCTAGTGGCAAGGGGATTTGCACTCACATTAATCACTTAAAAAATAGGTAGCTCGATATCCTCAGAGGAGAATAAATCCACAATGCTAGTTGATATATAGTAGAGAAATAATGTAATTTAGAAAAGTAGGACACCCATCCAAGAATACATGAACTATACCCTCCTCTTTGTAGCCTAAGTATGTAGATGTGGTTCACACTTCATTGTCCTAGCATAAATATTATATAGAATAAGGATTGAAAAAGGAAAAGTAGAAAGAATTATTAAGCTTAGCATTATCCATGGGATTTAAGAATTTTTTTATTTGATTCTCCTATTTTGACTTTGTTGTGGAGCTCAGAAATAAAGAAGATGGGGGTTGATAAGAATTTGGAATAATATTTAGTAACAATTATCAATAAATCATATTCATTAAAGAGAGAAGTAACGAAGGAATTTACTAAAGTAAAATTTATAAATAAATATATAAAAAGGTAGCAAGGTTGTCATATGATTTTGTTGTAATAAATTTTTTTCTATTGTATTTTGTTCTTTTGTCATTTTGTTGTTCCCCACTTTTTAGTAGTATGGTTTGTCTTAGTGATCAACCTTTCTCTATTGTTATCATGCTCTTTATTTTGAACTTTTATTATGCTTTGTAAGGGTTGGGGCCCCTTCTCTTATTTATTTAATTAAAAACAACATTTTAAATATGTAATTTATTATTTAATAGAATAGAATATATGCAAAGCATTGCGAGTATTTATTTTCTAGAACTATGGGGTAAAGCGATGTAGAGATGGTACTATAGTGTTAATTATTTTTTTACAATAGAGTGCATATATGTATCCCCATTTTGAGACAAAGGAGTATTATGTCATTAAATGAGGGGTAATGACATTTGCATCATCACAATTTAAAGATACTAATTATAATTACTTCTCTATTGTTAGTTTGTAAATAGAGATTACATTACAACACCTTCATGTATAATAAATTTAAATATATGTTATACCAAAATATATTACATGTCAATGGGCCCTTGGTTTGTTAGTGAAGTTGAATGATTTTAAATGTGCCCACTAGGAATCAAGTCTTGTTGAGTGCACTGCTCTAATATCATAAGGGATGAGATCAAAATTGTACCTTAGATGACTTTCACAAAATATATATCTCTTAATCATTGATTGTCAACTAAAATTTCAACAATATTAGATAACAAAAATGATCATATATATGATATAAAATCCTTTAAAAAAATCCTCCTAAAAAATTAGATGCATGAACTATTTTTCAACGTGATTTACTATATTAAATAAAGAACATGTGTATTTCAGTTTCTTTGTTGAACTATAGAAAAATATTTTTGTTTGTAGACCCACGCACTAGGGTGAGACTTAAGAGAGTGAAGACACGTGACTCGCTATTAGATGAAAAGGAAAGCATTTGGTCTTGTCATGTGGTTGCCTATCGTCGGTGCAGCTTATTTTTATGACCTACGATAGCAAGTCAATAATGAATTAAAAATAACGATGGGGAAAAAGCAATGTAGAATCAATGGCTTATGATCAAACAGCCAAGAATGTATACACCAGTTAATTTAGATGTTTCACCTAGGGTAACTCGTGTCCCTCTTGCCATGACACGTGTATGTTTTCGATCATGTGTGTAACATGGAGCTGCATAAATATTATCACGAGGAAAAATAATAAGCCCTCAAATTTAAATAATTCCATGAACATAGGGAGGCCACCATGATTAGAATACGGTGAGTTTCACAAGCTTGGGCCAAAGAGTAGTGTGTGTAAATGGATTGGTCAACAAGACATGGGCATGGGGGTTGAAAAGGTGACCAAGGCACATATAAGTGTAGGTGTCTTCAAAGGCAATCTAACATATATATCATAAAAATAAGTGGAGATATGGTCAAGAATTCTTAATTACGTCGAAGGCGTGTCTTATTTGAGCTTTCAAAGTTCAATTTCTTCATCAACGACTTAAATGCAGCGACAAGGGATGGTTGATAGTGTGATTATTGGTAACCGTTGATTGTTTTCTCGCCTGTCTTTTGTCCATTCATTTTAGAAATGCATAGGGATAATTCCAATCAACGCCGACGTTTATTTCTTTGCCAACATTGATTGCGGGTACCATTACCTCAACATTACTTCTTCTCTGTGACTTACCTGTCACATCACCGATCTCACACACTGCCAGATTCTTCATTTCCTACAGGGGTCTTCTTATTTCTGCCACCATTAGCCTTCATCGATTGGACCAGAGTAATTTTTTTGCAGGCCCATTTGCACCCGCCGGTACACTCTCCCCTGTTGTGGCCACGACATGTTTTTCGTTTCCGCTGGTTATGCTGTGCACACAATGGATTTATTGAAGAGGCTATAGAAACTTTCAAGCAAAATGAAAATGGGCAGGCGCAAAGCCAAAAATACAAAAGCATGGACAAGACACATGAACTGTTTGATAGAATGCCTTCCATTAACAGATAACAATAGAATTGTCTTAGAATGAAATAAAACATGGCAAAAGTGGCCCATCCCTACATATAGATCTCTTTTCTTTAGAAGTGAAAACTTGGCAAGCGACTTACCTCAAATTTCTGCACAAATTATTCTTCGTAGGTGTCACAGCAGAATCCACAACCTTCGCCAACATGCACTCTACCAATGCCAAAAATGAGAACTTCGAAACAGGGTATGGACATCAATTAGGCATACATGATGGAGATCTTTTGCTAGATGTTGTAGTTGTAACTACCTAGCTAATTATGCGAGCAAGAAACATGGATGCATGAAAAAGGCACATGAACAGTTTGATAGAGTGCCTCAAGGAAAAGTGATCTCATGGAATGTAATGGTTGTAGGATATGCGCAAAATGGATTTATTGAAATGACCTTAGAAATTTTCAAGCCAATGTTATTGATAGGTATCATGCTGCCTACACACTTTTTACTAGCGTATGCCAAATGGGCACTTTGGAAAAGGGTAGTGACATCCATCGTAGCATAAGGATGAAGGGATTTTCCAGAGGTTAAAGTTGCCACTGCCTTCGTAGACATAAATATAACAATGTAGAAGCATAAGCAGAGCATGTGAACCATTTGACCGAATGCTTCAAAGAGACACGACCTCATGGAATACGATGATTGCAGGATATGCACAAAATGGGTTTGTTGCAAAGGCCTTTGCAACTTTTAAGTAAATGCAACTGGCAGGTGTGAAACAAGACTCCACAACCTTTGCCAACATCCTCCTTGCCTGTGCGCAAATGGAAGCTTTGGAAACGGGCATGGACATTCATCAAAGCATAACAAAAGTGGGATTTTTGCCAGATATTGCGATTGCAAGTGCTCTGGTGGATACGTATGCAAAATGTGCAAGCATAGACAAAGAATGTGAAATTTTTGGCATAACACTTGAAAGAGATGTGGTTTCAAGTCGTGCCATTGTTGCAAGATATGCAAAAAAATGGGTTTATTGAAAGGGTTTCAAGCGACTTACCTCAATCAATGGCGATGAGAAAAAATTGGCAGAGATAATCTATCCATAGTAGGTGCTTCATTCTATTCACAATAAAGAAAATATAAATCCAAAAATATTGGGGTTTTAGAGGTACTAGATTCTTGAGCTCATGCAAAAAATGGTAGCAGAGGAAAGGCACATGAACTGCTTTGTAAAATGCCACCTGCCCACTATTTTTCCTTGTCATCATTCTCCGATGGTCCATATATTTTTCAAAGATCGTGCTTGAATTCAATCCAATGGTTGCCAAAGAAATCTATTTAAAGATTTAAGGCCATGCCTATTTACCAAGTTTCGTCAAGTTTGATTATTCACTAATCACACGAGCAATACCACATATCACATAAATCTTTAGTTTTTCTTTTAAATGCTCAGACATTGTAAGACAATTACACTCGCCTACAATATGTGGTGCTCAGAAATCTTCAATGTTTGATTACTTAAGATCCCCCCTTAAGTAATCAAACAAACTGCAAACCATATCTTAGTTTCTTTGATTTTATTGACCAGTTTGACATCACATACTAGCATTAATAAAGTTACCTTGACAACATATCTTAAACATCAATCTCAGCAATCACATTTCATCATGATAATTTTTTTTTATATAACCAAATTATAGTGATAACAGAGAAGAATATGATAATATGTCAGCCATTGAATGGTCAAATATAGATTTGATGTTATCTTACTTCATAATTATACTTTTTATTTGATGGATTCAAAAATTCGTGAGAAGTTTCACATCATGTTATTCATTATGAAATTGCAATCTCTCTATTTCTCCCTCTCCCTCTCCCTCTCCCTCTCTATATTTATCTCTCACCCTCTTTTTCCCAAGTTATATCTATCTCTTTATCTCCCCTTTCTATCCCTATCTTCCCCCCCTCTCTCTCTATCACTCCCTCTTTCTATATCTCTCTACTTCTCTTCTCTCTTCTCTCTCTATTTCTCTCCCCCTCTCTATCTATTTTTATATATCTATCTCCCTCTCTATCTATCTCCATATCTATCTCACTCATATACACACACTCCACATTTCTCTCTCCTTATCTCTATCTCTATCTTTCCCCCTCTCGATCTATACCTCTTTCTCTATTACTTTTTTTTTGTATTTATCTATCTATATTGCTTCCTATCTCTATCTTTATATTTCTCTCTCCCTCTCTCATTCTCTACCTCTCTCTTTCTATATATATTTATCTCTTTTTTCTCTATCTATCCATCTATCATCTCTATCTTTATCTCTCCTTCTCATTCTCTCCATATCTCTCTCCTTCTCCATATCCATCTCCATCTCCATTTGCATCTCTAACTCTAGCTTTATCTCTATCTCTATCCCCTATCCCTCTTTTTATCCCTATTTCTTCCTCTCTCTCTCTCTCTCTCTCTCTATAACAAAACATAACATGAGCCTATTGGTAATGGAGCCCGCTTCTCTTCTTGATTCAGAGGTTTTTCTTTAGTCATGTTTGGATCCTTCGAAATGGATGCATAGTTGAAGCTAGGGGAGAGGATCTAGTAGTTGTGCACCCTAGCTTCACACTTCTCAAAATCCTATGTGGAAATTTCAAATCACTCCCAATTTTTTACAATAGTTT
Organism: Sequoiadendron giganteum; assembly: GCA_007115665.2. Classification (NCBI taxonomy): domain Eukaryota; kingdom Viridiplantae; phylum Streptophyta; class Pinopsida; order Cupressales; family Cupressaceae; genus Sequoiadendron; species Sequoiadendron giganteum. Next base: position 474,666,577 of record CM021100.1, on the reverse strand, counting down.
ACTTGGCAAGTCCCCTACTTATAACTCTCGTTTCAAGGCCACATCATGAAATATGATGCCACATCAACATGCTTTTTGTCAAGGTGTCCAAAAAGGCCCAAAAAAAGAGAGACCAATACTTGTGCATTCACGTCATGGGTAGTTGAGCACTGATGTGGCATCACATGATTGGTTGCTTTTTAGATCAAAGGAATACATTTTGTTTAATTATGGGTAGTCAAGTCACAACTATTGGGCATTATATAAACAACTACTATCACAACTATTGGGCATTATATAAACAACTACTATCACAACTATTGAAACATGCTCAACTACTGGGTCCTCTCCCCTATTACTTCTCCATTGAGACCTTTCTTGCACAAACAACATCGTTTCCTAAATGGCCTTCCAATTGACTTCATATATTGCACATTTATACAACCAATACCCCATTTTCTTTTTCCTTATTCACTTTCCACACCTCTTCGACGTACCCATTGCACACCAAGGTGCGATTGCTAGTAAAAGTAATGTCATATATAAATAATAATTCTACCACAATATTGAGTGGAGAAAGTAAGGCATTACATAGACAACAATTTTATAATGGTAATGAGTGGAGATATGATTAAGAGTTCAAGCCAATACATATATAATAATTTTTCTATGACAATGAGTGGAGATAAGGTCAAAAATTCTTAGTAATAGTTTAATGCACATTAATATCTCAAAAGAGAATTTCAAATAGAGACATGAGAAAAAGTCCATGCATCAATAATAGTCTAAATCAATATAAATCCTCAAGACTACTCGAGTAAACTTGTTAAAACCCTAAATCAACATGAATCATTATTTGATAACAATGACATGTATATTAAGATTAGTTTGAATAAGAACTCATTAAATCTTTAAATATTTTAAGTGTAAGGGAATGAAAAATATTGTATTTTAATATCAAGGTGTAGCCTAATTTGTCCAATGTCTATAATATATATATATATTTAAGTGTTAGGTCATTAATGATAATTTTTTTTTTATATGTAAGAAAAGGATAATATTGATGTAGCAAAAAATTATAATATGTTTTGCCATGCAGATGGCTAATTAATATCTACCCTCTTACCTGAATTTTATTTAATTTTGTATGTGAACAATTAGAGAATTGATTATTAATTTAAGATAAAAGGCCCTTGGTTGTAGGATTTAAAGATGCATTATTAGTTAAGCCATGGTTTCATAATTTCAAATTTAATAATATAAATTTTTAATAATTCTTGTTTAGATACATCTTCTATATATCCCTTAATGATTTTAGTTTGACTCATATATTTAGAAGATTGATATGCTGATAAAAATATTTACTTTAAGATCTCAATACAAATAACTTGGTCTACTCTAGCTCAATATGACTATATGTGGGATTAGACATTTCAAAAGGTCATTTAGACGAGATATGGTTGAAAGTGGAGGAAACAATATGGAGAAAGGTAATAGATTAGAAAAATACTCCCTCTCATTATATGCAAGTAGATCATATATCCTATAAATGGTCGGTGGGGAAACCTAAAAAGTTAAAACAAGAAAGCTAGTGGCAAGGGGATTTGTACTCACATCAATCACTAAAAAGTGGTAGAGATATCCTCAAAGGAGAATAAATCCACAATGCTAGTTGATATATAGTAGAGAAATAAACTAATTTATAAAAGTTAGATTTCCATCTAAGAATACATTAACTATACCCTCCTATTTGTAGCCTAAGTATATAGATGTGGTTCATTCTTCATTATCTTGGTTGAAATATTATATAGAATAAAGATTGAAGAAGGAAAACTAGAAATAATTACAAAGCTTAGAATTATTCAAGGGATTTAAGAGATTTTTTCTTCAAACAATACGAAGCAACATATTTTTTTCCAATGTAGGCCAATAATTTTTTTGTTTGATTCTTCTATTTTGACTTTCTTGTAGAGCTGCTAGATAAAAAAGATGGGGGTTTGATAATAATTTTCAATAATATTTCGTAACAATTATCAATCAATCATATTAATTAAAGAAAGAAGTAATGAAGGAATGTACTAAAGTAAAATTCATAAATAAATACATAAAAAGGTAGCAAAGTTGTCATATGATCTTAAGAGCACATAAAAATAAAATAAAATAGTTTTTATACTATAAATGTTTTCTTATTTTTTCTGAAAATTGAAAATCATGTTGTCCTATATTTTGTGTTTTTCTTCTCTCCACCCTTTAGATCACCTTTAAAATATAAATGATAATTTTCAAAACCCTAGATAATCTTATATGCATGATGTTATTTTATTTTTCTGTCTTTCAAACAGTGAATCAAGTTTGAAAATCCTCTATTGTCTAAATATGATCCATATGTGCTTGAGAATTCTTATAAAGTTCACAACTTTTTTCTTAGACTAAAATGTAAGAGAGGTTTGGTGTAGGTTTATATTTTATTCATATGAAGGAGCAATTATATATGACATGTGTTTCAGTATTTTACCAAAAAAATAGAAAACCTTAAAAAATGCTAATGTAGGAAAGAGTAAAAATAGATAATGCCGTGTTTGTCAAGAATTATAATGGTTTATGAACAATATATAGAATGCCAATAGAGAAAATCTATAATGTTTTGAATATTAGTAGTTTTAAAAGGTTATTGACTTCTTAAAAATATTAAAAGGGAAAAAAATAAAAATGAGGATGTATGTGAAGTTTTTTAGTGATTTTGAAACCTTTTGAAATGATGAAAAGGTTTTTTTTCCTTCAAAAGTGTTGATAAAATTTGAACATGTTCACATGTGTTTTATCTTTTTTGTATGGTTTTGAAACTTTTTCGAATGGAGAAGATATTATAAGTCTCTTTAAATGTTGATTGTATGTGTTTTAATTATGTGTCAATGGTTTTAAATAGTTATAAACTTCTTTAGGTCACTTAAATGTTAAGAAGGGAATTTCAGGGACATAATAAGGATCCTATTTAGGCACCAACTCTATTCATTCCTAACCTTTTCTACTCACAATTAGCTAGTGTTTTGTGTATGTGGTGGATATTTAATGAGGTTTATAACTTCTTCAAGTTACAAAAATGAAAAGGAATGTACTTTGGTGTTCAATAGTGATGATTTTATTTGAGACGATAATGAGTATGCAGTGAGAGTTTCCTTCATAAGTTAGCTTCTCACCCAATTAGGTAACCTTATAAACAATTTCAATGGTATTATTCTTTGTTTTGCATAAGTTGATGCAGGAGCATCTAGGGTTTAAGGGAAATCTTGTATCATCCAAAAAAATATTTTATATTGATTTCTATTTTGGTTTAGTGAATAAGGGCTAAAAATACCAAGGTTTCTATTTTTGTAAAGTTTTTATCTATGCACGTATGGACCTAAACATTTACCTAGATCTTCAAAATTGTAAAAATAGCCTAATTTAAAAAATTTAGTAAAGATCATTTGTAGATAGTGAGATATTAAATTTTCAAGGTTCAAAATTATAATAAAAAATATTCAATTTGAATTTTGGACCCTTAAATGAAGATTTTGGGTAGGAAAAATTGATTTCTTCTTGATGTGAAATGAATATTTAGTGGAGCACTATGAGATATATAATTCAAAAAGGCCCAATCATGTGCCCATGGTAAATTTTATGGCTCTTGGAAGTTGGGCTACTTTGGGTGAAAGTTACAAATTTCACATTTTTTCTTTTGGGCACCAAAGGACTATTTATGACCATTTTTTGAGATTTTTTTAGTAGTGGTGGGTTGTTGGGAAGGTGGTAAGTCACAAGGAAGGAGGGAAATTAGTATTTGAAGGTAGATTTGAATAAATAAAAGGTATAAGGCTCTAGAAACTAAGAGAAGGAAGTTGTAATGTGTTGTAGCCTATGAGGATTCCATCCTCTGTTTTGTTTTTAATTTTGAATTTAATATTTTTAATTTTGTAGTGTAGAAAAATGTACTCCTTTATATTTTCACACTTTTTTGGGCCCTCTTAATTAAAATGGACTTAAGTATGCCTTAATAATCCCTATTTTACATCTACAAGCCTAATAAATTACACTTTACGAAGGGAAACCCGATAATAATTAATGCCACCACATAATACTTTACCTTGAGCAATGTGTGTTTCAGGAATAGGTGCTTGGGACCCATTTTCCCATGGGAAAATGGGTCCTCCCTAGGCTTTTGAACTTGAATTTAAAAAATGTTTTGGTGGTATTTTAATATCCCTAAACTCAAATTTCAATGTCGGCTTGTAATGTTTGAATTTTGGGAAATTAAGGATACATACCTATAAATACAAGGTTATTTTACCATAATCAATCCCAAGACACCTAGCAGTTTGAAGTGAAAAAAAGTATAGAAAATTTTATGATCAAAGGCATTCAAGAGAAGATTTATCAGTGATTTATTACAATAATCAAGATCCCAAACATCATGTCAAAGCCTTAAGAATCATGCATGTTTTTGGAGCTAACATTGTGATGTAGTTTTCAAAGATTCAAGCAAGAATTCAAGTCATATCTCAAGAATCGAGATCCACATTCATTATTCAACCATTTTCATTCAAAATCAAGATCAATATTATAGAATTCCAAAGGTTTATTCAAGGGTTTGGTGAGTTGCAACATAGCATTGTTCATTCATCATTCCTTTCACATTTCATTGTTTTAATTCAAGGTTTAATTACCCAAATAGGGTTTGACCAAGACAAACCCCCATTCACGAGAAACAAACAATTTTCCTAGGCTCTTGTGTTTGTGTTGAAAATATTAGGCTGAAGAAGGATTGAAAACCTCTAGAAGAGCAAGATTGGAAAAGTTGTCAAAGTTGTCGTCAATTCATGGAAGCTCGCCTATAGATTTGATTTACGAATTTCTGACACTGAAACTCGAATCAAATGGAAACTATAGACTGACATTAGAGGCTCTCAAAAGTTGTCTAAAAACCTTGATTAGAGACCCATTCACCCATGGGTGAATGACTCCTAGTTTTCCTCTCAAAACCGCCTTTTGGTGATTGGTACACAGTATCTAACCCTTCTCAAATATATATAAAGTTTGTTGTTTCTATTAGTATTGAGATTTAAATTGTTGTTTCAAGTTTAAATGGTAATAATTAAGTATATTTACTATTTTTAGTTTTTCTCCTAAAATTGTTGTTCAGGCTGATACCCATGTCCTCAATCATAAGGAAATCAATAGATTCCCTCATTGAGTTGACTCACCTAAGGGTTGTAAGTCAATTATTTGTGTGGATCTCATTTCCTAATAAAATAAAGGAAAATAGGTCCATATTTTGTGAACCCCCTTATAACACACACTTAACCCATCATAAAACCCTATTTTTCCTTGTTTCACATTTCAATAAAATAATACTCATATCTTCTTGTGAGAAATTTGTATGGTTTTTTTTGTGAGATTTTCCCCTTCATCAAGTGGTATTAGTGTGAGAGTTCCTGAGTGTCTAGATAGAAGGTTGAATGTGAGTTAGTTTTCACCAGAACTTATGTTCATGGGTCGAGTGGTGTAGAGAAAATCAAGATGCCTCCATGAAAAAAATGTGGTGGCAGACTTTTTTGTCAAGATAAAGGTTATGTAGCCCTCTAGAGAGACAAATTACCACACTCAAAGATGAGATTCATAGAGAATTAGGTGTTAGAGGAAGAGAAGAAAGTGGAAGCTCAAGTAGAGGATAAATTTGAAGAATAATAAGGTGCTCTAGGAGCCCCTAATCAACTTATTTTTATTGAGGTCCATTTTCAAGATTGGAAAAAGGCCAAAGATCAAAGTTTCTACTTATTATAGAAATTTCAATCTAGAATTATTAATTAATTGGATAAATTATAAGGAGCTATATTTTTAGTATGAAGATGTAAAAGATCTTGAATAGGCCAAATTTGCAAAGACCAAACTAAAAGGCCATACACTTGTATTTTGTGGAAGGAGTTACAATTAGAAAGAAATAGAAGCAAAAAATACAATATTACAAGATGGGATGAAATGGCGGAGAAGCTAAAGAAGCAATTCATTGTAGTTGATTATGAGTTAGAGCTACTAAAAAAGATGGAAGGAATGAAGAAAGGGAACAAGTATATTAAAGAATATACAAAGGATTTTTACAAGGCCATAATCATAATAGGTCATTTAGAGGCCAATAAGGAGAAAGTAGCCTATTAGATCAATGGGTTGAGATCTAGTATCAAAGAGGAGATGAGTTACAGTGTCAAAGTGGAAAATATAGATGATGCTTACTAAATTTATATGGAGGTAGAAAACAAGCTGAAAAATACATGAAAGAAAGAATAGATGAAGAGGTCATGGTGGAAGATTATATGGAGGTATAAATGAAGATCAAATTAAGAATGAAGGATTTGATACTAGTAATAACCAATAGGGAGATAATTCCTATCATCCTCATAACCAAAATAAAGGTGAACAAAGAGGAAGGGGAAGATTGGGATGAGGACCTAGAAGAGGAGTCTTATATAGAATTTTTTTCCAATATGGAGAAGAAGCACATCAAGCATATTAGTGTCTAAAACATCAAGGAAATAAAAATAGAAGGCTTGAAGGTAATGCATGAGTTGAACATGTAGTGAAGATATTAAATTTGAAAATTTTAAAGATTTTGATAGAGGAGAAGCTCTTGTTATTAAGAGAGCCTTGATAAATGAGGAGAAAGATCCAATTTAAAGGAAAATTTTATTTCACACAAGGTGCAAGTGTGAAGGTAAATTTTTTAATTTTATCATTGATAGTGGTAGCATTGATATTATTTTTTTAGAGGAGATGGCTAACAAATTAAAATTGGAAAGTAGGAAACATTCACATTTGTATCAGACTACATGGTTATAGAAGGACAAAAAAGCTTTGGTCAATGAGAAATTCTTAGTAAAGTTTAAGATTGGTAAGTACATGATGAGCTACTATGTAAAATTATTCTTATATATTCTTATCATATATTATTGGGAAGGTTGTGTAAATTTGATCACTGTGAAATACATGATGATCATACCAAACACCTATTCGATGACAAGGATGGAGTTCATCACAATTTTAAATCCTTGAAGGGGGTGGAAGAAAAGGTATGTAATAATGCAAGAATTTGTTAGGTTGATGGTAGATTTTTTTTGGATGGGATGAAGCATGAGTGTGTGTTCTTTCCATTGATTCCTAAAACCAACATGGGGGAAATATAATATGTACCACTATAAGTCTCATATATGTTGGAGGAGTTTTAATGCATTATGTCTTATTATGTACCTAAGGCTTTGCTTCTAGTGAGAAATACATTGAGATTCATAGAAAAAAATATTTGAGGAAATTGAGACAATATTTGTTTCCAAAATAGTTTGTTTTATATATTGATCATTAAGATTTATAGTATCTTAATAGTCAAGGAAAGTTGAATCAATGGAACTTAAAATGGGTTGATATTTTTCAAAGTTATAATTTTTTTTTGAAGCATAGGAGTGGAAGGTAAAACAAAGTTGTAAATTCCTTAATAAGAAGGAATTTTTTTTAATAGAGATAAAGATATAGGTTGTTGGGTTTAATGAACTCAAAGATTTGTATTTGAAAGATCTAGAATTTGAAGAGGCTTGGAAATATTGTTTAGAACATATCACTATCAGTAGGATGAGATGGTTGGATTATTTGATCCAAGAGGTTATGTTGTTCAAAGGAAGGCAATTTTGCATTGCAAGAGTTCCATGAGAGATAACTTGATTAAGGAGAAGCAGAGTGAAGGTTTGGTGGGATATTTTGTGTGAGAGAAATTTTTTTCCCTTGTTAGTGAAAACTATTATTGGCCACAATTTCACCAGGATGTAAATAAATTTGTACACACTACTGTATTTGACTACAAATTTCGATGAATGTTTGGTGACATATCGACAAAATATTGTTAAATTACCGATGAAACACTGATTTCAATTTCGTTGCTATATTTTCGTCGCTTTAACGACCCATTTTTTTACATTGAAACCATGACCCAGCATCGTCGGTTAGCGCCAAGAAAAAATTTGGCGGTTTCTATCACAAAATCAACATAACTTCATCCATTTTCTGACGATAATTATGTCACAATTTTTACTGGTTTGTCGGTCTATGTTTGTTGAAATTGTGATGAAACCGTGTTTATTTTTCGACGAACATTGGAGAAAACCGTCATTTCCATTACGGCTAAAATTACGTCATGTGTACAAAAACCTCGTCGCACATTTTTGTGGTTCATCAAGATATGTTCGTCGAAATTGCGATGAAACCTTGTAGTTTTTAAAAAAAATATATATAGCTTCCCCAAATGACTGGTTGCGATTCCTGATCTCTGATTCAAATATTACATGACTAGAGCTAGAATTATTGTGATTTTTCCTTACAAAAGGTGAACTCTCAATAGTCTCATGTGTCCTTCCTCCCTCACCATTGACCTTTTGATTATGTTTAGATGCAGAAAAAATGGTCGAAGGTGCTCCAAAAGAGCAACTTGCAGGTTCTCCAGAAGTTGAAGAATAAAATTCATGCTTCTTATCATCTAAAGGAGGGCACTGAAGTTGCTTCTCTAGATATCAAACTTTCTTGCTCAAGTGAGATCTACATATTCAAGGACTTATAGGAACATTAGATATCATCCACAATTAATGATACTATAGCATTATAAATCATTAGAAAATTCAAAGTTAACTCTCTTCACTAACTATTCTAGACGAAGCTTTTTAGATTTTTGAGGACCGAGTTCAACAACATTATCAAGTAGCTCATTTGATATTGAGATTAGCTGATCTTTCAGCTCCTACAAATTTATTTTGGCTTCCATACAATGAGCCACCTGAAGCTTGGAAATATAAGAGCTCCAATGCAAATAAACTAACTAAATGACAACAAAAAACCAAAATCTACATACTAATAATGAGAAATCAGTTTTACCGGAACACCATGATCACAAATATAGTTTGTCTGATTTTCTAATGAGCTTTGAGTCATACAAGTTATTTAAAAAACTGGTTTCTTATAATAAGGAGCTACTTTGCAGCTTGTACTTGAAAATTTCAAAACTGAAGCCTCTGATGTGACAGTTGATTGGTAATGATTGGATACAATTTGATCAATATCAATGATCTATAGTTAAACAAGAAAATGAGGAGGTACACATAACAAGCTACTTAAGTATCCTAAATAATATCCCATCATTTCCACCAAAAGAATTAAACAATCATTGTAAGAGTCATTTTTGCTATCAAGTGAGATAGGGAAATTGACTTTGTGAGTTGTTGCTGATCAAATTGGCGATGTAGTTGTGGTTCTTCAAGCATCTTAATCTTGTTAGATGCATCTAAAATATTGGATACGAATTTGGAGCAGTTGGTGAGTCTTGGTGTCTTGTGACAGGAGGTGATTATGCTGAAAGTTGAGTGAATTTTGGCTTGAAAAGCCTATGGAACTTCTCAGTTTGAGTTTGGGGTCTGCAAGACCCTTGTGAATGATTGGAGTTTGTGGTAGCTTATAAGAACCAAATGTGTGAACAATGGGTCTTGGATACATATAGTGAGTAAATAGCTTATAAGAAAAATGGTAGAAGACCCAACAATGAAGACTTGGGAAAAACTTCCATAGAAATTGTTGATACGTCTCACATGACCTACAATAATACAAGTCCCAAAGCATATGGGCATAGTGTTGAAAACCCACACATGGAAACTAGGGACCCAAATTTGTGTCTTAAGGTTGTGGAATCCCTACAAAAACCCTCATTAACCAATCAAAAAGTAAATAATTGTCTACTAATTTGAAAGGATTAATCACAAAATCGGTTTTTTTTTAGTTGAAACAGGTGTGAATGAAAAAATGGAAGACTTATGGTAAAATTTCAAATATGTGAAGATCTCCTTGGGAAAAAATCTAATAGTCACTTTCTTCTCTCATAGTGGAATAAAGTAAAATATGTTCTTAACATTTTATAGGAAAAATTTAGTGTAAAGACAACATACAAGTATAATGATGCCATCATTGAACTACACACCAAGCTCATGAATCAAAACAAGTATTGTTACCACAATGTATGAAGCCTACCTGATTACAATTGAGTTCAAATAGAAATTAAATCCACAACTAATGATTATCAAACAATACATTCTATTTTTGGTCAGTTGTGTGTGTGAGATAGCGAGAAAGTGTGTGTGTGTGTGTGTGAGAGAGAGGGTAACATATGAGATGTGTTAAAAAGTAAAATAAGTACAAAGGGTAACATATTGAAGCAAAGAGAACTAATGAAAATCACATAAGTTTAAAAGTGCAACATAATGAAATATTTAAAAGTGTATTACCTTATTGAGATTCTCTATATTTTGAGAATAGTTTAATATTCTCTACTTAACAGGGCCAACCACGTGACGGTGGAAGCTCATCCCCCCCCCCTTCACATCGCTCTCAATTACCCATACCCGATCATATAACATTAATCATTCATTCATCCATTAATAACATATAGCATTCATTCGTTCATCCATTAATAACATATAACATTCATTCATTAACATATTCACATTCATTCATTAACATATAACATTCATTCTTTCATTTTTTACATATTATCAAAAATATGGTTGTCAAAAATATTGGTTTTAACATTCATTAACATATTATCAAAAATATGGTTTTCATAATATGATTACAATCACTTTTTTTTTTTTTTTGCAGCTTAAAAAAGAAGTGGAGTATCATTTTCTAAATCATCTGTCCCCCCTTCAGTTGTTCTTCCCTCTGCTTGTGATCTTAATGTATGCCTAGTCATGTACTCATGACATGGAGGTCACTGCAAGGGGGGCTCTACTACAATAACAAAGAAATGTTAAATTGATATGTTTTATTATTATTGTTACAAGTATTTCATTAATTAAAAGAATATTAGAGTGGTGCTCTTTACCTGATGGGGCCACATCATGTTCTTGATCTTGTCTTATAGCCTCATGCTCAACATGCTGAACACCCTCTAAATCCTCTGGAGTTGAAACATGAAAGGTTACATTAATTAATACACCAATTGCAATTAAATATGTTTAAATGAACATTAGAGTGGTCCTCTTTATGTGATGGGGCCACATCATGTTCCTGATCTTGTCTAGCCTGATCATGGTCAACATGTTGATCACACTCTACATGCTCTAAAGTTGAAACATGAAAGGTTACATTAATTAATACACCAATTGCAATTAAAGATGTTTAATTGTATTAATCCATACTACGTTTTGTATAGCACTTGAATACATCTAGTATCGGGATGCACACCATGACCTTCATATGCAAGTTGTGCTCCACCCTCACCAGGCTGCATTCCAATGTCATGTGCAGTATTATCATTGTTTTCCCATTTAAAACAAATATGTACATAATTACTTTATGGTGGGAATTAATATTGAATAGATTGCACAAGTATAAAATTTAAAAAAAACTTCATTGAGTTTATTTACCTACGTGTCAGATGCAGTGGAAACTTGTGTTTTCCCATTCAAGAGTCTTAGGTGTTCAACCATGACTCCATAGCCTTGTTTGAAGGCAATATTTAGGTCCTCTTCTGTGGGCACTCCGTTAAATTCAGAGCCCTACATTTTTGCATAAGATCATGAATTTTGCTTCTATGGTGTGATAAAACCAAAATTGTTTGCAATTTATTATTTGGATGCAATATTTCATTTATTAATACTTACAATTTGTGTGGCTAATTTCATATAACCACTAGAGCCAAGTTTGTGCTGCCCGTGATTTTCTAGTCTTTCCTTTGTTGCCTTTGATGTGTCAGGTAGCCTATGAAAAGTTTTAAATACATTAGATTATGTAGAAAGAAAAAGTAATCAGTATATGATTACATTGTTGATAGTATCACATACCTTCCTTGGCTTGGTGGTGTCTTTCCTTTTTTATTTTCAGCCTTCTCCTTTCCATCCGACACCAGGTCCTTCCACTCCCTCTCCAGAATCATGGGGGGATGCTTGTACATTTTTTTCTTCTCTAAATGTGACCTATATTGGTCCCTCATATACTTTAATAGGTACCAGATTTCTTAAGGATATTGGTTCGATTGAATGTGTTATTATCGAACATCACAACTAAACAGTTAATGAGATCATATTTTAAATCTGGATTTTGGGCATTCCATCGTGTACGTATGGTGGGCCCAAAGATTCCAATGTAGTATCATTTAGATTTTTATAAATAACATCATTTCCTACAAAATGATCATAGGATCACTAGTCTAAAAAGAGTGATCAATAAGTAAATTTCAATTGGATTATATATAATAATAATTAAAACATTTTAAAGTACTTGGGACCTTCTCTATCTTTATGGGAACAAAATCCTCAATCACCACAAATGTGACCAGAAATGTTCCCATACTAGTAACACACGAAGATCCAGGAAATGCTCCTAAAACATCACCAGTACTAGTGGCCTCTACATCCCTAGGTACATTTCCTGACACATGTTCTGGCATGTGTTTTCTGCTAGAGGGTGCACTACCCGATGCTTGCATGCTATGTGTTGGTGACATTTCAGTCGATAATATAGGCACAAATGATGGGGTCAGATGATGTGATGTATGTGTAGGAATATTAGGATCGACACTTGTACCAATTCCTACTCCCCGGGTAGCACTTGCAGTACCTTGATCATGGCCAGTAGCATCATGAGGATGCAAAAAATCTTATAAAAACAACACATATTTTAGTTCATGACATAAAAGAGTACAAAATATAAAACCATGAATGAACTTATGTTATAATTAAAGATCTCGTTACAACTTACTTGCAAGTTCTATGGTCTCTCAGTCAATATTTTAACCCTTTTTCTTATCTCATCTGTTTGAGGCACTATGAATAACAACTAGAGGATTTCTTCATTGCCTTTTTTTGGGTCTTCCTTATCATATCTAGAGGGTTTGTGGAATATGCGATGTCATCATTGTATAATAGTGACTATGCCTCCCTATGGATACTCTCCTCTACTACTGGTGCCTTTCCATGATTATCCAACTGTGATAAGAATATTAAAAATATTATCAAAATTAACCCAATAAACTTATGAAAAAAAAATAAAATAAAACATTTTGATCGTATCTAACTTGTACAATTAAAATGAGGTAAACCTGTTGGGTAGAAGTGCCTGAAGATGCATTGTGATCTATGCTCTGGGCCGAAGCCTTCCCCCTATGATCAATGTCCCGCTGTGACAAAAATTAAATATAAAAAAACATTACCGAAATGAAACCAATAGACTTATGAAAAAAAACATAATAATAAAATGGTATATTGGAGTCATTAATTGGAGGTTGGGTAAAATGGTATATAGTACATACCACCCCCATAGTAACTATGTTTGTATCTATGCAATTCAAATTGTAATCGATTAGCAACTCTTCCCCTACATTTATTGATTTTATCGCACATACGAATACATGATTTCCCTTGCGTGCCTCAAATATGCAATTGGGTTGTTTATTTGTTGACCCAAGTTGTCTATTGTTTATAAACCCTGCAATATTCCTTGATTCTATTGGCCTTCCGTCAATGTACATAGACACTCCTTTATTTTGATCCTTATCTTTTAGCTGTATATAATTTGCTGACAGTGCATACCTACGCATACTTCGTGTATATCAAACCAATTGCATCCAATCTTTGTAACTGTAATAGGGTCTGACATACTCCATCAATTCAGTAACTTTTTCATAATAGACCTTTATGCCATCCATGCAAAATAGGCCCAATCCATGTATTGACGATGGTGCTATGCAATATATCCTCTCATTAACACAAAAATCAGTGTTTATTGGAGGAAGTTCCTTGGGTACCCATTGTTTCCGTAGATTTTTATACCTCAAGGGCACCTTGATGTTTCCTATGATCTCATCATCATAAGAACATGACCCCCCTTCAGTAAGAAAAAAATCCATGCGTTTACAAAATTTTCTTCTAATCTTTTGACCTCTAGTTGATCTCCCTCTTTTAGACCTACTATATGTCTCACTTTCCTCTTCTCTTCTTGAATTTCCCTTGCTCGAGGAAGAAATATCTGAAAAATACCTATTTGGTGGTACTTGCACTCATAAGGATGTTGGATGAAGTTATTTCATGGTGATATGATCCCAAGGTATGGGGTTGGAGGATTAAAAACCAAGGTTGTCACTACTAGTCAAATGCATGTGGAGGTAACAATAGTTGTGAATGTATCAATAAACCTTGTAAGGGTCTGATGATTAGAGATTCCTTGGTAAGCATGGGAATGGTTTGTAGGGTCACCAACCTTGTGTTTTGAAGCCTTGGGTTTTGGGAACATCTAGAGGAGTCATTGTCTTGTTTCTTTGAGGTTGATTGGGTTAGTTGGTGGAAGGTTGCTATTGCTTTTTGTACCTATCTATGAAATTTTTTGGACCACCTTCCTCAAAGACAATAGTCCCTTTGAGGTAGAACTGGTGTCTGGTTAGTTAGTCTATGAAATTTTTTAGACCACCTTTGATGTGAAATAGCCCCTCGTGCAACTATCCTTTCAGTCTATTTATAAATGGACAAACCCCTTCCCTTTAATGATTAAGCTCCACAGTTTTCTACCCCTATGGTTTTTTGGGTCCCCCATAAAAAATAAGAAAAGATGTGCCCTACTCAGAAGAACCCCAAAATGTATCAGAGTTTCATTCTTTCTTAGGAATCTAGTTAAAGAGGCTAATTGGGTCCGTCCCTATCCAACATTCCTTCACCATTTTCTAGACACCCACATCTTCAAACCATTTATACTCTTCTGGAACTTGAAAAAAAAAGTCCACTTTCATTAGTGTTCTCTTTCAGGCTTTCCCTAGTCCTGGAATCTGTACTATTATTTTGGAGGTTTGGTTGAGTCAGTGAAATATTCAGAAGTTTTTAATGGCTCCTTGTCTTTTTTTCATCTCTTGTACTGGTGCAGGAGCACCTTGGCATAATCAGGCCTCTATGAAGCAATTTTTTGAAATTTGATTTAATGTTATTGTTCCTACTTTGTAAATCATGTTATTAGAGTCATGTTTCATATATTTGAGGTCATATTGAGGTCATTTGGTGTTTATTAAGTCCAAAAATGCAAAAAATGAAAACAATGTAAAAAGTTGTCAACTTAATAAAAAAGGTAATATTAAGAGATGAAGAGTCATCAAGGTCATTTAGAGGAAGTTAGAAGGATAAAATTTAGTTGTTTTTCCTTTAAAAAGGCTCTTGTATCTTTAATAACTTCGAGGGTGGTTGAATAAAGAATAAGTTCAAGGAAAATCTCTGATTTTTAATCATTTTTCTTCAAAAATCTTGCATTTCCTGGAATTGTACAAAATTGAAAGGCCTTGAAGGCATGGTAGAATAGTTGGATATGGTAATAATCTCAATCAAATTCTTATTACATCAAATTTCATGCATTTTAGTTAAGATTTGTGTGAGTTATTGTGGATTTACTTTAGATTGCTAAAACCCTCAGTTAGGGTAAGCAGAGACAAAAATAATTATGTTTCTCCTTTATTGATTGGTGGAATCTTTTGGTTTCTTGTGAGATTATCCCAATATGAATTTTCTTGTTGGAATAACCACCAACATCTCCCTTTAGGTTCACAACATGGTTTAACCACCTCCCGTGGATCTTAAGTGAAGCTTGTATCGGGCATTAACAGGTCGATCTTTTGGTGCAACAAGAAGGCCAACAATTGGTATCAGAGCTAGTTCCTTTGAAAGAAGCCTAACAACTTGAGGTGATCCGAGATGGAATCATTTCAAAAGGATAGTCCTAGATTCTATGGTACAAACTAATCTCTATGGAAAGTCAGGATGGAATGTCATTTGAGGTGCGTGAACCCTTCTAGCAGATGACACAAATTGCATATAATATTTCTCAAAATGGTCCCTCCTCTGAAGATGAGATCAAATAAGCATAAATTAATATCGGGTCAGTAGAAACACTGGTAAGTGCCTTGATAGATTCAAAAATGACAAATGTAATGGGTTTGAAGACTACATACCAGATTTGGAAAAATTTGGAAACATTGTATGAAGGAGATGCACTAGTGAAAAGTGCTAAGCTACAAAGTGTAAAAGGAAAATGGGAGAGCTTGACGATGAGTGAAGATGAGAACATGTTTTCCTTCTTGCATAAGATAAATGAATTGGTGATGGACATTAGATGTTTCGGTGGGACTATGAATGATGATGAAATTGTGGCTAAGATAATTACATCTGTGCCCCCTTCCTACAAGACAAAAGCTCATGCTATTGATGAACTCAAAACAATGACAAATATTACAAAAGACATGTTGATTGGAAAACTTGTTGCATTTGAATTAAGTGAATTTGGTGAGTTTGCTCCTAAGACTGGATCTGCTTTCAAGGCAACTGTATTTAGGAAAAAGAGATATGACTCAGGAGAGAGTTCCCATAGAACATTTAGATATGAAGATGAGATGAAGTGGATTGAAGAAGAAGAAAGGGAATTAGAAGAACTGGAAGCATTGATTGTGAAAAAAAAATCAAGAGGTCATGGTAAGTACAAAGGAAAGTTACCTATTAAATTCTTTTCTCGCAGTAAGATAGGTCATTTTTCTTCTAGATGTCCTGAAAGAGTTTCAAAATATAAGCCCAAGAATACTAGATTTTAAAGAAAGTGCTATTATGTTGAAGAAGGTGTAACTGATGAAGAATTTGATAAAGAAACTGGAAATGAAGATGAATGGGTATTTATTACTATCAAAGAAAATGGTCAGGTGTCCACTGAATCTTCTAGTAATGTAAATGTTGAGAAAGCTCTTGCAGCCAAAGTTGAAGAGAAAGATGAGTGGGTAATTGACAGTGGATTCTCACATCATATGACTGGTGACAAAAGAAAAATTGTAAGCTTGGAAAACTATGATGGTGGCATAGTGAGGTTCGGTGACAACACTTCTGGTGTGATTCATGGTAGAGGCACTATTTATTTTGATGGTAAGCACAATACTGATGATGTTATTTATGTAGAAGGCCTAAAGAATAACTTGTTGAGTGTTGGAAAAATGGTAGACAATGGGTAAAATCTATAGTTCAAGAATGGTAAGTGCAGAATAACAAGAAGTTCAGGAAATATAATTGATTCAAGAACAAAGACAAAATGTAATATCTTTCATTTAAGTATTGATAGTCAAAGTTGTTTGATTGCTCAAATTGATGTAAGCTGGTTATGGCATAGGAGGTTATGTCATGTGACCTTTGATAAAATTGTCAAGATAAGTTCTACTTAAGGAGTCAGAGATTTACCTAAGTTAGTAAAGCCTACTAACACTATGTGCAAGGAATGTCAGATGGGAAAGAAAACAAGAAATTCCTTCTAAAGTAAACAATACAACTCTAATGAAGTACTCGATTTGATACATACTGATCTATGTGGTCTTTCCAGAATCAGAAGTCTACAAGGTGAAAGGTACTTTATGTTACTCATTGATGATTATTCTAGAATGATATGGGTCACTTTCTTAAGAGAAAAACATGAAGCATTAAAAAAATTCAAAAGTTTTAAGGCTATGGCAGAGAATGAGACATGTCAAAAGATCAAATGTCTAAGGTCAAATAGAGGTGGTGAATTTAATTCATAGGAATTCAATTCTTTTTGTGAAGAGAATGGTATTCAAAGACAACTATCTGCTCCATGGACCCCTCAACAAAATGGAGTTGTTGAAAGGAAAAATAGAACCATTCTAGAAACTACTAGAACCATGATGCTGGAAGAAAATGTTCCTCATTTGTATTGGAGAGAAGCTGTAAGTATTGCTATGTATACTATTAACAGGGTAAATGTCAATAGTAATTTTGGTAGGACACCTTTTGAGCTATGGTTTGGTTATAAGCCTACTATCAAATACTTTAAAAAATTTGGAAGAAAATTCTACATCAAGAGAGATGATGATATAGGTAAGTTTGATGCTAGAAGCGATGAAGGAATCTTCCTAGGATACTCTACTAAAAAAAAAGCTTACCAGTGCTTTAATAAAAGGTTGAAGAAAATGGTTGAAAGTGCAAATTCTAAGGTTGATGAAGACATTGGTAAATCATCTAGATTTAGTGATTATGATTTAGATGATCAACATGATGATGCTGACAATGATGCTTAGACACATAATCAACTTCATATTGCTTTGGTGAATCAAGAAAATCAAGAAGCATAAATAAGAAAAAGTGTAGAAGGAAGATCACAAGAAGAAGAGGCAAAAGAAAACTTCAAAAATCCTAAGTATATGAGAAGAAATCATTCTGATAGTTAGATCATAGGAGATAAAACCAAAGGTGTGTAAACTAGAAGAATAATTCTAGAAGAATATTGTCTTATTTTCAAAGCTAAACCTAGAAATATAAGTGAAGCATGCAAGGATGAACATTGGATGAAAGCCATGAAAGAAGAACAATTGCAGATAGAAAAGAATAATACATGGGATCTTATTCCTAGACCTAAGAACAAAAATGTGACTGGAACCAAGTGGGTGTTCCAGAATAAGCCGAATGAACAAGGTGATGTGGTTAGAAACAAAGAAATATTGGTTTGAAAAGGTTACTCACAGATGGAAGGTATTGATTTTGAAGAAAATTTTGCTCTTGTTCTTAGAATTGAGGCTATTAGACTACTTCTTGCTTATGCTACTTTCAAGAGCTAAAAATTTTATCAGATGGATGTGAAGTCAACATTTCTGAATGGTGAACTAGAAGAAGAAGTTTATGTTGAGCAACCGGATGGATTTTAGTTGAATGATGAAAAGGACATGGTATGTTGATTGAAGAAATATTTGTATGGACTAAAGAAATCTCCTAGATCTTGGTACGCTAGATTGGACAAATATTTATTCAAGATTGGATTTAGTAAAGGTACTGCTGATAGAAGTTTATACTTCAAGATGGATGAGAACAAAGAATTGATCATTGAAGTATTTGTTGATGATATTATCTTTGAAGGAGATGATGATTTGTGTATGAAGTATGCTAATGAAATGAAAAGTGAATTTGAAATGTCAATGATAGGAGAGCTAAAATTATTTTTGGGATTGCAAATCACTCAGTTAGAAGATGGGATCTTTATATCTCAGTCCAAATATGTAAAAGAGTTACTGAAATTTTTTGGCATGGAAGAAGCAAAGCTTGTTGGTACACCTATGGTGACCGGATGTAAACTCACACAGAATGATGAATCCCCCAAAGAAAATCAAACAAGGTATAGATCGATGATTGGTGGATTGCTCTACTTGACTCAAACATGACTAGATATAATGAATGTTGTGTGCATGGTTTCTAGATTTCAATCTGATCCTAAAGAGTCCCATGTGACTGCTGTGAAAAGAATATTCAGATATTTGAAAGGGACAGTTGATCTTGGTCTTTGGTATCCTAAGAATGATGATCTTAATCTAAGTGATTTTACTGATGCTGATCGGGCAAGAGATATAGATGACAAGAAGTGTACTAGTGGTGGTGCATTCTTCTTAGGTAAGAAGCTGGTATCTTGGTTAAGCAAAAAGAAAAACTCAGTTTCATTATCTACTTCTGAGGTAGAGGACATTGCTTCTGCAAATAGTTGTACCCAATTATTATGGAGGAAGAAAATGTTGAGAGATGTTAGAATTGAGTATGAAGAACCCATTGCTATACTCAGTGACAATTCAAGCACCATTAACATTTCTAAGAATCTAGTATTGCATTCAAAGACAAAGCATATATCCATCAAGTATCACTTCTTGAGAGACAAAATAATTGACAAAGAAGTAAGACTGGAGTACATACCTACCAAAGAGAAAATTATAGATATCTTTACAAAGTCGTTGCCTAAGGATACTTTTGAGTACCTCAGAGGCAAGTTAGGAGTAATCTCCCCTCCTAATCAGAACTAAGATGTAGGTATTTGCATCAGTTTGTGAATTCATTGCTATATCATATTTCAGATTGATGTTGTGCTGACTGCTACTCAGGGGGAGTAGTCAGATGTTTTCAAGATTGAAATCAAAGCATATGTACCTTTTCCATTGATGTCAAAGGGGGAGAGAATCAATGTGAAAAAAATGGGAAAGAAGGAAACAAAAATTATACAATCTTAGGGGGAGATTGTTGAAGAAGAGTTAGTTGGGTTAATGGTATTATTTTTCACATCATGTGTTGCCATCAGTGCCAAAGGGGGAGATTTTTGGATGTTGTGGCTGTGTTGCTGATATATTGTTTTCATTGATGTCAACACTATTAGCATTTTAATCTGCTTAAGGTTGTATATGTCGAGGAGATTGAGAAAATTGTAAGAAATATAGTACAGGAAGCCAATGGAGCTGAGAAGGTCCGAAAGTTGGAAAAATCTATGTGTTGAAGATTTGAAGGTATGCTTCAAAGGGTTTTGTGTTGAAACTTTCTAGTATGTTTTCTAAAATTTTTAGTGGTGCACATGAAGTTTTATGGAAGTTATGATGATCTATGTGCCTACATTTATTCGGTCTCTGTAGATGGTGTTCTTGGTCAAAGCGGATGAAATTATGGTAATATCATGTGTTTCTCATGTGCCTATGATGTTCATGGATGAGTCTAGATCATGCTCTATCCTTGGTGTACGTCCACAGTGATTGGAGTGTTCGTGATCAAAGATTTTTCCGATATGTGCACGAGTGTTCATGTTCTTGGCCAACATTGTGGTGTTAGCATGTTGTGGATCCATGAGGATTAATATTTTATTGTTTGGCATGTTTGGAGATGTTTATTTGGGTTCTAACTATGTTATGGCTGACTTGTGTTGGTACGAATTGAAATTTATTCATGTATCAAGGTCGAGAGTTGTAATTTATTCCTTATTTGTGGCCGACTGTATAGTGGATGCAAATTTGTGTAGCGGATATTTATACAAGATTTTTTTCCTCATTTAGGGGGAGTGCTCAAGTGTACACGTGATGTACAAGTGAGAATAAAGGTCAAATAATTTAGAGTAGAGTATGGAAGAGTTTGAAGAAGTTTTGTGTGTCTAACTGGAACTGTAATCAGGGTTTTGCATAAGCTATTTTCTTAGTTCAAATTCATCAAATGGATTTAATATGAATACTATATGTATGGGAGTGAGCCTTACCTTTGAGCAGTGTGCTCTAGGCAGTGTGCCTGAATGTAAGTGCATTCTCTTTTTATTCTTCATTATACTTCTATTAGGGTATAATCTTGTGGACTAACATCCACCTTGGTTTTTCCCCTCATAGGGTTTCCACATATAAAATCTTTGTGTTCATGTGTCTCTGATGTGTTGTTATTATGCTTGCATTGTTAATTATTAGATCTATGATATAAGGATTGGTTAATGTTGTATAAGTTTTATTTTGGTAATTGATTCACCCCCCCTCTCAGTTGTCTATCCTTGTTTTGCCAACAATTGGTATCATAGCTTATCACGGGTTCGAACCCCTCGAGTGACACTAATGGGGGAATTTTTGGACTAACCACCAACATGTCCCTACAGGTTCGTGACATGGTTTATCCACCTCTCATGGATCTTAACTAAAGCTTGTATCATGAATTAACAGGTTGATGTTTTGGTGCAATGACAAGGCCAACAGTTCTTTCATGTTTAAGCGGATTTAGGGAAAAATCATAAAGATAAGATGTGAGGGAATGAAGTTTCTTGATTGAGAAATTGTGTGTATAGTCTGTGAACAGAGTAATTATGAAGGTTAAGCCCTTAGGGTTTTGTGAAAATACTTTGTAAAAAGACTTTGATGCTTTGAAGAGAATATACCAGTAAAACTAAACATGTCCCAAGCACTGGATGGGAGATGGTTTACATTTGTTTGAAGTGAAATGGAATGGAAATTGTGTGGTCTATATTAGCCTAAATACTATTTTGTGTCAGATTACTTTATGTTGAGTTGAAATTGTAAAGTTTAGGACAGTCATAAAGAGAGTTAATTGTAAAATGAAAGGACATATTGGGTAATTGTTTATTTTGATCAAGATGAAGTTGAATAAAGTGTTTGAAGGTCTAGTAATGGTTTGGAACTCTAAAGAAAAAGTTGAGTGTTTGTGTTGAGTTTTGTGAAGGGAAATATAGTTGAATAAGTGTGTCAAAAGAAGGAAAGTTCAAGACTGTTTGTGACTTGTCAAATGAGATTGTGTGAGTTTGTTTCATTCCTTTGAATATGCATCATGTACTTCTATACATTCTGTTATGGACATGCACTAGGCGTTTTTCATTGCGCTCACGGACCATGTATTGTTTTCAGTCCATTTGATCATTTGTGGACCTCAATATGTAAATTTATTTCATCGGAGTTTATAAATTTGAACCCTAGTGAAACTTGTGTGCTATTATGTGACAAGAATTCCTTTCAATCTTATAGTATAAAAAATATGCTAAGACAGATACAAAAACTACAATTCACAGGCCAAAAATGGCCACCCAACTGATTGAACATCTCAAAGCTTGGGTGTTCAGACTAACCAGACACCAGTACTAGGTAGTACTTGGGTTTGTCAATGGGACATTGGCTTGAATCGACCAAAATATAGCATGCAACACCTCAATGGGAACAAACAGAGTCTATATCACTGTACTTGCAACAAGATTTCTAAATGTGGGGGAAAAATCACTTACACTCATTGTCCCTTGGTCGATTTTCCCTTTCTGAGTGCCCTCACCTCTTGCTCTAGCTTTCCTCCTACCAAATGGTTCCTAGTCTTCCTCCTCGACTCAATGAACTTGCAACACTCGTCCAGTAAAGTCTCGCAACTCTCCACTCAGGGGCTAGATGCAGTGGTTCTCAGTGAAACTCTCTAGTTAGGGTCTCGATGCAGTATGCTATGTTGTGCTCCTACGCACGTGGGACCAAAATTCAAAATATATAGTTTATATATATTCTATGTCAACATATAGTTTATATACAAAATATATATGCTATGTCAACATATAGTTTATTTTATTTTCTACAAAATATAATTTTTGTATGGTGGCTTGCTGAGCTTATATAGTTCGTTTTCTCTTTCTTTATAATTTTTGATGATTTATTTCCTATGATATGATTGAATATTATCTATAGTCCTAGTGATTTTTAAAAAGGATTATTATATGTGATGTTTAATCATGATGGATGTCTAAGAATCAGTGATTGAAATACTACTTGACTAAATATTGAGCTATCTGATATTTTGTCATTTAAACATCATGGAAGGAATTCTTGCAATCAATGTCTTATTAATGTAGCTTACAAGGTTTCTTTTGCTAGTTTTTTTTGGTCCTATTCTTGTTATGAATTATTTTTTTAAATTGGTCTATTATAGTAATGGGGAGCATATCTAGTGAATTGATTCTTTCAGTCTCTTGGATTCTTATCCTTGTGCATAACGAGTTTTCTTCTATCCTATGATTAATTGATTGTTGGTTTAAAACACTCACTACAACTAACATGGATATAAATTATGATATGGGTGTGAGAAGGGATTGTTGGATATGAGTCATTTTCTTGTCATGGAATTTGTTAAGAGACTTTAAAATCAATATATTCAATCTAGTTAATATTGACACATCTAAATCATGCCAGCGACACTTCAGAGATATTCTATGCCATAAAGAAGATTGTTAAGGTGATATCAAGTCTTGATCCATTAGGGTAGGAAAACATAGATGCATTGGTACAAAAGGTTCCATTCAACTTGGAGGAAATGGATAATTACCTAAGGGGCTAATGTGAGATTGGACCAAGTTTATATTATGATACAAACAACTTGGGAAAAGGGATGATGAAATGGTTAAGTTTGAGAAATTCATGTAGAGATAAACATAACACCAAGGGAAGAACACTATAACTAATTTTAGCACTATGGATTAATCCAAGACTCAAAATTACAGTAAGAGGCATCCCTTACCTCTTAAATTAATTCCATAGGTGGGTTTATCCTCCAATATAGTGCCATTGGTTAGCTTATCATGTGAAATTCAGCTATAAGTAGGATTACCATACACTTTCATAACATGCATGACCTCATCTTTGTGTCTCAAAACCCTCCCACATTGTCTAAACATGTGTCTAGGCTAACCATGTCAATTTTCACTCCATACAAGCACAAATTGCAAAAAATTCAATGTTGGCCCCATTCACATGTCACTATGCGAGGTCAACATGAGGAAACACTAATTTTTTGGGAATGAAATAACCAGAGATATGATCAAATAATATCTAATCATAAATCTAATCATAAATAGTCGTAGAGTAATTAGGATTTGATGATATGGAAATTTCTAGGAGAGCTACAATAGTTGTAACATCATGAATTAATTATGTAATGGCATAAAAATTAGAAAAATCATGAATTAATTATGTAACCATATAAGTCAAATATAATTCTATCAAGAAATCAATATCAAATAGATAATATAATCACATAACTTATACATTTCAATGTCATTGATTTTCTTCTTCATCCAACTTTTTGTCTCTATCATCCAATCTAGATTCGACATTGTAAGGATTGGTCATATGATCATCATCGTCATTGATATAAGTTTTGATAATTTCATCATCCACATGGATATCATCTTCATTAACATTAACTCGTACATCATCATGATCTAGTTCCTCTTCTTTGACATCTTTGTCAGGCACATCATCAGCTAACTGTTGATCCTGATCATCATCTACATCATCTTCTAGTTCTTTAGTATCTTCTTCTTCCACCACATTATACTTTAACGACCTTCCTCTTGGATCATGTCTAACCACAAATGACCAACCCAGTTTACCTGGAACCTTTGAGTAAATTACCTGCTCACATTGGCTTGGAAGAACATAGGGCTCATTTCCAACTCATTCGATCAACCTTGTATTAACCATGGTAAATCCATTATCATGTTCAATAACAGTTCTCTTGGGATCATTTTCATTCAATCGTAGCCTATACCATTGAACGATGAATATAACTAATTTGAAGGACTTAAAGTCACACTCAAGTATATCATCTAAAATCCCATAGTATCGATTTTCTGAGACTTTTGAATGTATGTCACTTCTAGATGAAACATTAGTCATCTGAAAGACTACAATTATCCCAGAATCACAAGTTTTTTTTTGTGTCATCCAAATTTTTGATTCAAAATTTATGACCATTACACCACATATCCTTGTGGTGTTTCACCTGCAATATGTCAAACATGTAAAAATTATTGCATCGTCAATTGATAATGCACCTCCATACCAGGGAGGGTCAGAATGGAGCCCATAGTAGAGCGGTGAAATAATATTAGAGATAAGGTGGAACCACTATATCGCGAAAGGTTGATGTCTTGCCCGCGGTAGAGTGGGGTCATGGTTAATACTAATAGAGGGAACCGCTATCCTGCAAGGGGTTGAAATGAAGGCCGTGGTAGAGCGGTAAGCTACGAATAGAGGTAATAATGCAACACCATACCGCTGAGGGTTGGAATCGAGTCCGTAGTAGAGTAGTGAAATAAAAATAGAGATAAGGAGGAACCACTATACCGCGGGGGGGGGGGGAAAAAAATGTCATGCGATAGTGCGGTAATCTATCGTTGAAGCATGAAATGAGGGCCAGTCACATCAATCAGCATCGAAGTATGAAATTAAGCTTTGTATGAAAGATTAGAATGATGAAGAACTTAAGATATGAAATTAATGCAGTATGATATCAAAATTTAACAAGGAAAATTGAGAATTCATGCGCTTGTGCTAGCAGAAGCTGAATATAGGCAAGTTCAAAGTATGATAGTGGAATAATTCTTTAGAGTGAGAAAAATTTTGGTTAAGTCTACTTATCATTTACTAAAATTTAAAAAATGGAGCCAAAGAAATCAAAGGCAGGAACTAAAGAGGAAGAAAAATCTAGTAGAGTTTCATTGTAGTCACCATTACTTGCCCTATTACCTAGTTCAATAGATAAGGGTTCTAAGAATGTCTTTAAGGATTTAGCTTAGGGGTGTAGGGACCCAATAATTCCATATTTTTAGTGGAATTTATATTGGTATTTTTATAGGAACAGAGATGAAAGGGTTCTAGTGTCAAACCCATGGACTTTTGACATAGGAAAATTAGTTGTTCCTAATTTTTTTTTTTTATGTCAAGCTAATCAGAGCCTTGGCCAATAGATATCATGCCCCATAACAAATGGTTTGACTTCTAGATGGTAAATGTCTAGTAGATATCTCGAGGGAAGCTATAATTAGGTGTTTTGACCTAAACAAGTAGGATGTCACTGAAAATGACTTGGGGATGTTGGAGCAAGAATATAGAAGGTTGAAAAGGACCTATAGAACTGATGAACTCCCCTTATACATGAAAATTGGTGACAAAAATAGATTCTTGCCCATCCACTCTTCAAGACTTGAACCCTTTCCAGTGTCTGACTTTTAGACCTATTTCAAAAATACCTACTATGCATTATGTCAAATTCTTGGAGTTGATGTAGAGGAGAATATGTCGATAGGGTTGATGAGAATGTCCATGATAATCCAACATCCTAAATCGAATGTGGAGTTTGATTTTGCTTCATTCATTGAGGAACAAATTCATGAAGGCCTGTTGTAGGTTAGGGAAGCCAAGGCCCCCATAAATTTAAGAAAGAACTCCTTATTATGCCATTTGATTCTATCTCAAAATGAAACAAAATGGACAAAGAAGATGAAATTGACAACACATGAGAATGGAGTTATGCTCCCAACAAAAAATTGGTGTTATATTTGGTACAATAAATGCAATGAAAGTGATTATGTTGTATTTAGAGATGATTTCATCATCAGACTGCTTGCTCAACTTGGTTTTCCTACACCAAGATTACCACAATCCCTAATGGATGTCATGAGATCCCTGCAATACAGACTAGATCAAGGTTTTACACATAATTATGTTGATTGGTTTTTGATGCCACAAAACACCATCATTGGGGTATATGGTTGTAATTAGTCCCCTCATATTTTACCAAAATTTGCGCCTAATAGAGTATTGTTTATAGAATTTATGTGGCAAATGCTCTAGATGGAGCATGATTTGATGAAAAATTAGAAAAATGCACATTTCTACCTAATTTGACGGTATTTCAAGAATTTTCAATTGGATCAGATATGTTGGAGGAATTGTAGAGATTTATAAAAGCTAATTTTTCTCTCAGATCAGGGAAAGAGAGAATATGTGATCCAAAATGCCACATCAATAATATCTGAAGAACCCTACTCACAAAGAGGGCAATAACACATGAATTTGATCCGAAAGAGGATGTAATAAGAAACTTGGTCTATTTTGTAGATGTCTTTGAAAGAAGGAAAATATGGTTATTGATGATGAGATGGGAGGATCAAAAGAGAGGAAAAGATAATAATTTCAAGGGGTTTTTTCATGAGGAGCTAGATTTTTTGAAAAGAATGCAATTAGTCCTTGGTAAATTTGATGAATTATCTAAAAAGGCTCAAGAAGTGAAATCAGCCCCACTTCCTACACCCTAGCCACCAGCATCCACAACCTCTACATCACATACACCACCTTCATCATCAATTCATCCATCTCCTCCATCTCAAACAAATGAGCCTCCTGCCAAGAAATCGAAGATTGGGTCACTAGTGGATTATGAGTCAAGTGATAAAGAACAAGAGGCAGTATTAACTTTGGCTGAGATGAAAGAGGTTGCAGAGAAACAAAAAATCGTTGAGTCTCATGATCCCAAGATGAGAATATCAGAGGATGCTATTGATGAAATGTAGGATGATGAAATAATTATTGCTTCCCTGAGATTCATGGAGGATGATGACTTTATCCATACTAGTGAGTTCAAATATTTTTGAATAAAAATGAAGATTAAACAATTTGATGATAGACTGAATATTAACCTCATTGGAGCTTATGATTCAAAACATGCAGAAGTGCAGGCACAAACAATGGAAAAGTTAAATATTGACAATGCCAATATTACTCCTAAAGAAGCAAGGGAGGTAGTGTTGAAAAGTAACATTCTCAATACCAGGAATGGAGCTCTCCAAAGTGTTTTTGTTGGATCAAATTAGAGCTCAAGATGATCCCAAATTGGTTGCAGAATTTGATTCGAAAGGAGTATCAAGGACATGATATAATCCAACCACCCAGACCCTTGCCCTATGGATGAAATAGAAAAGAACAAGGAAGCCTAGGCTTCTAGATGTGGTGTAGGAAATGAGAGGTTCTACTCTGGTTAGAACTATGAAGGACACTACTCCCACATAAGCAACAACCATGACAATGCATTCAACAATGTTTACAAGAGATGTAGTGGAAAACATGGAATATAAGATGATAGAGTATGAGAAAAGATTCAAACTATCAAATGAGAAGATAAATAAGTTATTCATTGAAAATGTCAGATTGAAACAACAATTGCAACAAGCCACATATGTAAAATGGAATGAAATGGTTGTATATCATCCACCTACTTAAGTTGAATATCCAAAAATTCACCAATTGAAAGAAGAGGTTGAGAAAATAAAGAATCATAATATGGATGATATCAAACAACACATTTTGAGTACCTTGGAGGAAATAATTAAACAAAGAGTTGAAGTTTTAAAAGAGAAAATAAGTGGAGGTAACGAGGGCTTTAGTCATTTGGTAAAAGCTCTAGAACAGATAAATACCAATTACCCTATCTTAGAGGAATTGCAAAAATATGGCAGCCCACTTACCATATCTTAACCACTTTGTGTAAATCCACACAAACAGATCCTGATGCACCCCAAAGGTTAAAACCTACTCAAGAAATGCTAAAAGGAATCATTGATGAGCATAAGTATTTGATTGATATGAAGAATAAGGTAGAAAACATAAGGAATTCATTTGATTCAATAAAACATAGTTTTAGCCCTCTAATTGTTAGAGGTGATGGTCAACTCAAGGACGTGGATGAATGGAGAAATGAATTTGATCAAATGGTACCATAATGTTTGACACATATACAAGGTGATGGTAATATCAATCTAGAAAAATTTCATGCTCTGCTTGATGAAATTATTTCATTGGATAATGGTTATACAAAGTTCATTGTAGATGCCAGAAACTTGCTCAATAGAAGATGGAAAAGCCACCTATCAAACTTCACTGCTGTATAGGAATACAAGTGGCCGAATGATTTAACCATAAGCAAGTGGTAGGAGCAATACCTCAGTCCAGATGAAGATTAATCACTATCAAGGATGATTATCATAAAGTAAAAGCTTTGCACAGGTCTTTGGTGACTTAGGTTTTTACTTAGAGATTAACAAAATTGTCATGTGTTAGTTGTTAATTGTTTCAGTTATATTTTACATGTTAGTTAAGTTTTGTTATCAAAAGTCATGTATTTTTTTTTGAAGCTTGTTGCCTCTCCTATAAATAAGAGAGACTAGGACCAAGAAAAAAATATTAAGATAGGAGTAGATAGAAGAAGTAGGAGAATAGGGATTGATACAATGTTTACATCATAAAGGACCAAGATGCACGTGTAAAGTTTTTGATGAAGTTAATGGAAAATCTATGATTTTGTGGCTCTATGTTGGTATCAATTGTTTGTTAAGTTAATTGAAGATATTGCCAGATTGTCTCCATATTTAATATTACTCTATTGTTTAAATTGATATATCAAGCATATTTTCAATTTATCAGTGCACATTTGTTGTATCTATTTGGAATATTTAATTGGGTCTTTCAATAAAGATTAAAATCCTCTTGATTAGTCACAACAAATTTGAATTGGGTAAGTGCACCAAGATGGTTCCCAAAAAGGGGACTTAAGTGGACAACTTTTTTTTGAAATAAGGAAATATTGACCTTGGACATGAAATTGAGGATAGTTACCCTCAAAATTTTGAGATGGAACAAAAAATGATCGAAGTGCTCTGAGTCTACTTTCTAAACTACTAATTTATTTTTAAAATGGTTGAAATTAAGGGGTTCAAAAGAGGGATGTACACAAATTGGTGTTGTTTTTTTCAGAAAAACATAACATAGCAACTCTTGTACGACCCTCGTATGGTAAAATTTTTTTTAGTATTTTTAAAATCGCAATGGTTAGAAGTTAGCTAATAGTATGTAGTTAATGCACAATTTTTTTGATAATTTTTTAATGAATATTTGACTTTTTACTAATTTTCGAAGTGGAAACTTGTTGAAAAATAAAATTCTGGCTGTGCTACCCCTAAAAATTGTGGAAACTAATTGATTTTATATATATATATATTTTTTAATTTGTATAATGGAGTCTAGTTTCTAAAAATGTAATTTATTTGAAAATTTGATGAATGGTTAATTTATAACGAAAAAAATACCAAACACTGCTTTTTGGAAAAAAAGAGACATACAAACAAAAGAAATTATGGATGAAACACTTAACATTGTTAGAAAGTGAAAAAAATCACATCATTCGATAGCTAAGAGAGAACCCAAAATTACCCATGTGTTCGATTTTTTCGATATTGAACCACATGCAATCCTAACGGTGAGCACTAACTCGATTATGTGAAATATGGTAGATTTTTTAAAAGCACATCTTTGGTCGTTGAGAATGCCTTCCAAGCCTTTGGATTGGTATTCCAAGCAAAATACCAATCCTAAGGCTTGGGAATTCTCAAAGCAAGATATAATGCAAGCGCACTATAATTCGCTTGCGTTATAATGTCCTCACGTTATATCTCAATTTTGACATGGTTTTTTGCTTCTGCAGGAAACATGTCAACTAAGAGATGACACAAGCGCGTTATAACATGCTCGCATTATGTCCTCCTTTATGTTAAATGCCAATCTATTGAATGTATGAAGATATATTTGTATGTTTGTATGTCATGTATGTATGTACATATTCCTGTATGTATCAATGCATGTATATTGTATGTATGCCTGTATGTATGTAAGATTGTATCTACACATGTATGTATGTAAGCTTGTATGGATGTAGGATTGTATGTACATATGTATTATGCTTGTATGTATTTACGTATGTATCTAGAGGGAGGGAGAATTTAGAGAGAGAGAGAGTCTAGAGAGATGGAGAGGGGGTGGAAGTGAGAGTTTAGGAGAGAGGGAGTGGGAGAGAAGGGGTTGGAGTGAGAGGGACTTAGCTAGGTAGGGTGGGAGGGATATAGGGAGGTAGAGAGAAAGAAGGGGGTGGGAGAGAGAGAATTGAGAGAGAGGGAGAGAGAGAGGGGGGGAGAGAGAGACAAAGAGAAAGAGAGAGTTATGTAGCTAGGGTGCAAAAGGGAGAGAATTGAGAGTGTGAGGGGGGTGAGAGGGAGAGAATTGAGAGATAGGTAGTGAGAGGAAGTGTGAGAGAGAGGGAGTGGGAGAGAGAGGGAGTGTGAGTGATAGACCTGTTGTGCCTTTTGCACACACGCCTTGTTCGGAACGGGGACCCTCTCTTCCCTCCTTTCTATCATCAAATCCCTTTTTGATTTGCCTCGTTTTGTGTACGCATTTTATGCCCTAAAGGTCGACACATTCCCCAAGATCATATTTCAGGCCTGACCAAAGTCACCCCCTTTGGAAAATTGAAAAAATTGCTAAGTCTCGGGTTGGCTCGGGTTTCCCTTGTCAAAATGTTGTTCTGGCATTTGTGGTAGTTTTTGGGTTTCCCTTGTCGGGTTTCCCTTGCCGGGTTTCCCCTTTCAGATTTCCCTTCCGGGTTCGCTGTTTCCAGCGTTCGGTGTTCGACATCTTTTTGGACCTCAAACCCCAAAAGTCGGGTTTCCCCCTCCGGATTTCCTCTTGAGCTTCGCCATTTTCCAACGGCCGTGGCAGGACGGCTTCCCGGCCACCGGACTCCAGACCTCTCACTGCCGATTTCGTTTTGAACCCACCAACTTCACCTATTGCTGTACGGAGGAATTAAATGTTGTATTAATGGCAGTTTTTGCTATAAATTTTTTTTTTTCAGCCGTCACTATCAATTGTTCAAGTGATAGAAAAGTTTGGAGAACTTCCGGCGCCCGAACATTTTTCGCCCAGCATTTCGAGCTCCCTTTTCCACCGTTTTCCATGTGGCCATCAGTTTGCTCTTCGGTATTATGAGGTAGGTTTGCCATCCGCGCACCCTCCCCCCTTGTTTGTGAAATTCTGCATTTTGATGTATGTAAAATGTAGAATGGGTTTAAAATCAAGTAAATTTGTGCCCTCCGCTGAAAACCCATCTCTTAGAAAATCAAAAAATAATCGCTAATTGGCTAAAAATCAATCTGGAGCTTCATCTCTCCGTGGCCGTTCTTCAGAATAGCCGCCAACACCCCCGGGCCCAACCTTTCTCGCCACCGTCCGTGACTTAAATTTCAAAATTCTTCGCCTCCAAAACCCCCCTCGGACTCTGACCTCCGAAATTCCCCTCCCAGGATTCCGTTGCATCGTTGCCGTTTCGACGGCCTCGCCTGAGCGTCTTCCCGACCTCTGGGCCCCGGGCCATCGAAGTCCGTCTGAAACCTTGACAATTTGTCAAACCTGATAAAATGAGACCTTCGGGAATCCCCTCTCGGGATTCCATCCTGACTCCGCCATTTTGACGGCCGTCCCCGAGCAGCTTTCCGAAAGCCAATTCTCGGCTCCTTGAAGGTCTTCCTACTCCTAGTCAGAACCCCTTGACCAAATTCCTCCGGACCCTATCATCCAAAATTCTGTTCTCAGAATTCCATGTCGAGTTCGCCGTTCCAAACAACCTTCACGGGACGTCTTCCTGACTCCCAGATCCCAGTCCGCTGCTCGCCAAGACCAAGTTTGTATCCTCCTCTTGCCCTTGATCTTCCTCCAGATTCTGATCCTCAGAATTGCCCTCTCGAGATTCCATTTCATTGGTGCCGTTTCAGCGACAAATTCGAGATAGCTTCCCGACCTCCAGGTCTCGGTCTTCTGTTCGCCGCCTGGCTGTCCCGAGTCTTTCACCACCCTTCGGGGATTTTCCTCCGAATTTCCCTTCCCAAATTTTTGCCTCCACTTCGCCGTTTCCAATGGCTGATCAGAAACCACTTCCCAGCAACGAAAATCCAAGACCCATATTCCAATGCCCGGATTTTCGTCCTCCCTACGCCGTTTCAAATGACTTTCTTGTAGAAGGTACCCGAACTCCTAAATGAGGGACCAAATGACCTCCAAATCCAAAATGGATTTTGACCCACTTGCTAAAATCTTGTCTTCCTTCATGCCAACCTTCTATTACTCAAATCCAACACCGGGAAATGCCTTTGGGAATTTCATCCTCAATTTACCCTTTCAAGCGGCATTCTGCCAAGGGAATTCTGGGTCTGGGAACCCGAATTGCTTACCTTGCCTTCTAATGATGAATTACCAAGTGTTATGATGAAATTATTGAATACGAATAATGATTGTAGAGCTGATCTTGGTCTGCAAGAGCTTGTCTGGGACCGTTTCTTCATGTTTATGATTACTGATTCTCGTCTTTTGTGCAGGATTTATGGAATCCGGTGCATAAAATTTTGGTGCCTCCAAGGAAAAGGGGAAAGGAATAGAAAAGACACCTCGAGGCAAGGAGGATAAGAACCTAATGAAGTATAAGTTCCAAGGGGTCCCCATACAATCCAGAGTCACCTCTCTCTAGAGAGACGTCACAGATACCAACATCGGTCAAGTTGATGTTGACGAGTTCATACAGAGGGTCAGGATGAACCCAAAGACCGAAAATGCAAAACTAATAAAGAAAAGAAGAATTACTAAAGCTGCAGGCTTCTTGCCGGCCTTGGTGGCCCCAGAACTGGTAATGGCATGTGTAGAAGTATATCAAGAGGAAACCAGAACTATAGTAGACCGGGATGGAAATGTCCTTACAGACATGTCCCCATCAGGTATAATGACCACATTCCACATCCTGGCCTATGAGTGCATGGAGACCCCCACCATGGCTGAGTGCAAGGAACTATGGGAGCAGGATCCCACGGGATGCAAGAAAGTCATCAATCAATATTGGTTAAAAGATAAGCACAACAACACTGGCAAGCTTCCTCAGGAGCTTTTTCACAGCGACTTCTTTGAGGATTACCATGACCTCATAACCTTGCTAAGCCGAAGGATGAGCCTCCCTGGGGCGGCCTTCTTCCAAGAATGGATGTTCTATTTCATAGAGGAAATTCTTCATGGCAAGGGGACCGCTTTTTATTGGGGAGAGATAATCAGTGATCGCTTCCGTGAGCAGTTTACGACCGTGAAGAAGACCTCTCGGTTCTTCATGACCTCCTATTTGGTATATTCCCTTGCTAATCAACGACACTATCAGGGATTGATAATAGTACCCAGTGATCCATCAGGGGTGGAACTTAAACCATATGACAAATACACCCAACTATAGTTCAGGAATTTCAAAGGGAATTACTATCGGGTGAATGATGCATTCATCGCTCACATCATTTGGTCTCTTGGGGGTGACTTTCAAAGAAGAGTTTCTCATAGCGCTGGAGCTCTCCTCAGGTAGCATGCCTTCCTTTACATACAATTCCCAAAGTTCACATACATCTGTGCCGAAAGATTCACGGAGAGATCGAACAAGTTGCGGCGGTACCCCAATGACCGGATCATTCTATTGGAGCTGACCTAGAAGCTATGACACATTCACAACATCCTAAGCAATAAGCATTTGGCAGGCCCGATTTACCCCATTGGGCTTGGCCAAGGAATGTACAAGATTCATACCTCCCAGTGTGTGGGGTATTTAGAAAGGGAGTTGGCCGAGTACAACTTCCATCAATATACTGCTCGGCCTCGAATGGACCCATACGGGGACATCAAGAAGGCACTAGGATGAGGGTATGCCGACCTCCATAGCATCAAAGACTTTTGGGCCAACTGCAAAGATGATCTTGAGGTACAGGTGAGACATTACATGCGCATGACTGTCGTCTATGTGCGAAGGCTCAACCTGTGCCCAATTCTCGACCAGGTTGAAGAAGATGAAGACACAATGGTCGATCTAGGATACAATTCCATCGCCAATTTTCTGCTACCTGTGATTGACTGGAGTGAGCCAAAGTTTGATGATATCAACATACTCACTAGGCTTGTTGAGATCCGAATGAGGGCATGGATCGACCAACAGGTAGCCTAACTAAAACAATAGGGAGTCACCTTGAAATTCAAGGGACTCAAAGGTGAACTGAGTGGCTCTGATGTGGGAGCAGCTATCACCGTAACTGGGGAAGCATCTAGCACACCACCATCAGCTAAGACCAAGAAGAGAAAGGAGGTCAGTGAGCAGCTGCCCAAACCAAAGGTCTATGCCCGCAAGTCTTCTGAGCCAAAGCCTTCCAAGAAGAAGAGAAAAAAAACTGGAGGCATGAAGCCAATGGTGATGCCCAAAGGACCACCCCTTGGGATCATAAAAAAAGGATCTAGCTCCCTGGGGTCTCCACCTATTACGATCACTGCTGCCACCCTGCTTACTTCAATTGCAGCTTCTGCTTCCTCCCCGCCTATAGTGGACATCTCCGTCCACCTTGCCTCGTCTCCTCCAATCCTGTAGATTATTCCTGTGGATTCATCATCTGTAATGACCTTGCTAGTCTCCTCTTCTTCTATGTCTCCTTCCCTCCCCTTTGCTCCCACTGCCACGATGTCTGCCCCTAGTCTCCCTGAGTCTTTTGTGAAATATATGCAAAATGTGTCGTTTGATCTCTTAGGGATGCTCACTAATCCAATGGTTCAGGTTGCAATAGCTCAGGCTATGGCCCATGCTCCAGCTCCCCTCCCCTCTACTGAACCACCGAAGATGGAAGCTACAATGCAAATATCGGATGAGCTCGAGCGAAAACAACTAGAGACTGCAAAGGCATTGGAAGAGGAAGAATTTGAGTATCATGAACATCCACTGTTCGAATGCCACGAGATAGATGAAGTGGTGTATGAGTCCTCTAGTGAGAGTAGCGAGGAGTGAAATGCTGATTTTATAAGAGAATCAAACGACCCCAAACTTAATGCAGAGTGGCGCAAGCAACTCAAGGTAATTGAAGATAAGGAAGCCGAAGATCGGCTAACAAGAGAAGAAGAGGTTGCTGCTCAAGGTACAAAGGGCAGAAAATCCCCTATTGAGAGGAAAGACTAGACCCCAGAGCATGACAAGGAAGTATTCCCCCATGAGGACGAGCAAGGGGAGAATCCCGAAGGGCAGCAATACAGTCAGAACGAAGAGGAGGGGATGCTGAGAAAGAGGATCCACCGAAAGAGCGGTTGCATCTTGAGTCCCCCACTGGACACAAAACCCTCTGACAAGACTTCGAAGAGGAGAAAGAAGATGCGGGGACTGAAGAGAGGGCTCTTATCAGTAGAACCATTGAGCTCAAGAAAGGGGACAACGGGAGTCAAAGTAAACTACCTGGGGAGGAGCCCCAAGTGCTCGAATGGCTGTAAAGGCAACTAAAGTAGAGGACTCCCACCTTGAAGGATCCCAAGGCAAGGCTAGAAGCCATCATGGCTAGGGCACAGGTAAGCACCAAAAAGAGGGAGAAGAAACCGAAGGTCAGATCCAAGATAACCATGGATGCCTCAGGATCAAGGGCAGTGCAGATAACAACACCAATAATTGGAGAACAAGGTATAGTTTATAACGTCTCCACCATTGACTTGGGAGTGGCCACAAGAGAATAGAAGGTTGATCACCTCTAGGAGTCGGTCACCACAGTGGTACACCTTATCCAATAGGATAAGATTTCAAAGGAGGAGCTCAAGGAGCAAGTGGCCGATCTAATGACCTACATTTAACAGTGGTCATCCCCAGATGAGAAACCCACAATGTCATCCACCCCGCCTCAACTGCTATCCCAAGAGAAAATTAATAAGTTAGAAAAAAGAAGGAACTTAGACAAGACCACGGAAAACTGGTTCCGGCAGGTCTTAGACATGGGAAACACAGGCATCAATTTGGCCGTCCGAACGGCAAATAAGTTCCTTGAAGTGCAAAAGACCCTTGAGGGTATAAGGCAGATTTGTGAGGAGTTCCCAAGGAAGTACGAGGCCACCTATCCAAATATCAAGGCCATACTTTCTTTGCCAAGCGAGGTCTGGGAGAAGGACCTTGCTTTCAAGGATGATGACCACTGGTTAGTAGATGTCTGGAAGTGAGATTTCAATCACAGGAGGAAAAGACTCGAGCAAATCATTGAGCGAATAGCACCAGACATCGAATGGGCTAGGGATTCTAGAGAAGAATGCTCACGGTACATCAAATTGATGATGGGATATGAGCCACCTGTAGCCGACATCAACCCTAAGAGCATAAATCCCCACTTCTTGAAAATCATGGAAGATGAGATGTCAGTTGAAGTCACCATGGACTTCATGGGTTTTGCAGTCTGTGCCTTCATGCAATCAGAATTTTTTCAGGGATAGTATGGCTAAGTATGAGGAGGGCTCGAAGAAACTTGTCAGTAATTCCCAGGAATGGAGCTATCAAGTGCTGCGATCAGACATCTTGGAGACGGATAAGCTCCAATCACTGATCCTGAACTTTGTAGAGTATGTAGCACTGAAGAAGCGTGAAGGAAAACCTGTTATCGATGAAGAATTCCTCAAAGAATAGCTACAGCGGAAGGCAAATAGCTAAAGGGCGAAATTGCTACAGTGCTGCCACTAGAGGACAAAACAGGGAAAAGGACAAGAATGAATTTATAAATGTAATATATTTGGGGGTAGGTGAAACCCTAATGTAAAGTGAATATTGGCCACACAATTGAATTGAATCTTGGCCACTCATTTTGTTTTTTGTAAACTATAAATAGGGCTTTCCTCCTCTTATTTTAGAGAGTTGAGTTGTTGTAAAGACATGCTGCTGAAAATATAATAGAGAATACAGTCATTTTCTGGTGTATTTCTGGGTTTTCTCACATGTTTCATGATTCTTCTCCATTTAGTTAAAACTTTGCTTCCAGTTACTTTACTGTTTTAGTATCCTTAGATTGACTTTGGTAGAGTTAGTATGTTGTCTCTAGTTTTGAAGATTATTGTTGTGTGTATGCTTTCCCTATCCATACTTTTGGTCATTTGCTGATGGTATATGACCGTGGCCTAGAATTTAATTTCATTGCTGCTCATAAAACTTTATCTTTATTCATGTTTTCATGGTGAATGAATGATGAATATTTGCAGTCCCTAAAAGATAGCACAAATTTCATGATATTGTGAGAATTTTGATTAAGTGAAATTCTGTTTAAGGAAACTGTCCACAACAGGAACCTCCATGATCACTATTCATCGATAGTTGCAAGTCCGGGAAACATCTTTCTCCCTTGCCCTTTTTCTTTTTTTTCTTTTTTTAGAAACAAATTGTGTTAAGGTTCGTTGCACATGGTAAAGCCAAATCCGACAAAACAATGGAGTCCAAGACTATTGTCTGAACCTGCAACAAGGTATAGTAATTCCAAATCCGTAAGACTCCATTCATTGACCCAATTCTCCTACAGCTTTGACCACATAAGACCGCCTTGTGATTCCAGAAAAATCACACCAAACAACTGATTTATTCCAAGCCTCATCATGACCTGACACCCGAGAGACCTTGGGATAGTGTTCTGCAATTTGATTGTGGAAGATTGTCTTTCAAGAGAGGTAATACACCTACATATTACCTATGTTGTGAAGTGCATAAAAACACCATCAACAAGACCTAAGAGAGGGAGAGGGTGTGGGAGGGAGTGACCTGATGGAGGTAGAGAAAGAGGGGGGGTGGAGTGAGAGGGACTTATCTAGGTAGGGTGGGAAGGATAGATAGAGAGAGGGGAGAGAGGCAAAGAGAGAGTTACCTAGGTAGGTTGCCAGAGGGAGAGACCTGAGAGAGAGGGGGTGGGAGGGAGAGACATGAGAGAGAGGGAGAGAGGGAGTGGGAGAGAGTGGGATAGAGTGGGAGGGACATAGAGAGAGATGGATTGAGGGAGCGAGAGAGGGTGGTAGGGATTGATTGAATGAGAGTTACATAGAAAGATGGAGAGGGTAGATAGAGACAATTAGAGAGGGTAGGAGGGAGGGAGGGAGAGGTGAGATGTATAGATAGAGAGAAAGTGATAGGGGTTGAGGGTATAGGGTTGAGGGATTAATGTGGAGGACCTATAGGGTTGATGGTTTCTAGGGTATTAGGGTTTAAGGTTTGAGGGTTGAGGGAATAGGGTCGATTGTAGAGGGTATTTGGTTGAGGGTATAGGGTAGAAGGTTTAAGGGTTGAGGGTTGAAGGGTTTAGGGTTAAGGGTTTACTTGGTTGAGGGTAGATGGTTTAGGGTATAGGTTTGAGGGTATATGGTTGAAGGATTAGGTTTAGGGTCCAGTGTAAAGGGTAGAGGGTATAGGGCTTGAGGGTTTAGGGTTTAGGGTTTAGGGTTTAGGGTTGAGGGATTAAGGGTTGAGGGTTGAGAATTCAAGATTGAGGTTTTAATGTATAGGGTAGAGGGTAAATGGTAGAGGGTTTAAAGGTTTAGGGTTTAAGGGTTGAGGGTTGAGGATTGACCGTTTAAGGTTGAGGTTTGAGGGTTGAGGGTATAGGGTCGAGGGATTAGGGTTGAGGCTCCTATGTATAGGGTAGAAGTTATAGGGGTTGAGGGATTACGGGTTGAGGGTTTAGGGATTAGGGTAGAGAGTTTTATTGGATTTAAGGGTCTAAGGGTTGAGGGATTAGGGTTTAAGGTAGAGGTTATTGGGTTGAGGGTTGAGGATAGAGGGTAGAGGGTAGAGGGTTTAATATTTTAGGGTTTAAGGGTTGAGGGTTGAGGGTTGAGGGTTGAGGGTTTAGGGTTGACTATTTAAGGGTTTAAGGGTTGAGGGATTAAGGGTCAAGAGGGTTGAGGGTAGAGGGTAGAATATTGATGGTAGAGGGTAGTGGGTTTACGGGTTGAGGGATTAAGAGGTTATGGGTTAGAGGGTATAGGGTTTGAGGTATTAGGGTTTAAGGGTTGAGGGTTGAGAGATTAAGAGGGTATAGGGGTTGAGGGATTAGGGTTTGAGGGTTGAGGGTTGAGGGTTGAGGGTTGAAAGGATATATGGGTTGAGGGATTAGAGTTTAATGGTTGAGGGATTAAGAGGGTATAGGGGTTGAGGGATTAGGTTTTAAGGGTTGAGGGTTGAGGGTTGAGGGATTAATAAGGTATAGGGGTTGAGGAATTAGGGTTGAAGGGTTCAGGGTTTAGGGTTCAGGGATTAAGAGGGTATAGGGTTTGAGGGATTAGGGTTTAAGGGTTGAGGGTTGAGGATTGAGGGATTAAGAGGCTATAGGGGTTGAGGGATTAGGTTTTAAGGGTTGAGGGTTGATGGTTGAGGATTAAGAGGGTATAGGGCTAGAGGATTAGGTTTAAGGCTGAGGCTCGAGGGCTGAGGATTAAGAGGCCAGGGAGCTGAGGATTAGGCTTAAGGGTTTAAGGGCTGAGGGTTGAGGGTTGAGGGTTGAGGGATTAGGAGGGTATAGGGGTTGAAAGATTAAGGTTGAAGGGTTGAGGGTTGAGGGTTGAGGGTTGAGGGTTGAGTGATTAAGAGGGTATAGGGGTTGAGGGATTAAGAGGATATAGGGGTTGAGGGTTGAAGGACTAAGAGGGTATAGGGGTTGAGGGATTAAGGTTGAAGGCTTGAGGGTTGAGGGATTAAGAGGGTATTGGGGTTGAGGGATTAGGGTTTAAGGGTTGAGGGTTGAGGGACTAATAGGGTATATGGGTTGAGGGATTAGGGTATAAGGGTTGAGGGTTGAGGGTTGAGGGACTAAGAGGGTATAGGGTTTGAGGGATTAGGGTTTAAGGGTTGAGGTTTGAGGGTTGAGGGTTTGAGGGATTAGGGTTTAAGGGTTGATGGTTGAGGGTTGAGGGATTAAGAGGGTATAGGGGTTGAGGGATTAGGGTTTAAGGGTTGTGGGTTGAGGGATTAAGAGGATAAATGGGTTGAGGGATTAGGGTTTAAGGGTTGAGGGTTGAGGGTTGATAGATTAGGGTTTAAGGGTTGAGGGTTGAGGGTTGAGGGATTAAGAGGCTATATGGGTTGAGGGATTAGGGTTTAAGGGTTGAGGGAATAAGAGGGTATAGAGGTTGAGGGATTAGGGTTTAAGGGTTGAGGGTTGAGGGTTGAGGGATTAAGAGGGTATAGGGGTTGAGGGATTATGGTTGAGGGTTGAGGGTTGATGGATTAAGAAGGTACAAGGGTTGAGGGATTAGGGTTGAAGGTTGAGGGTTGAGGGTTGAGGGTTGAGGGTTGAGGGATTAAGAGGTTACAAGGGTTGAGGGATTAGGGATTAAGGGTTGAGGGTTTAGTGAGTAAGAGGGTATAGGGGTTGAGAGTTTAGGGTTTAAGGGTCGAGGGTTGAGGGATTAAGAGGGTATAGGGGTTTAGGGATTAGGGTTTAAGGGTTGAGGGTTGAGGGATTAAGAGGGTATAGGGGTTGAGGGATTAAGAGGCTATCTTTCTCCCCCTCTCTCCCTCCCAGTCTCTCCCAATCTCCCTCCCACTCTATCTTTCTCCCACTCTCCCACTCTCTCTTTGTCCCACTCTCCCAATATCTCCCTCCCTCTCTATATCCATCTCTCCCACTATCTATTTCTTCCCCTCTCCCTCTCCCTCTCCCTCCCTCTCTCCCTCTTTCTCTACCACTCTCTCTTTCTCCCACTCTCCACCTCTCTCCCTCCCACTCTATATTTCTCCCACTCTCCCCTTCTCCCACTATCCCACTCTCTCCCACTCTCTCTCTCCAACTATCTCTTTCTCCCCGTGTCCCTCTCCCTCCCTCTCTCCCTCTTTCTCTCCCACTCTATATTTCTCCCACTCTCCCACTCTCTCCCTCCCACTCTATATTTCTTCCCACTCTCTCTTTCTCCCACTCTCCCGCTTTCTCCCTCCCTCTCTATCTCCATCTCTCCCACTATATTTTTCTCCCCCTCTCCCTCTCCCTCCCTCTCTCCTACTCTCTCTTTCTCCCACTTACCCCCTCTCTCCCTCTCTGTATCTCCATCTCTCCCACTATCTCTTTCTTGCCCTCTCCCTCTCCATCCCACCCTCCCTCTTTCTCTCCACTCTCTCTCTTTCCTCTCCCCTCTCTCCTCCAACTATATCTTTCTCCCACTCTCCCCTTATCCCACTCTCCCCACTCTCTTTCTCCCACACTCCCCTCTCTCCTCCCTCTCTATCTCCATCTCTCCCACTATCTCTTTCTCCCCCTCTCCCTCTCCCTCCCTCTCCCCCTCTCTATCCCTCTTTCTCTCCCAATCTCCCTCTACCTCTCTCTCTCTCACACACAATCACAAAAACATAGTCACCTCTACCTCCTCTACTTTAAGGGTACATGGGAGAGATATAGAATTAGGATAGAGGGTATAGAAAAAGAGGGAGAAGATAAATATATTAAAAAAACCATATTTCATATAACACATGCACATTTTGAAGAAGTAGAGATGTTACCGTTCAAGCAAGAAATAGCGTGCTTACGTTATAAAAAAAGCACATTATTTCTTCCACTAAAAATGGTAAAAAAAATCAATATACCCATGATGTCAAGGCCCACAGTCTGCATATTCTCCTGGTTTTGTGCGTGCTCTGACAAAAAAGTAGCTTTTTGATGATGTTGTGAAGTGTGAGAGCATGTTTTTCACATTCCACCACCTTTTCCATGATCTTTCTACCACCTTTGCATGAAATAGCAGAATTTCCACATTGAAAGACATATAATATCAATTCAAGTTTGAATTCCATTGGAAAATGATATACAATTGAAGTTTGGAGGGGAACAAGCTTTTCAAAAAGTCAAATTGTCATGGAGTTTGAAGAAAGAAGAAACTAAGGCTACATAATTGGGTTGAAATCCTCCATTTGAAAGTCTGGTTTTTTAGGTATGTGAAGTCTTTACACATTTTCTTTCATTCTATTATGGTTTGCTTTCATTTTTGTTATTTTGCATATTCCATGTTCATCATTATTTGTTTGTCATTATAACCTTAGGTTGTCAATGCACATTTTTAATTACACAATTATATACACTTGCCAATTACCATTTTAAACCTGATGCAAAGCATCTACCAGGATCGAAAAATCATCAAGGGTACTTTTGACCCTAACTTAAATTGAAGAAGATCAACCAACAAACTTAGTCATCTTTTCATCAAAATCCTTCAATTTCACTTGATTTCATATTTCCACAAAACATTCGACTTGGCTTCAACTCTTTGTCAAAATAAAAAATAGACTAACCATCATAAAATTGATTGTAACATAGCATAGACCTGATTAGAAACTCAGAACCATTCAATTGAATAATGATTCACCAATTCAAGAACTCAATGCTGTAACTTACATGGAAAAATAAGAACAAATCATGGAAGGTAAATACCAAACTTTATCCAGACATCCAATGAACTATAATCAGAATGTTATTGATTAAAATAAACCAAATACACATTCCAAATATCTCACCAAAATTCATCCTTTAAGCATGCTTCCCCTAACAGTATTCCAAACCCATGGTGCAAGGGTAGCTACAACCATGTTTCAAAATCTACTTTGCTGATAGTTTGTCTTAAGGTCTTTGGGTGAGTTCAAGAGTTTTTAGATGATTTTTCATATATTTAATTGAAAATAAGGTCTAAATAGACCAATATTTCATGTATTTAGGGATATTGTGAGTTTGGTGATCAAATGTGCAAGTATGCACTCTTGCTTTAGAAAATTATCTATTTTGCCATATAATTTTTGAAGGAAAATTATTCAAATTGTAAATGGAAGTGAAAGAAAAGAGTCTAAATTTTTTATTAGGGATGGAATAAAGGTGTTTGAGTGCTCTTAGGTGTCTTGGACAACAAATTTGCATAATGTTGCTTATTTAGCAAAAGTTGTCAATGTTAGCAATTCTTAAGACAAATGAAGGTCTTGGTAGTTTACAGGTGGTTATAGGTTGGTTATGGATGTGGATCAGTTGGAGAAGAGCCTAAAATTATATTTAAAAACCTGGTATGGCCTCATTCAAGAGGTTGGTGAAGTTTGAATAAGAAAGAAACTTGCTTTTACACAGTTTTTCTGAAGATCTCACTTCTTTTTGTGTGTTTGCAGACCCTGTAGGGGTTGTACAGGCTTATTAATAGTGTGGAATTGATATTATTCCATAAAGAAATTTTCCTAATTTTATTTTCATTCCTTTGAAGAGGTTTTCATTTAACTTTGTGCTTGGAATTCATAAATTTCTAGAAATCGGGTTCTTGGACAGTCAAGGGTTTGAGGGAAATTTAATGTATTAGATGGAATGCAACCTATTATGCTCTCTATGACTTAGTGGGGTGAACATGTAGGATGTACTTAGGATTTTATTAGGAGTAGAGAAGAACAAGTTTAAAGTTTTCTCATGAATGATGCTGGTTTAAGGGGAAATACCCTATTTTCTCATAGAAAACAATGGTGCAGACCTAAGAAAGAGGGGTGAAACATTTCCAGAGGGTAGATGATGGTTCCTTTAGCTTGGGGGGACCTATACAAAGGTGTCTGGGTAGCTGGTTTTAATTGGGAAGTTGTGGAAGGTAGAGTTTTAGTAAGGAGGCCTGAAAATCCTTGTTTCCTAGGTTCTAGAGAGGGTTTTGAAATTTGTTGATGGAATGAGTACTTGGGGTCCTTGAACCTTGATAATTGTTAGTTTTGAAACCTAATACAATTTTTTTTTTCATGGAGGCCTGGTGGTGGGTTCTTGAGGGGGTCTCTTTGTAAAATTGGCTAATTTGGGCCCTAAAATAGTGAAATTTCTCATTTTGAGGAAAGTTTCTTAAAAGAGTAATATGTTGATTTTTTATATGTCAATTTTCATGATACGAAACCACCAATTTCATGATTAATTTTCCCACATAAGGTAATTACCCTACTATCCCAAGAAACCATCCAAAAC
The DNA here is from genome assembly GCA_007115665.2 of Sequoiadendron giganteum. NCBI lineage: Eukaryota > Viridiplantae > Streptophyta > Pinopsida > Cupressales > Cupressaceae > Sequoiadendron > Sequoiadendron giganteum. The sequence goes on along the minus strand of CM021100.1, from coordinate 474,621,763 downwards.
ACAAGCAAAAATAAGGATTTTCAAGGATTTCGCAACTCTGAGCCTCTCCCATTCCTCCCAAGGGTCCAAAAACCTTCCAATACCTCTGCAAAAACTTATCAAACACTCACAATTCTAGTACACTCATTGGTTTTCAGAATCACCATCATGGTTATTCACTTTCACATAGAAATGTGCTTTGGCCAGCCCAGTGCATCACTCCATTGACCAAACCCATGCTCTTCCAAACTCCCAAAAAAATTTTAAATATACATTATTATGTTACACACCAATCCAATGAGTTAAAGATCCATCATAGTCGGTGGCTTGGTGAAAATCAATACATTATAGCCTTAAACCCTTACACTGTCAAAACCTGGAAGACTTGGAGAAACGACTGAAAATATCTTCTAAAATGGTATTAAGACACCAAACCTTATTCAAGTGAAGATAAAGTCATGCATAAATTATCTCCCAAATATTAATTGCATCACACACCTGTACGGGCCTGTACACAGAGAAATAACACAAGAAAACATAGAAAATAACAAAAATCAGAGAGTTCCTTTATTTTATTTTATTCAAATCTTGAAGAGCAACCTACATTCAAGAATTTACATGATATTTTTCTTGTATCCCTTCAAATTCAACTCCCCCAATGTATCTAAATATTTTTTCAACTTCTTAACTAACTTATCTATTGACAACCTTGCCAAAAATGCAATTTTTTGCAAATGTCACTTGAGCCATATCTCCCCACTAAACACCTAGAATGAATCAAAAGAAATAAATACATATTAAGAGTGGTATCATAGAAATTATTTAACATAGATCATTATCTTAGACTCAAAAACAAAAAGATCCTTGCTTTTACCCATCTTCACATGCACCAAAAACTAGCTCCTTTTTACGCAAGAAACTAGTGGTTTATTGAAAAACACTCATCCAACCCTCACACAATATTATGAATAATTAAAATAGGTCTAAAATGGTTTGAAAAAATTCAATTCAACAAGAAACCACGCTGCCCCATTGCAAAACACACTTTAGCATATCAAAACCACTCAAAATCTCATGAAAAACTCAAAATTTCACTCTAGGGCTTCATGCCCAATACCCTTTTAGACCTCCCCTGCACACAAACAAAATTCCCTCACCTATTTATTGATGAGATTCCTTCAAATCTTCTAAATCAGTCTTTGCATCGATGTTTTCCTAAAGCGTAGACAACAACTTCTTGAATTGACAATTTTCAATCAATGGTGCTCCCGCACCATGTATGTTTCCACAGTTTGTATACATATATATGACATAAGTTGAAATTTTGTATGCTTGGCCATGCTTCCATTTTGAGCCTATCTTGAAATCATGACATGTCTTGCTACTACTTTTCTTTGAGGCATTCTGGATTGAAAAAATCCATGTCACCTTTGTCTATGCTAGGTTAACTCTTGTACAGGATGATTGTAAGTATTCTTTAAATGAAGCATTGAATGACATATATTTTTCAATTAAATTGAATGGATACATTTTTTAAGAACTAATATTCATCTCATTACCATGGTACAGATAAAATTATCTGCCATGCCAAAGAAAAAGACAAATGGCTAAAAAGTTATCTTAGCCCACTTCACACGTATCGCCCTCCGACGACATTGAAACTGTCACAAATGGAATCATCGGTCGAAATTGACCACGTATCAAATCTAGTTCAACTAGGTGATATATATACTTTCTTAGTTGTTTAAATTCCATATTGTTATCTTACTTTGTATTGTATTCATAATGTTGACTAATTTCAAGAGATTTTTTGCACATATCAATGCAGGGCATTTTTATGCAGTTATTGCAGATGAAGACAATGAAGAGGGAACAAACTATTAATTGTGTCATTGTGTTGAGGCCAAAAATAAATTGGAAGCCCCAGTTATAGATGGAGAAAACATCGAATACTCTACAAGCTCAGTTGTGGTTACTAGAACGTGGCTTAGAAGGTACCCACATTCGATTGTTAAACATTGGTTGTTTCAAGACTTTATATGCATCGTAAGATTCTTCATTACTCAAACCTTGTCATGGAATCCAATTTTTGTTTGAAAAAATATGGGGGTAGACCTTTTAACAAGACCTTGTAGAAGGTCCGTGAGTCTGACCATGAGGCAATACTTGACACAATAAAGAGTAGAGTAGACCCAAATGGTTCATTGGATTAATTTGTAAGTATATGCACATTGGTTCTTATTAATTTATACTTGTATGCACATTAATTTTTTGATTCCAATGGTATCATCTTCTTTTACTTTTCCTATTTGTAATTAACATACTAAATAGTGATTGGTGTCCCCTTGCAAAAAATGCAAATATATGAGTTATCGAAGAGAATGTCAACTAGAAAAGCAATGCGACATCCTTCTTTTGATGATCTTGAAAAATCTCAATCATGATTTTAAGCCATTAGAAAAGTGTGTGCAAATCTTGGTGAGGGAATTTCAAGTTATTCATTTAAATTTAACCTTATCATGACCAGCTATGATGTAGACATTATAAGAGCATCTGAAATTTCAACTTACTCTATTCATGAGAGGTGTTGTGTGCAATAGGTATGTTGGAATTCCCAGTGAAGATGTATGACCAGGAGTGACTAAGTTGTGAGACTTGCATGCCTATCTTTAAGTTCCTTCCATCTATTTTTATTTCATTTCCATTTTGGATGCTCTTTCTTTTCTCTTTTACTTTGCGTATTTGTAAGTAAACTAATAAATATTGATTGATCTCTCATTGCAGAAAATGTTGATTTATGAGCCAACAAAGAGAATCTCAGCCAAAAAAGCAATGAAACATCCTTATTTTGATGATCTTGACAAATCTCAATTTTTATTTCAGGCCATTATAAAAGAGCGTGTGAAGCTTAGCGAGGGAATCTCAAGTTACTCAATTGAAGTTAACCTCATAATGAGCACCTATGATGTAGACATTTAAAGAGAATCTCGAATGTATGAGTGACATTGTAAGAGATCTGTGAGAAAAAATTACCTAAGGCATTGTAATGAGATTTAATTACATAATGAGATTTACTCAAATACTGTAATTTTGGAGTTCATGTTTGGTGCAATAGCACCTTGTTCTGTAAATGCCTTCAATAGGCAAATTTACAAAATTTGAATTTTGAAATGTAAAAAATATGAAAAAGGTCATGGAAAGGTCATATATAATGTATTCAAAGTCTCAAAGAGGTCATTAGGTGATTAGAGAAGTGATATAAAACATGTAAGATTGAAAAAAATAGAGATCTTTTGTATTCTTGAATATATACAATCAATAAGGTCCCTATTTTAGTGATTTTATGAGTTTTTCCAATTGTTCATTAAGTTATACAACCTGTATAATAGTTTAAGGACTTGAATATTGTTGTTTAAATTAGAATAGTGAAGTATCTTTCATTTGAATCTATTTAGGAGGGTATCCATTGAGTTTATCATTAGTTTGAACTAATTTTTCTCAACTCGGTCTGTAAATGAATAATGACAACTCCACTGAATTTGATAGTTTAGATCAGTGTTTGGTAAGTTAGTATTAGGATGTTTTAGGTGTGTGTGTGTTTATTTGTTCAGGAGAATTCAAGAAACAAAGGTGGAGTTGCTACTAAAGGGTTTTATGATGAATTTTCAAGTGAAAAGTGTGGCTCCAAGTGGTGTTTTGAGGAAAACTTCTCAAATGACTAATCTAGATAGCTATTATTGAGTTACAACACACACTTCAAAATCAATAATGGCTGTCTTGGAACATTTGCATCAAAAATGATCTTCTTCGCTGTCCTTATTAGGCTAACAAGGCCTAATTTACAAAGGAACATACCTTTAAACATTCAACAACCCCCTTAACTTGTTGGGGAAACAATTATCATGTATCCAAACCCTCAGATCCACAATTTGTCTTAGGACAAACTCATTCCACCATGCCAAACCAAAACCCTTATTTTATGCTAGTATAAGGAGGGTTTATTGAAAGGAATGGTTCCATGCCTTACCAAAAAATGCCACTACCTTAGAACTTCTTAAAATCACTTGTAAAAACTCAAAAGACAATCACCCAACCTCTACATACAATATTTTATCAAACCCTAGGGTGAAACATCATTTTTCATGCCCTGTTTCATCAAAAATCTATAGGGGCAAAAACAAAACCCCATAAAACTTATTCCTTTTCACTTAGAAAATTATCGTCTAATTGTACAGGATTGCGTTGGGCCCCTCTATAAAAAATTCTCTCTTGGCTATCTCAGAGTGGTTCTCCCATGGCCGTGGATTTTCACGTGATGGAAAAAATGTGAAATGAAAGCAATGTAAAGTTGCAAAGTGGTGCAAATATAATTCTGCAACTTTTGTGACCAAGCAGACTATTCCAATGCATATGAATAGATATTTTTACACTAGGCATGGTCCTCTTTTGCACTGAAACACTTAGAATCGCTATGAACTACGTTCCACCGGATCGATCCCTTAAGGGTCCAAAGTGCAAAATGGCTGCAAACTTCAAAATTTTATTACTCGGATACCATGATGCTTATAAAATTATCATCTAATCCTACAAGATTGTGTTGGGCCCCTCTAAAAAAACCTCTCTCAGTTTTGGCTATCTCGGAGTGGTTTTCCTGTGGTGGCGAATTTTCACTTGATGGAAAAAGTGTCAAATTCAAGCTGTCCAAAGTTGCAAAGTTGTGCAACTTTCGCTCTGCAACTCATGTGACCAATTTTATTGTTCCAATGCATCCAAATAGGCATTTTTACACTAGGAATGGTCCTCTTTCACACCGAAACATGTGGAATCGCTCTGAGCTACGTTCCACTGGATTGATCCCTTAAGGGTCCAAAGTGCAAAATGGCTGCAAACTTCAACATGCTATTACTCAGATACCATAATACTTAGAAAACTATCATTTGATCCTAAAATATTTCATTGGGCCCCTCTACAAAAACCTCTTTTGGTTTTGGCTATTTCAGAGTGGTTTCTCCCATGGCGGCAAATTTTCACTTGATAGAGAAAGTGTCAAATTCAAGCTGTGCAAAGTTGCAAAGTGGTGCAAATTTTTCTACGCAACTTGTGTCACCAAATGGACTATTCCAATGCATCCGAATAGTTATATTTATGATAGGCATGGTCCTCTTTCACACTTAAACACTCTGAATCACTCTGAGCTACGTTCCACTGGATCGATCCCTTTAGGGTCCAAAGTGCAAAATGGCTACAAACTTCAACATGCTATTAATCAGATACCATGATACTTAAAAAATTATTATCTGATCCTACAAGATTATGTTGGGCCCCTCTAAAAAAACCTCTCTCGGTTTTGGCTATCTCAGAGTGGTTTTCTTGTGACGACAAATTTTCACTTGATGGAAAAAGTGTCAAATTCAAGCTATGCAAAGTTGCAAAGTGGTGCAACTTTCGCTCTGCAACTCGTGTGACCAAGAAGAATATTCCAACACATCCAAATAGGTATTTTTACGCAATTCATGGTCCTCTTTCACACTGAAACATGCGGAATCGCTTCGAGCTACATTCCACTGGATCGATCCCTTAAGGGTCCAAAGTGCAAAATGGCTGTAAACTTCAACATGTTATTAGTCAGATACCATGATGCTTAGAAAGTTCTCTTCTATTCCTAAAAGATTGCATTGGGACCCTCTACAAAAAACTCTCTTGGTTTCGGCTATCTCGGAGTGGTTTTCCCGTGGTGGCGGATTTTCACTTGATGAAAAAAGTGTCAAATTCAAGTTGTGCAAAGTTGCAAAGTGGTGCAAATTTCGCTCAGAAAATCGTGTGACCAAGAAGACTATGCCAATGCATCCGAATAGGTATTTTTACACTAGGCATGGTCCTCTTTTGCACCAAAACATGCGGAATCGGTCTGAGCTAAGTTCCACCGGATCGATCCCTTAAGGGTCCAAAGTGCAAAATGGCTGCAAACTTCAGCATGCTATTAATCAGATACCATGATGCTTAGAAAATTCTCTTCTAATCCTACATGATTGCGTTGAGTCCCTCTACAAAAACCTCTCTCAGTTTTGGCTATCTCGGAGTGGTTTTCTCGTGGTGGTGGATTTTCACTTGATGGAAAAAGTGTCAAATGCAAGCAGTGCAAAGTTGCAAAGTGGTGCAAATTTTGTTCTGAAACTCATGTGACCAAGATGACTATTTAAATGTGTATGAATAGGTATTTTTATGCTAGGAATGACCCTCTTTTGTACCCAAACATGCAGAATCACTCTGTGCTATGTTCAACCGGATCGATCCCTTAAGGGTCCAAAGTGCTAAATGGAAGAAAACTTCAACATTCTATTACTCAGATACTGTGATGCTTAAAAACTTCTCATCTAATCCTATAGGTTTGCATTGGGCCCCTTTGCAAAAACCTCCCTCGGTTTTGGCTATCTTAGAGTGGTTTTTCCGTGGTAAAGGATTTTTACTTGATGGAAAAAGTGTCAAATGGAAGCAGTGTAAAGTTGCAAAGTGATGCAACTTTTGTTTTGCAATTCGTGTGACCAAAACAACTGCTCCAATGTGTCCCAATAGGTAGGTTTACACTAGGAATGGTCCTCTTTCACATCCAAACACGTAGAATTGATCCGACTTGTGTTCAACTGGATTGATCCCTTATGATGGCATACAAAACAATGGAAAAGAGAAATATACAAATGATGGTTGAGAAGTCTGAGTATTCCACACAAAAAGCGTATGATCATTGGTGTAGAGCACCTTGTTCCTCCATTTGATGAAGAAGGTCTAGTTCAATGGTTTTAGTGATTATCTGATGGTGAATAGGTTGGTCAATAGGTTGTTGTGGGTATTTTGAGCATTCTTTGTCTTGAATAAGGTCAATTAAGACCATTAGGTATGTTTTAGGGTTTCTTTTGGGTCTAGTGATAAAAAATGTGAAAATTTCAATCTTGCACTAGAAGTTGTCTTTGTAGCCTTTGAAGGAAAATTTGTGAACTTGTATATGAGTGTGAAAGAATGGAGTTTTTTTGATGTAATAAGGCTATTTGTAAGCCATTGGTCTAGGTTTAGAGGTTATTAGTTGTAGTCATTAGGTTGGAGGAGTCTAAAGTTGCAAATTTGTAAGTTGCTTAAAGTAAAACAATTGAAATGCAATGGTTACTTGTTTTTGAAGTTGGTTTTTAGTTAGTTGAGGGCATGTATCGGTTAGATAAGGGTGCAAAAGACTATGTATAGCTTTCAAAGGCTCAAATGGAGGTTTTTGTTGAACTTTTCAAGAAGATATAATAAGAATTATTCACACTATTCTCTATTTTTCAGATTTTTGATACAAACTTGCTGATCCCGTACTTGGTACGGCCTATAGCTTTCCTTTAGAGTCCCAAGGATAACATGGATTTAAAGAGGGTTGAGTTGGCTTTCTTTTGGTGGTGGTTTGGTGAAAAACCATAAAGGAATAGGAGAGTTCTTATTGTTGAGTCAAGTGAATGTTGGAGTCTTAGTGGGCATATTTGAGAGAAGCTGTGTCAAATCACAACTTGTTTGAGCCACTCTGCATCACCAATGGTGCTCTGCAATTCAAAGAGTGATTGAGAGAATGTTTCTTTGTTAATTAGACTTATTCGGGGGGTCTAGGACAACGTTGAGTCCATTTCTTATTTGTATCATAAATTATAACTTGCTGTCTCCCGAGTCCATTTCGTATACAAGAAATAATATTGCAAAAAGTTGACATTTAAATCTTTCGATGGTGACACATCAAGAACATATTGAAATATTTTTATGAATCATTTCATGGAATACCAATTGAAATGCGTTTTTTTCTTTTAGATAAAGTTGTGTAGCATCAATCAATTAATATTCAAGACAAACCATGAAGGACAACAATGATCAATGCTAGGGCTAACCAATTAATAATTATACATGTGAATAAGTCAAGCATGTACATGTCAATAAGGGAAGCACAAGTATTAAAAAAAAAGTAAGCCTCAAGAAGTATACACCCGAATACATAGTATACACAAATTAATACTAAGTATATGCACGAATACATGGTATATGCATGAAAACATGTAATCCACAAAGTATACATTCGAACACATGTAAGTCACAAAGTATACATGTAAGTTGTAAAGTATACACTTGAATACATGAAACTCATATCTATTGAACCATCAATTTACAATGCAAATATGGACACCATCGATAAAAGATGTTTGTATTAACCAAATTGCCATGTAGGCATACATCAATATATGTTGATATAAGTATGAAATATATGTAAAAAATAGCCATATAGGCTTACAAGAATGCCATATAGGCATACAATGTCAAATATGTCCAATACAAAATATGTACAAAACTGCCATGTAGGCATACAATAAAGGGCTCTGGAATCAACATTGCTCTCCATGCTTTGGAAACAAAATTTCCCTTTTCTTTTCAATCGGATGGCGATAGGTCTATCACTCATTTTTGTTGCGCTCGAGGAGTGCTCTTGCTGCTCCTCCTAGTGTTTAGTTCATGGTGAAGTTTTAATTGTTACAATAAGAAGTAAAGACATGAATATATAGAAATTACATTATAAAAATGATATATTTGACAAAATAATCACTTACCGCCATCTCATGATCTCTCTCCATGAGGGATATATTCTCATGTCCATGCTCAGGCGTGCTCAAGCCTTGTATAAACCATAAAAATAGAAATTAAACTATGTGAATCAATAATGGTTTGATTTTAACTAACTAACATCTATAACTTGACAAATGTAAATTGAAATTTACTCTTTGCCTCATACCTCCCCTGTCAGAGCCATTGAGGATTGTATAGAAGATGACATACGAATCTCCATTTCCCTCATCACATTCAGAGATGTTTCGACTTGCAACATCTGAAAATAAAACAACAAATTATTCAACGTAATCAACGGTGTGCATTTAAATTACACAAATCTATTAAGTACAATTCATTAGTTAAACTCTTTATTCTATTACCGCTGTGTAGGTTTGAGTAAATCCACTGCCACTAGAAAGTGTTCCATCAAAACCTCTAATATTAGTCTATTCGACATCCAAAATTGCATATTAAATTACCATTTGTAAAACAATGCTATTAACATGTAATAAATTTATAATTGTTTACTAGTTACATACCCCAGCGATAGGTGTACTATAGAAATAAGTAGGTGGGGGTCCGGTGTATCCATTCTCAACACTGTGACCCTGTAATTTTATTAAAATCATAAAACATTTTTAGTTAATATTGCATTTCAAAATCAAAATTTAATAAATTAAATTCAATGAACATGCACTAAATTTTACCTGACTATCAATGCCATATGCCTCATGCAAAATGTGAGTTTCCCTCTCCATCTCCATAGTTGTAGATGGATCCTGTGTAGCAGCCTCCTGAGTGTCGGTGGGGTCATATGAACAAGTAGCCCCGCAAGATTGACACACTTGTGTTTGAAGGCCACCACTCGAAGACTCCCATGGATGGCTCTACAGAATAGGGCTAGTATGATGGATGAAACTCTAGGTCAAAGTGTTGATTGCCTGCAATGTCTCTATGTCAGAACTTTCCTTCATGATAGAAGGCACAACAACGTGCTCTTAAGGTGGCCTAGCGAGATTTCATTTACCTTGCCGTGTAGGATCTGACTGTGCACCGGGTCTATCTTGAGTTGACCCCCCACCTCTGCCCTAGAAATCCCTCATATCAAAATAATTTGGGATATTTTTCAATATGAACTCACTATATAGTTTCCTAAGGAAATATTGCGGGACCTCGCAATTGTTGCATGGTGGGTAATCGAAGACCATGTACCACCTATCATAAAATCGGTCTCTAATATGTTGGTGGTGGCACCAATGGATAGGAAACCTCAAGTCGCATTGAGGGTAAGATTTTGGTTTGTGTGTGGGTTGGTGAATAATGAGCACAAATCACCTTTTGTAATTTTTAAATCCTTTACATATTTATATGATAGTTTATTTGCATAATAATCCCTAGCTGCCTATCTCCTATCTTGCCATCCAGTTATTTGTTTTCTAATTGAATCTACATTTTTTAATATATCTTTCAATGAATTTGCTAGGTTCATTCTTTTTTTGGTTGAACCATTTGGATCACTTAACCTACTGATCAAATCCTTAATTTGTTTTTTGTTCTTCTCAATTTCACTCATTAAATTTTGTTGAGTGCTAGGAGGCGGTTGAGTGATTTGTGGAGGAAGTTGTTGTTGTGGTTGATTTTGATCTTGAGGATTTGGTTGGTCTTCTTGTTGAGGATCTTGAGGGTTTGTAGGTTGATTTGCATCTCCTAAAAATTAAAAAATATATATCAAATTTAACCTAAAACTAAGAAATTCAACCTAAAACTAACTAATTCAAAACAAAAAGCACATAAACCTTACCTCTCACACCTCCTCATCTCCGTGGCGCCATCGTTGTGAAGAAATAGCAATTTTTGGTGAATAATTTTTCTGAATGGCTCCTCCTAGAATGCGAGCGCCAAATATGGGGGTTTTTTCCGCGGTTAGAAGAAAAAAATAGTCGAAATGCAAATGACAAAATTTCTCTTTTTTATTTTCTTTTAACAAAGAAATAATGCGAGCACATTATAACGCGCTCACGTTATGACTTTTGAAAAGTTTTTTTAAAAGTTTCCACAAAATGGCTACCCATTTCCACGCACCCGCTCAATTATTATTTTGGATTATTAAAAAAGAATTTGATAATTACACCCTTGCCTGTTTATACAAGTTATAAAAATAAAAGTGCCAAACAGTTAGAATTATTGCTAGTTATAAGTCACTTAACTCTAATTTGTATTTGATTCCATATACCCAATAGAGCACTGGTCCCTCACATTCCATCATTTTAGTTTCATTCATTTTATCTTTTACATTTGTTAATTGAACATATTAGATTTTACATTTCTTAACTGAACATATTAAGATTAGCCTTGATATTTCTTATACAATCTATATCAAAATAAGAATTCATTTATCCACTCCCACTTGCCATTGTGCATAAATTGTTTTAGGGAATAAACACAAATCAAGTCTGCTTCATTCATATAGGTGTTCCCACCTAGGTCTAGCATCACCTAAAGAGAAGAATGCCTAAACCATTCGGCCTTGTATGTTACCCTGAAATGTACCAAGATTTTGGCAAGCTCTTGAGGTATTTAACCTATGTTTTTGAGAGCTAACAAGATGGATGAATGCAATATGATACCTCAGGAATCATTGGATACAGTCAAAGTAGAAGGGCTATTTCTAGATGGAGCATGCAAACATATGGAATTGATGATAAAACTTGAATATGAAGCTCGAATGTAGTGCATGATGCGGATACCCATACCTTGGAGGAGTATAAAAAACATCTCTCAGTGGCTAAGTCAATGTTAGGAGAAAATGAAGTATTTTATAAGTTTAATTAAGATTAGTAGTTTAATTATTTGCTAAAAGAAAATCCAAAGAGACCTTTGTTGGGTCTTCTTCTTATATATATGAAATTCAAATTGTAATATTTGATCATCATCACTTTTTAAGATTTTAATACTTTTCAGTAGTGAAAGTCTTTTTTTCTGGAGTAATACAATACTAGTAATTTTCTATTTGTGTGTGGAAGATTCTTTCATTTGGACTAGTTCACTATTGTTTATTTTCAAGCAATTAAAGGAAATGTAAAATTTATTCTAATTAATCTCCATGACCATCTTATAATTACCTCTCACTTTACTCAATCTACCTTTCCCCATCAGGTAGTCCCCTTAAAATTTGTTAATGGATTTGGGATCCCAAATGTGATCTACATGGATCTTTGCTGCGAACTTAGGAAGATATTTAGTAGTGTACACCATGGTCTGGTATATCATATATCCCTCCACCATAGAACCCACAAGATGTTCTCTTTGTCTAACCAAAGCCTTCAATAATTTCAAGTGCCTCTCAACCATCCACATTGACCTTGTGTGTACAGGTCCACACAATTCAATCTCCTCAAATTGGTGTACATGAGGTAGTGTTCTTGTGCATTGGAAAATGTTGAAGGTAGAAAATTTTGCATTTCACACATTAGACAAGGAATTTTTCTCCTCCAATAGTTTATATCTTCTTTATGGATTTCTTTAGATGATAGCCATCTACAAGTGATTCAAGGTGCAAATATATTAACAATATTTAACAAAAATATGCAGTATATTACATAACAAGTAAAACAAATGGTAAATATAAGATCTATACAACGAATTGAACAAATATTGCTACTTACCTCATGTATTATCCAAGATCATATATAACTTTCTTGACATTGTTGTCGAAGTTGTTTAGGAGAGATAGAGGTAGAACATACTGCAACAATTATAAAATGATCTTTTCATTATTTTTCCAAAACTAGTAAACATAATACACTGAAAAGTACATGTAGTATACAAATATATATAAAATATACCAGAATAATTACCTTAACGAAGGTATGCCAATCACACATTTTCATCCATGATCCAAATTCACCTTTCTTTATTATGATATTGTCTATGTTCACAACAAATCCTGTGGGAAATCAAAATTTTCATATGAATTATTTTATAGCATTTCTTTGTTGCTCCGTTAATAACCAAGGAAGGGCACTTATATTAATTTGGTCTCCATTGCTATTTAATTGAATGAAATTTTTCATTCTATGATTGGGTTCCTGAATGTCACTACAAATTTGGACAATTTTTTCTTTGTCATGCCCTCCATCCAATATTTTCCATAACGTTTGCATTATATTCTTTCCGATATGCATTGTATCAAACAAATGCACAATTTGTAGTTTCTCATAGTAGGGAAACCTACTAAATTGTCTGGGATAACATTTCAGTCCATGTGGAAGCCGGCCATTAATTCCTTGACGACCTTCATTAAGCATACAAGTTAAACAAATTAACAACGACAATCATTGTCAATTACAACATGATTAAAAAAACACAATATAAAAATATGAATTCCAAACATATCATATATGATAGACACAAAATTTGATTTGATCTATAACCTTGACAATTAATTCTATTATGTTTCAACTTCCATAGGCGAGGTGTCATTATTCATGGTTTTGATGTAGTCTCTTCTTTCCCATTGAAAATATGTTTTTAGTAGTTCAATACTTATGATTTATGTGTAGGAAGTGCCTATACCTCATCAAACACCTGCTTTCATAAACTTTTTGAATGACGAGATTTCATCTGGTTATGTGCAGGATCATGATGGGCCAAAAAGTGGCGATATGTAAGTGATATGATGGCCCATGTGGCTGACGACCTTTTTTTAACCCAAAATTGATGAAACAAAAAGGGTCTTTTTAGAATATTCTCAGCTTTCCATCAATATAAATTATTCTTTACTTTGAATTTAATAAATAATTATTAGTCATTTTTTATTTGAATTATGACTAAAGTCCCGATTGATAGGCTAATTGAAAAAAATCTATAGATTTCAAACAGTGTCACATTTTTTGAATCCAAAACATGTGTCACATTCTATTCTTTGCATACTATAGGATTAAAAAAAAAGAATTGAATTTCTTGAAGTTTTGACCAAGCTAAGGTGGTTAGACATACAAGTTTTTATATTTTTTAAAAGTTGTAATAAAAAATTCATAATTAATTATTTATTTGGGAAAAAAATACAAAAAAATATGAATCACATCATGACATGAGTCCTCTACTTATATCTAAAATCTTATTAAAAAAAAAATTCATTTTATTTTGGTTAGGGTGGTCAGACAGACACCTAATTCTTATTTTTTCCTTGAAGTTTAAGTACTACTACATTGAATTTTCAAATTTTCACCAAATAGATTTAAAAATAAAATAAAAATAGACCTAGTAGTTTAGAAAGTACATTAAATTTTCTACAGATTCTATTCTTACATATTTTTGAAATAATATAGATAACTTATTCGAATTTTTACGTCAAGTTGCTTAACTCTGATTTTTTGAATTTTCATCACCACTTAAGGGCTTGTTTTTTCGATGATCCTGTACATACCCATCTTTGGACCACAAACTGGACATGAAATTTTTCCCTTTGTTTGAAGACCTGCAAGATCATATAAAATTGGATTAAATATGTCAATTTTTATAATTATATATAATGAATAGATTATTTAAAAAACATGCATGATATCTACTTCATAAAACTAAATATCGTTAAAGTGTAGTCAAACGTTATAACATACCACAAAAATGTGTTAGCCCTAGGGCATCATGAATTGTCCATACAAGCATTGCATGGAATTGGAATTGTCTTTGTCTGATTGGTCTAGAGATGTCATACATAGTGACGCCATTCCATAGCTTTAGTAACTCGTCAATAAGAGGCTCGATATATACATTCATATATTTAACTTGGTACTTACCTAGTTGAATGAACATAAGCATTACATAATTATTATAATCATTTTACTGCAATATATATAAATTAATGTACATGACTATTAAATGAAAAAAATATAAGTCATTATGCAACAAAAAAGACAAATGAGATGCTACTACGTTACAGAAAATTGATGTAAACAAATACCTGGAACAATCATTGCCAACATTATGTGCTCCCTCTTTGTTGACATCCATGGAGGAATGTTATTATTGATACAAAAAACAAATCACACCAGGTAAATAGATCTCAGCTCTCCAAATGGATTGACATTGTCTACTACCAATGAAAGCCTGAGATTACGAGGTTCTTCTTTAAAGTATGTTAATTTTTCCTCCATGTCCCTAAATGCAGAACCGTCCACAAGCATTCAAAGAATGTAATCTCCACTTCTATTCCATGCATGGTAATCCATAAATTGTGCTAAGCTTTCACACATAAATAATCATTGCATACATGGAATAATGGGAATATAATGAAGAACTTTGCGATGCACCTTTTTTCTTAGTTAATCTATTTGATATCTACTGATATGACATTCTAGGAATTCAGTTGTAAATTCATGTTGTTTATGATATATAATATGATCATTGGGACATCATCCATTGCTTGATACTCCATTCCAATATCTTTCATAATGGTAGATAAATCTCGGTATGAGCGAGGTAAAATATTTGATGGTGGCAACAAAAAATCACCTATCAATCTACAACAATTTTTTTTTGTTAATATAAAGAATATTAATGGTACATATTTCATCCTTTATTTACTAGTGATGAACTAACAAGAAAAATAGATGAAAAAAGATGACATATATGACATACGTTAACATCCATGAGATTTGTATGTTGGATAAACCATTCATAACCTTCAAGTTCACCATCAATACTATAATAGAGAGAAGAGTTGTTTGGGAGCCTTCATAAAGGGGCTTGTATGCCTTCTCAAGTATAGGTAAATCATGAACATCATCAAAGTCATCTTGATCATCATGATCAACTGGGCCACTAAATGTGTCATGGATAAATGTATTTGTACCATCATCTTCAACTATTTTTTCTGGCGCATGATCATCTTCTTCTATAGGATCATTAACTTCATCTTCGATATTCACAACTCCATGTTCCTCCACTTGGAAAACCACATTCTTTGGGTTGTGATAATCCATATCATGTGCCCTAGGGCGCACCACCTTTATAATAATGATCATCACAAATAATCCATGATCATGATAAAGTGATTTTTTTATATATATAAAATGTTAAAATGATATAAACATTTATAAATGCAATCAATATAAAGACATATAATGAAAAACTTACCAATGGACGATAATCATGCCCCCCTTCAACATGACCATGCTGCCTACAATGTTTCTCAATTGTTGTGATTAAAAGTCTTCTCATCTTTAAGACCTTGCAATTATTGCAAGGACAATAAAATTTCCCATCACCCTTTCTTTTCAATCTAGCCCACAATCTAACAAGTATCTCTTCATTTTGTTCTACACTAATATTATTTGACATGGTTTTTCTTTACCAAGCTTGAATATTTAGATCTTCAAAAAATATCAAACTCACACTCCAATAATTTTTAATCATAGACAGGTAACAAAATCTAATCATTCTGATATTTTTCACCAAACAAATTCGGCCTATAACCTCCACAAACTGTCACAAGTATAGCAAAACACTATTGCAAGTATAGATAAATTATCAAATTTATTTATTAAAAAACATTCGTCAGAACCTCGATGAAAGCTAACCATATACTTGTCAACGCACAAATTAAGGAGGCTAACCATATGTCAGCCCACAAATCAATGGAAGGGGATGGTTGGCTTTAAGTGTATGTCAAAATAGCGACGAAAATCATGGAGTGTCGCAATTTCAACGAACATCGGGCATAATTTTTTTTTTTTTTTGAAAATTTCACATTAAATACATAGGCACCTGACGATACATCTAATTATACATCTTTCGTTGAAAAGTTTCATTGTATTTTGCAGTCAAATCAGTTAGTGAAAAATTTCTAGAGTATTTCAAATGAGAAAAGGAGTAATTCAATTGTATCAACCACTACCTATACTAGAGAGACCCTGGGAGGAGCACGGATTTTTTTCTTGGTTTACCAAGGACATAGAGGGGACATGGTTCCATATTTGTGGTGGCTGAAAGATTATCAAAGATGGCAAATTTCATCCCATGCTAGAATAATAGTGGTGTTGTTCACAACATAGAGTTATTTTTTAGAGAAGTGGTTAGATTACATGGTCTACCAAGAGGTATAATTTCAGATAGAGACACCAAGTTTGTTAGGTGTTTCTATAGGACCTTATGGAAGTAATTGAAGAATAATTTGAAGTTTAGTCTTGCACGTGCCATATGTACAGACTGATGGACAAACAAAGGTGATGAATAGAAGTTTGGATAAATTTTTGAGATGTTTAGTAGGAGATAAGACCAAGGGATGGGATTTGGTTTTACCATCTGTAGAGTTTTTTTAGTAAGAGTAATTTTCTAAATCCTCATTCTATATTGTATATAGGAGTCATCTGAGGAATTCTTTTGAGTTGAGAAAGATGAAAAAAGGATTAAAAATTAGTGATAATGTCAAGGACTTTGTAGAGAGCTTGAAGAACTTGTACAAAGAGGTAAGGACACATATTAATAAGATGAATATTTATTAAAAGGAAAAGGTAGACCATAAGTGGAGGTTTAAATAATTTAAGGTTGGAGATAAATTTATGGCTCACTTAAGAAAATAAATATTTCTTGATGGACATAAAACTTAAAAATAAAGAATATTGGACCATGCAAGATTCTAAGGAGATATGATTTAATAAATTAATATGACATGGAATTTCCAAATGGAGCTAATATTTCACTGGTATTTAACATTTTTGATTTGATAGAATATCATGAAGGAGATAGTGTGGTTGGACCAGAAGAAGAATTGTGGAATATTTTGGCAACTATTCTAGAGAAGGAAGAGATGGAAGAAATTTTAGATAGTCATGTGGGTAGAAGTACAAGAATTAGGCAGTATGAAGAATACTTGGTTATGTGGAAAGGAAGGCCTATTGAATTTTAATCATAGTTGTCCAAGGAAAAGGTTGAATATCTTGGTCTTCCTCAAACACCAGAGATATGACAAGGTCACTTCTCAAACCATCTTATGTATTTGATGCATGAGTATCCTAGGTGTAAGGGAAATATTGCATCACCCAAAAAATGTATTCTTTTGATTTCTATTTTGATTTGGTGATTAAGGGATAAAAATAGAAAGGTTTCTAGTTTTAGAAAGTTTTTATTTGAAAAAATATAGACCTAGAAATTTACCCAAAGAGGCTCTTCAAAATTGTAAACATAAACCAAGGTTAAAATTTTAGCCAAATTTCATTGATAGATAGTGAGATATTAAATTTTTTAATTTTTAATTTTTTAAATTTTTAAATTTTTTAAATTTTAAATTCTTATAAAATTTATTAAACTTGAATTTTGAACCCTTGAATGAAGATTAGGGTGGGAAAAACTAATAATAAATCTCCTAGATAAAATGTTATGGCTCTTAGATGTTGGCCTATTTTGTGTGGAAGTTACAAATTAAAAAAACCTTATTGACACCAAAGGGCTATTTATGTGCATTTTTAGCCTTTTTATCAATGGTGGGACGAAGGGAAGTTGATAAGTCATGAAGAAGGATGCAAATCAATATTTGTAGGTTGATTTGAAGAAGCAAAAGGAAGAAGGATCCATAACAAGAGAACAAAGCTAAAATGTGTTGAAGCTTGTGAGGGCTCCATCCTTTATTTTATTTTCTTATTTATGTAATGTAATATTTTTTTATTTTAATAAGAGTACTCATATATTCTTATAATAATTTTGTATGGTTGTGTTGTGTGATGGGCCTCTTCATCATAAGTTTTGATTAGTCTCTAAATTTTGCAAATCATTGACTAGAAAGATAAGGTAGCTTTGTGTGCCTTATAATATTTAATTTATATGATTAATCTTCCTTGTGTTTTCTAGATTTTATAAATCATTGATATACCAAGGGGAAATCATGGATTTCATGTGAGTATTCGATGTTAAATATGAAAAAAGGATTCCAACTTGAACAAATAAATGTTTCTTAGTTATGGAGATTCTTGAAATGTTTAAAGTGCAGAAGAAGTGTGTAGTATAAAAAATGAATTATAAAGCTAAATATTTAAAAAATCAATTAATGTGGAGTACAAAATTTAAGTGTGAATATCATTCACCCACCCCCATTTTCTTTTCATTAGTAAAAATAAATCTGCCAAATACAATATTAATTTATATAGATCTATCTACATCTTGGGAATCCATTTTTGAGGATGTACAAATGTACCATTTATTTCTAAATTTCTACAATATTGTTTTATAGGGAAAACACAAAATGGTAAATTGGGGTTTTGGGATTCATTTTAGGATGGATGAGTGATTATTCCAAGTAGAATCAGCTATTGACAAATATTTTTAGTGTGTCAACCATTGAAGTTTAGTTGCAAGATGGTAGTAGATTCTGTTGAGATTTGAAAAAGGAATATTGTAGAGAGTATTGTGAGATTCATGTGTCTATGAATATATGTATACTTTCAAAGGATCATGCAAATATAAACGAGGTTTCCTCTTCTCAAAATTGTTCTTATGAGTGTAAATATAAAATTTGTTAAATGTGAAAATGATTTGAAACTATTACAATCATTCCAATGATTATTTTATATTTACACATGGATTTATGAAACTTCATAATGCACTATTAAGTATTTTTAATCTACGATACTCAAATATTGATGCATTTTCATTCTTTGATCAAACATTCTATGCTTGGTTTCACTAAAATTCCTTATTTTTAATTGTGATTATATACCCCATTGATAGGAACTAATCTGAGAACATATCAAATTGATCAAACAATTAAAAAGAATATACAATTTAGCTAGTAATTCTATTTTAGTACAAAGTTTTGAGTAGTTCATAATTTTATACAAATATAGAGTTATTATCACAAACTTCACATGACATATACCTTGTGATTAATGTGCCTTTCCCTTACCTTGAACTCATTTCAATGATGATGAAGTTAGCTATATAGATTTATCAAGATACCTAATTTCTCTTGGCTTAGTTACAACATTTGGAGTTCATGAATTAATAAGATGGCTTTAGCTATCACCATTTTTGGTTGTCCATTTTGTTTATCAAGTCTCTAGGAATACCCTCTTTATTATAAACTAAGATCAAAGAGAAAGAGAGAATTTGTAATCTCACATATTTGGCCTAAAATCCTCCTTGATCTATGGATGAGTAGCTTTTAATTTCATGATGACAACCTTGGCCTTGAATGTGAAAATATGCTTTAGGAAGTGGAGCCATGAGTTTTGATCTTGCCAAAACCTATGTTGATAAGTATTACTATTTTAAAGTAATATTTCTAAGTGGAAATTATTATCTTATTGAGGAAGGTTCCAATGATTAGATCCCTAATGATTTTATTTTAAAAATAAAAATTATTTTGAGGAAAATATGTAACAAGATGTAACTAAATCTAGATAAGAAATCAAACCTGATCACCCTTTGAGAAAACTGATCCACTTGATAACTTACAACCCCTTAGTTAGCACACACAAAAATAAAGGAATGAATTCATGCAATAAAAATAATACATATCAACCATTAAAATAAATTCAATATGAATCCAATTATAGTGTGTTCATGTGTCTTCTTCCCTTTCAAAACTCATAAAGATTAATCATCATAGCTTAAGTATCAAATTAGGAGTGTTTGTTTTACCAAGAAACATATAGAGGTCTTTTATATAATCATGCAAATTGGTAGAAATTTCCTTTATTACTTGTACTACTTTATTACTAGCTAGGCATCCATAACTCTAATGGATTTATTACTAGTGATTCTTTCAATATTAACCCTTGATTCTAAGGCTCTTACAAAGCTAAGAATAATGTGACAAAAATTTTGAACACGAAATACATTTATTATAAAATTCAAAATTGGTAAAGGTCAAAAAATAAGAATATTTACACTCTTCTACAATTTGAGCCCTACCAATATTGGAAGGGTGATCCTAGAGGTCTTCTAAAGAATAAAAAAATTAAGTATTGAAATGAATAATTACAAAGTATGACTATGTATTTTAGCTATGATTTTTATTTATTTTTAATTGATTACTACATCCAATTTACGGACATCTTCTTTAGGCATCTAAGTTAATGGTACAATCAATGATAGATACAGTCACAAGTTCATTTAGATATATCTAGTGGAAAGTGCTTAAAACACCATTAACCTCTATGAAATATATCATACACAACTATCTAAAGATGATAATATTCATAGGATCATAACAGTTTTAGCATAAATTTATAACAATAATTATGTATAATATAAAAATAAATAAAAATATAAAATAAATAAAAGGTTTTAAATTATTTTATTGGTTTCAAATGGTGTTGGGCCCAACCATCTTCTACGACAATACTAGTGCCTACTTATACAACACAAAATTTACCTAAATGGATACCTTAATATCACTATAAACCATTACTTTTTAGATGGGTTCGATTTACTTGGATCTATCCTGTAGAGGTTAAATCCTTGAATTATCTTTATCGCTAATAATAGAATATCTACTTAATAATCCATAAATAAATTTAAAGCTTCACAAACCCATTTGTACACAATTAACATATACATAAAGTGAAACATTTTACAATACACTTTGGATAGAAACTAATAAAGATTGATACAAAACTAAAAATATGATTACTTATATTTTATTTGAATCCCTCGTAACTCTAAGAAATGCATGCAAACATATTATAAAATGAGAGTAAAGTTATGTTTTATATTGATTTTCTAAAAATTCTTTACAATACTATTCAAAATAACCAAAAAAATAAAAATTTAAGCTATATTATATATAGAGATTACATATTAAATACAACTCAAATTGGATGATCTTTTTCCATATACATGTAAAACATCTAACTCTTTATAATGAATAGAAAATTCCCTTACATAGATTTATAACTAGGTCATAAAGAATGACCAAATGAGTGTAAAAGGGGGAACCATGTGCTATTATCATCATGAATTACATCCTTTATCCTTGAAATTTCCATCTTAGGTTTGAAGAACACACCCATAATTATCAAAATTTGATCTCAAAAATCTAGAATTAAAGTACCCACCAGTGAATATCTAAATTTATGCATAAAAATCTAAACAAATCTGTAAAACTTTCTACATAAATTATCCCAAAAGATTTGAGAAATGGATCTATGTAAGAAATAATATCTTGTAATAACTCAAACATGGATATGGAATCTTCCACCATCAATTCTATGCCTTCAAGGGAATAAAAAAATGATTGAAGGTGTTCTCTAATATATGTAGGGCCAAATTAGACCATGAATGAAAACCATAACCATTTAATATTGAACGCTTGAAATACTGAGATGAGTGGGGGGGGGGGGGGTTTGAATTAGTATTCTCTAAAACAACTTAAATATTTAAGCATTCATGTCACATGACATATTCAATTTTCAGTAAGAAAGGAAAGACATGAAAACATCCATCAGAACCACATAACACATGAACACCAAATTTTTTACGTGGAAAACCCAAAAAGGGAAAAACCATAGTGAGGATTAGCTCACAATATATTATAACTAATTATAAGATATTACAAAAGTTCTCACTGTAGGTGGACTCACTGCCCACAAAAATAAGATTTGAGATAAAAGAGAGAGGTGGCACACAACCAAAATGAACCATTACAAGTGCATCTGCAACATGTTAGAATATAGTTCCACTGAAGCTTAATATACAGAGTCAACACACTTCAAATCACTCTGCTCTAACAATCTACTGTGATATACACTTGCATAACTTTCACACAATTTACATTAACAATTGTTTTATATTAACTATCCACCATATCCAACACCGAAATGATCTTATACTTATATCCATTTCATCCCAACATCAATTAGGTTGGCCTAATAGGATGTATCATGTAAAATATAACTTTTTAGCTTAGCATACACACCTCTTGCCTTAATTCAAACTTGTAATGCATAATATAGGTCAAGGTGGACCTATAATATCACCCTTAAACATATCAATACTTACTTAACCTCCATAATACCCCAAATATATTAGGTCAGCACCATTGGTGACGTAACATCAAAATTCACCAATAGAGCAACCATAAACCGACACCAAGACTTCCAAAATTTATGCCACTTGGAAAATAGGTGCATCTGACAGTTCGTAATACCTCCACAAATCTACAAGGAAAAATATTATTCCACTTTGAAGGTGGACTCATCAAAGCATATACCCTGCATTGAAAAAATTATCATTGGCAAACCAAACATTCTATCATTCATAACTTCTACACCAAAAGAAAAAACAATGTGAAAATATGGATTTAGACTCCTCTAAAATCCAACAAAATTATATTAAAACGATAGAGGAAGATTATTCAAGGCAGACTGGTCAATGCGAACCAAAATACTGGATGTCCTGTATACTGAAAATTGTGTTTTGACACTTAGTCAATTCTTGAAATCAGTTGTGTGCACAAAACCAAAGCTTCTTGAATCTAAGTGTTGGATTAACATCTTGATGAATGCTCATGCTTCACCAATTGGTCTACACATCAATCTTCATACCAAATCACAATGTTGACATCAGTGACAACATTGTATCTCCACACTGTATGACCTATGCTCATACTCATGCTCATGTTTCCAATAGACATATCAATGAAAAAATCTTTAACATTTCAACAATCTCCCATTTTGTCTTTAATGGAAACATGCAAAAATTTCTCTCCAAAACTGCTCTCCCCTTTGACATAAAGGACAAAGGGTACATACATATCTTCTGATCTTTTTCCCCCCTTTGAAATTACTCATACATACTCATGTGCTCATGTTATCTCCCTAACTAATATATACATATACATGGGAGTAGCCAAAACTCTAAAAAAAATCTTAACCAATCTTCCTCTAATAGTGCTATCCATTAGACTAGATCAAAATTTGCACTGGAAACTATCTCAACCATCCACATATATAAAGTAAAATTTGACTAATAAATCTGAAATGCATAACAAGAAAAGAAATATATACCATTAACCAGAAGAAGTGTTTGACACCTACAGTTTTGTAAGGTGTTCTTGCTAGTATTTCTTTCCTTCTTGCCATTTATTCTTGGCTATGCCAAGCATGCGAATCTGAGCTTCAAACTCTATAAGGAGTTCTTCTCCATCATCCAAAGTGCTAGGTACTGGATTTAACTTCATTAATTTTTCTACACTTATTAGGGCACCGAAGATAGGTGTATACTTTGCATTTATTAGTTCCCTAAGATGTCCGAACTATGCAATTATCTTTTCTCTTTGTTCTTGGAGTTGGAAGAATTGTTCATGTAGGCTCTCAATTGCTAACCTTTTGCTTCCATCTGTGTCAACCACCAGATCATAAGCACCAAATGCCTTATAAATTTTGGACTCAATGAAGTCCATCTCATCCTTAATGCTTTTGTTGGAGCTAGGCTACTTCATACAAAATTGGAACAACAACTTGGCTTTCACAACATAATCCAGTACATCTTTGAGATTATTCTAATTTTTTTTTTTATGTAGTGGCACACTTCTCTAATACATCAATCAATCTCTTATCATTCATATTTTTATTTATATCCTTCTCCATTTTTTCCTTCAAACCACTGAAATATTATTTAAATGAATCAATAAAAAAAAGTTAATTTCCCATACCAAACAAAGAGTTATCTATGCTTGCACCAAGTATGCTTTATTTTTGTGCACTCACTACTTCATCATTAATCTCTGAACTCTTTTGATGAGTTTTTTTAAAATTTCCTTCCAGGTAGATGTATGGAATGCATCACCTAACTCAATCTTGTGCAATGGAGAAATATTATCCATATCTACCTACCCCTGGGTATGTGTAGGATCATCATGGAGGAAAAAAGCCCTTAAGTGGCAATGAAAATTTAGAAAATCAGAGTTAGGAAACTTGATGTAAATATTTAAATAAATTATCTATATTATTTCAACAATTTGTAAGAATAAAATTTGTAGGAAATTGAATGGATTTTCTAAACTACTAGGTTTATTTAAAAAAAAATCTATTTGGTGAAAATTTGAAATTTCAATGGAGTAGTACTTAAATTTCAGGGAAAAAATAAGAAGTAGGTGTCTGTTTGACCACCCAAACCACAATAAAATGATAATAATTTTTTTTATATGATTTTAGATATAAGTATAGGACTCATTTCTCGATGTTATGCATATTTTTTTGTAATTTTTTCCAAGTAAATAATTAATTATGAATTTTTTATTACAAATTTTAAAAACTATAAAAACTCGTATGTCTGACCACGTTAACCTGGTCAGAACTTCATGAAATTCATTTTTTTTAATCCTATAGTATGCGAAGCATAAAACATGACACATGTTTTAGATTCAAAAAATGTGATACCATTTGAAAGCTATAGATGTTTTTCAATCAACCTATCAATCAAGACTTTAGTTGTAATTCAAATAGAAAATTAATAATTATTTATTAAATTCAAAGTGAAGTATAATTTATATTGGTGGAAAGCTTATAATATACTTTAAAAACCCTTTTTGTTTCATCAATTTTGGGTAAGAAAAAGTCGTCAGCCACGTGGGCCATCATATCACTTACATATCGCCACTTTTTGGCCCATCATGATCCTACACATACCCCCCTGTTGCATTGGAATCTATAGTAGATGGGAAGACACAACTAGCTAGAATTGGAGTTGTATACTCCACAAGTTCTTCAAAGAAACTTCAGAGGTATTGAATGATTCACCAACCATCTTCACTTTATCTTCTGCATCCTTCATTTCCAGATTCTTTTCCTTGTCACCAATGCGGATTTTTGATTTTTCTTCATTAGTCTTCTCAACATTATTAGGCTCTTCATTATCCTTCTTCCAATATTGGATGCATTCATAGTCTTCTACTCATCATCCACAAATTTATTTGTGCTATCCAAAGGCATACTCATCTCTAAGTTGTCTTGTACAACCTTTACATTCTTCTCTTGTTTCAAAGGAGCGGAGTTATGTCTTGTACTAGTATCCTCCTTCTGTGTCTCTCCAACATTCTCTTTTACAACAATAATTTCATCTACCAGAGGAGTGTTATCATTAGCTCCTTCTACAACATTCTCTTCCACACCTGGAAGTGTATCATCCTACACATTCTCCTCTTCTATTTAATTCTCATATTGAGCATCTTATTTTTGTGCTTCCTCTATAGCATTAACTTCCAAAGCTAGCATATCATCCTACATTGCTTCTTCACTGTATAGAGTTAGTCCTAATCTCTATACCAAATCTGCAACCTTATCCATAGTTTTGTTCTAGAGCCTCTCAAGAACATTTTGATCTCTACTCATAAGGGTAGTTACCCTTTTCTTTGTTTGAAACTCCTTGTTGTACGCTTGAGCCAATGTAACTTTATGTTCATCCGAGAGGGGTGTACTAGCCTTATCCAAAGTAAAATATCTTAAATTTTCTTCTTCATTAATGGCTTCCCATCTTCTAGAATATAAAACATTTCTCAACTCCACATACAATTATTTTTGAATATCCTTCATATTCACTTCAAAAGTTACAATATATTTTACAAATGCTTATTTTGTAGTAGCCTTATCAACATCATCTACTATAGTATATAGAGTAGAATTTTTCTCTAACATCTCATAGTCTATAATACCATTAAATAAAGCATCCAATTTCATAAGGCTATGTTACCTTAATAGAGGGGAAAACTTACCCTTCTTCTTGTTTTCTTCTGAAGTCCTTTTTCCCTTATTGGACTCTATTTTATTCTCCCTCATCTATATTTTATAGACCTTCTTCTCCTTTTAAAATTTAGCCTCACTATTAGTATCCACAATGTCAATATTTTGTTTCTTTCCACTTAATTCTCCTTGAGATGTTTCAAATTTCCTTTTCCAGACCAACTATGGTCCTTCTTCTTCTTCGTCCTCATTGTCAACATTTACTCCCAAGTATGTCTCTCTTGCTTCTTTTATTTTTATTCTTCTCCTTATAGGGCCTACTTGTTGTTTTTTTGGAGTGGCAACTTTCTACTGCTTAGATAAAGGTGTTTTATCCTTTATAGGAGCACTTGTAGACTCTTTTATTTTCTCTCCTATGATAGGAATAGTCCTAGAGGACTTTGGGGCAATTGAAGGGGTGGTAGCTTTTCTATCAGACATTCTTCTACTAGATGTTCCTTTTGGTGAACCAGACATGGCTTTAGCCTTGTCTACTTGTTCCTTTTTTAGGCCTATTACCTCCACAATATATGAATTCATCTTCTTATTAGTCTTCTTTATCTATTTTTCCTTTGATCTATATGCACTTGCATGAAATTCTCTTCGTAGGTGCCATATCTCTCTTGGTAACTGTCTCTAGGTTTTCTCAACATAAGGTTAACCAAACCAATTATTACTTTTTCTTTAACTTTATATCCATTTTTTGGGATCCACACAGTTCTAGGCTCGATAGCCTCCATTATGGAACAATCTTTGTTTACCATGAAAATACTGTCATTCTTGTATTTTTCCACCACACTTTTTGGTATCCTTTCTCTGGCCTACATATTCTTCTAAAAGGTTTTGAAAAATCTCCATAATGCAACATCATGTGAATCCACATCACCTAACCTCCTTAGGTGATCTCATATTTGATGTGCCACAAGTGTTTCCTTCAACCAAATTATATTCATTATTCTGGGAACCTCATTCAAAAATTAAAATAGTGAATTGATGATCAAAGTACCAAACTTGAAAGCATAATTTGAGTCCTTGGTATTCTACAGGTTTTCAAATTTTTCTCTCAATAACTCACACAAATCATAATTTGCACCCCTCACAACCATCTCATGTGTTGTATTAATTGTAGTTACTGACACTGAATTTTCCCTATTAGTGAAGTATAATTTATAGCTGATCACCATTGAGGCATACTTAACTACCAGATTTATAATTTATTTGATTACCAGGGCTCTCCTATCATACTTTGCACTAGTTAACTCCATAACAACCTCATTCTTTACTAACTTGAGCATCAGAGCTGGTTTGGTTGAGCCTAAACCCGTAAGAACCCTAATCACCTCTTTGTTAATCAAGTGAGGTATATCAAGCGATATAAATCTATTATGGATTTTTTTCAAGGAAAAACTTACCCATGCATCATCATGACAAAAGGTAGGTAAATAGTTTCACACATCAATCTTTTTCTCCACCAAGCTCTCGAATTATACTTTCAACTTGAAGTCATAACTGGTGAGTTCATTAACCCACACTTCACCCAATTTAGAGTGATTGTATTCTTCCAACTTAACATGAACGTATACCCTCACATATTTTGTTTGCAAAACAACATATGTGACGTGTGAAAACACACTATCTGGATCATCCACCAAGGATTTATTGGGACACCATTTGAATTTAGGTCGGGGATGAGCTACAACTTCTACAACATGTGGTGTATATATTGTGCAACAAATTCAAACCACTTTCAAAACTTAGGGTGAATATAAATTGTAAAGACCTCTTAATCTCCTTATGGTTAGGGTTTTGTGCGCAAAGAATTTTGTAATACTTCACTTCACTTTCACTACTCTTCTTCTCAAATTCTCATTTATAAATGACTTAGATTGAATCTATAATAACTTTTAAACCCTTTTAAATGTACCTAATTAACATTGAATGCAAATTTTTAAAAGTTGATAAAAACCCTAACTGTGTGCATAGTCAACTTCAAATGCTCCACAAACTTCAACAACTCAATATTTTTCATCGATTATTTTACCAATAGGTTAACCATGTCAACCTAAACCTCATTCCAATGTGTTGAAGGATCAGCACCACTCCTTTGGGAGGGGATAAACGATATTATTTTAATCCTCCCCCTAAGACAAAGCTTTCTACTTAGGTTTTAGAGGAAACATTTGCACCATATGATAGTACAGAATCAAGATTAGTCTCACTGTCTTCCTTCTTTTTATAAATCTTGTCCATATCTTTCTTCATCTCTACTGGATCAACCTTTTTCACTGTTTCATTCTTCTTTACTAGATTGTTCTTCTTCACATTCTTGATTCTGCAAAATTTGGAAATGTGCCCTATTTTATTACAATTGCAACATGTGACACCATTTCCAACAAGCTTACTTCCAGAAATTCTAGATTTGAATTTATTAGATTTATGCCCAAATCCATTGCATGCATAATAGTACCCATTAAAATATTGAAACCTCATACTATTTTTATAGCCATTCATCATTTGAATTTTGTATTCACAAGCCTTATGACTAAATGTTTTGCATGTAAAGCATTGACTAGGAAAATATTGAACATTCCAATTTATTTTTCTTCTACATTTCATAGCCTTATGTCCAAATTTATTGCAGGAATAACATAAACCATTAAAAGATAAGTACCTTTGTGCATTTGGTTGTCTGATAGGTAGTCTTTTAAAGTCTTTCCTTTGATTCCGAACCTGCTTGCCATTGCTCTTCTTTTCCTCAATCTTCTTCCATTCATTGTTCATCTCTTCAACACTTGGTGTTTGATCTACCTTCAAAATTTATCCTTTTTCAAACCCTAATCCACCTTTATCTTTATAATTCTTTTGATTTACAATCATTTCATCAAGCGTTGTAGAGCTCCTCTTGAATTTATCTTCTTAATTTTTTCCACTTTGGATCTGATCTCAAGGTTACAACTTCTTCTTCAAGTTTTGAACATTCTTTATATTTTATTTTAGTCTTAGCATTAAGAAATTATTCAACTCATTTTCCTTCTTCAACTTGTATTTTTAGATTGGTAATTGTTTCATTTTCTTGATTCAACTACTCATTAACTTTCTCATGTATTTCTCTAAATTTTTTGATTTGTTCTCTCAATTTTTTGATGCATTCATCTGCTTCCATGACATTTTCCTTCAAATATTTGTAATAAATATTAATAATAAAACCAAGAGTTGGTAATTGGTAAGGTTAGTAATTTAAGACCAGTTTTCTATCATCCTCCAAGAGTAGAAACAAAATAACATCTTATAGCCCTACAATTATTTCTAATAAATTATAACTATAATTTTCTATTACGATGTCTTAGGTTTTACTCATGGTAAGTCTTATTTGTAGATGTGTTTTATAACTACTTGTCTATGTCTAAAATCTCTTTCTATCCTATTTTGATGATACTAATCCTAGTGGCCCATTTGATAGGCCTTGGAGAATTACTTCTTGACAATTTTATTGGAAACAAAATTCCATTGTTTTAAATTATTGATAATATCTCCTAAGGGATGTAACCATTGGATGCTCAAAACTATATCTGTATCTCCTATATTCACTACATAGAAATATTCACTTATTTTATGTCTTCCCAAGTTGATACTTAGCTAATAGATCATTTGTGTGCGAGTCATAGTGAACCCATCCTCCATGACCACCTTGAATCCTTTAAAGCATTCAATTTATAAATTAATTATTTTCACTAAACCTTTGTCAATGAAATTATTGGTGACATCACCATTCAGTAGGGTAGCCACTTTATGCCCTTTCGAAATACTATAGGTTTAGAAGGGGTGATATTTGGGTGCTCTTGAAAGTGTGGCTAAGGCACCACTTCTCTTCATTGTCCTATTCTATTTTCTTATTTTGGGGTTTGAATTATTCTTAACTCAATTATTGGTCTAATATTGGTTCCAAGTTGTGTTCTTGTCCTCTTCTTGCACACCTATGTCCTACAACCCATTTTTCCCTACACACAAAACTTAATCCCTTCTTTCAAAATTCTAACAATTCTTCTGAAGTTGTGTGTGATCGAGGAGGTGTTTCTCTTTTTTATTAGTTTTCTTTGTAGGAAGGTTGGTTATGTGACCTTGAAGACATATTCTTTGAATAACTCTTTTATTTTTTTGTCCTAGTTTTTAATCTCAAGGATTTTTGGATTTCATCTTGAAGAGATGTGGGGTCAAGGGTGCTTAAAAACACATGGATTTATTCTAATAGCCCTTTGATAAATAAGTATCCTAGCCTTCTCTCGGTAATCCAAAGTACCATGATTGAGATATTTTTAAATTCATCGACACAATATTATACAACTATTTGTTGTTTCAATTGGGTTAGTTCTTTGAAGTCTCTTATAGGGTGCTCTTGATCAAATCAATATAAGAGTATTCGTGTAATTTTTTTGTAGGTTTTTATGTCTTGGTGCCCTTAGGTAATAATCCCATGATGCCACCAATCATGTGTAACCCCTTCTAAATTTAAAATGACAAATATGATAGTATTTTATTCAATCATGGGACTAAGGGAAAAATAGGTATCCAATTTTTTGACCCATGAATGTGTAGTGACCTTTCCTGATCCATCAAATTTGGGGAGAGTCATTTTACTTAGTCTTTGGTGTAAGTATTTATTTGGTCATATTTTTTCCTTTCTACAAGTATTTCATGCTCTTGTATTACAATATGCCTCAAATGGGACATTTCTCCTAATTTCAAGGTCCAGCCTTGAGTAGGCCCTAACATATACACGAAAGTAATTAATTGGTGGATTGATGTAACTATAATGAGGGCTTGTTCACAATAGTTGAGTTGAAGAATTGACTAAATTTCAAAATGAAATTTTTAGTATACATGATATCCGGTATTTTGGTCCGCATTGGTTCGCCTTGAAGAATCCTACTCAATGATTTTAATGCAATTTTTTTGGATGTTAGAGGAATCTAAATCCTTTTTTTCACATTTTTTATCTTTTGGTGTAGAAGTTATGAATGATGGTATATCTAGTTTTCTAGTGACAGTAGTTATAGTCTAGTGTATGCTTTGATGAGTTCACAATTCACTGTGAAATAATATTTTCCTTGTAGATTTGTGGAGGTATTGATGTAAGTGTTAGGTGTACCTATGTTCCAAGTGGCATGAAGTTTGGAGGTTTTCATATTGGTTTGTGGTTGCTTTGTTGGTGAATTTTTATGTTAGGTCACCAACAGTGGCGACCTAAAATATTTTGGGTATTGTGAAGGTTAAGTAAATATTGATATGTTATAATGGTGCTATAATAGGTCCACCCTGACCTATCTTATGCATTACAAGTTTGAATTAAGGCATGAGGTGTGTATGCTAAGTCAACAACTTATATTTTTCATGATACATCTAATTATGCCTACCTAATTGATGTTGGGATGAAATGGATAAAAATATAAGATCATTTTTGTATTGGATATGGTGGATAGTGAATATACAAATATTATTGATGTGAATTGTGCAAAAGTGATGGGAATGCATATCTGAGCAGAGTGATCTGAAGTGTGTTGACTCTTTATACTAAGCTTCAACTTAACCGTATTGCACCATGTTGTAGATGCATTTATAATAGTTCATTCTAGCTATGTGCCACTCTCTCTTCTATATTTTCTTCTTTTTGTAGGCACTTATTCCACTAGAATAGTGAGTCTACCAGTAGTGAGAACTTATGTAATATCTTATAGCTCGTCATAATATATTGTGAGTTAATCCTTAGTATGGTTTTTATATTTTTGGGTTTTCCATATAAAAAATCTGGTATTCATGTGTTATGTGGTTTTGATGGAAGTTTTCATGTTTTCCTTTCTTACTACAAGTTAAATATGCTATGTGGAATGAATGCTTAAATGTTTAAGTTATTCCAAAGAATACTAATTCACCCCTCCTCTCAATATTCTAAGTGTTCAACAATTGGTATCAAATATTGGTTCCTTAGAAGAAGTTTAACCACTTGAGGAAGATCTTGGAGGTTGAACACATGGCTACTAGAAGATATCCTATTCCTCTAGAATAAATTCCTTCTCTTGGGTTCAGAGAAGAAGGTTTCGTGGTTGACATGAATGGATAACTTAGAATAGCTCTCAAAGATTTGGAAAGGATTGAAAGTGAGAACAAATATTTGAAGGAAAATGTCAAGGAAGTAGATGAATGCATCAAAAAATTGAGAGAACAAATCAAAAAATTTAGAGAAAGACATAAGGAAGTTAATGAGTAGTTGAAGCAAGCAAATGAAACAATTACCGGTCTAAAAATACAAGTTGAAGAAGGAAAAAGAGTTGAAGAATGTCATAATTCTAAGATGAAAAGAAGATCTAAAGAATGTTCATCTTAGCATTAACAAAAATTAAGAAAAATAAAACACTTAAATTAAGGAGGGGTGCATCCTTTGTAAGGGGTAGAATTTTTTTATAAATGATTGTAACTATTCACCCCACCATGTAGGATATATAGGAAGGTGGAATCATTTTATAAAAGGAATCAATCAAGTGGATTGAAATAAAGGAAAATAAAAAATTGAATATAAGAGATCTATTGGAAGCAAATATTATTTTTAGCAAGAATATCACAAGGAAGCCAAAATTTAGAAATATCCCAAAAGGGGACACTACAATAAGTGAAAAATATAGATATAATATTTTAGATTTTTTTTTTATCTTAGCATTAATACATTCTTCAACTCTTTTTCCTTCTTCAACTTGTATTTTTAGACTCATAATTGTTCCATTTGCTTGCTTCATCTACTCATTAAATTCCTTATTTCTTTCTCTAATTTTTATGATTTCTTCTCTCAATTTTCTAATGCACTCATCTGTTTCCTTCACGTCTTACAATAATATAATACAATCATTGGCCAAGGAAACTTCAAAAGGACCGATGGAGATAACTAAGGGAAATATAAAATGTAGTGATTACCTATTAATAATATAAGGTAGCAATAATATAATGAATGCTTTAGGTAAACTAAAGGCAGTGGATATTACATTAACAAAAATTAAGAAAAAAGAAACACTTAAATTAAGGAGGGGTGCATCCTTTGTAAGGGGTGCAAAATATTATAAAGGATTATAACTATTCAACCCACCATGTAGGATATATAGGAAAGTGAAATCATTTTCTGAAAGACATCAATCAAGTGGATTGGAATAAAGGAAAATAAAAAAAATTGAACATAAGAGATCTATTGGAAGCAAATATTATTTTTAATAATAATCTTATAGGGAAGCCTAAATTTAGAAATATCCCAAAAGGGGAAATTACAAGAAGAGAAAAATATAGATATGATATTTTATATTTTCATTTCATCTTAGCAAATTAAGACATTCTTCAACTCTTTTTCCTTCTTCAACTTGTATTTTTAGACAGGTAATTATTTCATTTGCTTTCTTTAGCTACTCATTAACTTCCTTATGTATTTCTCTAATTTTTTTGATATTTTCTCTCAATTTTATGATGCATTCATCTACTTCCTTGACATTTTCCTTAAGATCTTTATCCTCACTTTAAGTCCTTTATAGATCTTCGAGAGCTATTCTAACTTTAGACCTTTGTAAATTTGTTCTTTTCCTTTTTCAAGATCTTTCCTTAGGGAGACAATATATTCTTCAAGCTTTGAGAATTCAAAAGTTTTGTTAATGAGATTGATATTCACACGCTCTTAAATTATTTTACCTTCTTCAACTTGAACTTTTAACTTTCCAATTTTCTTCTCTAATTTTTCAAGTTGGAACTGGAGCTCTTCATTCTTTTTCTCTTTCTTCATCCAAATAATTTAGAGTAGAAATGAGTTCTCCTTCATAATCCACTAGACAATCTTCTTTATTAAAATCAAATTCAAATTCAAATTCATAATCCTTATTTTGGAGTATGCACTCTTCTTTCAAAGAGCTCTTTTGCTTGGATACTACTTTATTCTCCATGTGTTCCAAATGCAGTATCTACCTCAACTTTTAGTCTATATCAAGGAACACTTCTCTGATAGCAATTGTTGAACACATTAGAATATGGAGGGGGGGGGGGGGTGAATCAACATTATTTAAAATTTAATCTCAAATAGCCATTGGTGAAGTTAAGTTACACGAATTAAACATTAATACACTTAATCAAAACAAGAGAGAAGACAAAAAACCACAAAAGAACATAGATAATACAAAATTTACATGGAAAATCCCACAAGGGAAAAACCATGTTGTGAAATGCTACTAGGAGCTACTATCTTAATCCAAACTCACAAGGAAATAACACATTGCAATTTATTTTTTGGCTACAACCCAAGGAAGAAACTACTCCCTAAATTTTTTTTGGGGCTAAAACCCAGGGAAGATACTACTCTCTAATTGAAAGATGGAACAACTGAAATATGATTGATTTATGGCTTCAACCACTAATAGTCATGAATTCTACACATTAGGTCTATAGCATATATTTTCATTCTCTTTTCATGCATTCATACATCTTCACACACTTCCATAATTCTCTTCACATATTTGATCTTCTATATATACATCCACACACAAGTACAAAATATAAACTCAGTCAATCATAAACAAAAAAATATGAAACTTGTGGCATGTTGAATTGCATATTTATTAGTAATATACAAAAATTATATAAAATTATTTACAAGATGAGTCAAAATGAATCATACAACATCTACAAACACTTCTTAGACTCCGCTCAATCTTGAATTAGTGGTGCACATCAACAACATACCCCAGTCAGCCTCAACAACAACATAACTTCATAAACTAACTTGAAAACTTTGTGTGCTACTAGAAAGAAGAAGGATATTCATGTGCTTCATACCTCAGGCACCATGAGACATGTTGAGTTTCCACAAAAACTCATACCCTTGATCTTTGTATTATTATCCTAGTGCAAGTATCCAAACATATGTTCTGATGAAGAATAGGCATCTAGAACCAATTATAACTATCACTTAAAAATTGAACTTACAAAGCATAAAAACACATGAAATCGCAATATAATATACAATGGACATCATTGAGTATTTCCCAAAATCCACATGGCCATAACTTCACATCCAGAGGAATGTAGAGCATTCAAACAAGCCTTTATAACCTCTTTGTGGGTATGTGTAGGATCATGATGGGCCAAAAAGTGGCGATGTGTAAGTGATATGATGGCCCATGTGGTTAACGATTTTTTTTCCAAAAATTGATGAAACAAAAAAGGGGTTTTAAAGGAGATTCTCAGCTTTCCACTAATATAAATTATACTTTACTTTGAATTTAGTAAATAATTATTATTCATTTTCTATTTGAATTACGACTAAAGTCTTGATTGATAAGCTGATTGAAAAACATCTATAGCTTTCAAATGGTATCAAATTTCTTAAATCTAAAACATGCATCACATTCTATGCTTCACATACTATAGTATTAAAAGAAAAAAAAAATGAATTTCATGAGTTTTTGACCAAGTTAAGGTGGTCAGACATACAAGTTTTTATATTATTTAAAAGTTGTAATAAAAATTCATAATTAATTATTTACTTGGAAAAAAAATACAAATAATATGCATCACATCGGGACATGACCTCTACTTATATCTAAAATCCTTTAAAAAATATTATTATTTCATTATGGTTAGGGTGGTCAGACAAACACCTACTTATTTTTCCTTGAAATTTAAGTACTACTGTGTTTAAGTTTCAAATTTTCACCAAATAGATTTAAAAAAAAAAAAACCTAGTAGTTTAGAAACTACATTCAATTTTCTATAGATTCTATTCTTACATATTTTTGAAATAATATAGATAACTTATTCAAAATTTTATGTCAAGTTTCCTAACTCTAATTTTCTAAATTTTCATCGCCACTTAAGGGCCTATTTTTCCATGATGATCCTACACATACCCTTGCACTACTAGAGCGTAGACCAGAACTTCGTCACATGTAACTTTCACTATAGAAGGATTAATGACTTGAAACCTTGGATATAACACCTTCATATCTCCATCAACATATCTTCAAAACCACATGACTAAATCTTTCTTTGCAAAAGGATGAAGACCAAAACAATGTGTCTCTATCTTAGGATATATATTGTGAATGCCTTAGACATAACTTCTAATTTTTTTCTTTGAGTGTGGTACATAAAATTGAAAATATATCAATTTAGACATACTAAAAATTTATTAGAACATGTGTAACCACCTCCACATCATGCCTAGACAACAAACTGATCCAAACACTATAATGCATACTTGCACCAACTAATATCTCTGCACATTAATTATCTTCGAAGTGTATAAAATATTCAACACACTTTTGAAATCAATGAAAACCAATGTTATCAAGATACAAGATACATTAACTAATATAGTGTAATGAAAAATAAAAATGAAAAGGTCATAGACTATATAGGGTGCTATTTGTTGCTTTACTCACAAATCAGTCTTGCTCTTCTTGACAAGAATGTTCAAAGAGTGTTGATTAAAAATTTGCAATCTGACATAAGGGATAAGATCTTGTTGATGAAATATTCATCCTTTATACATTTTTGCATGGCCATTTGTGACAATTAGAATTCAGTTAGTCAGTATGAAGAGATATCTTCATCAACTCCTACTGGGAAATCCGAATCCATACCTCAAAACAACTATCAAGCATTCAAGAAGAAAAAGAAGAACTTTATCAAGTTACACACACCTCAAACAATCAACCACATTGAACCTCAAGTTGCTTCCATAAATTTAACCCCACACAAATTTAGATAGTGAGATAAATAATTTACCTAGTTACCTAACACCCTCCATTCAATCATGTTGTAACTTTTAAACAAGAACTTAATTCAGTTGCCTCCAATTAGACCTATGGACACAACTAAACCTCTACCTCCAAGTTACAATCCGAATTACTTTTGTCAATATCACACAAGTGGACATTATACAGAGCAATGCATGCATCTTAGAAATCAAGTGTAAGACCTCATAGAATTGAATCACATCTATTTGGGTGGTGTTAATGATCAAGGAAATAAGTATGTTGCCTTGCCAAATCAAAACTTGCAAACTTTTACCAATCTAATGGCAAACCATTCATCCAACCTTGTGCAAGCTTGTGATGTTAAGAATGATGAGATGATTTTTGATAAGAATAATGACATGAATAAAGATAAAAATGATAATAAAGTGATGATGAGGATGACCTACAAGATATATTCACTCTCATAGATGTTCAACCTCGTAAGGGCCAAGCCACTTTGTTACCTGACATTTATTTCATCCATATTGATGCATCATACATGGACTCAATGCTCCTCTCTATATCAAAAAATGTATTAATGACAAGGCTATGTAACTAGGATACTCATTGATCTCATATGTGTAGAAAATGTGATCATCGAGGAATTCTTTTTTGTGCATTAACATTATCAAGATTCTTATGAACAATTGAAAGCATGGCTGAAAAATCATGATGTTTTTTCTCACCCTAAGATAGGTTTGATCACTCTTGCTCTTAAGGTTGGACCTATAAGAGAGGGGGGCCAACCATTGCAAGGCCCCAAATCATGAAAGGCCTAGAGTAGTATGGCTTCCCTAACTTACCTTAGTTTAAGGGAATGTTAGGATAGGCGGGATGAGACCGATGAGAACTATGGGGTCCTTCGATCACTCTGCAAACCCAATTGCTAAAAGGAGACTACGTGAGTCAGTTTTTATGGTTGACCCTATGTCTCTAGTAGCTCTTTGTTTGAGGATAGAAGTGTGTTTCTAGGATGATAATATGACACACTGGCATCTCTCAGGTGCGTTGGCATCTGTTTGGCCTAAAAACTAGTGATACAAGGTCTAACCTCTAAAAGGTTGACTTACAGCCTAGTTATGAGTTTCCAATGGTGCAAAATAAGACTATAACATATGAAAAATAAAAATGAATGTGATAAATTATATTACCGTAAGGGTGATGAAGATGATCTCACACAATAACCTTTTTTCCAGCTTTCTACAAGATCTCTCCACCTGCACAGAAAAAAGAGGGAAAATGTTGGGGGTTGTTTAGGGGTATGCGTCAGTCAGACCCCCATTTTGGTGTTCCAACCTCCACAGAGAACCAAGTTTTCAGTGATGTAGAAATAAAATGATAAAGAAGGGAATACAAGAAAAGTACATAAAGACACTACAAAATAGTAAAGTTCTTACTCAACCAAGTAATAGAGAATATGATTGAGGAGCTTACCACCTTCATCCAAAGCACTCAAGGCTAGTGGAGGAGAAAGATAAGAGAGACTCAAGCCTCTACTACAATGGATTCATCCTATGCTTTCTCTATTGAAGTGATGTAGTGATAGATTCTTGCTATGGAGTGTGAAATGCTACTTTAAAGCTCGTGGATGAATGAATGAATGGTCAAGAGATTGTGTCAGCTTTTGAAGAGATCGAGAGATACTGAAGAGATGAAAATGGATGAATGAGAGATGAATATGAAGAAGGAAGGTCAAGAAATGACCATATTCAGGTCGGCTAGCTAAAGGGAGGTGCTACACTTTGACTTACAATAGGAAGTGTAATGTCTTTGTAGACTCCAGTCGTAGGAATCCATCAGGGATGTAAGTGTGGTGTGCGGATATCTATGCATCGTGTGGGCATGCCTGATAGAAATTACTCCATCAACACTCAAAATAGGCACCAAGTATAATGTGAACAACAGGCTAAGGTGGAATTAATCCTCCACCTTTGGTTTTCTAAAGTGGAGAGGGTACAAGGGGAATTTGCATTAGGGGTGAAAATTCACTCCTATACATGACCAAAAAAATTATATGTATAATTCTCCATCATCTCAATGTAGAAATAATTCTGTGTGAACTTAGGCTACCCATGGCTACACTCCATGAATGTTGTCCTGTTGGTTATTCACAAGTGCAAAAAGATACCATTTGAAAATGAAATATTTATAGTGCATCACAATGGGTTTAATAATTTTGATTGATGTGGTAAATTTTCATTCGATTTATTTTAGACTCAACTATGAAACCTATCAATCCTCATGAGGATTTCATTTTCAAGTCATACCAAAAGTTTAAGGTAAACTGCATATCAAAGTTATCTCGTACCAATATTTTTGAAAATAATAACACTATGATTGTTCCTCCTCCAACACTAATTAGGGATGAACCCATGCCTGAAGAAAAGATCCTTCCAAGTAACCAAGGCAAATATTCCACAATTACTCCACCCATATTGTCTAAAATACCAAAAGATAATCAAATGATTTAGGTTTTGTGCCTCTAAAGGTAAAAAAAGTTTATAAACCTAAAGAGACAACGGTTTACCAACCCCTAGTGGTTCCTTAAATTCCTCCATTAAGGGAAGAAAAGAGGCCAATGATCAAGAAACCTACTGCTACCCCATCACAAATAGAGAACTATGCAAGAAGAAACTAAAATGCTAAATATCATAGGTGTAGGCATTGTGCTATTGCTCATCAATTGGAGGAAAAGAATAAAATAGTGCATGATAATCAAAAACCTATGCAAGCTACTCAATAATATTTACAACTTTCACCAAAATAAGACATGGAACTGAAATGATGTAAAATATAAGTAGGGGGTTTTGTAGGATATAAATATATGTGAGGGTGAGAGACCTATTTTCCTTTATTTCATTAGGAAATGAGATCCACACAATGAATTGATTATCAACCCTTAGGTGAATTAAGTCAAAGTGAGAATCTTTAGATTTCTTTATGGCTAAAGGATAGGGATCAAGGTCAAACAACACTTTGGGGAGAAGAAATAAAAATAGAAAATCAACACCAAAATGCAATATAACACTTGAAACAACAAGATTAAACCCAATATTTGAAGAACAAAAAAAATAGAATGCAGATTTGAGAAGGCTAGAAACTTCTGTACCAGTTATCAAAACTTCTTTTCAGAAGATGAACTAAGACTCATTCACCCATGGGCGAATGAGTCCAAGTATAGGGGTCACAATAATATTTTAGGAGCCTCTAGTATAGATTTGAATCTTTTGATTTGTCCAGGTTTTAGTGCCAAAAAATTAGAAATTCGATTTGTAGGTGAGATTTCATGATTTGACAACTTTAACAACTTCAAAAATTTTGTAAATATTTCTCTTCAAAAGATGTTCAAGTCTTCTTTAACCTAAATCTGTAATCACACACACAAGAGAGAAAAATGTTTTTTTTGGGTGAATAGGTGATGGGGTAGGGTTGGATGGAACACTCACTGTTCCATGCTCTAGGTCCTTGTTCTCAAGAACCCCTATGGTGTCACTCTCCACCACCTTAACCTATAGGCCCTAATGCTTGTTAGGCAACCCCAGTTCTCCTGGCCAACCCTACTATCATCTCCATTTCCCT
The DNA here is from genome assembly GCA_007115665.2 of Sequoiadendron giganteum. NCBI lineage: Eukaryota > Viridiplantae > Streptophyta > Pinopsida > Cupressales > Cupressaceae > Sequoiadendron > Sequoiadendron giganteum. The sequence goes on along the minus strand of CM021100.1, from coordinate 474,581,064 downwards.
AACCAAGCCAATCTTGGTGCTCTCTCTGCCATTCTCTCCTTAGCCCTTAATCTTCCTAAAGGCTAGCTAACTCTCCAACCTTCACTAATTCGATGCAGGGGTGTGTGATGTATCCCATGGATTCAAACCCATCCCTCTAGGGTTCTTGATCATCCACCAAGCTCCAATTCTCCATCGCTCTCACCAAACCCTCCTGTAGGGTTAAAAAGGCTACAAGCCTTGAGCCCAATTAGGTCCCCTAACCCAAGAAAAGTGGAAACCTCTCCAAAAATCTCCAAATGACCTAGGATATTTTCTTGGGATTTGTGCTTCCTATGCCCACACTTTGATGATTTTTGGGGTTTGGTGTCTATACTATTTGTACTCTGCCCTATCCATGAACTTAGCCACTTTAGGCTTGATTTTAACCAATTTCTGACCTTCTCCGAGGACAGTCAACTGTTGCTTCCTCCTTACGGTCTATCAAAGCTCCACCCTTCTTGCAAAGCCTTTGGAAGACCTCCTGCATCCACACACACCTTGGTTTGCCAAGGAATTGACACCCCTGCAACCTTAGTTCTCTACACTTTGATTTTGACTATCCTAGCTGGGGACTGCCAAGCTCGCCTAGGAACAGTCTTTGACCATAACTCCTGACCTCTTGGACATTCCTAAACCTAACCTATATACATACATGGAACCTAGCCACTATTCCCATAGTCTGTACACCTGGTACAGTGGAGGACAACAGTCTAGGAATCCATACTTGATAGTCTGCTAGACTAATCAGCAAGGAAAAGAAACAAACCTAACTAACAGTAAGCTTAAAAATGATGAAATAAGCAACCCACAAACAACACAACACTTGGAAGGACACTACCTCACATCACCCATGCTATTCAATGCCTGCAATGCACCATCAACATAGAAAACAAGAATCAAGAACCAGACATTCATAAGAACATTATGGTATTTCTCATGTGATTAGTCATTCTCCAAATTACAATAAGCTTCCAACCTCCATAACAAGTTGAGGCATCCCTTAAAAAGATTCATTAGGTGGTTACACTTCCCTTGATCGGACATAACCACCACAATGGGCCAAAAATTGCACAAATGCAATATTGTTGGGCCTTATTTCAAAATCCTAGAGAATTCTAGTGAAAAGAGTTAATGAACTCATCCATACTACCATGACCTCTAGATCATCCTTTCTCCTAACATGTTCTAACACCTCTAACTCAAAGCTAAATGGTCAACATGACCTTAAAGCATTAAAACCACACAATTTCATCCTAGGCCCACAAATTTTCCTAGTGCTACCTAATGCTTCCTAGGTGCTCTTGCACCAATAGGGGTTTGTCTTGGTCATACCTCATTTTGGTAATCAAACCTTGAATTGAAATGAAATAATGAAAGAGGGAATGAAGAATGAACAAAGATATGTTACCACTCAACAAACCCTTGAATGAAACCTTGATAATGGAGATCTTAGGAGGTATGTAACATGCATGAGATGGCTAAATTGGATGTGGATCTTTACACTTGAATCTTTCTTGAAATGACACTTTCAGTGCTTGACTTGATCATGAAACCTACATCACAATGTTAGCTCCAAAAACATGTATTATGCAAGAAGACTTTGACATGATGTATGGATCTTGAATTCTGCAATAAATATTTGATATATCTACTCTTGAATTCCCTTGATCATAAACTTTAGCTCTTATGAAGTCACATAAAAATTCTAAGTGAAACATAGTGAACCGACCTTGTTATATATAGGTATGTATCCTTAATTTCCCGAAATTTAAATATCACAAGCTAACATTGAATTATAGATTTAGAGATGTTAAAATACCACCAAAACATAATTTAAATTTAGGTCCAAAGGTCTATGGAGGACCCATTCGCCCATGGGTGAAAGGGTCCCTGGTCCCTATTCCTGGAACACACTTTGCTCAAGGTAAAGTGTTATTTTTAGGGATTAATTATTGTTGGGTTTCCCCTTCATAAAATGTAATTAATTAGGCTTGTAAATGAATTAAAGGGATAATAAAGGCAAAATTAAGCTCAATTTAATTAAGAGGGCCCAAATAAGTGTGTAAATGTAAATGGGTACATTTAACAACACTAAATTAAGGCATTATTAAGTCCAATTTAAATAAGGAGGGCCCAAACAAGTGAAAAAATGTAAACGGTTACATTTTTCTACACTACATTTAGCCCCCACTTTAGTGAGAGAATGACCCAATGTCAAAATCACACTAAAGTAGACAATCAAGATAGTTCTAATTGTACAATCGTTGGAAGGATAAGATGAAAAGGATCAAGGAGGGTGATCAAGTCCCAAAGATCTAAGATCTCATGGAAAAACCAGCAAATGTACAGGGAGACACATGCCTATGTTAAACATATATATGTATGTAGCAATGAAAAGATACTCAATCATACAACATCAAAGACTCAAAGAAAGATAAAAATGAAAATAAAGAACGGATGGAAGGATGAAGCCTTGACTATCCAACATGATGTGGAACACACCTCAATTGTTTTTCCAAAAAAATTTCAAGTGGAACTCGTTTTACACTATGTAAACAATAATGCATGCTCACACGAGCTAGTGAATTTCATTGTCCACTAGGTGAGTACCCAAGGGTGGAGATTGATAGAATCTTATTAGGCTCCCATATCATACCAAAGTTATACCTTTGATAACTTTAATAAGGCAACACACAATATGAATGACAAGATTCATAAGGTTTAGCAAGTTACATTATGCTAAACACTTATCAATGAATAAGGCACCATAGGAAAGAAAAGTGCATTAAGCTTGGTGGCCATGAAAAAGGGTTGTAAGTTCAAGCTTCATAAGGTAAGAAAGTTGCATTATGCTAAAGACTTATGAACAAAATTTAAATAGAATAAGAGATGGTCAAAGGGGTTTTTCCTAGTTCATGTAATCTCTCCTCTTAGGGAACATCATACCTAATGTATCCAAAAGAGGATAAGTATAGGATAAAGATTCACAAATTAGGGCATGCACTTCATTCCCTGTCATCAGTTTTAGGTATCAGAAGAAATCTTCTCTGGCTTCGTTGGTCTACTCAACATCCGAATTTACTCACTCAAGTACCTATTCTAGCCTTTCCTTCTAGTGATCGAAGTCTCTTTTCCACACATCCATCAACCAATGGTCATCATCCTTGAAGGGAAATTACTTTTCCAAAATTTCACTTGGCAGCTTGAGGATAGCCTCAATTTTCGGGTAAGCAGCCCCATACTTCTTTGGGAACTCAATGCAGATTCTCCTCATACCTTCAAGAGATGTTTGCACCTCCAAGAACTTGTTCGTTGTTCAAACAACAAGATTGATACATGTATTCCTAATTTCCAAGATCTGTTGGAACCAATTTTCCATGGTCTTGTCCAAGTTCTTTCTCTTCTTGAGCTTGTTAATTTTCTCTTTTGATAGCAACTATGGTAGGGTTGAGGATGTGGTTGGCTATTCATTGATAGATTAACATTGTTGTATGTAGGCTGTCAAGTTAGTCACTTGTTCCTTAAGCTCCTCAGAAACTTTGTCATGTTAAATGAGATGCACCACTGTGGTGACTGATTCCTAGAGATGGTCAACCTTATGCTCCCTAGTGGCCACTACCAAGTCGATGGTGGATATGTTATAACTTATTCCTTGTTCTCCCACCACTGACTTAGCTATTTGTATGACCCGAAATCCTAAGGCATCCATCGTTACCTTGAATGTGACCTTCGGCTTCCTCTCCTTCTTGGTGTCAATTTGGGCTCGAGCCAAAATAGCCTCCAACCTTGCCTTTGGGTCCTTTGGAGTGGGAGCCCTATTTTCTAGCTGTCTTTCCAACCAATCAGGCATTGAAGACTTTTCCCTAGGCGAATCCTATTGATCCCCTTTTTCTTCTTCTATGACTTCAATTGCCTTTTCAACGAGGGCCTCTCACGCTATTGTGTTATCCTCCTTTTCCTCATCAAAATCTTTCATGAACACTATGTGCTTGATAGGGGACTCGGTAGGTAAGGGCTCATCAAGGTTGCCTTCTTTTTCAGTATCTCCTTCTCCATCATACCCATGCTCCTCGGGTGGCTCAATCTCTAGATTGTCATAGTTCTCAGTCTCTCCCTTAGATTTATCCTCTTCCTTACCTTCTTGCCACTCATGAGGGAACACCCCTTCATCATTCCCAGGTGCATGGTCTTGTGCTTTCATTAGAGGCTTATCACCCTCCGTCCTCACGACAACAACCTCTTTTTCACCAATAGGCTATTTTTCATCCTCCTTGTCTTCAATTTCCTTGAGTTGCCTATCCCACTCAACATCGATCTTGGGATCAGCTATCTCTTCAATTATCTTTGCATTTTTGCTCTCATCACTGAAGGACTTATAGGTGACCTCATCGATTACTCGATGCTCATATATTGGGTGCTCATGATAATCAAATGCCTCCTCTTCCAATCTCTTAGTTGATTCTACTTGTTGTCGGTGATCCAACTCCTTAGAAATTTGCATGGTGGCCTCCATTGTTGGTGGCTCAGTAGGAGGAGGATGAACTAGAGTGCAGATTATTGCCCGAGCCATTACAACTTATACTGCCAGACTTTCAAACATCCTTGAGAGATCGGAGGGCACATTTTTCATGTATTTTATGGAGGACTCTGGAAGGGTGAGGATAGGAATTATGGTTGTAGTAGTGGTATTAGGAAGAGAAAATGAAGGAGACATGGAAGATGAAGAAATGGGTGAGGTAGTGGCAGAGGAGGAATCAATGAATACTACTTGCGGGATGGGAGAAGTAGAAGAAATATTGATGAAAATTTCCAGCGTAGGCAGAGAGGATGCAACTACCACGTGTTGGATAGGAGTGGGGGTAACAATAGTGGCTATGATAATAGATGAAATAAGTGGAGATTTTGGCTAAAAAGCCTCCATCTCCTCTCCCTAACGGAGAAGATCTTCCTGGATTATCGGCATTTCGGTGAGGCTACCCATTCACTTGTGTTTCTTGGGAGGTTCAACCTCTGAGGCCTTCCTAGCATACACCTTTGGGTCAGATTGCTACTTTTCAATCTCCTTTCTCTTCTTTGAATGAACTGATGAAGGGGTTAGATGTTTCTCCTATTCATGTAGTAGCTGCCCCACCGTCTGAACCAATTGGATCACTCTTGAGCCCCTTGAATGTCAAGAAAACCCTTCATTGCTTTAATTGAGCAACCTACTCATCTATCCATGCCTTCATTCGAGCCTCAGTAGGCCTAGTAAGTATGTCAAGGTCATCAACCTCTGGCTCATCCCAAGAAATCATTGGCAGTGGTAGATTGTTGATGATATTGTACCTGGGGTCGATTACAGTGCTTTCATCTTCCTCAAGCTGATCGAGCACTGGGAACAAATTCACCCTTTTCACAAAGTATGTGGTCATCTGCATATAGTGCCTCAACCGCACTTGAAGGTCATCCTTACAATCTGCCCAAAAATCCTCAACATTGTGGAGGTGGGCATACTCCTATCCAATCTCCTTTCTGACATGACCGTAAGGGTCCATTCGTGGCCTAGCCCTGTGAGATTTAAAGTGATATTCCACCGATTCCTTCTCTCAATTGCAAGCGCATTGGGAAGTATAAAGCTCATACATCCCCTAGCCGAGTGTAAGGGGATACGAGATCCCCGCTAGATTCTTGATACTCAAAATAGTGTGAATTTTGTGCAACTTCCAAGAGATTTCCAACAATATAATCCACTCATTAGGGCATTGGGGTAGGTTGTTCGGCCTATCCAAGAAGCCCTGGGCATGGATGTATGTGAACTTTGGGTACTGGATAAACAAGAAGGCATATTTTTTTAGAAACACTTGAGAATTGTGGGAGATCCTTCTCTCAAAATCTCCCTTGAGCAACCTGATGATGTAAGTGATGAATGCATCGTTTACTCTACAATAATCCCTTTTTGAAATTTTTGAACTATAGCTGAGGGTACATGTCGAAAGCCTTGAGTTCTCTACTAGGCACTTCATTTGGAACTTTGAATAACCCGTTATAATGCCTCTTATCGGCCAGTGAGTATACCAGGTAAGAGGTCATGTAGAACTTGGATGTCTTCTTGATGCTCATGAATTGATGATGAAAGCAATAATTGATTATTCCTTCCCAGTAGAACGTGGTGTCCTTTCCACAAAGAATATGCTCGATGAAATAAACCATCCATTCATGAAAATACCACATAAGGGAGGCCCATTAATTTGCTTAGCATGGTGATCAAATCATGGTATTCCTTGAAAAATTCACTATGAAAGAATTCCTGGGGAACCTTTGCAATGCTACCCCATTTGTCCTTCAACCAATACTAGTTTATAAGCTTCTTGCATCTTATGGGGTCCTCATCCCACATTTTTTTACATTCCTGAATAGTAGGTAGCTCCATCTTTCCGAAGGCAGGAATGTGGAAAGTTTTTTTTATTCTTGATGGTGACATGTCAGCCAAGAAGTTTATGTCCCTATCAATAATAGTCCTTGTTTCTGGCTAATATGCCTCTCTGCAGGCCATTACCAGCTCGAGGGCAATCAATGCGAGAGGGAAACCCTTAGCCTTGGCTATTCAACTGCTCATGATGAGTCTTGCATTATCTATTTTGGGGATTATTCTAATCCTTTGTATGAAATCATCAATATTGACATACCCAATATTTGTGTTAGTGATGTCCTTCCACTTGGTTGTGACCTTGGAGTGCAATGATAGTCCCTGGAATTGGTACTTCATCTGGTCTTTATCCTCCTTGCCTCGAGGAGCTTTGGTAGTTCTCTTTCCTTTGTCCTTGTCTTCTCCTGAAGTTTCTACACCTGATTCCATATATCCTACACACAGATTCCAAAGTCAAGTACAATCTTAACATGATGATATAAACGGTTAGCCAAATCCTTGCAAAACAAGGTTAGATTGAATAATATATCATTCAAAGGTCCTATCACTTAATTGAATCTGTCACTGAATGTTCTCCGAAAGGAAAATGAATGACCCGGGCCCTAGAGGTCGGACTTCCCCTATTAGAATGTTGTTCTAGAGGATGAATAGAGTGGGAAGAACCGAATGAGTTCCCCTGAGCTTGGATTTGGATAATGAAGGGTCCATGGGGAAGGTGATCACATTTTAGCACGTGGGTCATTGTTTGTTTTCAGATTGGAGGTCACTTAGGTCACCATTAAGGAATCCAGGGTCAAACCAAGGGAAGGCTATCAATTTTTAGCTATTTGAAAAGACACCGAAGAAACGACATTCGAGAGGAGGAGTTCCGGAGTCCAAAACCCGGGAGGCCAAAGGCTACGAAACCATGCCTTAGGAATTTTAGTCATTCAAGAGCTTGGGCCACAAGGGCTGAGAGGCTGCTGCGTGATAGCCATAGGAAATGGAAAAATGTGGATGGAAATCTGGGACCCTCGACTCGACGGTCCGGACCAAAGAAGAGATTTCTCCCTGCAACCTCATTTGCCAAAACTTGGTGGAGATTGGGATGCTAGGGTTCAAAGGTCGGAAGGATGGTTTGAGATTGTCATTTGGGATGGCCAAGATAGGATAGAGTTTCGATGGAAGAAGCCTGGTGGGCGGGGTTTGGTGGAATCGATGACTTAAATATTTCCATTAGACAATTTCGCGAGGAAGGACTCGAGACCCAAGAGCTGGAAGGTGGTCACCCGACTGGCGAAATGAACCTATAGAACGCTAGTGGCGGCCTGCAAAAGAAAGTCCACAGAATGGGCCCCAAGGGCCACTTGGAAGTGGAGGCCTTACCGAAGGTCTCGCATCAAATGATGAGTTGGAGTCCTAGACCTAAATGGGCGTGGCGAGAAGGCCATTTGGGATAGAGAAGGTGAAGCAACAATCCAAAGGTGGAGTTCCAGATGATGAAACTCGCGGGATGCTTCATTGTTTGAGGTAAGTTTGTTGTTTGAAGTTGTAATGAAAACTGATGGTCTCAGGCTCGATGGGCGTGGTCGCTTAGTTCAAAGAACAATGACAGGAAGACTAGGTTTCGATTTTGATTTTCTAAGCATGGGAGGGATGTCTCAGAGATTTTAGCATGTGGGTTTTTTGGCAAGGTGTTCCCTCCATCATATTAACACAAATTATTTATTTCCCATCCATCATTTAAACATTAAATTATGAAAAGGTGAAGTAGGCTGTCGGATGGCAAACATACCTTGCAAACCCGAAGAACAATGCTGTTGGATCCTCGAAGAATGACGAAGGCATGGATTGGGCACAAAAGGGGCGATGACACTACACTTCTCTAGAATTCTTGACATGTGAAAATGACATGTAGGACCCAATATTTATACCCCTAATCATAATTAATATCCTTAATAACTGCAGGTATGACGACTGGTGAGGTTGGTGGATTTGAATTAGGGACGGCGATGAGAATTCTGGAGTGACGTGAGGGAAATGCCATCCGAAAAATCTCACCAAGTAGGAATCCAATGGCCAAATAGGAACCAGGGTCTGAAGGATGGAAGAATGTTGGTAGACGGCTGTCCAAAATGACAAAGACTAGAAGGAAACCCAGGCAGGGAAATCTGGAGGGTCAGGCCCAGAGGGCACGACATAAAGCCATCTTTCACAAAAGTCACCGGATAGAAATCCCAAATCCAGGGTCTGGGACCCGAGGAGGCCCATACCTAAAGCCGTCCGAAAAGGCAATACAAACAAGGAAAGCCGAGAGGGGAATCCTGACGGTCTAGGCCCGAGAGGCCCCATGGATGCCAGCAAAAAGGTTTTGTTAAGGAAGCCTCAGGACTTCAGAAAATTTTGAGGGGAACTTCATGGTCAACCTAAGATGAGACTTGAGAAAATTGTTGACCATTACAGACACTAAAATGGGGGCACGTGAAACAATGTAGCCATGAAATGACTCGATAGGGCAAAAGACAAAGGGTCTTCATTCCTAACGGGGCGTGTGTGCAATAGGCACCACAAAAGATACATCAAACAAAGCAGTATAGGGGATCACATTACACACATGTAGTCACATAAAGAAAGTGAAAAAAGAAAAGAAAATAAAGACAAGACTATTAAGGCATATGTGAGTCAACTTATAGCAGGTCGTATGCATCCCAATCTTGTTTATTGTATGCGAAAGGTGGACAATGAGATAAAAGGACAATATCGAGTGCCAAACTAGGACAAGGCTATCTAACTCCTTTCTCCCACTAAGTGCAAGACAAGGATGAGATGATATAAGTTGTGAGAATATGCTCCTTGCAATATAGAAAATGATTTGCAATGAATATTAAACATGTAATAGTGAGTATGCTATGATTCTACAACTATTACATGGAAAGGAGAAAAGTTCATGTAATTTTAGTTAGGTTGGTTTCTTTTCAAATTTTCTTAATAGTTCTTGTAAATCATGACAATCATTGGTATGATGTCCAAATATTCTATGATATGCATAATATTGTCCAGTTTGATCACTTTTCTTTTTTGTTAATTTTTTATCTTTAGGTGGTAACTTGATTAATCCCCGATGTAAAAGAGTGTAAAAATCATTCTCAAACTTGGATATCTTCAATAGGGCATCTATGTATGCAAGGGGATCATGCTTCTTTTGTTTCTTGAATTTGTAACACTTATGCACTTTCTTATTTGGTTTGATAATTGATTAAATACACGATGAAGGATGAATAGTAGCATCATGATGGCCATCGTTTTCGTCTTCTAATGTCAATACCTTTTCTTTGCTAGGGGGGGTGTATTTGGAGAAATAGGTTTATCAATGATTGTGTCTTGTTTTGTCACATTGCTTCCATAAGTGAAAGGAGTATTTAAGGGTGATTGGAGGTGAGGAAAATTAATGTAATAAATGTATCTCTGATTTCACCCTCTTGAGCTAATATGTCTTTAGAAGAGTCACAAATAGAATTCTCATGATATTTAATGTTTGGTTCTTCTAAAACCACAACGCTTTCATCACAAGGGGGAGGAGTGTTGGGAGAAGATTTTTTATGATTTTCAAGTTTATCAATAGTTGTTTTCTCTTGCATGAAGGCATTTTCACAAGTGGGATATGAATAAAATTATTCAAGGTGGTGTTAATTATTTTATCCTCTTGCACTAAGAGACTGTCATAGCTAGGATAAGTTTTGCAAGAATGACCATCATTATTGTTATTGAAATTTTTCTTAGCAAAATTGTAAAGGAAGGATGCAAATATTTTGTAATTTTTAGATTAAAGCAAGATAACTTTCTGATTATGCTATGTGAATGTAGACACTTAAATAAACTTGATTGATATTATGCATCTAATTCTGATTAGCTAACACCATTTCTTCTTAAATCATTTATGCACTAACCATTTAATTAAATAATCTTTAGTATTCAATTAAAATCATTATCTTCCACTAATAATCAAATAATTAACTTTACTAGATTAATTCACCTTCTTATGACTAATATTCATCCTATTTAACTAAATCAAATCATTTAATTAAATTCCCCTAAGTCCTATCGTTTGATTGAATAAACCAAACTATTTAATTAAATGTCATAAATCCCCTAACCCACTCAAGTTGATTAATTATGAATTAATTAACTCTAATTTCTTCCTAATCATCATTACCCATTTCTCTAGCTTTTAACATCACCAAATTTAAATAAAACCATTGTCAACTAACCAAGTTGCACATGAAGCTAATTTATTCTAGTTAACTAAATACCCTATTTATCCTCACAATGGCATATTCCTAGGAATATTCCTCCCAAACACCCCTTCATTCAATTTTCCTCCAAAAAGCCTCTTACACACCCATAAATACCTCTTACAAAGGCATTTGATTCCTCTTACATGCCATATTGTCTTTTACAAGGGCATTAAACTCTCTTACATCCTCACCCACATTATCTTACACCCTCAACCATATTCATTCAATTTTGTTACATCCTCATAACTCTACACATTCTCTAAAATGTGCTCCAACTCCATCCATTAGCCTTGTGACAAGTGTCACATTCCTATTGGCTCTCATTTTAATCCCACATTCACCAATTTCAATATTTCTTCAACCCTTTACTCCTATAAGTAGAAGCCTTTTCTATTTGAGATGGATCCACAATTTGAAGCATTCTTACTATAGGCATTTTCACTCATTTTCATCACATCTTAGCTAGTTTTAATCATCGTTTGGAGTTAATCACATTAAATTGGAATAATTTACATCTTGAATATTATCAAAGGGATTGGAAAAGGAATTATTTCCACATCAAAGGAGCACCAATCCCCCTATGGGATGGAGGTTTGATCAACTAAGATGAGTTTACATGCTTTTATCTTGTGTTCTTTTATGCTTTATTCATGTTTTCTTATCTTTGTTTGATTGAGAATATCATAGGGAATGCTTTGCTTGGGTTTATAACATTACTAACCTTATTTTTTGTCTCTTATTAGCTAATTTAAGATTAAGCATTCACATTTTGGCGTTACAAAAAGGTTTGATCTTTTTTAAATTTGATAATTTGTCTTGAAAGTGATGTTTTTTTGCAACTACAGGAAGGTGATGCCACCTTTGGGTCCATACAACACCACCTCTACATATAACACCACCTTTTCTTGCACATAGAGAGTCACTTTCGAATACAACATTGCCTTTGTCACAGCATGTCACAGTCGTAGCTCTCTGTCATGCCACCTTTGCAGGAGCATCGTCTTTGTTTGTTCGACCAAATTGATAATTTTTTGCTTTTCTAACAAACCTTCACTTTTGATTCTGCACTTCCTTTTCTTTTGCTACGTTGCTTTTGTGCTCTCTTCTTGCTGTAGAGCATCACTTTTTCCTTTTACCAAAGTGTCACCTTTGGTTTCAATGCTGCCTTTGTTGCAAATATAGCACTGCCTTTATGTCTAGCGCTGCCTTTGTAGAATGAAGAGGAATATAAACTTGGGAGACTAAAATAATTTTTTAATGCTCATTGTAATAGCTTAGGATTTCCAATTCCACTTTTCATTTTTTATTTTAGGATCAACTAGCATTACTTTGGGCTGAAAATTAACCATCTACTTAAGCTTTTCAAGTTGGGGTTAAATTGAACTTAGAAATTGAATAGATGAAAATTGTGGGCTCTCTTTCACCTTTAGGGTTTAGGACCTAAATGGAGAGATACAATCTTCACACTCTTCACTCAAGAACAAACCCATGATATTTCAATGCAAAGGAGATTGAGATCTTGCAAGAGGGTTGTCCTAGGGGCTGAATGGGATCTAATGAGGGGTTCACCACCAAGTTTAGACTTGAAAAAGACAATGCAACACAATGTGAAATTCAAAACCTTGAATGACCTAGAAATATGAAAAATTGCAACAAAAGGTAATGAGATAGAAAGTGTGCACTTGGGAGACTAAAGAATACATAATGGAGGTTTGAAATTCTAGAAAATCTACTATTAATGCTGACTGGGACTCATTTGACAAGCTGGGTGAATCAATACTACTTATGAGAAAATGTGGAGACACAGGTTTCAACCAAAAGGGTATCCAGATCTGTGAAAATATTTGTCAGGCCTATACAATGGGACTCATTCACCACTTGTGGAAAATCAATCTACTTCTACTTTTTCATAAGTTTAGGACCTGATTCTATGTCGCTCAGTCTGCTCTACTCTTTTTGACTAGTTTCTAGATCTGAAACTATAAATTTCCCCCTGCAGGTCTTCTCCAAGCTTCTTTGAGACTTGATGACAACTTTGACAACTTTAGGGAATTGACAACTTTTCTCCAGCTTTTCTTCTTGAAAAATCTACAACCTAGCTGAAACCCTAGCAATAAGGTGTTGCAAATATTCTTGAAATGGTTGCAATAGATGTGGTTCTTGATTCTTTCTTGAAAGAGATAGATCTTGAATGTAATGCTTGCTTGAATCATCAACTCTACATCACAATTTTTAGCAAAATAAAAAACATGAAGAATGCAATCTTTGAAATGATGATTGACACTTGAAGAATGCTCTAAAATACTTGATAATCTTCCCTCGAATTCCTTTGAATTCTCTTGTGAGTGCTAGATGACTTGTAAACTTGCTAGGTCACTTGATTGTTTGTTAGGATAAAAATGAGTGAAAGAACCTTGTTTTTATATACTCAATTATGCAAGAATTCCTTAAATTACAACACTACAAGCTAATATCAGATCTAGGAGAATAAAATCCCACTATAAATTTGAATAAAATTTGAATTTGGGCCACATAGGACTCATTCACCCAAGGTGGAAAATGAGTCCACCTAGACCTAATTTTTGGGAATATTTTAAAAAGTGCTTAGAAAGGTGTAAAACCTATTTCTATACCAAAAGATCCAGGTGGCACCCATTCACCCAAGGTGGCGAATGAGTCCCAAATCCCTCAATCTAGGCCACACAAGCCAAAAACACCTGAATTATGATTGGTTACTGATTGGTGTAAGGATTATCCTTGAAAAGGTGCAATAAATGAGGCTTGTGGATGCAAAATAGGGCCAATTAAAGCATAAGAAAGCCCAATTATTAATGACTAGCCTAGAGAAATGTGATAGTGTGTTAGAAAAATTTATAACACTCCAAATAAGGAAAGATTAAGGCTGATTTTGATTAAAATTATGTTTATTATGCTTGGTTATATGATAAAACACTAGAAAAGTGTGAAAGTGAGTTACAATACTTCACAACACTTTAGAAAGGAACCATTAAATTCAATTAGTTCACAAGGGCCCAAGACCTAATGTGAATGTGTTATCCACATTACAACACTAAATCAAGGAAAAATTAAGCCAAAATCCACAAGAAGGACCCAAACGAGTGTGAAAATGTCAAAGGACACATTTTTCTACACTACAAAAAATTACTAGATATTGCTGTGTGGGATAAAATTGAACAAGACAAACTCACATTCAGTTTGGTGCTTAAAACAAACTTATATTTTCTTTTAGGGTTAAAATTAACAAGTGTTTTCCATGTCTTTTTGTTTTCATCTTCATCATTGAGTGTGTATGCTCTTCTCTTGTGCCACTCGGTGATCTTGAGAATAAAAAGCATTCCTTTGACATTTTGTATAACCACCCACATATTTCTATCTGGATTTAAAATGAATCCCATGCTAGTGTAAGGAAAAGGTGTTGTGTATGCTCTCTCATTGCACTTCGTGCAATCTGGGAGATTGAAAATAACATACTTCCTTGCCTTTGTGTATCTTTAGAGGGCCTTTCACCCTACTTCAAAAGGTGGGAATGACCCAAATGGTACTAAGATAAAGCGAAGCTCTTTCAAATTGCTATATGAAAATATGTTTTTGACTAAAATCATAAACAACAGGTGTGAATATGTCATATCAACAATGTCACCCTTAGTGTCTGAGTGACACATCAAAATCCTTTCTTAGGAAGGGATTGGGAGGCCTCTTGATTGAAATAATCTTGAGCTAATCTTAATGTGTGTATGGCCACCTTGAACAAAAGCCCTTAATAATAAGCAATTTATTAGAAGCCAAAAACCTTTATGCTTGTAGGTGCAGGAACAGTCATTCTAAAGCTACCCCACATTTTACTATTCATTATTGAAATAGGAAAATCCTTACGATGTTTAGATCTTCAAGATTTGAGATTTGGTGGTCCTGAGAAGTGTGTGTTGTGGAGGGGATCCAATCTCACCAAATCTCTAACTGTTTGATTTGTCTTAGTGTTTGGAGAAATCCGAGTGGGGACTCAACAAGTAGTATCTCTTCAGCCTAGGATTGTGCATTTCACAAGTCAATTGAACACATTGATTAATTCCAAAACATTGAAACAAAAATTTAACAATCATAAAAAATTTAAACCCTTTGGAAATAGTGAATACCTTTGAAGAGTCAAATTATTATTTCTTTTCCCTAAGGATTTTATTCTTAGAGGCTTCTAAATACTTGGTCTCGTATCTCAATTCAATCTCTTCAAAGTCAACCTAGGGAAACTATGGCCTTGAATATTTTAATTTCACATAATGGACCTTGTGGAATCAAAAAGAGCTAAGACATAGACATTTAGTTTGAAATTTAAAAAAGACTAGTTGATGTGGTAAAAAGAATTCATTTAATCAAGATAAAAAGATAATTGAACCCCACACATGTGTTTGTCTTCATAATTCCCTGCAAATTCAAAATTCCAAAGCGAATGTCTACATGCCATCACTTCAAACTTAGGTATCACACTCAAAAAGCTATAAGAAGACACATTATAAGACGTAACCTAATACAATATTGCAAAATAAACAAGAAGGTAATAAGGTTTTAAAGACTTATTTCATTGAATAATCCAAACATGTATGCTCAGTATGAATCCTTAATTTAAGTCAAACATTGATCTTTTGGATTTGAACACTTTACAGGGAATACAATGATCTTTAACACGTTGGTCTTGTAAAATGAAGTCCTTCTAGGTTCATCCAGGATCAAAACCAACACCTTCATTTATGAAAACATTTATCAAAACCCATGTCACAAACAACTTTTAAAACTTCAAAACAATAATCTATGCTAGAATTTTGGTAAATCCTTAGACCAAAATCAAAATAATCTTGTTTAGTTAGGTGTGTGGGAATGAATCCTTTCTCATACACTTAGTTAAATTAGCACCTCTTTTTGACAAGTTCATATTAAGATCACATCTAACATCTTAGGATCTACAAGTTCATTATCCAAATCAAACCAATCAAAATAAAAAATCCTAAGGTCTAGTATTTTTCCAAAGTTCTCAAAAGTTGTAACATCCATATCATTCACCCCTCATTTATCACATCATAATTTGATCCTTAAATATCCTAGAATCTCTTTTTGTACCTAAATTTTAGATCAACCAAAGGAGTTAAAGGTTCATCCTACACATTCCTAAAAGTTGATCCCAATTTTATGGTCCAAACAAGGTCTCAAAACAAGAATATCATGGAGCAAAACAAAGAAACTTCAACCACAAGTGATTTGAGTCAAAATGAATTGAACCCTAGGGTATTTACCAACCCTCCAGCTAATCCCCCTCAGCTACCACAAGATCTTCAAGAGGGAGGATTTCACCACCAATTACAAAGAGATATCCCAAGATGAAATACTTGAACTAGTCCAAAGTATCAAAATTCTCAAACTTGTGAACATAATTATGAGACTAAATCCACCCAATACATGTTGGCATTGGAAAAAGAAGGGGCTAAACTCCTTTCTGATTTTGATGTAAGCACCATTGTGGAACAAAATTTAGTGAACATCCCACAAATATCATTTGTAATATCATTTCCAAGAATCATCCAATCAATTATTCAACCATAATCATCTCACACACCAAGCAAACCTATGATCACCGAAGGAAGCTCATTACTCCAAGCCCTCCAAGGGCACCCACTTCTCAAAAATCAAAACTTGGAGGCCAACACAATATTGGGTATGCTAAACGCCATCCCACAAGACCCTAAAAATCCATATGTGCCACTTATCTTCCAAGACTCGAACGTATCATCCACTTTTCATGCCACACATGCATTTTCCCTTGATACACAAGGTTAAACCTCACAAGGAAAAATGGACTTATTTGGACAAGTAGGTACTTTAAATTCTTCATCCTCACTTCCATAAGGAAATAGTCACAAATCTACCTACCATTCCTTATCATGACACCATCATCTACACCAATCCAAGGTATAGGATAGATCCCATCATCAAACACATCAATCCAAAATTAACCAAAATAAGTCAACCCCCCAAACACAAATCAAATTAATGTATCCATCATACCAAATCATCAAAACTTGCCACTGATATCACAACACCAAGTGGCATCATCCCAAATCTCTAAACTAATGATCACATAATCAAAAACACCTCAAAGTCTAGTCTCTCAAGGGCTAAGCACATCAAGTATGATTCCAAATCCAACATATATTAGCCAACCCCTCATCATTACACAAAAACCACCTCAAAAAGTGCCCCAACAAACTGTTATCACACCATATCACACCATTCCTAAAAATCCCCCACCTCCACCTCTAAATCTCAATGCAAAAAATTAGTATAGTATCACATTGCAATCAACACAACAAGCTTACCAAAAGGCCTTACAATAATTACAAGCTTAACAAGCTCAAGCAAAAACTCAAGCACAAGAATAAGCACAAGAGAAATATTTTCTATAGTAGAAATAAGCCGCACATTAGGCACAACAATAAGTGCAAGCTCAAGCTCAAGCTGAAGCCCAAGCACAAGCTCAAGCCCAAGCCCAAGCTCAATATTAAGTGCAACAAGGGAAAGCACAAGCCTTGTTACAATAGCAATCCCATCAAAAATCCTTACTACAACATGCACAACAAAAAGAATTTATAGCACAACAACAAACAACAAAACAACAGGCTCAACAAAAGACACTATTAGCACAACAACAATAGAAACAAGCCCAACAACAAGTGTTATTGGCACAAAAACAAAAATAATACCAACAATAATTTCTCACACAACAAATCTTCAAACAAAATTTCATGAACATGCAACAAAATGCCTTGAACCTTAACATGTAAGCCACCCCATCCTTCACCCAAGAAACCATACCATCGCAAAACATGTACATCCCACCGCCCGATCCATAAAATGACCTTTCCAGAGAGGTCAAACTACTCTCATAGAAAATACAAGACATTCAATTCAAAAAATCAAAGAAATCACACACTCAACGAGATTTGTGCCCCTATCCATTTGATAGGAACATTGCTATGGCTCCAGTCCCTCCAGGATTCAAAATACCAAAATTCGATAAATACTGAGGGAAAGGAAATCCTCAGGATCACATTAGATAATTCCATGTACATTGCATGGAAGTAGCTTATGATGATTCCTATCTAATGCAACTCTTCCCTCGAAGCTTGGATTAACTAGTAGTGGAATGGTTCTCTCGCTTACCTCTTGAAATAAAAAAAGATCCAAGAAGTCATGGACCTATTCATAGAAAACTACTCATCTAACATTGACATGGATGTGAGCCTAGAATAACTATCCGATCTTAAATAGGATAAGGGAGAGACATTTGTGGATTTCTTACAATGATGGAGATATAGATCTAACAAGAGCAAGTGGTCCATGCCAGAGGAACAAAAAATTCAAACCATTATCTCTAACCTCGAAGGGGAGTTGTCCTTCCATTTGGAAATGCAATGCATCATGACATATGACCAGCTAATCCCCAAGGCTATCAACATTGAGAGTCCTTATAGCACAAGGAAACACACTCTTGTTCCAGGACAATATACCATCAACAAGCTATAAAGATAAATCTCACACATGGGAATAAAAAAAAACATCACCAATGATGGTGTCATTGATCCCAAATTTCTTATTAGTGCTCCAAGGTAGAACATGCAAACATACCCACAACAAAAAAACTCACCAACTACAAGTCAACACACAAAAAACCATTCACTAAAACACCCCACAAACAAACCCATCAAAGCAAAAACCGAATAATCAAATTTTCAAAAATGTGAATGCTCAAGGAGGATCACCACCAAGGAACAAATGGTGACTAAAATGAAAGTATACAACACTAGGGGAACCCATTGAATCTATCATGCAACAACTAGTGCAAGTAAACCTCATCACACTCCCCATCTATGAAAATTACCAAGAACCTCAAGTCAAACCACCATGGTATAATGAGAATCACCTTTGTGATTTTCACAAGATCAAGGGACACACAAAAAATAGCTACATGAGGCTCAAAAATCTAATCCAGGACCTCATGAACAGTAATACCATAACCATTGAATAACTAGGAGGAAATCAAGATCTCAAGATATACACAAATCTAATGCCTGATCAAAAAAAAGGAAACAAAAATGACAAAGGAAAGAGTTACACCAACATAAACCATATCTATGACCATGTTGTAGCATCATAGGTGAATATCAAAGGACCTAGAGCTGAGTGTAAAGTCACCACATGCAACAAAAGGATTTCTATCCTAGGACCATCACCACCACCAAGGACACCACCTACCAATCCAAAATCCAACCCTAGTGGTGATAACATCTTAGAAAAATTAAGAAGAATCCAACCCAAATCTCCATCATGGAGTCGCATAAAATATCACCTGCACATAGGGACATCCTATAGAAAGAATTGGTTGCATCCTCCATTCCCACATACCTTGATTTAGATCAATTTCAAGCTATGGTCAGACATATCACTACACCACATCTCCTTACATTTTCTAAGCATGACATGCCAACCTAACCATCTCATAATCGCACACTCCATCTTGAGGTCCTGGTCCATGAGAAAAAATTCAAAAGGGTCTTGGTGGATGGGGGTGCAGGCTTAAATATTTGCACCTTATAGCTAATAAAGAATCTAGGATTCTTAGAGGATGTCATTGAAAAATTAAAAGGTATCACCATCAGGGTTTATGATGACCAAGAATAGGTGTCCCAAAGCACCATTCAACTCTGCATCAAGGTGGGGCTGGCAATCATGAAAACCACCTGCCAAGTCCTTGATCTTGAGCTTCCATACAATATTCTCCTAGGGAATCGATGGATCCATGGGATGCAAGTTGTCGCATCTACATTCCACCAATGTGTAAAATTCCCTTACCAAAATCAAGAAGTCATGATCCATGGCAACCCAAAATATTTCTATTATTGCAAGAATCTAGAAGCCAAATATTATAAGAGCCCCCAAGTTCCAAAAAATTATGAGGGAACCACATCCCTCTATGTCAACCCATCTTCTTTTGCCTCTACATCTAATACAAAGACACCCTCCATCTTGAATCTCCCAGACATTCAGGTTGTAATCCAAGATAATGGTTTTGGGGACTATAAACTGAAGAAAAGTACCTTTATGATAGGAGAGTTACCTTAATCTCCTAGATCTTGTGGAAAACCATAACTAATTGACACATCCCATAACTTCAAAGTAGAACCTACCACTTTTAAAAATTGGGGAGACCTAAGCAAGGAGGTTGTAGATGAAAATGATATATCAAGCTTGTTGTATCTAGATGAAAGACTCGTCCCTATTATTCCAATTGAGGACGAAAACAAAGGACTATAGTTAATGCTTGGTTGGGGATACAAAAAAATGAGAAGCTTGGGAAAAATGGTATCAGCCTGTTAGAACCTATCACTCCTAAGAAGTTCCTTAAGAATCTTGGCCTCGAATGTACCCCTAAGAATATAACCATTCTTGGCAAGCATACCCCTGTTAAAGAAGTCAAAGCTCCTCCTCAATTACGGTATCCATTGACTTACCCCTAGATAACTACACTTATAATATAACTAGCCTATATGAAAAGGATTCAAATATCTTCATGATCACTACCGTGTTATTTGAGTCAAGTAACTAATTCACCAAACTAAATCTCATCTACCCCCAACTCATCAACTGTGACCAACGAGGACCACCAATATTAGATACGTTAAAAAACTACGAGGCTCTCTCAGAATTTATGGGAATAAAGGATAATCTACCATATGGATTTCATAAAGTATGGTTAAACTTAGAGTTGGATACACATGCATACTATAGGGAAACGATTGAATCTCTTAGTCGCAAAATTGAAAATCTAAAAGTAATGTCTTGATCCATAAGTGAAAACCACACTATGGAAATTTTTGATCCCAAAATAGTAAAAATAAAGGATGTATCTAAGGGTGAAAACCTATTTGAGGTTCCAAAATATGAGGCATTCTATCTTCCTCTTAGTGCCATCCATTAAGAGAAATCAATAGTTCTGGTAGAAAAATGCAACCTAACAAATTTGGGAATCAAAGAGACCCTGTACATCACTTCATATGTCGAGTCACTTTCGACTAAGGAGCGAGAAAATATAGCAAAATTTTTGAAGTAAAGGAAAGTGAACTTTGCATGGACATATGCCGACATGTCAAGCCTAGATCCAAAAGTGCTGGTCCATCGTCTAATAGTCTATCCAAAGCAAAAACCTGAGACAAAAATTGAGAAATATGCATCCACAAATCGCCTTGTTGGTCAAACTTGAGCTACAAAAACTCCTTGCAGCTAGCTTCGTACGATCGATTGATTATCCAGAATGGGTTTCCAACCTAGTACATATTTC
Organism: Sequoiadendron giganteum; assembly: GCA_007115665.2. Taxonomy (NCBI): domain Eukaryota; kingdom Viridiplantae; phylum Streptophyta; class Pinopsida; order Cupressales; family Cupressaceae; genus Sequoiadendron; species Sequoiadendron giganteum. Next base: position 474,559,961 of record CM021100.1, on the reverse strand, counting down.
GAAACCCACTAGGGGCATCTAAATTTGCACTGACATCAGAGACCTAAACAAGGCATGTCCTAAAGATGATTTCCCCCTCCCCAACATAGATATGATTGTAGATCTAATATCAGGGAATGAAATTCTACCATTGATAGATGGATTTACAAGATACAACTAGAATACAATTGCAAAGGATTACCAACATGAAACAACCTTCACTTGTCCATGGGGTACCTACTGTTGGAATATGATGCTATTTGGGCTGAAAAATTCTAAATCTACATATCAATGGACCATGCCTTTGATCTTTCATGACATGATCCAAAAATTTGTAGAGGAATATGTGGATGACATACTAGCCAAATTAAGGAAACATCAAGACCACATAGCAACATTGGGCCCCATCTTGGACAGAATGGAAGAATATAAGGTATGACTCAATCCCATGAAATGTGTCTTTGGTGTGACTTCAAGAAAGCTCTTGGGATATATTGTGTTGATGAGAAGAATTGAAATAGATCCATCAAAAGTAAAAGCAATCCTCAACATGGAAGCACCATGGGCATTGAAAAAATTGAGGGGTATGCAGGGAAGGATTCAATCAATCTAGAGATTTATAGCACAATTGGCAGATAAAATGATCCCATACTCTCATCTCCTTCATAAGGGGGTAACATATAATTGGGATGAAAAATGTGATTAGTCATTTAATCAAATCAAAGAATACTTTCTAACACCACCAGTTCTCATGCTGCAAATCTAGAAATAACCAGTAATCCTTTACATTTCATTACGACAACTCTCAGTGCTCTTCTAGATCAAGATGATGAAACAGGGAAAGAGAGAGCTATCTATACTACAAAATTAGAGCCTTGGTAGGAAATGAGCTAAACTATATCTTTATTGATAAGGAGTTTCTAGTAGTAGTGTTTGCCTCATAAAATTTAGGCACTACATGCTAGCTCATCAGATTAAGCTCATCGCCAAGATTGATCCCACCAAGTATCTCTTATCCAAATAAAATATCATAGGATGGATGGTCAAGTGGGTGATAATATTGACAAAGTATGACATTGAGTACATGGAACGGAAAATATATCACAAGACAATTAATTGCAGATCAATTGGTTGGAGCTCCCATATATGTAGAAAATCCACTAGTATTAGAGTTTCCAAACAAGTCAACCTTCAACTTGAATGTTGTAGACCATTATAAAATATACTTTGACAGATCATACACATACCATGGGTCAGGAGAAAGAATCCTCTTCATCACACCATAAGGGGATTATATCTTAAAATCATATAGATTGTCTTTTCCTTGCACCAATAACATTGTAGAGTACGAATCTCTTGTCATAGGATTTCAAACTATAGTACAATGGAAGATCATGGCATTGAAGGTTTATGGAGATTCGTAGCTGATTATCAATCAAGTCAATGATGAATATCAAACAAAGGTTGACCAACTTACCCCATACAAAAAGATGGTAGAGGATCTCAAGGAGTTCTTCATTGACATAAAATTTGACCAGATATTGAGGCTAAACCATAGAGTAGATGATGCTATGGCTACAATTGGATCATTGCTATATGTCCCAAAGAATGTCCATAAATATGAATTTCTTGTAGAGCAGCTTCTCGTACAAGCTTTCAAGGTACTAGAATATGAATTCATGTGTGAAATCATTGGTCTCAGTGATCCTTGGTAACATGATATATTCACCTACTTGAAAATAGGAATCCTCCCCACCGACATCACCCTGAACCTCAAGAAAACCTTCATTAAAAATTCATCATGCTTTGTCATCTTAGGTGACGCCCTTTACCATAGGAGTATCGAAGGAACCCTATTATGATGCCTTAACCCTAAGGAAGCTTTGACCACCTTAACAAAGGCAGATAATGACATTTGTGGTTCACACTCTAGTGGTATGAACTTGGCCAAGAAACTGGTGAGGACTGGGTACTATTGGCTTGCTATGGATAAGGAACATCATGACTATGTCCAAAAATATATGCAATTCCAATAGCATGGAGACCTCATCCATGCACCAACTCAGGAGCTCCAACCAATCACTACACCTTGGCCCTTCTCACAGTGTGGGCTTAACCACATTGGGAAAATTACACCTACCTCATCTAATGGACATAAGTTCATTATCACCACCATAGAATACTTCACAAAGTGGGTAGGAGCCATGCCCATGACCTATATCACAGGGAAGAAGATCTCTAAATTCATCCTGAATTGCCTTATTTGTCGTTATGATATTACCCAAGCCCTTATCTCTAATAATGGAACACCCTTCAAAAACTAGGATGTTCGTGAGCTATGCCAAAATTTTAATATCCAAAATTACTTCTCCACCCCATATTACCCCTAGGGTAGCGGTCAAGCTAAAGCTTCCAACAAGACCATTATGAAAATTGTAGAGAAAACGGTCAATGAAGCTAGTCATGACTGACACCTATAGATAAACCCTGCCCTATTGGCCTACCAAACTAGCATTCACACACCTATAGGTGCAACACAATTCTCTTTGGTCTATACTCTATGGATTAGAAGCCATATTTCCTATTGAGGTTGAGTTACCATCCCTAAGAATATCATTGTAGAATCTTATCACTGATGAGGATTATCGGGTGTCATGCTTGAATGAGATGGAATTACTGGATGAACAGTGTATAGATTCTTTGAACCATCTACAAGTTTATCAAAAATGTTTCAAAAAGAGCTATAATAAGAAGATCAAGAGTTGGTCCTTCTAGGTCAGAGAGCTTGTGTTGAAATAAAATCAGAATAATATACCAAATCCATATAGCAAGGGAAAATTTGAATCTAATTGGGATGCTTCATCATCATGAAAAGTTACAAATCAGGGGTGTATCCGTTGTCCACACTAGAAAGCGAGCCTCTACAAGAGCCCATCAATAGCTCCCATCTCAAAAATTTCTATGCCTAATCTTGCAAGGTATAAATCCAGAAATATAAAAAAATACAAAATAAAAATCCAAAAAATAAAAATAAAAAAAAGGATTGAAAATAGTAAAGATAAAAAAAATCATCCTCTAGTGAAAACCACTTAGATGGTGCTTTAGTAAAGTACCTTGGTGAAAACCTAGCAATCAGACACCTTGTGTAAATAAGCACTTTCCATCCACCATAGATTCTGTGGCTTGTTCTGCATTGCCTTCCATCACAGTCACCCATTTCATTTTCATCATTCTTTTCATCATGTACTTGCGTCTGCATCATAGCTTGATCTTGCATCAGTATCATGTTCCCTTTTAGTACTACTTGGTAATTCCTAAAGTTAGTTTGTCCTACATATATCAAGGTAGTCTATCACATAATGTTGGGGGGCATGTTCTTATACCTACGTTGGGTCAGATTTGTGTATATCTCCAAATCTTCCAAAGCATCAAAAAATCCAAAAAAAATCATAAAACCAAGAAAATTCAAAAATATTCAAAAAGTGCCAAAATCCAAAAATAGGTTGAAAATAGAGAAAATTCAAAATCATAGTCACCATTTGAACTATGAGTCTCTGAGCTTGAACATAGGCAGGGCTAATATTTGATCGACCCCTAAGACATATTAGGTTAGTCTTTAGGAGTCTGTCATAATAAATTAACAATCCAATTGTTCATATCTCATCAATAATCAAATACGTGTCTGTCAATCTACGTGGTCTCTACATGTATAAAATAGGAAATAATCATCTTTTCTCAACCCCTAAGGCCCCTAGAATAGGTCCTTAGATTAGGTTCTTATTCAAAATCTCAGAAAACACAAAAATATTAGAAAATTGGAAAATCAAAACATTTGAAAACATCTTAAAATCCCAAAACAGCCTCAAAACATTTCAAAATACCAAAAATATTCAAAAAACAAAAAATCATCTATCCCATTTTACAATCACCCACAATAAAAATCCACTCACAATAAATTAATCATCATCGTCAACCTTTGGAAAAAAAATTAGGAACAAGTATAGAAAATTAAATGTGTAAACTCAAACGCCAAGGTCTTAAGTCTAGGACAATAGGAAAAAAAGTTGGTCAATCCTTGGTATCAATAATCAATCATCCCGTTACTCTCAGAATCATCTGATAACATCATGTCCTAGGATACATCTTTCTTACAATGGAATTCAACATTAGATGTCACCATAGTTTAGTCTTGGCTAGAGGTAGAAATAAAATTATCTTGTTTATTTAATTAATCTTTTCTTATGGTTTATCTTATTGCGCCTATTTCCCTTGACCTCTTGATAATGTCTATCTAAAATATTTAGAGAGAAAGGAATTGGGAATTGATCATCATCTTTTGTTTGTCATGATTTTTGGATATTCTTGTAATATAGCCTTCATGATGCTTAATTTTTTTGATATGTAGGGAGGATGTTTTGGATGTCCTGTTGACTATTAAATTGTGAGGTTTTCCCTTTATGTGTTTTAGTCTGAGATGTTTGAAATATCTGAAGTACATCTTAACAAGGCTTTGTATGTTAGATGTGAACAGGGATACTCCTATTTGTTTGTTGAGTCAAAGTCCATCACACTAGATACCATGTGATCTTGGTTGTCTATACCTTGATGCATCATCTATATGTGTGTTATCAAACATAAGGAAATTTGTGCCCTTTGTATCCCAATCCCTAGATAAGTAAAACATCAATAATCACTCATCACCATATCTAATAAAGTCTTGACGACTCATAAACTTGTTGGACTTATTCATCTTCTTGGAATCAAGGGTTGATCCCTCTCATTCTTTTATCTTCCTCTCGCACTAACATGGTATCATGACATTCAACAAAAATACACACACATCCATCCTGCATCCACAAAACCTTAGCACACTACATAAATCATGGCATATCATCCTAATAAGAAACAACATCCATCTCACATGCATTACTTCATCATTTAAGTTGTTTATGATAATATAGATTTGTTATTTTAAGCATCTTAAAATCACCACATTTATAATTATCATCATAATATAGATCTTTTATTCTAAGAATCTCATAACATAACATATCACTACATCCATATAATAAACATATAAATGCATCCATACATATATCATCATGGCATATTGAAAAGATACTAAAATGAAAATAAATTTTCCACACATTACATGTGCATCCATGTCATACATCCATAAGCATTGCATACATCACATCATAAAAAATTATAACATGATAAAAAATCACATCCATACATATAAAATGCATCCGTCAATCCACAATGAAAGAAATAAAATAACATCACATCAGGTCCATCTCATATATATCAAAAAAGGTGAATTTCATGATACAATCAAAATAAAGTGTGTAATGTAATTACAAAGAATATACAAGAGGCTAATCAAAATTCAACCAATCAATGAATATGCATCATATAATCAGATTGTACATAAAAAAAAGTGTCTAAGCAATATCAATGTCCAAAGATCGCCTTGCTTTGTCAATCACTATGGTGACACCCCTGGCTCTAGCCGTGAGATCATGTTGGCCTTCCTGATGGTCCCCCACGAGACCTACTTGGTGGCACCTAGCTAATATGAGAGAAATTTGGCTCTCATAACTCCTATGGGAATGATCAGTAATATAATGTCTTGTAGTAAGAAGTCTCCTACATGGCTGTCCCATACATTTGAGCAGGGACCATCGAATGCCACTATGCTTGTTGTGCGGTGGCCTCTAGTTGCTACCAGTGCCCTGTCTCCAATGCTAGCCCAAGGTTTGCATCTTGTCTCATCTGTCGCTCCTAGGTCACCTCCTCCCTAGCTTGATCTCAATCCTATATTAGTGCATGTATCTTCCCTTGAGTCTACTATAACTACCCTGTTAGACCCTGCACTTGTGCCTATAAGGCTATTACCCATATATCCCATGGGTTGGGACTAGAAGAGGCCCCTGTGGAGGCTATTATGGTGGATTTTGATGCACCAATGGTGCCTAGGGCACATGACCATCATGCCCATTATGCCCGTCCTACCCATCTTGTGGCTACTATGGAACCTGATAGATATGAGCCCCCCTAATCCGTCCCCTACTTGCTACAAGAACTATCGATAGTGTCAATCTGACTGGGGCATGAGTTTGCCAATAGGCATCATACGCCTATGTCATCCCTGCATCTTGGGGACCATTGAAGTAAACCCAGGGTTGTATCATGAGATGCTTAGAATCATCGCTTTCCACCTAGGCTAGATCCACTACCCCTAGGTAGTCTCCCATGCTCTCCTAGCAAATATGGATCTGTATGCATCATAAAGTGCATCCTGCACCTCTCTAAACCATCTTGCTACCTTATCAAGAAGGTAACACTCAATCATATGGTTCTTGCGCCCCTCCATATACGTAGTTTGGCATTAGTAGAATAAATGCACATCATCATAATGCCATCTATGATAATGAATCCATGGCCTTCATCGATAAACTGTCATCTCATCGATAACCCACCTCTAGTGCGGGATACCAGTAATACCTATGTAATGAAGGGTGGTCATCCCCCCATACTTGTAAACTATAGGATCATTAGATGCTCTATCTATACATCTACAATAGTAGGCCTCAACATTGCTATATGATCATTTGACTAGACATGAAGTAATGTCACACTTGCCCCAATGTTGTTGCCCCCCAAGTATGCTACTTTGTGCATGCCGTGATATAAGGAGGCAAAAAAAACTTGTGCGCAAGCATAAATGGTCATCTCCTCCATCAACCGAGACTAGAATATGCCCCATCCCATGTTGTAGGCTCTTTCTCATCTGTCAGGAACGAGAACTCCTGAAATCAGTGCACCAACAAGTAATGTCAAATTTGGGGCTATCCCCTTGTACTCATCTAGGTTAATCTACACGTTGTTTGTGATATAACGGTCAACATTGAGCAACTAGAATATGGAATCACCACGGGCCTCGACATCATAAATAATTTTCTCACCATGTATTGGGATCTAGAGGATCTACCATACATCCTCCAAAGTGACCATAACCTCTCTACTCGGTAGATGGAACGACAATGTTTCGCTCTGCCATCGCTCCACAAGCACTATCATCATGGCTAGGTGTGTACATATCAACGACATTTGTGCCACATGACGAAATCCAATGACACCTAGAAAAAATAGTGCATCATTTGTCAAATTCCTTGCTCAGCGTAAGATCCGACCTCTGTGCTCCTTCGTGTGGAGAAGATGAAGGACCTCCTACATTCAAAGCACCCACAATGTCAAATTTTACCAAACCAACACACATTCAAAAAATTTGAAAACTCTAAATAAGAAAAGGTGAGCCGACATTTACAAAGGTGATGATCTATGTTTTCAAAAAATTGACGCTATAATTGAAGGTGGCACCCTATCACAGAGGTGGATCAATATCTTGGGGCGACACTCTAATCTCCTAAGCTTACACAACACTTCATCACAAAATTGAATTGACATTTTCTCGAGGCCCTAGACCCCTCCTAGTTCATGTGATGCCCTATCAAAAAGGTGGTTCAACATTACATATGTGACCTTGAGACCTAACTACACCGTGTGATGCCATACTACAAAGCTGGTGTTCTATGAACCAAAGCAATGTCGACTGACCCATATGCAATGCCCTAGAGAGCCAATTTTTACTGACCTATTTGGACCATAATTAATGCACCAAAATTATGAAAAATAAGAAAAGTTTCAAGTGGTACAATGGTGGTCATGCGTTTGGAGGCCGCTGAAACTCTCAGACCTGATCCATCCGATGTTTGGGAAGCGCACGAGTAGCCATTCCGTTAGCACCTTAGAGAAAAATCATGAGAATTCGAGAAATAAAAATACACAAATGAATTAGAAATGACCCCAACCCTCTTATTTATGTTGGAAAATTAGGGTTTTTGACCCATTCATCCATCTTTTGCACAAAGAAGCCTATTTTGACCCATTTTTATCACCATGAGCCTGTTTTCATGTCCCGTAGGCTATTTTCTACCCTTGAAACATTTTTGAATCTTTTTTAAGAGCTCGACCCAAAAATTAAATTTTTTGCCCGATATCTCGAGGGGTAGTGTAGGAGCATAATTCCTTTTATTGGGGCAACAATGGGGCATCCGAAAAAATCATTTTTTTTTGAATTTTGATCTCAATAGTGATATTCCATAAACCAATGCAACAAGTACCTCACTTCAAAGAGGGGAAAAATGTAGGCACTTTTAAGATAAATCTGATTGATATTATGCATCTGATTCTAATTAACTAACATCATTTCTTCCTACATCATTTCTGCACTAACCAATTAATTAAATAATCTCTATCATTTAGTTAAAATAATTAGCTTCCATTATTAATCAAATAATTAACTTAATTAGATTAATTCACATTTTGACTAATGTTCATCTTATTTAATTAAATTAAATGATTAATTAAATCCCCCTAAGTCCTCTCATTTGATTGAATATATCAAACTATTTAGGGCATGTATAGGATCATCATGGAAAAAACAGGCCCTTAAGTGGCAATAAAATTCAGAAAAATCACAGTTAGGCAACTTGACTTAAAATTTTGAATAAGTTAACTATATTATTTCAAAAATATGTAAGAATGAAATCTTTTGAAAATTGAATGTAGCTTCTAAAATACTAGGTTTATTTTTATTGAAAAAAAATCTATTTGGTGAAAATTTGAAATTTCAATGCAGTAGTACTTGAATTTCAGGGAGAAAATAAGAAGTAGGTGTTTGTCTGACCACACTAACAACAATAAAATGATAATATTTTTTATAAGATTTTAGATATAAGTAGAAGACTCATGTCCCAATGTGATGCATATTTTTTTGTAATTTTTTTCCAAGTAAATAATTAATTATGAATTTTTTATTACAACTTTTAAAAAATATAAAAACTCATACGTCTGACCACCTTAACTTGGTCAAAACTTCATGAAATTCAATTCTTTTTTTTTTAATCCTATATTATGTGAAGCATAAAATGTGACACATGTTTCATATTCAAAAAATGTGATAACCTTTGAAAGCTATAGATGTTTTTAAATTAGCCTATCAATCAGTACTTTAGTTGTAATTCAAATAGAAAATGAATAATAATTATTTATTAAATTCAAAGTAAAGCATAATTTATATTGGTGGAAATCGAAGAATCTCCTTTAGAAACCCATTTTCGTTTCATCAATTTTGGGTAAAAAAAAAATCGTCAGCCACATGGACCATCATATCACTTACATATCGCCATGTTTTGGCCCATCATGATCCTACACATACCCTTTAATTAAATGTCATAAATTCCCTAACTCACTCAAGTTGATTAATTCTGAATTAATTAACTCTAGTTTCTCCCTAATCATCATTACCCATTTTTCTAGCTTTTAACTTCACCAAAGTTAGATTAACCCATAGTCAACTAACCAAGTTGCACATAAAAATAATTTATTCTAATTAACTAATTACCCTATTTATCCTCACGATGGTGTATTCCTAGGAATATTCCTCCCAACCATCCCTTCATTAAATTTCCCTCCAAAAGGCTCTTACAGACCCATAAATACCTCTTACAAAGGAATTTACTCCCTCTTACATACCAAACTGTCTTGTACAAGGACACTGACCTCTCTTACATCCTCACCCACATTCTCTTACACCCTCAACCATATTAATTCAATTCTGTTACATCCACATAACTCTACACACTCTCCAAAATGTGCTCCACCTCCATCCATTATCCTTGTGACAAGTGTCACACTCCTATTAGCTCTAATTTTAATCCCACATTCACCAATTTCACTCTTTCTTCAACCCTTCACTCCTATATGTAGAAGCCTTTTCTACTTGAAATGGATCCACAATTTGAAGCATTCTTACTATAGTCATTTTCACTCATTTTCATCACATCTTAACTATTTTTCATCATCATTTGAAGTCAATCACATACACTTGGAATCATCTACATCTTGAAGCTTATCAAAGGGTTTGGGAAAGGGCTTATTTCCACATCAAAGGAGGATGGAGATTTGATCAACTTAGATGAGTTTACATGATTTTATCTTGTGTTCTTTTATACTTTAAAATGTTTTCTTATCTTTGTTTGCTTAAGAATTTCATAGGGAATTATTTGTTTGGGTTTCTAACATGACTAACCTTGTTTTGTTGTCTCTTGTTAGCTAATTGTAGATTAGGCATTCACAATGAAAACTTGAAAATGATGTCTTTTAGATGCAATTTGGAATTCAAACAATTGATTGAATTTGGCCAATTATTCTTAATATGAACAATTTCAGATTATAAAAAATTAGAAAGCTAAAACAATAGAATGAATATAGAAACAAAGAATGCAAAAATAGTGATTTTATTGCTCAAAATTTTAGAAAAATCCCTAATCAAAGACTCATTCACCCATGGAAGAATGGGTCTCACTTCAGGGTTTTTAATAATTAATGTGCAAGTTTCTAAGATGATTTGTATGGTTTTCATATTTTGGTTTTAGAAAGTGAGTTATAGTTTCAGATTTATGTGAAATGAGGTCTAAATGCAAGTGTAAAATAGTTCTAAATGACAAGAAAAATGACCTAATTTGAGATGCAATTTTGATTCAATTTTCAGATGTAAATGAATGATAATGCAATGTTATGTAAACACTATACAAAATGACTAATATTTTTTATTTTTCCATATTTAAAGTGTAGACACATAAAAATGGCCTAGGCTTGCAAGCTCTATTTTTCATCTTCTTCTCCCTGGCATAATTACGATATTTTAATTATGTGGACTTAGCCCACCTTTGACTATTAATTAAATAATTCATAATTATTTAATTAATTCATGTCTTTTTATTCTTCATGATTATTAAATAAATAGATTTTATTTATTTATTTAATGTGTCACTAATTATCTTTTTTTCCCTCATAGTTAAATAAATTTCTCAATTTATTTAATTAATCTTTGCCATTTATGTCTTCCTGATTATTAAATAAATATATTTTATTTATTTATTTAATATTTCACTAATTCTCAAGTCTTCTTATAATTAAATATATTTATTAATTTATTTAATTAATCGATCACCTTTTCTAAATTAAATAATTATTTTTAATTATTTAATTGCCTTATTTAACATTTCCCTCATTTAAAATAAAATAATTTATTTAAAAATGGCCTCACATGCTTAACTGCCACTTCTTTTAGTAAATAATCTCAAAATCAATTATTTATTGTCACATAAATCCATATTTTGAATTATTTTTAATTCAAAATGGTAATATTCTTCTATAAATCAAGTAATTGCTAAAGTTCTTGATTTTCCAAATCTCATCTTTTTGTTCAAATTTGATCTTCTTGATTTTTTGAATCTTATCTTCTTGTCACATTTATTTTCAACAGTCGGTATAATTTCTCAAATTGCATCTTCACCACTCATTTCAGATTGTTTCCCTAACCCTAATTAAGAGGTTGTTGTTTTGAATCTTGACCATAGATTCTAGGGCACTTCTCAATCTTTAGATTGGGATGTGGATAAACTGTTTTAGGTTAGCTCACATTTGCATAACCCTTTCTTTTGTGTTGAATTTAGGTATTCTTTGTGTTTGACTGTACATGATGTTATATCCTATGTTCTATTTCTTGGCATACATTTGTGTTATTGATTTTTCTTTGGATGACCATTGTTTCTCTATTGGTACAAGGATACAAAGGAAATAAACCTATTGCTACATTCTTTTATTTGTATCCCCATTATCCTATATGTTGTAGGATTTTTTCTTTTATTTTTATCTTTTGTTTTTCTTTTTGAGGGATGATGCAAGAAATGGAGACATTTAGGTCTCTTCCATGTTGACAAAAAAGTTGTTTTTTTTCTCTCTATGTGTCATTCTTCCATTGTGTTCATTGTTCCAAAAGTATTTGGGGAATGATGTCATTTCCAAGCTCTATTATATCATTGTAACAAAGACGTATACTAACCCCAAATCAATGGATCCCTTATGTGTTCATATTCTATATTTTTTATTGTCGTACATTTGGGGGCAACCCCTTATCATGATGTAGCTTTATTTGGAAACCTATAATTGGCATATGGCTTTCAAAATAAGATCTCATGACCTTTTATTACATGGAATTTATCATTTTTCTAGCTTAGAGAAAATTCTCACATCATGGTGGGGTATGTGCAGGATCATCATGGAAAAAACAAGCCCTTAAGTAGCAATAAAATTCAAAAAAATCAGAGTTAGGCAACTTGACTTAAAAAATTGAATAATTTATCTACATTATTTCAGAAATATGTAAGAATAGAATCTGTAGCAAATTGAATGTAGTTTCTAAACTACTAGGTTTATTTAAAAAATAAAAAAATCTATTTGGTGAAAATTTGAAATTTCAATGTAGTAGTACTTAAATTTCAAGGAAAAAATAAGAAGTAGGTGTCTGTCTAACCACCCTAAACACAAAAAAATGATAATATTTTAGATATAAGTATAGGACTCATGTCCTGATGTGATGCATATTTTTTTGTAATTTTTTTCCAAGTAAATAATTAATTATGAATTTTTTATTACAACTTTTAAAAAATATAAAAACTCTTATGTCTGACCACCTTAACTTAGTCAAAACTTCATGAAATTCCATTTTTTTTTTAATCCTATAGTATGTGAAGCATAGAATGTGACGCATGTTTTGGATTTAAAAAATGTGATACCGTTTCAAAGCTATAGATGTTTTTCAATCAACCTATCAATTAGGACTTTAGACGTAATTCAAATAGAAAATGAATAATAATTATTTATTAAATTCGAAGTAAAGAATAATTTATATTGGTGGAAACTTGAGAATCTCCTTTAAAAACCCTTTTCATTTCATCAATTTTGGGTAAAAAAATTTCGTCAACCACATGGGTCATCATATCACATACATATCGCCACTTTTTGGCCCATCATGATCCTACACATACCCGGTGTTTATAAATTTCTTTAAGGTGAGAGAATACATTGGCATTATTCTCTTCACTTTTTTCACACACATTGGACTTAGTGGTGTGTTGACATTGAAATTTTTTCTTCACTTTTTTCACAAGCATTGAACTTAGTAATGCATTGGCATAGCATCCTGATCATTATTGTAGCACCTTATCAGATTTATTAGGGGGTATAACTCTTTGTATGGTTGACATGGTTGCACACCTAGTGAATATAAGTCTTCACTAGACCTAGTGTATTTCTCATTTTACTACTTTGTCATGGGTACACACCTAGTGTGTTTCTCATTGTCTTAAGGGCTCACCTATTGAATATTAGAATTCACTAGATTGTGTTTCCTTTTAGATTTTTATTCACCTAGAAAATATAAAATTGTGTTATTGTGTGAGTCATGAACTGCTTTGGTTTGGATCCTAGCATAACACAACTTGATAGCTTGTGATTATCCACACCCTCCTTTTGCGTTTTGTTTATGATTTTGCATATTGTCTTGCTACATGTTGTAGACACTTAAAAATTTCTTGAATGATATCATGCACTTGAATTAGATATAATAATATCATTTCATCTTGAAACCCATCCTCTATTCGCTTAATTGATTAAATCTTCCTAGCTATTTAATTAATTGCATCATTTTCATGCTAACATTTCATCCTATTAAATCAAATACATCAAGTTAATTTAATTTAAATCAATAAGTCCTCTTATTTAATTAAATAACCCTAAGTTATTTAATTAAATATCATCTCGCTTCCCCCTTTTTCCATTAAATCTTTTATTTAATGATTATTGTTTAATTCCACTAATTTGCATAATTGAAACTTTATTTAATTATCAAATTAAAAATTAAATATAATCCTCCCACTTGCAAAAGAATATTCCTTGAGAATATTCCTCCTTTGTACATTCCTCCGAAAAAGGAATATTCCCATGGAATATTCTTTTGCATAATTTAATTTGGTTTTAATTAACTAAATATCTAATTTTCCTTACCCATGAGAATATTCCAAAGAATACTCTCTTTCTTCACTCATTTTGAAAAAAAACGAATATTCTTCCTTATAACAAACTTACAATACTTCATGTGCACATTAACTTACAAAACTTCTTGTGCAAGTCTTGAAAGTGTGTTTGTTTGGATGAAGGTGAGCCCTTGATAAAATATCATCTTGTATTTTCAACCCTTGATGGGAATCCATGATCCATGCCTCTATCTTTCTTCCTTTGTGACCATTGATTAACCTTTTTAATCTTAACCCTTCATTTTTTGTTTGATCTCCTATAAATAGGTCACTATTTGGAGACAAATGGATCCATATTTTCAAAGAAAAATTATGTTGTTGAAACTCATCTATCCATCTTTTAACAACAAACTTATGTTGCTAAAATAACTTGCACTTACACTCACATTTAACCTCAATTTAGCTTAATTTTACTAGAATATTAGCTTAGCTTCCATTAATGACTTCCATGATAACATAGATGCATCCATTTAGCTTATTTGGTAATTAGGGTTTGAATCTTGTTAGCTTAAAATCCATTTAGATTAGCTTTTCACTCAACCATATCAATTATCTTAGTATAGATCATGTTAAATTAGCTTGCATCATGTTAGTTTAGCATTTGAATCATGTTTCATCACACATCTATCATCGGTTTCGTCGATTCTCTTCAATAGAATCGATTGAAACAAGCTTATTTATCCATGGGATTGGGAAATGGTCACCATTCTAGATTAATGTGAAACCACTCCCCCAATAAGATATGTTTCAATGGATTAGAATAGGTGTTTTAAAAGCTTTCATACTTTAATATGTTAGTTTTAATGGATGCTTAGTTTAGTCTTTATTGATTGATCTGTATTGGGATTGAAATTTAGTGGCTCGAATATGCTTAGTATTCTCATGGGTCAAGTGTAGTCAACACATACTAAATCTGTCGGTCACATTTTTGTGCTAGAAGGAGGGCACAAACTAACTAATCTGATGATTTTGTTTTTTAAATTTTCATTTTCCTTGTGTTTCTAAGTACAACAAAGCTATTGATTATTAATTGACACATTTTGATGATGTGTCACTATACAAAAACACACATGTGATTTCAGTTTATTGATGCATAATTAAAATAATGATGCATAATTAATTTCGTCATGTTACAAATTAATATAGCAACGCTAGTGTCTTTATAGAACACATCATGAATTTTTTTAGTGATGCAATCGATTTGGTGACATAATTGACCTCACTATTTGTTGCAAAGGGCCACTATTGATTTTACAGTATTGTGATGCATATCCTATACAATGATGTTACTGATGGATCTCAATGATTTAATTGATTTCAACATCACAAATTACTGGTAAATAGAGAAAAAACTCAATTTTTCTTATGTGTTTGAATTTTTTGGCTTTATCTGATTACTAATATGTCTATAACTTCTTATTTTGGTTTTTAGACTAATTGGGTTTTGCAGGTTTGGACAATACAACTTGAAGAAAAGAAGCATACTACTACCAATTGAACTATAATTGTAACAAGTGTTGCGACACTTTTGGGTAAATTATAACCCATTTATGCTGATTTTTATTTCACATTTTAGGATGAAACTAAATTTATTTTTGGCTTTAAAATGAATGTTCAAATTGGTTAAAACTAAACCCTCACATCATTTTTCTTGTTGGATTAAAATTGAACAATACAAATTGCACACTTTAAATTGGTGTTTAAAATGAACTCATTATGCTATGATGGATTAATAGGAACATGTGTTTGATTTGTTTATGTATTCTTGTTGTGTATATTCAATGCCCTTGCACTTCATGCGATCTTGGGTGAAGAGAAACACAAAAGTATACTTTTCTACTTGGAAGCGCTTATCCTCTCCCCTTTCACCTATTGGAAATCTTGGGCAACAAAAAAAAAAATTATGCTTCAAACATGTGTCACCTTTAGAAAGGGCCTACCTCCCAACTTGTGAGAGGGAACAACTCAAAGTAGTGATTTCATTCTAGCTCACTATATACACAACATTGGTTGTGATGAAAGTCACAGATCAAGCTGGTTGTGGTTGTCCCATACCAACGAATGTATCCCTTAGTATCCTTTTGATGTATTAAAAACCTTAGATATTTCCAAGGGCTAGGAGGCCTCTTAATTGAGTAGAATCATCATGTGTATGGCACCATTTTATCTTAGATATCGTCATTAAAATCCTTTTTTGTAGTGTCTAACCAAGTCCAATTGCTAAAACGTATTTTAAGGTAGTGCATTAGAGTAGCATCGCTCCAAGAAGTTACTTACCATGTTCGGTTTTTGATTGATGCAATACAAAAAATGGGAAAGGGACTCCATTTCTTGGCATGTCAAGACGTTACATTTACTTGACATAGCCTATTTTTCCAATTCATCTTCTTGGATTAATGATATATTTTGATGGTTGGTAAGCCTACTAAGAAATACAACCTGATCTATCTAGGATTGTAAATGCTTGAGAGTCAGTTTAACACTTGCTTGACTCATAAACAATTGCAAAAAAACATCAACATTCATAAGCAAGTGTTAAATTGACTCCCTCATTTAAGTTGAAATTGGTCTTTTGGATTTGAAAACTTTAGACTTCTAGCATCTTTCTCACTACCTTGGTCTTGGAAAATAAAGGTTCACTGTAAGTCAATACTGGGTCAAACATTTCATCCACCCCTTCATCAAAACTCATCCTTCACTTCACCAAACTGTGCAAAAATTTAAAATACATGAACACGTTTTGACTTAAACATCTATGAAACTAACCCCTAACTTAGCTACTTTGTATGTGAAATGAATCCTTTTCCATGCATTTGGTTAAGTTAGTTATCATATTTGAACTAGTTTATCTTGAAGGTCACAAGTCTACCCTAAAGATACACATGTTCATAAAAATCCTTTATCCAAACATCAAATATCAAACTCTTAAGTCAAAATTGTTGTCCCAAAATGTTTGCAAAAGACCACTCTCCACATCATTCATCTTCTCATATCCCATTATCACCATTTATCCAAAAAGAATAAGAGCATCCCTTCTACCTAGATTTGAGTCAAATTGAGAGTTAAAACACTACAAATCTCAACACAAATCTCCCATAGGTGACCAAAAATTTATGGTAAAGACAAGATCAAAACACAAGAGAATTATGGAGAAAACCAAAGACACATTCACCTCAAGTGATGCCAATCTTTTATAATTTGATCCAAGAAGTAAAGTTACCCCATCACAAGAGCCCTCATCTCCATCAGGGCCACATGAGATAGAAGACATCTCGAACAAAACATTTGGACTTACTAAGGAATAAATAATGGAGTACAAGAAATACTATCAAGACTTAGAAAATGTGGCTCCAATTTTCCCATCTTTTGTTGCACAAACTTTAACACAAGGATTAAAAACTCCATCACTAGGGTTAAATCAAACACCCATTCCTAGTATTGTAGCTATTCTTACTAAAGACTTTGGCCATACTCTTCCATTTGAAAGAAACACACTTGTGGGTACTCTCAACACAATCCATCCATGACTTGGACAACAACATTCAACAATTCTACCACTCCTGAACATCCCTTGCATCAATATCAACCACTTACACTTCATGAGTCCATGAAAACATCAACAAATCAAGGATATCCATCTTCACCCATCCCCATGAGTACGAAAAGTGTGCCCAACATCATGAAAGGAAGTGTGGACCAAGTGTCTCAAATAGGAAAACAAGGACACTCTAATACCCTTATGTAAAGTCAACTCTTAACACAAATAGGGACATATTTATCCAACCCACCAATTGGTTCATCCACACCATTGGTTTCACAGAAAACATCAATCCCATCCATCATCAACCCAACACAAAACAAACCCTTGGTTGTGAACCCCATCAACCGAGGTAATATCATGTCCACATCCCTAACTCAAGGAAATGCTCAAGACATTAGTTAAGGGAACCTTTTTAATCAATGGACTCAAGGTCCTAATGTATCATTACCACCACAATACTTAATGTCACTATCATCATCTTTCCCCTCGGTCCCTCCCATCATGAAAAATAAAATGGGACCTCAAACTTTCATTCCTCCATCCCAATCCACTATCTTATAAGGAATGTTAAACCAAGGGAATCCCCAACCTCTCATCAACAACCCACAACCTACCCAAAACTTCAACACATCATAGATGTCCCTAAAACTACCTAATCCTACCTTGCAAGCACATGCCTTAGCTTTACAACAAGCATAATAGGCTTACCAACAAGCCATCCAACAACAACAAGCCACCCTAGCAGCTTAACAAAAATAACACGAAGTAGCCCCTAGCAACCCACCAATAGCAAAAACAACAAGAAGTAACCTTAGCAACACAACAAGCATCCTTTGTAGCACAACATCAACAAAAAAATTAGGAAGTCTTAGTAGTACAACAAAAAGAATCCCAAAAACTAGCCTAACAATAAGCCCTAGTGGCTCAACAACAACAACAAGCAGCCTTAGTAACACAACAAAAACAAGACCAAAAACAAAAACAAGCTTTAATAGCTCAACAACATGCCCAACAACAACAACAAAATAGTTCCTAATATAATCTGCAATAGGGCATCATCAATACAAATACGTCAGGAGGATATACATTAACACCACCATCACCTTCGCAATAGCCCATGCCACCATACAAACCATACAAAACCTCATCATATAAAAATCACAAATACAACCCATCGATAATCCCACAATATGCAACATATGTTCCTCCAAAAAATCCCTAAGATGATCTAGCATCATAGCTTAAGGTGTTATCACAAGAAATGCAAGATCTCTGAATGGGAAAGATAAAAAAGCCCCATACACAAAACTTATGTCCTTATCCATTCAATCGAAACATCACAATGGTACCATTCCCTCTCGGCTTTGAAATCCATAAATTCCATAAATACAAAGGGAGATGAAGTCATATGGACCATATCAAAGATTTTAATATCATGTGTATGTTGGTTTCCTACAATGATTCTTATTTGATGTGCTTCTTTCTACAAAGATTGATAGACCTAGCCATCGTCTGGTTTTATCAAATTCCTCCAAGTATCAAGACTTTCCAAGAAATCACCTATAAATTCATAGACCACTTCTCCTTTAACCTTGACATGGATGTAAGCTTGGAAGAGTTATATACTCTCAAATAGAGCAAAGGAGAATATTTTGCTAATTTCTTGGAATGATGGAGACAAAGAGCTAGTAAGAGCAAATGGCCCATTCCCGAGTAACAAGTAGGGATCATCATAGAAAATCTATATCTATATCTATCCTTCCACTTAAAAATGTAGTACATTACCTCTTATGATGAGCTTGTCCCTAGAGCCCTTAACATCCAGAGAGATCTAATCTCACAAGGAAATACTCAAGCCTACAAAGACAATCACCCATCAACCAGTTCCAACAACAAGCCTCATGTTTGGGCTAAGAAAAATAGCATGAAAAATTATGGCATGGTAGATGCTAAGGTTTCCTAGGTGCTCCTAGGCCAAACAATAGTCAAATAGGTAACATTCAACCAACTATGCAACAAACAACACCATCCCAAAACAATTAGATCAACAACATTGACACACAAGAATAACAAACCCCTAACAAGTACAACTATCTGAAACACAATTACACATAGTTGTTAGAACCTATTGAGACTATCATGAAGAATTTGGTAAATTTAAACTTAATAAAGATTCTGAATTTCAAAAAATACAAAGAACCATAGGATAAACCAGCTTGGTACAACAAAAATAATCTTTGTGACTTCCACAAAATCAAAGGACACAAAATAGTGAACTACATGAGGGTCAAAAATATTACTGAAGATATTATAGCGAGTGAAACCATATCTGTTGAGGTACCATTTGGAAACTAGGATCTTAAGATATACAAGAACCCTATGCCAGATCATAGCAAAGGAAACAACACTGCAAAAGCTAAGGATTATACAAACGTACAACATACCTATTCCAATGTAGTCAATTTTTTTGATAGTTTCATTACCATTGTCACCATCAAAGGACCTAGTGTGGTGTGTTGAGTCACCACACAATGTGGAAAAGTCACTATCCAAGGATTCCCATCTCAAAATAGGGCACAACCTACTTTACCTACATATAACCCTAGCAAGTATAATCTCCTAGATCAATTTAAGAAGACACCTGCAAAAATTTCTATCTTGGAACTATTGAGGATATCCCCCACACATAGGGAAATCTTAGAGAAATATTTATCTTCATTATCCATCCCCAAGTATATTGATATAGAATAGTTTCAATATATGGTAGGGCATATCAATGATCATGTTCTCACCTTATCGAAACAAGACCTACCATAACAACCATCTCATAATCATGCTTTGCACCTTTAGGTCATTATCCATAAGAACAAGTTTAGAAGAGGATTAGTAGATGGAGGTGTTGGTTTGAACATTTTCACCCTTCATCTGATAAAAAAACTTGGCTATTCAGAGGATACTATCGAGAAAGAAAAAAGTACCACCATTTGAGCATATGAAGATCAAGAGCGGGTATCACAAGGAATCATCACACCACCCATACAAGTGGGACCTATCATTGCATAAACTAAATGCCAAGTGTTAGACCTTGATATACCCTACAACATCCTACTTGGTTGACCATGGAGCCATGCCCTAAAATCTCTGGCCTCAACCTACCATAAATGTGTAAATTTTCCTTTTGAGGGACGATAAATTACCATCCATGTAGATCCCGAGCCTTTTTACTATTGAAAGAACCTTGAGGCCAAGTTTTAAAAAATACCCTAGATCTCTAAAAATGATGAAGGGCCTACACCATACTCCTCATTTATTGACCCATCATCCCTTGCATCTACCTTAGAAATGAAAACACCCATTATGTAGAACATTCCTAACATCAAATTAGTGATCCAAGATTATGGTCATGGAAAGTATAAACTAATGAAGGATACCTTTTTATTGGGAGAGCTACCAGTTTCTCCTAAATCTCATGGGAAACCTACATCTAGCAATGAAGTACCAAAAAATATCAAGATGGCAACTACCACCCTCACCAAGTGGGGGGGTTTGAAAAAAGAAGATATGAATGAGGAGTATGTCTCTAAATTTCTCTATGAAGATGAACGACCCATCCCTATTCTTCCCATGGAACATGATAAAAAAGGCTTGCAACTAATGAAGGGATGGGGCTATAACAAGAATGTGAAACTAAGTCAAAATGACAATAGTTTGCTAGAACCGATCATTCCTGAGAAATGTCTAAGGAATCTAGGCCTAGGTTGTACTACTAGCAAGGTCATCCTTCTTGGAAAAGGTACTTCTGCTAAACGGGATGAGGATTCTTCTTGGTTATCGATATCCAATGATACTACCATATATGACTTCCCCCTTGATGTTGCTAACCTATTTGATAATAACTCCCTTTTCATGATATCCACAACATTCTTCATCCTCAGCAACCAATCAATAGAAATAAGCCTAGTATACCCACAACTCATTGACTTGGACAAGCGAGGACTATCAAGTCAAGATTTATTCAAAAATGATGAAGCAACCTCAAAATTAATGGAACTCTATGACAAATTACCTTGGGAAGATCCTAAATTTTGTTTTAACCTATTGCTAGATATAAGGGTGTACTATGGGGAGACGATTGAATTTGTCAATCGTAAAATTGATGAAATGAAACTAACATGCAGATCCCTAAGTGAAAACCACACTGTGACACTTTTTTATCCTAAAACAGCTAAAATAAAGGACACATCTGAGGGTGAAAACCTCTTTGAGGTGCCCAAGGATGAGAGATTCAATCCCCCCCTTAGTGCAATACACCAAGAGAAGTCAATAGTTCTACTAGAAAAGGCTACTCCAGTCAATGTCAGAATTGACAAAGCACCCAAGATCACATTCTATGTTGAATCCTTGTTGGATGAAGAACATAAAAACCTAGTAGTATTCTTGAAAGAATGAAGAACTAACTTTGCATGGGCATACACAGATATACCAAGGCTCGATCAAGAATTGGTTTTACATCACTTAGTAGTATATCCCGACACCAAACTAGTGAAGCAAAAATTTAGAAAGATGCACCCTCAAATAGCACTCTTGGTGAAACTTGAGTTACATAAGCTTCTTAACATTAGATTCATCTAACCAATAGATATCCTGAGTGGGTTTCAAGCCTAGTACCAATCTCCAAACTCACTGGGGGTATCATAATTTACACGGATTTTAGATAGTTAAACAAGGCATGCCAGAAGGATGATTTCCCTTTTGCTAACATTGACCTCATCATGGATTTAATAGCTAGGAATGAAATGCCGTCACTCATGGATGACTTTTCAGGCTATAATAAAATTATGATCGCTAAGGAAGATCAACACAAAATTTGATTCACTTGTCCATGGGGAACACATTGCTAGAATATGATGCCATTTGGGCTAAAGATTGTAGGAGCCACCTATCAAAGTGTAATGACCCTCATCTTTCATGAAGTGATCAAAAAAATACTAAAATATTTATGTGGACAATATTTTGGACAAATTAAAGAAAAGGAGTGAGCACATAGAAGTATTAGGACCCATCTTTGACAAAATTGAAGAGTACAAGGTATGGATGAATCCATAAAAGTGTGTCTTTGGGGTTACATCAGGAAAGATTCTTGGTTACATCATCTCAAAAAGAGGGATAGAAATAGATCCAATAAAAGTAAAATCCATTCTATACATGGAACCTCCATAAACATTGAAACAAATTTGAGGGTTACAAGGAAGATTGTAGTCCATCAGAAGGTTCATAGCACAATTATTAGACAAAATCCACCCTTTCTCACATCTTCTCCACAAAGGAATAACTTACAAGTGGGATGAGAAGTGCAATAAATATTTCTAGTAGATCAAGGACTACCTATTGACACCTCCGGTGTTTATTTCACTGATACTTATCAAATCACTGATCCTATATATCTCAACAACATCAGCAGTACTAGGTGCTCTTCTAGCACAACATGATGAAAATGGAAAGGAAAGAGCTATCTATTACATCAATAGGACCTTGGTGGGCTATGAAATGAACTATTCATCCATGATGAAAGAATGCTTAGTGATGGTTTTTTCTTTACAAAAGTTTAGACATTAAATGCTATCACATCAAACCAAGCTTATTGCAAAGATTCACCCCTAAAGATACATTTTATCAAAGGAAACTCTTATTGGGTGAATGGAAAAATGGGTGATGATCTTGATTGAATTTGACATAGAGTACGTGGAGCACAAGGAAATCAAAGGACATGTGATCACAAACCAACTAGCAAAAGCACCTATCATTGTGGAGAATCCATTGATATCTGAATTCCTTGATGAATCAGTGTTCCTTGCGAATCTAAATGATCAATGGAAAATGTACTTTGATGGATCATTCACCCAACATGGATCAATGGTGAGTATTCACAATAGATGAAATCCTCTGGGGACTCACAATTGGTTATCAACCAAGCCAATGAAAAATAAAAAACTAGGGATGATAAAATTACTCCTTACAAAAAGATGGTACAAAATCACAAGGACCTTTTTATTAATATAACTTTTGAGTAGATTCCTTGCATGAACAACTGAGCAATAGATGTTATGGAAACAATTGGATCATTGTTAGACATGCCACACAACATCATTCAATGTGAAGTTTTTGTAGAACAACTTCTCATACAAACTTTCAAAATCCCTAAATCTGAATTTGCGTGTGTCATTGTTGGACTTGGATCCTCATGGTATCATAAAATGTTCATCTACCTTAGTAGAGTAACTCTCCCATCTCATATCACCTCCAACCTTAAGAACAAAATTGTTAAGGAGGCATCCTGATTTGTGATCCTAAGTGATATCTTATACCACTGAAGCATTGAAGGGACATTAGTATGATATCTTAACCAAGAGGAAGCCTTGACTACTTTAAAAAAAGTACACGATGGCATATGCAGTTCCCATTCTAGTGGTATGAATTTAGCTAAGAAATTTTTGAGGATTGGGTACTACCGACCAACCATGGAAAGAGAAGCTCATCAATATGTGCAAAAGTGTATCCAATTTCAAGAGCATGGAGATCTTACCCATGGTCCAACTCAGGAGTTACAACCAACAATCACAACTTGGCCTTTCTCACAATAGGGGCTTGATCTCATAGAAAAGATTACTCTCACCTCATCCAATGGCCACAAGTTTGTCTTTACAGCCACTGGGTACTTTACCAAGTTGGTTAACACCATTCCCATGACCTACATAACGATGAAAAAAAATGCTATGCTTATCTTGAATTATCTTATCTATCGTTATGGTGTTCCACAAACCCTTATCTTGGACAACAGAACACCCTTCAAGAATCAGGATGTGAAAGAGCTATGTCAAAGATTCAACATTCAACATTGATTCTCTACCTTGCATTACCCCTAGGGAAATGGTCAAGTTGAGGCTACAAACAAGACCATCCTAAAGATCCTAAAAAAAATGGTCAATGAAGCTGGTAGTGATTGGCATCCACAGTTAAATCCCACCCTTTGGGCCTCTAGAACCAACATCTACACATCTACAAGTGCAACCCCATTCTCCTTGGCCTACGGATTAGAAGCCATTTTACCTATTGAGGCTGAGCTCCCATCACTATGAGTGTCACTACAAAATTTCATCATTAATGAAGAATTTAGAGTATCTTTTCTAAATGAGCCAGAATTATTGGATGAGGGTCATCTTGATGCCCTTAATCACTTGCCAGTATACCAAAAATGACTAAAACATAGCTATAACAAGAAGATCAAGAGTTGGTCTTTCTAAGTGGGAGGCCTTGTTCTAAAGTAGAATAAAAAAATCTTCTAGATCAGGATTGTAAATGAAAGTTTGATCCTAATTGGTTGGGTCCTTTTGTTGTCACATCAAGCTATGGATTAGGATCATATAAATTGTGAACAACTGAAGGTGAACCCTTACAGGAATTGACCAACAAATTTCATATTAAATTTTTTTATGTCTAATATTGAAGGGTGTAAATCTGGAAAATACAAAAAAAATAAAAAAATGATCAACATCCAAAAAAATAAGAAAATAGATTTAAAATAGTAAAAATAATTCATCCTCTAGTGAAAACCACTTTCGGTGGTGCTTTGGTAGAGTACTGTGGTGAAAACCTAGCAAACAAGAACCTCATGTAAATAAAGAACCTCCATCTATCTATGGCTCTTTATCCTATCATCCTTTGCATCACGTCCATCCATCACATCATTCATCCTATTTATTCCATTTCCCATCCACATCTGCATCATAGCTTGATCTTGTGAAGTATCGTATCCCGTTTTAGTACTGTAAATCATAGATTTTCTGCAAACTAGAATAAAGATGTTAATACTAATCTAAATAATCTAAAATCAAACAACAAAGAAAGAGGAAATAAACTAAATAAACTAAAAAAATTAATGGAAAGCTCTCACCGAATATGCGTTCACCCCTTTGAATTATCTTGATTGCTCTTCTCCATATTTCCTTTTCAGTATTCTTGCCCTCAGATTTCTGTGTTTGAATGCAAGCATAACTTTGTTGAGTGTCTAAGCAAAATATCGAAGATAAGTTTCTTCTCAAAAGTGTATGATTTCGGGAGGAGGAATAATGATAAGGATAGGCCATTTTATAGATTTTGGGTTTTCGAAAGATCGGCTCAGATTGAAAGAGAGATCAACGGACGAGATTGATGAATGTCATGCGATGTGAGTTCTGTCTCAGATAGAACATGAGTTAGAACACGAGTTGGAACACGAGTTCAAGAAAGACTGCAGATAGAGACTAAGTTAGAACGTGAGTT
This sequence comes from Sequoiadendron giganteum, assembly GCA_007115665.2. Classification (NCBI taxonomy): domain Eukaryota; kingdom Viridiplantae; phylum Streptophyta; class Pinopsida; order Cupressales; family Cupressaceae; genus Sequoiadendron; species Sequoiadendron giganteum. Next base: position 474,534,116 of record CM021100.1, on the reverse strand, counting down.
AGAACACAAGTTTAGGATCTTAATCTTCAAAAATAGAAGAAATAGACTTTGTATGCAAAAGCCAAGGTTATAACTCGAAGACTAATGCATTCGAATGCAAACAGGAGTTACAACTAGTTAAGCGACTAGTTGTGACGGAGAGTCTTCTCGTAGAGATAAACAGGTGTTGAATTCAGAGATAACTGGAGAACTAAAAATAGATCTTGAGTTAGAAGGTGAGTGAATGACTTTAGATAATTGAATGATAGAGGAATGTGGCATAATTAATTAAATGTTAATTTAATTCAACATTCGAAAATGAATTGACTTTAATTAAATAAATAAAGTAATTTATTTAATTTGACTATTCGAAAAGGATAATATGAATAATTAAATAATAAATATTTAATTATAGATAAATGGGGGGGTTAAATGAATAATTAAATAAAGATATTTAATTACAGTTGAATAAGTATGATAAATGGGTAAGAATTAATTAGTTCGCAACATAATTAAATAAATATAATTTATTTAATTAATCAAGTTGAATAAATATTAATAATGAATTAATTAAAAAGGGGTATTTAATTAATAGAGGAAATATGTGTTAGAAAGGATAATTAAATAATAAACATTATTTAATCATGACCACAGACTATAGAAAATTATGTCGAATGTGTACTCGTAGGCCTAGACCAATTTTTGGTATCTATAGTTTGGCCCTCTTTGATACAATGTTGGTACAATGTTGTGTCAAAGAAAATATGCCCCGATCGTGCCTCACCATGAAACAGGTTAAGGTATGCCCCCTTGGGAAAATTGACAAATTTTTGAAAGTTTAAAAAAAAATTAGGAAATATTCCCGATAAGTCAATTTGATAGTTAGAAATGCTATGGAGTTGACAGAATTGAATTTGGAGTTGATACAGACAAATATGGGTTGTTTGAAGTTGAAAGGTTAAGCGGCCAATAGATTAGGTAAGAAGAAATGCCATTTCAAACCCTACCTACAAATAGGAATTAGGTCTAAATCCAATTCATTTGCACCCGGAGGAGATAGAAAAAGAGGAGATTTGCTCTGACTAGCTAACGAAAATGACACCTATTTTGTACGCTACACATCATGGTTATTGGATCCGGACATTTAGGAGGCTAGCCGACGTAGGACCAATGGTACGTACAGAAAAACAAACTTGTCAAAGTTATTTTTGCACGTAGTTTTAGGCTTTTGAAAAATATTTAAGCAAATGCGGTGCTTCATAAACGACGCATATGTCATTGTATTCGCCCCATTTGATGGTGAAATGATGCATGTGTGAAAACACATTTAGGCTAGGTTGGATGGTTTAGGGAATGATCACATTTGAAGTATAATGCACCACATGTGTAGTTATGCAATGCATCAGCATTAGGAATAGACACATGTGGGGTTTTGAACCGCATATGCATTATTGAGATGCATATGTAGTAGTTAGGTAGGCTGATGAAATTGCACCACATTTGTTAAAAATGCACTACATGTGGTTTAGTGAACTGCATGTGTAGTAGGTTGATAGGGGTTGTGGAAAATATGCAACGCATGTGAGGCTCTATGCAATGCATTTGCAAAAATGAATCGCATCTATTAATGTGAGCCGCATTTGACTGGTAAAGTTTTTCAAATTTTTTTCTTAGGAAAACTTGAAATTTTTTGACATCATGGTTTAAATGCAGGTGGTCCTAGATCCTATTTATACGTGGGAATCATGACCAGATACATTCAATCTCAGAGATTGTTTGATAACTGCAGAGATTCAACTTCTATGGAAACTAGGTCTACGTCACTATTTGTCGATGCCCACTATTCAGGCGAACATGGGTATGTTGACAACACTATGCGAGCGATGGAATTCAGAGACATCATCATTTCATTTACCGACTAGGGAGGCCACTTTCACATTGGAGGATTGTACAAGATCTTGAGACTGCCTATTAGAGGAGAGTGGGTTATGTATGATACCCAACGCAAATTGACTGAGTTGGCGAGGTTCTATCAGGTTGACGACATCAGTAGGCTCGGCATCAAGCACTATGAGATTAGATGGCCAATGTTAGTAGATAGATACAACAAGATTGATTGTATTTTATGTACATTGATTGGGGGGATAGTTCTTCTAGATAAACGGGGTCACATATTTCCAGTGGGATGGGGAGCTATGTTGGTTGGTATGTTAGAGAGTGAGACTAGGTATGCATGGGGTCCATGTCTGCTTGGGATGTTATACTTTAATCTATAGGACATTGCTTACAGAGATGCATAGTCATTGAGCTATGGGACTACACTACTGATGGTATGGGGTTGGGAGAGGATAGTTGTTTTTCGTCACCCAGTTACAGTAGAGCAATGAGAGAGATACCCGTATGTGTTTCGATATACAGGACACATTACTCAGACTCATGTTGGGGACATAGGGTATTGGCGACATGCATTGGATACTCTTGATTAGTTCACATGGAGACCTTACATGGATTGTGAGGAGTGGGTGGAGGAGGAGGTATATCTAGCATTCTGCAGATAGACACATTACCTTATTGGGAGGATTGTTTCTAGTGTAGATATCATTGAGCATCACTTGCTAGACAGAGTTCTGAGATAGTTCAGTGAGGTTCAGGATGAGCCTCGGAGTAGAGCAGAGTTTGCTCGTTCATGCAAAGAGGTTCCGTATTGGGGACCTATGATACCAGTAGCTACTACTATGGCAGAGATACAGGCATTATAGCCAGTACAGTGGGGTTGGAGAGATGGAGCAACTGACCCAGGGACTACAGCTACATACGATGTATGGTGGGTAGAGCACCGGCCTATTCCTTATATAGATCCAGATCAGTTGACACCTATTGAGAGACGAGGCACAGGGCCTAAAGGACGACAGAGAGGTGGAGGTGCTAGAGTCGGGAGAGTTGGTGGGAGAGATGGTGATGGTAGAGGTGGTAGATGAGGTCAAAGAGGATGGAGAGGAGGCCGAGTAGGTGCACTATCACCTATTCATGAGGAAACAGTAGAGGATGTACCGATGGTAGACATTGGAGGGAGAGTGGTTGTATAGGCTAGGGATGAGTATGCTGCAGCAGAGGTAGTGGTAGAGGAGCTTGCAGAGTTAAAAATTGGAGTAGAGGATGTTGCAGAGGATGTAGATATGGATGTGGCTATAGATCCTCTGGGTATTTTGGAAGGATATGGAGAGGATGATGTAGAGGATGATGATGAGGATGATGTTGAGGAGGATGCACCAATGGAGGAGTAGGAGAGAGAGCTCAAAGATCGGATCATGGAGGGGAGACAAGAGGAGGATGCTCCTAGGGATGGTGAGAGGGAGGTTTTTGGAGGAGAGACTCAGACTTATGACGATAGAGTTTGATGCGATGAGGCTAGAGAGAGACAATGCCTACTTAGAGAGGGATAGTGCATATTCAGAGAGGGACAGTGCTCATTTAGAGAGGGACAATGCACTTATGGAGAGAGATCAGGCTATAGCGCAAAGACATGAGATAGAGCAGTAGTTCACAAAGGTTAGAAACCTTTGCAGTGGGTCCTCATCTGATGGCATGGTGCGGGAGTTGGTCAAATTGGTGGAGAGAGCTACGTACTACAGGGATCTATATGAGGCAGGAGTGCCAACAGAGAGATGGGCTCCTACATTTTCTGAGGTGTGCAGTTAGAGTAGGGGTCATACTATGAGTCAGAGGAAACAGAGTACAGAGGGGGTGGTAGGACCATTGAGGGTAGGTCCATATGAGAGTCCTTCCACCTCGCAGAGAGCACCTTCAAGGATTTTCCCTCCACCTTCACCACATGACAGCAGTGGTAGCGGGACACGATGACAAGGTTACATATGTAGACATTATATTTTGATCCGAGAGCCTGCGAGCTCATGTTTTATTTATGGTTACATTCAGACATTGTACTGTGACACACTATTTTTGAGCGATATATATATATATATATATATATATATATATATATATATATATATATATATATATGATTTTGGCGGCTTCTACATGATATGCAGTTCTATTTTATGGATGATACATTATTTCTATATGATGATGTATATTTCTATATGTTATGAGTTATGCTTTTATAATGATGTTATGGATGTCTTAATTTGCTTATGATAATGGATGAAATTTCCTACATGATGCTTATTTATATGTTGATGAAATGTACATGCAATGTTTACATTATGTATGCTATGATGATGTTAATGCCTATTATCTATATGTGTTAAAATGTAATGAAACTATGTGAAATGCTTATGGAATGTATGCAAATGCCAATAACCTAATGTTTTTAATGTGTCACAGGACTTTATCATTATGTTAAAGAAGAGAAATGTTAGGATGAAATGAATTTAGAATGTTAGTAAGAAACAATTGAGGTTGATTGATTTAGAAAAATATGTAATGAAGGTTGATTGATTGAGGAAAATACACAATATTCGATAGATTGCCAAATACGCTATGCTTGCTTGTTATCATCATTGGGCGGGACATGACACAGATGGATAGTACACACTATGAACTGAGATAGACCATAGTGTACAAAGTCATCCATTTGCAAAAAACAGACAGTCACAGACAAGGAGTGTCTTAACTCATACTAAGGACAATAATTGCCCCAGTCGTTTTGTCAAGACAAACCACAGACAATAGAAAAATAAAAGACGGGTCATGAGACATCATTGCTCCTCTAAATCCTTGATCGAACATCCTTGAGGAAACTAGTAACATGGCTCAAAAACCAATGTTTTAAAAAAGACAATTGACAGACAGCAGCCAAAGAAAAAGAGTCCTGAGACATCCCTGCTTCTCTAAATCCTTCAAGGGACATCCTTGAGAAAGCTAGTAATCGGGCTAATTCACAAATCGATAATAAGATAAGACAAAATAAGATATAAAGTCATAAAGCCAAATAAAAGTATTCGCCAAAACTTGATCTTGTGGGATTCTTTGATGTTGATGTTTGACATAGCGTAATGTGAGAGAATGACACATATCGCATAAGACGTTGAGTCTGGTTTCGACCTAGTGACTTCTGTATAAGGCATGACAAAGCCTAGTTTCAGTAAGACACGTGCTATATAAGATGTTGGAGCCTGATGACATTGAAGTGACAAGCTACATCAGACTATGACAATTTGATGATGTCTGTTGATACAAAAGACATATCTTGCATAAGACATAGGTTGATCATTTTGACAATGTGTTTGATATTGACTTGATGATAGTTTGAGATGTTTTTCCTTGTTGATGCATGACTTGTTTTGATTCTTTGATTGTTAAAAAGTGTGTGCATGGACAGTGTATGAAATGAAATAATACACCCTAAAGGACTGAAGATATGTACTTAAGCTAATGATATGCAACGTGTGTGATAGTGAATGTGAATGTGATAAACCCTATCAGACTGATCTAGTGTGGTCTCGGAAGCTCATCAATTGATTAGCCTTGCCTACGTTGTACATGTAGAGACCTCGTAGTTCGACACGACTAGTGACTTTGAATATACAAAGAGTCATGATTTAAATGTGTGTGATACATGACAAACTTAGACTGACAGACCTAATGCCTCGGGGGCACATCAATTGATGGCCTTGCCTACCTCCTAGTCACAGAGGCAATGTAGTTCGACTATGACTGACTGAACATGACCGACTCGACTCTATTTTTTTTTTGGTATTTTCTGACATGTTTTGATTTTTTTTTTGGATTTTTGAAGTTTTCTAATGTTTTTGGGATTTTTCAGGACATTTTCGATGGTGTGACATTATGTACAAGGTGTCAGGGCAGAGAACAAGGATTTTCCCCTAGTCGGGAATAAGATTTGCATGATGGATTGGGTAATGTGACTAGAATGGACGTTAGATGTCAATCATTCTAAGGAATGGATAAGACAACCATTTATTATGAGTGATAATGAAAAAGCCCGATTAGAATGATGGTAGAAGGAAGAGCGAGCTAACTACACATGGCACCTATTTGCCAGGTTTTCACCATGGTACTTATCCACAGCACCACCAAAGTGGTTTTCACTATTGGACAGATTTATTTCTCTTTACTTTTTTTTATTTTCTCAAATTTTTTTTTTGGTGTTACAAAGATGCCTGTTTGCCAGGTTTTCATCAAGGTAACCATTTTTTTGTTTTCTCATTCTTTTTGTATTTTTCAAGATTAAGACATGGATTCTCAGAGACTAAGCATAGAACCTCTTTAGATGCAGAGTGTTGATAGGTGAAAAAAGTTTCTCTCCTTTAGGAGTAGAGAGTTGGTACGCTCCTAATCCAAAGGCTTCTGTGACTATATAAGGCCCCAACCAGTTAGGTTCAAACGTAACCAGTTTCTCTCGTTCTGCTTGGTTCTTAGGATTCTCCATTAATACCAAGTCACTAGTGTCAAAGTGTCTATTGAGAACCTTCCTATTGTAGCTATGATGAAGACAATTTCGATATGCCTGCAAATGATCTAATGCTTTCTGTCTTCACTCATCCAACAATTCTAGCTCTTGTAACCTAGAGAGATGGTATTCTTCATCGTCAATATGACCCTTCAAGGATACCCTTAGAGAAGGTATTTCAACCTCGATAGGTAAGATAGCTTCAAACCCAAATATGAGGGAATATGGAGTGGCACCGGTGGGAGTATGGATGCTTGTGCGATAAGCCCATAATGCAGGATTAAGTTGTAGATGCCAGTCATGACCAACATCATTGACAGTCTTCTTAAGGATTCTAACAATGGTCTTATTAGATGCCTCATCTTGGCCATTACCTTGTGAGTAATGTGGGGTGGAGAAATGGTGTTTGATGTGGAATTCTTCACATAAATGGCATACTTCTTGGTTCTTGAATTGGTGGCCATTATCTGTGATTATGGATTGGTGTACACCATACCGCAAAATTATATAGTTTAGGATAAACTTAGATATGTATGTGTCGGTTATGTATGTCATGGGAATAGCTTCAATCCATTTGGTGAAGTATTCAGTGGTAGTGATGATTAATTTATGGCCATTGGATGATGGAGGGTGTATCTTACCTATGAGGTCAAGTCCCCATTTGGCGAAGGGCCATGGTGAAGTAATTGGATGAAGCTCCTGTGTTGGTGCTCTTATCAAGTCTCCATGTATTTGACATTGTCTACATTTCTTTACAAAGACATATGAGTCTTTCTCCATTGTAGGCCAATAGTAACCTAGTCTCATAATCTTATGGGCTAGAGTAGGACCACTGGAATGAGATCCTCATATACCCTCGTGTACCACTCACAAAGTTGTTTGTGCTTCTTCAACATTGATACATCTCATTAGGGCATTATCTAAGGTACGTCTATACAGGGTTTCTCCGATGATGGTGTACTTAGCTGACTTTCAGATGAAGGTTCGACGTTGGTTATTGGACAAGTCTTGAGGTAAGGTTTGGTCAGTGAGATAGTTGAATATGTCTTTATACCAAGGAGACGTAGGACCAACAATGGTACACACTATCGCAGTATCGGGGACATCATAGGTAGGGACGAACAGTTGTTCAACCAAAAACTTGAACTTAGGCACATTACTCGGAATATCCAACAAGGAAGCCATAGTTGCCATAGCATTTGCAGCTCTATTGTGGATACGTGGTATTTGTTGAAAAGTTATGTTATTGAAATACTGCTTGAAACTATCAACCATTCTCTTGTGAGGTGCAAGCTTCTCATCCTTAGTCTTGTAATCATCATTTACCTATCGAATTACCAGTTGAGAGTCGCCAAAAACATGTAGGCTCTTTATTTTCCACTGAGCTGTCATTTTTAACCTTGTCACTAAAGCTTCATATTCTGCTATATTGTTGGTACAAGGGAAAGCAATCTTGAATGATTTGGGAATGGTATCACCTTGAGGTGTAACAAATAAGATACTAGCTCCTTAACCATGATTTGTATGTGACCAATCAAAGTACAGTTTCCACTCGGTTTTAATGTCAATGTTGAAAAGGAATTCATCAAGAAAATCTGCCACTAATGGATGATTAGCCTTCATAGGTGCATTAGCTAACTAATATGCAATCACCTATCCTTTTATAGCCTTCCTTTCAACATACTGAATGTCATACTCGCTAAGTATCATAACCCATTTAGCCAATCGGCCTGTTAAAGTTGCCTTACTTAGGAGGTATTTAAGTGGATAAATCTTTGCAATTAACATTGTTTGTCGATTGAGCATACAGTGCCGAAGTTTTTGGGTAGCAAAGAATACTACAAGACAGGCATGTTCTATGTTGCTATAATTCAATTCATAGCCCACTAAGGTATGACTGATATAATAGACTGCTCTCTCATGAACTTGATCATTGTGTTGTGCGAGAAGAGCCCCTAATGCCGATTGAGTTGTTGAGATGTATAATATCAATGGTTTTCCTTCTTTAGGTGGCATTAAGACTGGTGGAGCAAGCAAATATTCCTTGATTTTCTGGAAGGCCTCTTGACATTTAGGTGTCCACACAAATGGTACTCCTTTCTTGAGTAAATGCTAAAATGGGTGTATTTTATCTACCAGTTGTACTATGAAACACCTAATGGACTGTAATCTCCCCTGTAGGGTTCTGAGTTGACCAATGCTGATTGGAGGAGGAATTTCTATGATAGCTCTTACCTTCTCTGGATCTACTTCAATGCCTTGTCGAGAGATGATATACCCTAACAGTTTCCTTGATTTCACTCCAAAGACACACTTCTTCGGATTTAGCCTGACATTGTAATTCTCTAGCCTCTGGAATATCTTGTCTAAAACCTTCAAATGATCTTCCCTTGTTTCTGACTTAGCTATAATGTCATCTACATAATCTTCCATGAGGGTATGTAGAAAGTCATGGAAAATTGTAGTCATTGCTCGTTGATAGGTAGCTCCTCCATTCTTAAGGCCAAACGACATAACATTCCAATAGCATGTGCCCGATGGACACGTGAAAGATGTCTTGTGTTGGTCTTTAGCTGCTATTTTAATGTGGTTATATCCAGAGAAACCATCCATGAGGGATAGCATCCCGTATCCTGTTGTCAGATCTACTATCATGTCGATATTCAACAAAGGGAAGTCATCCTTAGGACATGCCTTATTGATGTCTCTAAAGTCAGTGCATATGCAAATGCCCCCAGTTGGTTTAGTCACTGGTACAATATTTGATATCCAATCTACATAGTCTATTGTCCTTATGAATCCTACATCCAAGAGATTCTTAAGTTCTACCTTGACCAATAGATCAATTTGCGAATACATTTTCCTCAAATTTTGTTTGACTAGCTTAATACCTGGCTGTAGTGGTAAATGATGCAATATTAGGTCTGGATCAAGCCCAGGCATGTCAGCATATGACCATGCAAAGTTTATTTGTCTCTTTGTGAAGAAGTCCTTAAACTCAGGTTTTTCTGTCTCTGTTAAAGAACCTGGAAAATATACCTTCCGAGGGTTCTCTTCTATACCTATGTTGACTTCAACAGATTCTTCTACTAGCATTAGTGACTTTTCCTACTCAATAGGGAGAATATTTAAACCTCTATCCTTGGGTGCCTCTAAGAGGTTTTCGCCCTCAGATACATCCTTTATTTTGACTTTTTCTTTGTCCAAAGGTGCCTTTCGATTTTCACCTAGGGACTCATCATTTTCTTTTTCATTGTATTTTTTCTTTTTATTCTCATTTTTCCGACTAGAGGTGTAAATAGACTCCCCAAAATATGCTTTATCGTCCAAGTCTATGGTGAAACCAGCTTTATGATCCCCTCTTGGTATGCCTTCTCTAAGTCCCATGAACTTAGCAATTGCTTTGTCGTTCTCGAATGTATCTATGATAGGTGTACCTTGTTGATCCCAGTTGATAAGTTCGAGATATATAAGGGGCATGTCATCATCGAAGTTTTTAAAGGTAGTAGCTAACAAGGTGAATATAGAATGGTTGACATGGTCACAAAAATTTTGGACTAAATCCTTCTTGTTCTTCTTCCTAGGGGTAGGTATAATCTGATGTGGGACTATAGTGAGGGCTGAATCGTCAGAAGATGATTTGTCAGGTGCCCAAGATGGATGATCAAGGGTTTCGCAATAATAGTTCTCTTGCCATTCTTCTTTGGACAAGTGTTTCTTAGGACGAGGACTAGATGGTTTTGGGATAGGTTTCATGTTGAGGTCCAATTCTCCAAATAGGGCATCTATGTTCATGGTACTGGTGGATGAAAGGGAATCCCGTTCACAATCGCTTGAGTAAGGAGATTCATCGTAGATTGGAGGTTTGTCGTAAACTGGGGGTAGTGGTTCATGAGATATCTCGATGTCTGTGTAAGCACTCACTTCCTCTTGAAACGGTGACGAAGTACCAGGAAACCCAATTCTGAGCGGTTGACACCCTAGCCCAAGGTATTTCGGTCACGGGTAGATAGTGATCGGTTCCGTCCTTCCATTTTGATATAGTCCTAACCCACCGTGCCCATCATAGCCTTCATTTTGCGTTATCTTAAAGCCTTTTCCATACTGGTCCTTAGCTATTTGAATAGATGGGGAGGGGTATTCATGTTCTTGTTGATACAACCAGGAATCACCTTGATCCACAATTTCTTCACTTAACTCTCCCCATTTTGTCAATGTCGTTGTAGGGGGAACATGAAATTTGACCACTGACTGTCTTCTATTTGCCATGGGAAAGCTATATGCCTTAGGTGGAATCAGTTGACTGACATAGTATGATGTCTTTATATTATATTCACCACAACCCTTGTCTTGGATCTCAAGCTTAGGAGTGGATGATGGTGGTTTGAATGAAATGGACTTTGTGAGATGTGATGGGTCAACATATAGGGATAAAGTGGATGATGAAACTTCTTGGTTAGCTAGTACTTTTCGTTGTGGAATTTCCCTTAGTCTTGTACAATACTGAAAAGGATCTGGATCACCATCAATGGTGGTCTCTGTGCCATTATACGGGAACTTAAGACATTGGTGATATGTTGAAGGTACAACTTTCATTGTGTGTATCCAAGGTCTACCTAACAACAAGTTGTACGGAAGGGTGACATCCAAGACTTGGAAGCTGGTGTTCATGATTGCTAGGATAATTCTTATAGGGAGTGTGACAACTCCTTTGGATGATCTTTCCTCATCATCGTAAGCCTTGATGACTATACTCTTAGACGTATCTACATAGTCTCCTGAGAATCCTAATGCCTTAACCAGTTTTAGGGTACACAGTTTCAAACTTGCTCCTCTGTCTACCAAGACTCATCGGACTTTGTTTTGATGGATTAAGACTTCAAGATGTAAGGGGTCATTATGATCAAACTTCTTAGTTGAGTAATCCTATTGGGAAAATGTGGCATGATGTGAGTTGGTCAAATATCCCACCATTTCTTTGAAATGATTGAAATCTAAGTCTTTAGGAATAGTTGTGTTCTATAGAGCTTTGTCAAGAATGGCTCGATGCTCAGGTGATAAGGTCAACAATTACAAGATAGATATTTGCGCGGGAGTTTTACTCAATTGATCAAGAAGGTTGTACTTAAACTTGGAAGCTTGCGTAGGTGGCTCAAAAGAAGAAGGTCTAGGAATAATAATCTTAGTTCTACGTGTGTGAACATTCTAGATGCTTCTTAATGGTGAAGGTATTGAAATTCTCATTTGCGGCTCGAAGGTGATTTATGATCGTTCCTTTTCCATAGTCATAATTGGTATTGTTATAATTGGCTAATGGATTCTTGGGTCCTGAATTGGAGGCTTTTCCTTTTGTGTGGTCATGTAACGGGTCCGTGAAGACCTTATGATCATTGTTCTTGGTATTTTTCTACCCACCAACCTCTATGGTTCGATTTTCAACAAAGTCTTGTATAATATTCTTGAGTTGGCGACATTGTTGGAGGTTGTGTTCTTTCGTTCGATGATAGTCACAAAAAGATTTATCGTCCCACCATGAAGGTTTGAACTGTCCAGGATCATATTCTCTTGGTTCCAAAGGTTTGATGAGATTATGTTTAATAAATTCTTTGAAGATCGTCTCGATTGGTTGTCCTAAAGGTGTAAATTCACGTGTAGGAAATCTTCGTTGTGGTCTTTGTTGTTGTGAATTTTGGACATAGTTGGTTGTTTGATCTGGACTATTCATCATGTCTTGATTGGAATTGTAACCTCTAAGTGTGATAACTGGTCCCATATGTATGTGTTTAGCATCAATAATGTCGTCATTTGTAACATTCTTGTTTCTAGACCAGAATTTTTTTCTATCATTTGGCACATTTTGATGTTGGACAACTAGATTTTTTCCTGGTACTTTTATTTCTCCTTTGTATATAAGGCCTTTCTCAAGGATTATTCCCTTTTGTACCAAGTCTGAGAGTGAAGTACAACAGTGTACCCTCAAATCACTTCACAGTTTTGGGTTGATGTTTTCTAAGAATATCGTGACCTTTTGCTTTTCGAGTATTTCAACTAGACATCTGCTAGCTAGACTTCTCCATCTCTGGAAGAAAGTGGTGAAGGTTTCACCATCTTCTTGTGTTGTGTGGCACAAGGTTGATATTGCTACCTCATTGTCTATGTTAAAGGAATAATGTTCGACAAACTTCTCAGCTAATTCGCCCCAAGATCGTATGCCATATGGTAATTTAGAAAACCATTCCAGTCCTATCCTGACAAGGGTTCGTGGAAATAATCTCATCAAGTATGTGCGGTCATACAGTATGTCCATGCATGCTGTTGAGAATTCTCTAATGTGTTCTAGAGGATTCTTTCTCCCATTATACTAGGCAAAACTGGTATAATGTATCCATGGGGGAAAGGTGTCATATAAAGCTCTTTGTCAAATGGACATGGACATAGGTCTTGCACTGAGATAGTTCATTTTCCCGAGATAGACATGTTGTCCATCTGTTGTTGAAGAGTTTGCATTTGGTTTTGAAGGACATCGACTTGCGTCAAGGACATGTTGTTTGCATTGTTTGGATCAATGTAGGTGTTTTGATATGCCACGTTCTGTGACGGGTTGTGATTTGGCGAGGGAATCTATCCTGTTAGAATGTTCTGATTCACTATAGGGATATTCCCTGTCTGAATGGTCTGAATTGGTATAGGAATGATTCCTGTCTAAATGGTCTGATTCGGTATAGGAATGCTTCCTGTCTGAAAGATCTGATTTGGTATAGGAATTTTCCTGTTTGAATGATCTGATTTGGTATAGGAATGTTTCCTATCTGAATGGGTTGAGTTGGTATAGGTATATTTCCGCCAACTTTGGATCTCTTACCAGTCATGTTGGTGCCAAATGGGTTGGAGGAAGTTGCCCCCATAGTAAATTGTAAACCTTGTGTTCTGTTGAAAGGGGTTGTGTTCACAATTGATGATGTTTGAGTTGGTATACTAGTTGGTATCGCTGTGGTAATTTGGGGAATAAAGACAGTTGACATTGCAGTTTGCATTAGTTGAGTAGACTGTGTTTGCAAAGTACGTATATCAAATCCTGGTGTTATTTTGTTCCGTTTGCTAGCAACTTTGCTAGATAGAATTGGGAATCATTTAGCAAACATTCATCCATAAAGGATGCAAATTCAGGATCTTGTACTGCTGCGTCTATGTCTTCTATGTAAATCTTCCCATGTGTGTCTCTAGTGAAATGTTTTTCAAGCAAAGGTCTATGTGGGTGTTTACTTCCTGATGGTTGGTTTCCGAATGGATTGATGAATTCGTTGGGGTCTGTCATTGCTTTATGTTTCTTTTGAGACCTTGTTTCGACCATGAAAAGTTGCTCAAAATGGGGTAATGCAGACTATGTCTAAAAAATGATATGACCTATGTCTATGTTTTTGGATTTTTTTTTTGACACTAAATGATGTTGCTAAAATGGTTTCTAAAAAGACGTATTCTAAGATGACGTATGATAGGACAGACAATACGCAAAATTTTGAGTGGACTAATGACGATAAATGACAAGATGGGTATAACCTACCACCTATGGAATAAATGCATGCAAAGATTTATTTTTGACCAGGGAACCTGATTGTATGACAAGGATAGTTTGACAAGGTGAATTTTCCAAACTAGACTGTTGAGCTGAAAAAGATTCACTAAATGGGACTAAACTGACAAGGTTCAATGATTGTGACAAACCGAAACATGAACGTTTCCAATGATGAGGGAAGTTATCTATTCTGTGATATGCAATTTCCTAGGAAGTATCTATATGCATGCAACTTAGGATGACTATGACTAAGATGTTTACTGTGCCTAAGGCGTATATGACAACTAATGATGCAAGGTTTTAGAGCAAAATTTTTCCCGTTTCTGTCCAAGGTTGATCTTAAGAAACAAAAGCAAAAAATGACTGTTATATTTTGGACTCGATTTGTGGTTTTTCAAAGTTTTGTGTTGACAGTCAAATGCGGTTCACCTAACATTCACAGTTCAAATTTTGACAGATGCAGTTCACAATTGTGCATGTGGTGTTTCTGACAGTTGCAGTTTACCAAGACACATGCGGTTCAAAAACTTGCAGATGCAGTCTGCATGCACACATGTAACTCAGAATGTGACATTTGTGACTCATGATATGCAGACTATGAATAATGAAAATTTTGACAGACACATGCGGTCTTTCCCCTAACAGATGCGACTCTCTATGACAGATGCAACATTTAAATTGAGAATTGCAACTCGGTTTTCTGACAGTTGAAATTTTTTTGAAAGTTGATGACTGACTTTGTTTGTTTGATCAAGTTTCTGACGAATACAACAGAAAAAAAACACAACAATCAATGTATTTTCAGTTTTTGTGATGAAAGGACTATTAAGACTCGAAAAAAATTCACTACCTAGGCTTTTAGGACAATACTTGGTGAATTCTTACTTGGATTTCTCCAGCTACACATATTTATGGTGAATGACTAGTAGCTTGACCCCACTGGCTCCCCTCCATGGCACTCACTTATACGGGGCAGCCAAGCTAGTGTATCCATGAAACTCCCATGGCATACATTTCATTTCCACACATAAACCGTAAATATGTAAGACGGATTCATAGGGCCGACCCTGCTGCACCAACAAGTAGGTAGGATTTTGGTAACACTAAAACAAGGTGTTTAATAAGGGCATTCCATTTGTGGGACACTATCCAATGTTGGCGAGAGTCCATTTCTGTCCATCTCGTCAGAATAGTGCGTGTGATTCTTGGGCTTTCCCCAAGAATCCACTTTTATATACCAGCTGGAAGTCGCTTGGCTTTAACGTGCTACCGGTCTGAGTCATCTTGGGGTGAGTAATTTTTCCCACCAAGACAAGCCCAAGTTCTAGAGTCAGTAACTATTTCACTTACACCCGGGATCACATGACTATATAAGGGGAGAGGATACTTCGATTACTGAATCGTAAGGGTGACAAATATGTGCAAAGCACCAGAAAAAGAAGGCAGTGGTTCTTTTTAATCCAAATGACAATTGTCTGTCTATCAATCAGAAAATTCTTTTTAAACCCACACAACGATTATCTATCTACCAAAAAAAAGCTTGCTTAAATAAATAAATCAACACAAAGGCATTAGGTCCTACATGCAAATTTATCAATAGCTCACTGTTCTTCGGCTTTCATCCTACATAAAATTGTCTTAGGTTTTTAATGGTCTTTTATGCTTTGTCCTACAAACACTACATTATACCACCTTAACACAAATAAAACAATCATTAGTGAAAATAAAAATAACCTAAACAACGAAAATGAAAATATGAATGTAGGGGAATGACTAAAAATCGGAAAAAAGATTACCAAGCTGATGCGGTTCGCAAATTTGTTGATAGGCAGATGGGGCTTGTAAGTTCGCGAATGCAGTACGTGATGATAGATGTGGTGCAGAGTTTAGCAGATGCAGTTCACAAATGCAGATGCATCACAAAAAGCCACAAATGCGGCTCACAAAGACAGATGTGTCACAAGAAGTCAAATACATAAAATAAGAATTTTCAAAAACCAAAAAAAAAATTTACTAGTCAAATGCGGTGCAGAAAGCTGCAAATGCATCACACAAAGTCACATGCGGTGCAGAATGCCACAAATGCGTCACTTTAGCTCACAGTCGTAAAAAATATCATGTTTTTCTTGTAAAAAATGCTACCCTTAACGAAAATATGCAGTATAATATATGAAAATTCATCTCTCGACCCTTTCGAATGCAACCATGCTATTTATTTGATCTCAAAATTCCCCCAAAAGTGTGATTTGGAATATTCTTCAAAAGTCTAATTTTTTGACAGGTAGATGCATTGCAAGGTACCACGGATGCGGTGCAGAATAACATATGCATTACAGAATATAGCAAATGCGGTGCGCCTTATGGAAACCTACAAAAAAAAAGAGAAAAATAGAAAAACAAAAAAATGAAAAGATGAAAAGTTTTGTGGATTTTGAAGCATTTTTCATGTCGGGTTCACCAAATGTAAATCATAGATTTTCTACAAACTAGAATAAAGATGTCAATACTAATCTAAATAATCTAAAATCAAACAACAAAGAATGACGAAATAAACTAAATAAACTAAACAAATTAATGGAAGTCTCTCACCGAATATGCGTTCACCCCTTTGAATTATCTTGATTGTTTTTCTCCATTTTTCCTTTTCAATATTCTTGCCCTCAGATTTTTCTGTTTGAATGCAAGCATAACTTCATTGAGTGTCTAAGCAAAATATCGAAGATAAGTTTCTTCTCAAAAGTGTATGATTTTGGGAGGAGGAATAATGATAAGGACAGGCCATTTTATAGATTTTGGGTTTTCGAACGATCAACTTATATTGAAAGAGAGATCGATGGACGAGATTGATGAATGTCATGCGATGTGAGTTCTATCTCAGATAGAATGTGAGTTAGAACACGAGTTGGAACACGCGTTCAAGAAAGACTGCAGATAGAGACTAAGTTAGAATGTGATTTAGAACACAAGTTTAGGATGTTAATCTTCAAAAATAGAAGAAATAGACTTTGTATGCAAAAGCCAAGGTTAGAACTCGAAGACTAATGCATTCGAATGCAAACGAGAGTTAGAACTAGTTAATCGACTAGTTGTGATGGAGAGTCTTCTCGCAGAGATAAACAGGTGTTGAATTCAGAGATAACTGGAGAACTAAAAATAGATCTCGAGTTAGAAGGTGAGTGAATGACTTTAGATAACTAAATGATAGAGGAATGTGACATAATTAATTAAATGTTAATTTAATTCAACATTCAAAAATGAATTGACTTTAATTAAATAAATAAAGTAATTTATTTTATTTGACTGTTTGAAAAGGATAATTTGAATAATTAAATAATAAATATTTAATTATAGATAAAGGGGGGGGTGTGTTAAATGAATAATTAATTAAAGATATCTAATTATAGTTGAATAAGTATGATAAAGGGGTAAGAATTAATTAGTTCGCAACATAATTAAATAAATATAATTTATTTAACTAATCAATTTGAATAAAGATTAATAATGAATTAATGAATTAATTAAAAAGGGGTATTTAATTAATAGAGGAAATATGTGTTAGAAAGGATAATTAAATAATAAACATTATTTAATCATGACCACAGACTATAGAAAATTATGTCGAATGTGTACTCACAGGCCTAGACCAATTTTCGGTATCTACAAGTACTACTTGGCTTATTCCTAAGGTCACTTTGTCCTTCCTATATCGAGATAGTCTATTGCAACATGCATAAGGCAATCCATTCTGGATCAGATCAGGTTATTGTATATCACAAGGTTATTGGAAATCTCATCAAAAATAAAAAATAAAAACATAAAAAATTCATTAGAAAATCCAAAAAAATTCAAAGTCTTGTACAGCTAAAATCCAAAAATAGTTCCATGTCAAACTACAAGCCTCTAATATTCAACATAGGAAAGGCCATCATTGATGTTCCCCCAAGACACCCTAGATAAGTTCTTTAGGAGTTCATGTCATTATAAAATGACAATCCATCAACTATTCATTTCTCACCGTAAATAAGTCAAGTTAGTTAAGTTACATGGTCTATGCTTGCATAACATAGGAAATGCTCATGTTTGATAAGCCCCTAAGCCCCCTAGGATAGTATTTTAGGTTAGGTTCTTGGTTGAAATTTAGAAAACCCCTAAACATTCAAAAACTTAGAAAACACAAAAACATTTAAAATTTTGAAAAACACAAAAACATTCAGAAAACCCTGGAAAACCCTAAACAATCTAAAATATCAAAAACTAAAACATTTCCATAAACACTTAAAAAGACACAAACAACCTCAAAAAATTCTCAAAAGCATTGAAATATTCCAAAAAACCAAAATACATCCATCCAATTCACTTTCACCCACAATAAATCTTCATTGATAATAAATCGATCCTCATCTTCAACCTTTCGAAAAACAAGTAGAGAAAAGTATCACAAGTCGTAAAGTGAGAAACTAAGAGTCAAAATCTAAAGTTGAGTTCATAGGTAAATGAGTCAATGGAGTTTGTATCAATGGATTATCACACACCTAATCCTAATCAAAACACCAAATCAAAATGTCCTAGGATGTATCCTTCATTTGATGGGCATCAATATCATAAATCACCTTAGCTATATTAAATTGGAAAGAGATATAGATAAGACTGATTGTTTTCCTTTGATCTTTTGTAATGAATTATCTTAATGACCCATTCTGAGGACCTCTCAAAGATGTCTCAATGATTTAGAGAGAAAGGAATGGGGCATCGATCATTATCTTTCATTTTCTGTGATTGTGGGTATTCTTGTAAAATAATATTAGCACATACTTGCTTAGTTGTATGTAGGAAAGTTGTTTGGAGTAGATTGTTGACTATTGCATATTCTTTGGTCTAATGTATTCTAAGCTTCTAACTTACTTTCCAATGAGTTTTTCATATGTCAAGGTGTGACCAAGAACTATACTATCTGTTTGCAGATTCAAAGTCCTTTACATTGGATACAACATCGTCCTAGTTATCAATACCTTGATGCATTGTGTCTATGTTTTATATCAAAAATAAGGAATGCCAAAAATTCCCAATCCCAAGAAATGAGAAAATAATCATCATGCATCTCTTGTCACCATCTCTACTAAAGTATCGGTGGATCAAAGACATGTTGGACTTATTGAATCAATCTTCAAAATCAATGGCCAATTATGCTTATTTTCTTCTATCTTCTTTCCACGCTAACCTGGTATCATGATAGTCAACAAAAAAATCATCATGCATCCATCCTACATCCATAGATCATGAACATGAATACATCTTGCATTATCACAACATGTCATAATAAAAGCAAACATAATCCATTGCATCATCATTATGATTTAAGTTATTTTCAATAATATAGATTTGTTATTCTAAGCATCTTAATGTACTACATCTATCACATTCATTGCATTATCATATCATAAGCATAAAAATTTGCATCATCCATATGCATACATCATCATCTCATAAATTGCATAGAAAATTACACCAAAAGAAATGCATCCATCCATACATCCTGGATATCATAAGCATATCATATCATCCACCCATAACATATCATAAAAAAGATATTGGAAAAGAATATAACACATCCATTGCATCACATCCATACATAATCATAATGCATAAACATATAAAATCACATGATATCATTTACATCCATACATCCATAGAGCATGAAATAAAGCACATAAAATATCAAATTTGGATCATCTCATACATATATATATATATGTATATATAAATGGTGATTGCCATGGTATAATATCTGAATCAATGTCTATATATCAAATCAAAAATACAATATGCAAGAGGCTATCAAAAAGGAGCCCATGAATATATATCTTTATAAATACATTAGGCAAACAACCAAAAAATTTCTACATAGGTAGGCTAGGCTTGGTGCCTGATCATCTCACCCCTAATTGATGGGTGATCCTTAGCTCTAGGTGGTGTTCTACTACGCTGTGAGAAATCAGGCTATCACATCCCCTGAGGAACATCAATATGATAGTGCATGTGGTAGTAGGTTTCCTTAGTGACTACCTCTCTATACAACCAAGCAGATATAGTCTAGCCTTATGATGCAGCTATCACTATGTCCAACTACTATCTCCACCCAATCACCTAGGCTAGCTGTATGTCTAGTTGGTGCCACAACTAGGCCTTCTAATTTCTTTATGGAGTCATAGATTGTAGTTACTACAGTTGATCCTGCTCTGCTTATAATCAGTCTCTATAAGCCATAAGAGCTTGAATCTGTACCTGATCTTGTGCATTTGTTTATACAGGTGGAGCTTTTGGTGCCCGCAGAACCTACCCATTGTGACCGCCCTATCATCCTGGAACCTGTGCCTGATCTAGCTAGTGTTGGTGCCCATCACCAAGCACCTAGCCCCTGTCCTACTCCTAGTCTTGGCCTCTATTGCAATCACCATCCCTACCTCCATCTCAGCCGCCATCTTGGCCTCGACCTCTACCTCTATCTCTATCTCCACCTCTAGGGTATGCCCTCATTGGATATTCCAGGTATATGGGTGGCATGAACCACATAGTATACATTGGGGTAGTCCCAACATCTAGAAGGCCATGATCATATGCCCATGGTTATGGGACAAGCTATCTAAAATAATCAATGGCCACTTGGGGCTCAATCTGGGCTCCCCACTGTACCAATCTCTGAGACCTACCAAAAATTATAGTGTAATCATCGCCTGACACATCCTATACCTCCCCAAAGTGCCAAGCAACATATTATAGGAGGTATCACTCTATGATAGTGTGCTCTCTACCCTACAGGTAGCGATTTTTTCATGCAAAATACAATTGCTATTGATCATCATACCATCATGGATGTTAAAGCCACCACCTCCATCTAAACACCATCATGCCATCAACAACATGACGCTAATATGGAAAACCTATGGGGCCCATGTGCTGCAATGTCATCGACATCCTGTATCAGAAAATGATAGGTTGATCCTCATGGATATCTGCAAGAATGACCAATGGAATCAACACAACAATGTGCTCATATGCCCATATGTGAAGTAGAGTCACACCTACTCTAATTCTCCTACCCTCTTGATAGATGACCTCATGCATATCATGGTATAGGGAGGCAAGGAAAACTGAACCCCTAGCATACATAATGTCTCTTTGGATCATAGCCTCCCATGTTAAGCCCCATCTGGGACTGAACTTCCCTGTCGATCTAGAGCAGTGACACCACAAATCAGAGTTGCAATGAACAATCTGAATGTGTTTAGTCGACCATAGTAAAAATATAGATCAATCTAGGAGTTGATCAAAATAATTTTCCTCCTATGCAGAAGAGAGAGACATGCATCTCTACCGAAATATAGGTCATAATTAACATTCTCTCAATGGATAGGCAATCATAAAATACACCAAACATCCTCTAGTGTGATGGTCGCCTCTCTAGTAAACAAGTGGAATGAAGAGGTCTGATTGTGCATTCTCCGTCATCATGACAAGATGAGTCTTGACCTCAGGTAAGAAAGAAACGAATCCTAACCCTAGCCTCCCCAGTTGCTCCACCTCCAAGTCATTAAAACATCTTGCCACTGCTAAAAAGTTGGACGGGTGCTACTGTGACATCAATGGCAGAGGATCCTCTTGCATGCATCATGAACACATCATCAATTTAAAAAAAAAGTAAAAAAAATGACCAAAATTTGAGACTTTGCATCAAAAACATCAAATGCATCATTGAAATCAATAGCGTCATTGATTTTTGTGTAAGTCGCTATATTAATTTCAAGGGTGCATTTCCAATTTGATGACACACATTGCTACACTCAATAGTGAATCGGTATGAGGTGTGTCACTACATAAAAAATATGATGTATCACCATTTGTTACATGCATCACCCATCGCTTTCGAAGGACGTTGGACTTGAAAAGCCCATGCATCATTGTATTGCACTCGCAATCCCTTAATCGATTACATCACTAAATTAAAAAATTGAGGTGTGCTGCTAAATGAAAGATGCATCGCTATAAAATCAATAGTGACACTTCCAATGCTTCAAATGTGTCACTATGCAATGACATGCATATCAACCTAACTTTTATGCCCTATTAATTGCACCTAAAATAAAAAATCAAGAGGAGTTTTGAGTCACATACCTAGGGTCCTACATCTACTCACCACTAGTACTCTCAAACTCACTTTGAAATGTGAAGAGGAAGCACATGTTGATCCATTTCGCTGAGGTATAAGAACTCAAAAGGAAAGAATCTCCAAGGTGTGAATGCACAAATGAATTGAAAGTGACCCTTCATCACCTATTTGAAGCCAAAAAATTAGGGTTTTTTTCCCTAATATAAGCCAAAAGCTAGGGTTTTTACCTATTTTACCTATTCCCACCTTGTGGAACCTATTTTAAGCCTTTTTTTTCCCTTCTGAGGCCATTTTTGGCATCTTGGGGCTTGTTTTAGCACCTGCACCACTATTTCACCTTTGTCAAGAAATCAACCCAAAATTTCTGCTTGATTTCTTGAGCGGGCAGGGAACCAACTTATTCCTTCTGTTGGGGTAATAGTGGGGCATCCAAAGATTAAAAAAAATTGATTTAGGCAACAGTTTTAAATTTGAAAAATGTTAGTCTTTGAACCAATGGAATAGGTACCTCACTTCAAAGAGGGGAAAATGTAGACACTTAAAAATGTCTTGAATGATATTATCCACTCGAATCAAATATACTAACATCATTTCATCTTGAAACCCATCCCCTTTTCACTTAATTGATTAAATTTTCCTAGCTATTTAATTAATTACATTAGTTTCATCTATTAATCTAATTGACCTAATTAGGTTAATTCACCCACTTTCATGCTAACATTTTTTCCTATTAAATAAAATACTTTAAGTTATTTAATTTAAATCCCTAAGTGCTCTTATTTAATTAAATAACCCTAAGTTATTTAATTAAGTATCATCTCTTTTCACCCTTTTTCCATTAAATCATTTATTTAATGAATATCATTTAGTTCCCCTAATTTGCATAATTGAAAATTTATTTAATTATCAAATTACTAATTAAATATAATCCTCCCATTTGCAAAGGAATATTCCTTGAGAATATTCATCATTTGCACATTCCTCCAAAAAGGGAATATTTCCATGCAATATTCCTTTGCATAATTTAATTTGGTTTTAATTAGCTAAATATCTAATTTTCCTCACCCATGAGAATATTCCAAAGAATATTCTCTTTCTTCACTCATTTGAAAAAAGTAAAATGCTTCCTTATAACAAACTTACAAGACTTCATGTGCAAGTTAACTAACAAGACTTCTTGTGTGAGTCTTGAAAGTGTGTTTGTTTGGATGAATGCGAGCCCTTGATTAAATATCATCTTGTATTTTCAACCCTTGATGGGAGTCCATGATCCATTCCTCCACTGTTCTTCCTTTTTTAACATTGATTAACCTTTTTAATCTTCTCATTTTATCTCTTATAAATAGGTTACTATTTGGAGACAAATGTATGCATCTTTTTAGAGAGAACTTATGATGTTGAAACTCATCGATCCATATTTTACCAAAATAATTATGCTGTTAAAATCACTTGCACTTACACTCACATTTAACCTCATTTTAGCTTAATTTTACTTGCATATTATCTTAGCTTCCATTAATGGATTTTGTGATAACATAGATGCATCTATTAATCTTATTTGGTAATTAGGGTTTGAATCTTTTTTAGATTAAAATTAATTTAGATTAGCTTTGCACTCACCCATATTAATCATCTTAGTATACACCATGTTAAAATAGTTTGCATCATGTTAGTTTAACATTTGAATCATGTTTTATCACACATCTATGATTGGTTTCCTCGATTCTCTTCAATAGAATCGATCAAAACAAGCTCATTTATCTATAGGATTGGGAAAGTGTCGCCATTCCATATCAATGCAACACCACTCCCCCAATAGGATAAGTTTGAATGGATTATACTAGGTTTTCTAAAAGATTTCATACTTTAATATGTTAGTTTTAATGGATTCCTAGGGGTATGTGCAGGATCATGATGGGCCAAAAAGTGGCGATATGATGGGTATGTGGCTAACGAATTTTTTTAAAAGAAAATTGATGTAATGAAAAGGGTTTTTAAAGGAGATTCTCAGCTTTCCACCAATATAAATTATTCTTTGCTTTGAATTTATTAAATAATTATTATTCATTTTCTATTTCAATTATGACTAAAGCCCTAATTGATATGTTGATTGGAAAACATCTATAGCTTTCAAATGGTATCACATTTTTTGAATCCAAAACATGCATCACATTCTATGCTTTGCATACTATAGGATTAAAAAAAAAAAAATTGAATTTCATGAAGTTTTGACCAAGTTAAGTTGGTCAGACATACGATTTTTTATATTTTCTAAAAGTTGTAATAAAAAATTCATAAATAATTATTTACTTGGAAAAAAACTACAAAAAAATATGTATCACATCAGGACACGAGTCCTCTACTTATATCTAAAATATTCTAAAAAATAATATCATTTTATTGTGGTTAGGGTGGTCAGACAGACACCTTCTTATTTTTTCCCTGAAATTTAAGTACTACTGGATCGAAATTTCAAATTTTCTCCAAATAGATTTAAAAAAAAAAAAAAACCTAGTAGTTTAGAAACTACATTCAATTTTCTATAGATTCTATTTTTACATATTTTTGAAATAATATAGATAACTTATTCAAATTTTTACGTCAAGTTGCCTAACTCTGATTTTTCTAAATTTATGAGAGGAACTAATTTTTGCTGAAATCATATATTTTTAGAAATTATAATGATTTAAGCCTTAAAAATTTCCATTTTAAGGATTCCAATTGAAGAGAGTTTGATCAAACTACCTTAGATCAAACCCCCTTGGATAGAAGCTCGCTAGTTTTAAACCATACCTATAAATGAGTCTCCTTTACACCTATCAAAATGCTGATAAAAAATCACTTTTGATTTACCTTTTGGGGGATCAAATGAATTATTTTAAAATTTATTTAAAATGATTATATTAGTCCTCAGAACGATCTATCCAATGAATATAATTTTAATATGTTTTGGTTTTATTATGTATATGTTTTTTTAGTTTTATTAAACATAGGTTTTTAACCGAAAATCAAGCTCTTTGTTATGCACATGTGGAAAAATAGCAGATTATCAAAATAAAATTTTGAAATATATGTTCAGGTTGGGTATTGATGTCCTTGATCCATTAAAAAAAATAAAAATTGAATTTCGATACATAGAGAAAAAGTTATGTTGTATACAATCCGCCTATGTCTGAATTGTAATTGGTTTGACTCCGAAACTTGATTGAGGAAACAATATTCAATAAAACACTATAAAACCAAATGAAAGTGCTAGATGTCATAGTCATAAATCTAGATTAAAAAAAAATAGAATTTTATCCTTCATTAAAAAATATTTATGTTGTATATGGTGAGCATAACTCCTTAAAAATGTTGTTTTTTAAAAAATACTAGTTTTCAAAGGAGATGGAAAAATAAGTGCAATCTGATTCCAAAAGAAATGAAAAAAATATATTTAGAATCTATAGACAAAATTTCACAAATCACTAGTTTTCATCATCTTCAAATTCCTCACGGTTTAGCCGCTATTGGAGCCTGAAAGTGAAGATTTAGTTAAAAAAAATTAGTTTGATGTCCAGTTTGCCCAAAAATTGTAAACCAGTATTGTGGGATCACGCCACTTGAGGGCCTATTTTTTCCATGATGATCCTGCACATACCCCTAGTTTAGTCTTTATTAATTGATCTTTATTGGGATTGATGTTTAGTGGCTCGAATATGCTTCGTACCCTCATGGATCAAGTGTAGTCGACCCATACTAAATATGTCAATCACACATATCATACATGTGTGTGTTCGTTTGTGCTTATGTTGATTTTCCATGGGATCTTAGATTTTAGAGTCCTTTGCACTCCCCCTTGATTGTTATTCATTCTATCTCTTCAAAATTTGGGCAATGAAACCCCTCTTGACATAAATTTTTCACTCTAGTGTGAGTCTAAGAATAAGCTCATAGTCTCACTAAAGTGGTGGCTAAATGTAGCATCATAAATTGTCACCCTTGAAAATTTCACACTGTGTTTTTCTCCCTCTAAATTATTGAGCCTAATTAAGTCCCTAATTTCCAAAATAATGCATTTTATAGCCTATTTTTACCATTTTTTGAGAAATTGCAAATATTGAAAAAATGCATTGATTTAATGTTTTCCCCAAACACCCTATTGTTTGGACAATAGGGCCAGGACTGGGATTCCCTTGGGTATCTGAGTCCCCCTATTTTCAGGATCCAAATTTGAATATATTGGTGTTTGAATTTTAACATTCAAAATTCAAATTTTAAATATTAACTATTAGGATTCAATTTGTGGGAAGTTGAATAAATTCCTATAAATACCTAGTCATTTCACCATTTGAAAACTAGCTAGAGATATCTAGTATTACCTAGCAACAAGTGAGCATTGGGATCAAGTCAAGTGTAAAATTTTACATCTTTATTGTAGCAATTCAGGATACAAACATCATGTCAAATCTTATGTGATTTTATATGTGTTTATGTTATTATTTTTTTGTGAAGGCTAACCCTTTTTAGGTATCTAAGAAATTAAGCATTCAAACAAGCAAGATCCAAGACCTTGAAGTGATGTGTATGAATTCAATCCTTCAAGGAAGCCTTTGAAGGATGGTGGGTTGCATCACTTTTTTGATTCATCATTCCTTCCTATCATTTATGTTTCCTATCATTGACATTGCCATTGTAGAAGTGGAAACACTAACATAGGGTTTGAATAAGGTAAGCCTCTAAACACCACAAAATTTTCCCTCTCTTTGAATGTTTAGGTTGTAGGATTACATAGGATTGAATGAAGCTTGAAGATCATTTATTCATTGTTTTGTTTAAAACCCTACATCTTGTCAACTTAGAAAAACTCACATACAAAATTGTCTGATAGTGATCTAACAAGTTTGCAAGTAGAAACAAGGATCTCATTTCTAGTATTAGAGGACTAAAAAATAATTGCAGGACACCCCTACAAAGAATTGGATTCCCTTGGGTGACTCTATCCTCCTATAGTGAATGAGAAAAATTTAGGGATAGGTACACATCACTCTACCTTTCCTAGATTTGATTACAATTCTCTGTTTAAGTCTGTCAGTTATCGGGATATTGCATTTTTCATATTAGGTCACATAGTCTAATTAGGTTAATCAAGTTAAATCAATTCAAATATAAATTCCAATGCTCTAATAGATGAATATATAGGTCTAATTGTCTCACCTTCATGGCTGAAAGTCAATCTAGACACCTTGTTGATCTCCATCTTAATGAAACATTTAAATGACCAAAAATAGTCCACACAAAAACAAATTTGAATCCTAGGTTTTAAACATGAGACCTAGGGTTATCATTTTTCTTTGTTTTAATATCTTTCAAATGTTCAAATGCATTGTGTCAATGATGTTAAGTAGAATTACACCGGTGTGATGAAAAGTTGGCTGGAGGTGTACACTAAAGAGAAGCTAGTGAAGATTTGTGTTTTAAAGTGTGCACTAGTATCAAAAGATCATATGCAATGAGGAAGAGTGTTAGCTATAAATCTGACACATGTATGAGATTCATAGAAGATCTACAAGAATTATCTTTGTATTCTTATAGGACTATTGTTCTACCCATTATACTATCTCAATTGGGGATTGGTGTTTCCTATAAGTTGGTGCCTACAAATACAATAGGGGATTGGTGTTTTAAGTACGTTGGTGCCTACTTCATATTGTAAAATTAACGTGTATATTTTGAAATTCTAAGGCTTGGTTTAGATAGTAGTTCCAAGAAACTATTCTCATCGTGGTTTTTCCCATCTTGGGTTTTCACATATATCTACCATTCTCTTGTATGATTTATGGTTTATGTTTTAATTTCTTTTGTGGGTTAGTTGTGAAGAATAATATATTCTAATAACCATAGAAAAGTTGAGAATTTTGAATTTATTAGATATACTAATTCACCCCCTCTCCCTCTCAGTAGATTGTATTCCCTTCAAGGGATTCTATAGGAGCCTCCTTCTATATTTTGGGTCGCTTGGGAGAAAAGTTGCAATTTAAGGTTTCAAAAATTGAAGGAAGTGAGGGTTTGGGAAATATTGGGCTTGAATCTAAAGATCCAAAGACTTTGAAAACCCCTGTGTGTGGGGCACCAAGTTTCTTCTCCCCTACTAGTACTCTACTTGCATCCACATACACATCCTTTGTTTAAATTATTTTTAAGGGTTTATTTTTGGTTAAAATTTATTGCTTCTTTGTATTAGAATTACAAAGGGTTTATTTCTGGTCAAAATTTATTTCTTCTTTGCATTATAATAAATAATCAAATTTATTCACCTTTTTTCTCTATGGATCTCGTTGTCTCTCAGGTCCCCTCTTTTATCTCTCTTTGGTAAAATGTAGCAATTTAGTTAGGAAGGGGGTGTTGAGCCCCTTGAAAAACTATATCAATAAATGTAATATTGATCAAAGAATGGAAAATAAAACCTTTCAAAAGGTGATGTTAGGGCATTCCATCAAAGTTTCATCCTCTGCCAAATTTATAAAAATGAATGATGGTTCCCACGGTGAAGAGGGGTCTATTCCTAGTGATTAGGGTAAGTCTTCTCTAAGAAAATTGGTCATTTCTCAAAATCCTGATATGGTGAATGCTATAAACAAAGAATAATTTAGACTTAAAAATATAACAATTTTTTATTATCATAAGTAAAAAAAGAATTCCTATCAGAAAGTTCCTAGATCAATGGTTTAATAATGTTTGGTTCAAGAAATTAGGAATACATTTCTCCTTTTTTATTATGATACAAAAAGGTTTATTCTTAATTATCTTCAAAGAGCATGAGATGCAACACAAAATTATAGAAAAATAATAATGAACCATTGGAGATGTTGTCTTTAGGTCCATCTCTTGGTCTCCTGATTTGATTTCCAAATAATTTTTAGCCCTTTCTTACCCAAGGTGGGCCACAATAAAAAATGTCCCCCCAGCTATAGTTTTTTTTTCCTTAACTATTTTCTCCATTTGGAAAATTTTTAAGGGTTGAGCATACAAATTCCACCCTTATTGATATGGATGTGAGATCCCTAATCTTGTTGAATCTCAATGTAGACATATTTGATATTATTAAATTTTAACTTGGAGATAAGTATTTATCATGTGGCATTGAAGTTATTGGTGGATGAATGCATGCTTCCTTTGTAAGGAAGAATGACAAAAAAATGTAATTGTCCCATCATTAAGAAGAATGTTGGTAAGCCTAGACCATTCCAAAGATATGTTAACAAAGGTCCACCCTCTTATAACCAAATTAGAAATACTAATATTGGTAATGCTCCATCTTCTGAGATAGTGTTCAATCCCCCATCCTTAGAAAACTCCTCAAGTCATAATATATCTCCCCCATTCCTTTCGATCAATATGCTCTCAGTCCCACTCATTTTGTGAGAATAGTTTATGTCTCCTCTCAGGTGGATTTTCAACCTAATGTGGTTTCTTTTCCAAAACATGATTCTAGTAACTCTTAAAGGGCTATCACCAATTCTATCCAAGGGGCCCCTCATTTCTCACAACCATATTCTTTTGTTCTACCCCCCTCTCATCTCCCCTCTCCAATCATTATTATTAAGAAGAATGATCAAGATCTTGTAATTGGATAAACTAGGTCAAGGATTTCCAAGGAAAAGGAAGTAAGAAAATCATGTTTTGAAATTCAATAAATGATGTTATAGATAAAGAATATTATCAAAGAAGTCATCTTAATAATCAAATAGAGGTTGTTTAGGGGGTTTAGAGTAAGCATCACCCTCCCAATGTATGTAATACCTCTATGAAAATTCCAATTGGGTCTATGGGTAATGGAATATCCCCTCAAAAGGAGACTAATAAGGTTATAGAGCCCCATATGTAGACCAAAATCTATTGTAAGAAAATGGGGGCTTCTAATAATGAGATAGTAAAAAAAGAATTTGTTAATCCCTTTAATAGTAAGGTTTTAAGTAGTAATGCACCTTCTTCTACTTGCACTTATAATTTGGAATTTACCATTGTTAATCTTCAGCAAAGTAATGCTATCCTAGACTTAGCAATGGACAAGGTCCAATGCAGGAAAGCTAAGAAGAAAAAGGATAAGAGTTTAGGGGATACAAATCTAGAAATTTTTTATTCTCTCAATAATGATGTCAATTACAAATATGATTATTCCAACGATCTCTCATTAGATAGCTTTGGACCTTTAATTATTTTTTGACTGACATGTCCATAGATAAAAATGGACACATAGATACTACCATGAATTTTCCCTCAAACTTGAGTAGCCAAAAAACTATTAAAGATGAATGATCCTCCAATAATATGTCAGTTACAAGTTCACTTGAGAACCCTTGTAGGCTTAATAATAATTAAATCTCATAATATATAAGTAATCCCTCTAAACAATGTCCCTTAAATCCCATCTCCTTAAGAGAGGGTGAATACTAGGTACCTATATTTCATAATGATTTATCCATGAACTCTAATGCTCAATAGTTAAGAGGAGTCCCATAATACTGTGCATACTAGAATTCAATTAGATCAGGATTGGGTACCTAGTCATAGTTTTGTTAGGTAGGACATTATTTTCCCTAGTACTCTAGTGTCCCAATTGTTATAGGAAGATAAATTAAACTTGGTCATGGTAAATTCTACTAGTATTTCCTATGCAATAGATGGATATTTAGTAGAAATTGGTAACATACCCATCATGGATTTTGGGGACATGTTAGCAATTACATGCTCTAAATCCACACAAACACTTGGTATGGATAAATCCAAAACTAAAAACGAGGCTAAAATAGTATATGGGGGATGTATTAAAGTTAATAAATACAAGACATGATACAATAGTAGATTGGATTCATTTCCTAACCCTAAAAGACTAGACAAAGAAACTAGTATCCCTAAGTGTTTTGAAAACTTTAAGACCCATAAAATTCAATATAAATCAGATTATTAATGATGATCAATTACATGAATTGGAATATAAGGGGATTGTAATCCTCTAGCAAAAAGTTCAATTTTAGAAGACTTATCAACCACTTGCATAACAAGTCCATGCAATTTTTTGTAAGAAGTGAAAGAAATCAACTTTACTTTTGAAACTAACTTAAGGTTTATTTGAAAGGATGCCACCTATTTCCATACTAATCATGAAAATGGTAGGGGGTGGATATTCTACTCTTAAATAAATGGTCTCCCTTTGTTTTTGAATCTGGGGTTTCCCCTTGTAATAGAGTAGTTTGGGTCATCATAAAGAAAGAAGAAAATAAATTTGGTCTATGTGTCATTTATGCCTCTAATGATCACATGGAGAAAATTGATCTTTAGAAATTATTGTGTAATATTTAGTATATTCCTTAGATCATTGGATGGTACTTTAACCTGGTAGAAATTCAAGAATACAATGTAGGAGGCAATAAGATGGTAGGGAAGGTAAATGAGAAATTATTTTGGTAAAAAATGAGGAATAAGCTTAATCTCTTTGATCCACTTGAAGGTTGCAAGAAGGAAAACCACCACATTTGGTTTACATGATGCAATTGTCAGCAAGGATCTAAAAAAGATCTATTTTCTTTTGGATAGGCTCTCTGCAAATAAAGGAAAGTTTGTTTCTTTGATTAGAAAGAGGAAGGGTGTAGATTCAAGGTTACACCATACTCTCTATTTGACTCCCATCCATTTTATTGTAGAATTATTCTTGATAATATCAGATCTAATGTCTATTGTAAAAGTGATAAATTTTTACTAAACACTAGTCTAGTAAAAGATGAGGATTGTTCTGATTCTATATTTACATTAAGAGAAATAAATAAGTGGATGTTAAAGGACCAAATTCCTATTGAAAGATGGGACAAAAATGTAATTTTTTTGTCTAATATCTTTTATATTATTGGGAAAAAGAGAGATCTAGATTCAAGGAAAAGAGAAAATGATCTCTAGGACTCTCTTCTTAAATAGGAAAAATATATTTAAGTTGATTCCAAGGACATGAGACTTAATGAAGAATTAGTGACTATAAAGAATAAATTGAAAGATCTCCAAGAAAGGAATATTTTAGGTTGAAGAGTAAGTGCCAAACTAGATTGGCTTAAACATGGTGATAAGGGTTCCAAGTTCTTCTTTAGGTACATCAAAAACAAGGTGGAAAGAGAACAAGCGGGAAATATCTAGTTAGATAATAACTTGAATAATGATCCTGGTGTAGTAAAAAACCTGTTTGACAACTTCTTTAAAAATATTTTATCCATTGAAGGTGACAGTCCACAAAGTCATATGGCTAGAGAAATTTGTAAAGGACTTATCCCAAGAAATATTACTAATGACACTGCCAAAGAACTTAATGTAGAAATAAATAAAGATGAGATTGCAAATGAAATTAATGTTGAATATTGATAAATCCCCTGGGCCTAATGGGCTCCATGTTGAGCTTTATAAGAAAAACATTGAATAGATTATGGATGACGTTTTACATATCTACTCAAAATCCATAAAAAAAAGGCTCTTTGGGTATTAATATCAATCAAGGTACCATTAATTTACCACCTAATGATTGTGATAAGTCTCTAATTAAAAATTGGAGACCCATAACCTTGTTAAATGTCTCATAAAAAATTTTAACCAACATTTTATCTCTTAGATTGGTGAACATCCTTCCAAAATTCATTAGCTCTACCCAAATTGGCTTTATTAAAGGTAGGTACATTCTAGAGTACCTCATTAATAGCTAGGAAGATATGGAATTTGCCAAAAATTCTAAACAAAACTAGAATTCCATTATTTGATTATGAAAAAGTATATGATAGAGTGGAGTGGTCATTCTTGATAATGACCCTAGAAGCAGTTGGCTAAATCCAAAGGGATTTTATCAGATGGTCAAAGCACTATTAAATTTTTTCTACTAGTTAGGTTGATGTCAGTGGCTCTATTTTTTACCCATTTTGATTTACAAAGGTCTATTAGACAGGTATTCCCACTCGCTCCTACACTTTTTATGATAGATTTTGGTGCTATTTTTTATATTCTAAGAGATTCATCCTTCTCACACAAACCAAGAGGCATCTTACTTCCTAATGGTGATGATTTATTAAATGTATAATTTATAGATGATACAACCATGTTTGTTGAGCTTATAAAAAATAATGTAGACTACCTTATGAATAAACTTAATATTTATTATGAAGATTCCCAAGCCATAATATCCAAAGCCAAGACTAATATGCTATGTTGGAATTTTGAACCTCCTGATTGGTTCAAGAAATTTTAATTTCAATCAGGGGACCAAACGTAATTGTTAGATATCTTGGTATTTCATTTGTTGTTTAACCCTTCTTAACACAAATGTTGGAATGGATTAAAATAAAAATTGAAAAGAATTTTTTTCAATGGAATAAGAAATTCCTCTCTTTAGTTGGTAGGATTCAAATTTATAAAAAAAATCCTCCTATAATTTATATTACTCATCCATCTAACTTTTCAGTAGCTACCAAGTGAATGAGATTCAAAATAGGAATATAAAATTTCTTTACTCTAATGGGAGAGGTAGTAAAACAATAATGCTATGAAACAAGATTGGTGTTGTTAGAAAAGGGTGTGGGAGGCCTGGGTTTAAGGGATTTTAAAAAACATGGAATGATCCTTGCTAGCAAGTGAATTTTTAAGGCCCTAATTGGACAAGAATCTTGGAAATTTCTTATAACATAAAAATATTGTTCATAAAAAATCCAAGAGATGGAAACAAATCCCATTGTATGATATCCTATTTGGAAAATTCCTAGTTGTACCAACAAGATCTAACATCTTCAAAAGTATTTGGAATTCATGGGAGAATGTAAGAGAACATGTGAAATATGGAGATTTCATATGTAGTAACCCAACTATTTTATTTCTTGAAAGGTCCATATGGTGGACTCCTACTATAAGAGTTGGTATACACTAGTATAATTTGGAAAATAAATGACAAGGTGACTAAAATTTTTAGTCACATCAACTAAAAATGACAGAATTCTACTCATTTTTTGCGAAACAACTATAAAAGGGTAAATAAATGACTAATTTGGTCATCGGGTAAAAACTTATTTAGTCACACAAATAAAAATGACTAAATAGTTAGTCATGCGAGTACAAATTAGACAAAAAATTTAAAAATTATTTTAGGAAATGATTGGCGGAAGTCATGTATTGTGTCTGATTCTGCCTTATTCTCATTTAGAATTTGGTGATTCTATATTATTTCCCCTGTTTAGACAGCTACACTAATCAAGCACATGAACTACACTGAGGCATAGGTTTGTTTTGAGTTACAACAACTAGGCATGCGAGCTACACTGAGCCATTTTGAGTTACAACACTTGCATGGGTGATAAATATTGTTTGGAGAGGACTTGGAGAATTCAAAAAAAGGCGGGAAAGGACTTTGGTTTTTGTTGCAAAGTATTTGAAGTCTACAAAGAAGTCAGATTTGGGGATGTCCTCTATAGCAAATTCAGAGGTAATTTGAAATCCTCATTACATTAAACACAAAATCTATAGCTTTCTGATTGGAAACTTACAATAGTTACAACTTGTTGCTCTTAATAATGTTCTTTTACAATCTTTCCACTACTCTACTTCATAATGTGTTTGAGCTAAATATAATAAAATTTTGGTGAGTATCAAAATAGAATTTCCTCAAACAATTTTGATACATTTTCACTACAAGCAAAAACTATTTTTGTGAAAATTAAATGTGTGCTAGATTTACCCACACATCAAGAATCTCAACAAAGATGTTTCCTACAATAGATTCGTGTACCTAAGTAAAAATTTCCTTTGCAATATCAAATTGACCCCTTCCAACTAGCACAATAGCTGCCCCATTTGTAGCATAATTTTTTTTTGGTCTCTGTGCCAACACTTTACAATACAGTTCTATAGAGTTCTCAAGATTTTGTGCCTCCACCTTTGGATACCTCTTATTGTGAAAAGCTCCAAAATAATTCCAATTTCCAAGTGAAATTTTAAGATAAGAATTCTTTGCATTTGATTCACTTTGTGTAGCTTTAATTGTTTCTTTTTCTTTAAGCAAGTTTGTTTTTAGTTCTATTTTTCCAAGCATAGATAAAGAATTTGATTTGATTTTATCCACCTTAAGTGCATACCCTATCAATTCTAGGCTTAGTTGGATCTCATTCTGAGCCTGAGCCATGGTTGCAAGACGTAGATATGCATCCACATAAACTTGAACAATATTAGCTTGAATAAAATATTTACCTTTTCAATATCATGTAGTTGTTCAAACAACCTAGAAATATTAAATAGTGTTGTGACTTTATCCCATGGTAACTCAAGTGAAATACCACCTTCTTCTAGTCGATGGAAGAATTTCATATCATTAAAGAGCATAGGAAAAAATATAGAATTAGCAATAGGGCTTTTATTTATGAATTCAACCCAAATACCATTTCCTAATACATCCATAAAAGTTTGTTGAGCCAACTCTAGTTCATCGCACTCAAAATGAAGAACCCTAATTTTTTTTAACGATTGAATGTTTACTTCTTTTCTACTCTTCTTCAAAAGAGACTTTTCTATCTTAAGATAATCTAAGGCTGCACTAGGATATGATGATATTAATAACTCACCCATCTTGATAAATGCATGGGCATCACATGGATCTATATGAGTTTCCTTTCTTAAAATTTACAAAGCATTCTTTTCCTACCCTTGTTGAGAATATATATGGCCTACAACTTTTAAGCTCTCACAGTTATCAGGGTTGACCTCCATAACCTTTTCAAAATTTGACAATGAACTCTTAAGATCTCCCAGCTTCAATTAAACC
This sequence comes from Sequoiadendron giganteum, assembly GCA_007115665.2. NCBI lineage: Eukaryota > Viridiplantae > Streptophyta > Pinopsida > Cupressales > Cupressaceae > Sequoiadendron > Sequoiadendron giganteum. Next base: position 474,498,151 of record CM021100.1, on the reverse strand, counting down.
TATCCAAAAAAAATTGTGCCCTCTCGCTTTCATTGACTGATACCATGTAGTAGTGGCTAGTGGTGTCATAACCACCTTTACTATGATAGGATCATTTAATATTATAATATGAATGAGATTTCATGAGATGGTGGTTTGTTGAAATAAGAGTTATCTTAGTCAACTGTTCCACAAGAAAATGATGCCCTATAGTGAAGAAAAAATGGTTTTCTTTAAATGATTTAATGCCATTGCATAGTATGGGTATAATTCAAAGGCTCTATGCATATTTTCCATTCCTTCATGAACACTACCCTTTTCACTAACTGTGAGAATCCTACAAGTAAAAAATGCAAAAAACTGACCATAGAGATTCATGTATAGGAAAAATATCATTTCCTAATGCCTCCATAAAAGTTTGTTGAGCTGATGCTAGTTCATCATGCTCAAAATGAAGAAGCCTAATGTTGTTTAACAATTGAATGGGTAGAACACCCTATAAATCTTGCTTATCTTATAAAAATGATTGAATGGGTAATTCTTCTCTACTCTTATTCAAAAGAGACTTTGGTGTCATAAGAGAATCTAATGCTGCATTGGGGTTTGACGATGTTAATAACTCACCCATCTTGATAAATGCATGGGAATCACGTGGATCTATAAAAAATTCCCTTCTTAAAATTTCCAAAGCCTTCTTTGCCTACCCTTGCTAAGCATATATATGGCCTACAAATTTTAAGCTCTCACGGTTCTTAGGGTGGACCTCCAAAACCTTTTCAAAATTTGAGAGAGAACTCTTAAGATCTCCTAGCTTCAATTGAACCTCTCCACAAAATCTTGTGGCCTATAGCTTTCCTTGGTTGATGCCATGTAGTAGCAACTAGTTGTGTTAAAATCACCTCTACTATGATAAGATCATGAAATATTATAATATGAATGACATTTCATGAGAGGGTGGTCAGTTGAAAAAGGAGTTGTCTTAGTCAATTGTTCCACAAGAAAATGCTACCTTGTGAAGAAAAAATGGTTTGCTAAATGATTCAATGTCATTGCATAGTATGTGTATAATTCAAAGGATCTATGCATATTTTCCATTCCTTCATGAACAATAAATTTTTCACTAATTGTAAGAATCTTATAATTTAGAATTGCACAAAATTGACCATAGAGATTTTTCCCCATTTCAAACAACAAAATTGCAAAAAAATGCGTTTAAAACATGCAAAAAAATGCAAATAAAATTATATTGATTTTTGCGCCAAAAAAAATCATGAGACCATAGCTTGCTGCTTACTATTATTCTTTGATAGATTTTATGAAGCATCCATATCTTTTTTGAGATCACTTGTTTTAGGATTTTAGCCATAGCAACAAGGCAATGAACTGTTTGATAAAATGCTTTGGTAAACATGTATGAAAAATGTGGTAGCATAGACAAGGCAATGAACTTTAGAAAAAATGCCTCAAAGAAATGTGGTCTCATGGTAATGGAATGCCATGATGAGTTCCATGAAAATTGAATTGTTATGGATTGTCATGGCATTTCATCATCATGAGACCACATTTCTTTGAGGAATTTTTTCAACCAGTTCACTGCCTTGTCTATGACATTGCTTACTATTATGATTTGATAGATTTTTTCCAAGAATCCATAGCTTGTTCAAAAGAACTTGTTTTAGGCTTTTAGCCATAGCAACAAGGCAGTGAACTGTTTTATAAAATTCTTTGGTAGAAATGTATGAAAAATATGGTAACATAGACAAGGTAGTGAGATTTTTGAAAAAAATGCCTCAAAGAAATGTGGTCTCATGGAATGCCATGACAAGCAAATGCAATTGGTAGTTGCTCCTAGTTATTAGTTATGCAATGTGAAGTAATTGCATAGCTGCTTAGGTTGACTTTATAAAAAACTATATTGTAATTGAAAAAAAATCATCTATCAACATCTAGTTATTAGTTATGCAATGTGAAGTAATGCTTTGAGTTTGAAAGATGTACAATGCAATGTAATCAACAATTTGAATATAAACTAAAAAAATCTATTTTTTACAATTCATTAGTTAAACTCTCTATCCTATTTTCTCTTTATAACTCTATTGCTATGGAAATTCCTTTCAATTAAAAAAAATAGTTTGTGTCTCTTATTCTATAATTTTTTACATTTTGTCATCTATAAGCATCTAGTTATTAGTTATGCAATGTGAAGTAATGCTTTGAGTTTGAAATATGTGCAATGTAATATAATCACCATTTTGAATATAAACTACAAAAATCTATTTTATACAATTCATTAGTTACATTCTCTATTTTATTTTCTCTCTATAACTCTATTTGAATGGAAATCCCTTTTAATTAGAAAAAAATAGATTTTGTCTCTTATTCTACAATTGATTAGATTTTTCATCTATCAGATCTAGTTATGAGTTATGCAATGTGAATCGATTCTTTGAGTTTGAAAGATGTGCAATGCAATGTAATGAACAATTTGAACATAAACTATAAAAATCTATTTTTTATAATTCATTATTTAAACTCTCTATTTTATTTTCTCTTTATAACTCTATTGCTATGGAAATGCCTTTAAATTAAGAAAAAATAAATAGTTTTTGTCTCTTATTCTACAATTTTTTACATTTTTGTTATCTATTAGGATCTAGTTATTAGTTATGCAATGTGAAGTAATGCTTTGATTTTGAAAGATGTGCAATGGAATGAAATCAACAACTTGAATATAAACTATAAAAATCTATGTTTTACAATTCATTAGTTAAACTCTCTATTTTATTTTCTTTCTATAACTCTATTGCTATGGAAATGCCTTTCAATTAAAAAATAAATTTCTTGCCTCTTATTCTACAATTTTTTACATTTTGTCATCTATCAACATCTAGTTATTAGTTATGCAATGTGAAGTAAGGATTTGAATTTCAAAGATGTGCAATGCAATGTAATTAAAAAATTGAATATAAACTACAAAAATCTTTTTTTACAATTCATTAGTTAAACTCTCTATTTTATTTTCTCTCTATAAGTATATTTCTATGAAAATGCCTTTCAGCTAGAAAAAATAGTTTTTGTCTCTTATTCTATATTTTTTTACATTTTGTCATCTATCAGTATCTAGCTATTATTTATGCAATGTGAAGTAATGCTTTGAATTTGAAAGATGTGCAATGCAATGTAATCAACAATTTGAATTTAAACTACAAAAATCTATTTTTTACAATTCATTAGTTAAATTATCTATTTTATTTGCTCTTTATAACTCTATTATTGTGGAAATTCCTTTCAATTAAAAAATAGTTTTTATATCTTGGGTATGTTCAGGATCATCATGGAAAAAATAGGCCCTTAAGTGGCGATGAAAAATAAAAAAATCAGAGTTAGGCAACTTGACGTAAAAAATTGAATAAGTTATCTATATTATTTCAAAAATATGTAAGAATAGAATATGTAGCAAATTGAATGTAGTTTCTACACTACTAGGTTTATTTAAAAAATAAAAAATCTATTTGGTAAAAATTTGAAATTTCAATGCATTAGTACTTAAATTTTTGGGGAAAAAATAAGTTGGTGTTTGTCTGACCACCCTAACCACAATAAAATGATAATATTATTTTATAAGATTTTAGATATAAGTAGAGGACTCATGTCCCGATGTGATGCATATTTGTTTTGTAATTTTTTTCCAAGTAAATAATTAATTATGATTTTTTTATTGCAACTTTTAGAAAATATCAAAAATCGTATGTCTGACCACCTTAACTTAGTCAAAACTTCATGAATTTTTATTTTATTTTTTTAATCCCATAGTACACGAAGTATATAATGTGACACATGTTTTGGATTCAAAAAATGTGATACCGTTTAAAAGCTATAGATGTTTTTTAATCAGCCTATCAATCAAGACTTTAGTCGTAATTCAAATAGAAAATGAATAATAATTATTTATTAAATTCAAAGTAAAGAATAATTTATATTACTAGAATGCTGAGAATCTCTTTTAAAAACCCTTTTCGTTTCATCAATTTTGGGTAAAAAAAAAGTTGTCAGCCACACGGGTCATCATATCACTTACATATTGCCACTTTTTGGCCCATCATGATCCTGCACATACCCTCTTATTCTACATTTTTTTGCATTTTGTCATCTATCAACATTTAGTTATTAGTTATGAAATGTGAAGTAATTCTTTGAGTTTGAAAGATGTGCAATGCAATGTAATCAACAATTTGAATATCAACTACAAAAATATATTTTTTACAATTCATTAGTTAAAATCTCTATTTTATCTTCTCTCTATAAATCTATTGCTATGGAAATACATTTCAATTAAAAAAAATAGTTTTTCTCTTATTCTACATTTTTTTACATTTTGTCATCTATCAACATCTAGTTATTAGTTATGCAATGTGAAGTAATTCTTTGAGTTTGAAAGGTGTGAAATGCAATGTAAGTAGCAATTTGAATATAAAATACAAAAATCTATTTTTTAGAATTCATTAGTCAAACTCTCTATTTTATTTTTTCTCTATAAGTCTATTGCTATGGAAATTTCTTTCAATTAAAAAAATATAGTTTTTATCTCTTATTCTACAATTTTTTACATTTTGTCATCTATCAGCATCTAGTTGTTAGTTATGCAATGTGGAGTAATGTTTTGAGTTTGAAAGATGTGCAATGCAATGTAAGCAACAATTTGAAAATAAACTACAAAGATACATTGTTTACAATTCATTAGTTAAACTCTATTTTATTTTCTCTCTATCACTCTATTGCTATGGAAATTCCTTTCAATTAAAAAAAATGTTTTTGTCTCTTAGTCTACAATTTTTTGTTGCTATGTGTAGAACATTACAGATGGATCAACATCAAAGGTTGAATATGAATCAATACCATGCATTTGATGAGAGGCTAGGCGATGAGAGGGACATGGATAAATATACGTGTCCATATAATGTCTGTCTGGGTGGAAAAGTGAGAAATAAGTTTGATTTATGGACATATGATAAGATATGGGGATAGTGGTATAAGCCCTTAGAATTGCAATTATTATGAAGATATGATATAATTGTAGAGTGTGAGAGATGAAGAGGCAACAAACATAGATGAAGTGGAACCAAACATACATGAAGAGGAAAGAATGTTAGATGAAGGGTTTGAAGTTGATAGAATGTTGAATGAGGGTTTAAATGATGATTGGGCCAAGTTGACGGAGGATGCTTTAAAGCCCATCTATGCTAATAACAAGTTAAGTCATTTAACAACAATCCTTCAAATTCTTAACTTGAAAGTAGTGTTTGGCTAGACAAATGATAGTGTAGATTAGTTATTGGTATTATTAAGTTTGTTGTTACCAGCTGACTCCACATTACGAACAAAATTAAAATGTAAAAATCAAATCACTAAGCTAGGCTTAGGGTATGAAAACATCTACACATGTGAATGGTTGTGTATTATTTTTCAAGAATATTGCAAGTGAGAGAGAATGTCTAAAATTTCATGAAGTGAGGTATAAACAAGGGTTGAAATCAGTTGTGGTTCTTAGAAAGGTTCTTTGCCACTTTCTGGTAATCCCATGATTTCTCTGAATGCATAGGTGTAGAGACATTGTTGAGCTTATGCAATGGCATGCCCAAAATAGGAGCACTGATGGAAAACAATGACATGTTCCTGATTCTAAGACGTGGATGGAATTTGAGAACAGATGGCCTAATTTTTCTCAAGGTCCTCGTAATATAAGGTTGGGTTTGTCTCTAGATGGGCTGAACCCATTCTTAGATCCAAGTACTAAATGGTAAACTTGGCCAGTTTTTTTAATAAATTATAACTTGCCTCCGTTGTTAGCAACTAAACCATTTTTCTTAATGCTATCATTGATTATACCAGGAAAGAAAAATGTGACTTCAAATACAATTGATGCTTATCTAGAGCCATTATATGATGAGCTAATGGAATTGTGGAAAGGAATTGAAGAAATTCAATCTTTAAGGGATGGTCATTCAATCAAATTCACTTTAAGATCTTCCTTATTGTTTATGATTCATGATCTTCCTGCATATGGCACATTGTCTAGTCTTAGTGTTCATGGATACCATGATTGTCCTGCTTGCAAATTTAAGGATTTTTTGAGGCACTCAAGAAGTTTGCATACTTGTGTATTTATTGTGGACATCATGCTTACCTTAAAATGGATCATCCATATCATCAACAAAAAACATGGTTCAATGGTCAAGAAGGGAATCATGAAATGCCATTGCTAATAATAGGTGATTAAATTGTTGAGAATGGACAAAAAAGAATGTCATTTATTGAAAATGATGGGATTTATGGTAATAGATATGATCGATGTAATGAAAGTGGTGTAAAAAGGCTGTGCATATTCTATAAGTTTCCATACTTTAAGAATATAGCCATTAGGCATACTATTGACTTTATGCATACTGAGAAAAATATAGCCCATGCTATTATATAAACTCTTTTTGGTGCTTTTGATACTATTTCATCACATGAAGATTTTCGACAACTAAAGATTTATCAAAATATTTGGGTTGAAAATTATGATGATGAAAAATATAGAAAACCTAGTGCTCCTTATGTCTTGACAATGGAACAACGTGCACAATTCTTACATTTGATGTCTCAAACTCGCTTTCCCACTCAATTTTTAAGTAGTATTAATATAATTGAAACTAACATTAATAGCTTAAGAGGCCTCAAGACCCATGACTATCATGTCATAACAGAGAATATGTTACCTATTGTGGTAAATACATTAAGTTTGGCAAAGGGGCCAAGATTGGCAGTTATAAGGTTGGGCCTAATATTAAAGAGATTGAGTTTATATGTATTAGATCCTTCAAACTTTTATAGTTTTAGGGAGGAGGTTGTTGAAGTCCTTTGTCTATTGGAATGAGAATTTCCACCAACAATATTTAACATTTCTATGCATCTTTTGATACATCTACAATATGAACTAAAGCATTGTGGCCTGATAAGAACAAGATGGATGTATCCTATAGAATGAGATATGAAGGTTTTGAAAAAAAATGTTTGCACTAGGGAAAAATTGGAAGGTAGTATGTATGATTGATATTCAATGCGCGAGGCCATGGGATTTTGCATAGAATATATGAAAGATTTTAAAAATGTTAATCGAAATGTATGGGATGATGACAAAGAAGAGATGGTTGTAGGTGAAGTATAATTAGAAGGAAATGGATGTCACTTCAATCTATCACATCAAGAAAGAAGAGTGATACATGGCTATATTCTTCAAAACATATCTTCATTCAATAAGTGGCATAGGTAAAAAAAATTACACAATTATTTATTTACTCAATTGCATTTACACATTTATATTATTAATCTTACTATTTGTACATTAATATTCTATGTAGAAAATATGCAGAAGACAATCAAGCTTGGATGCAATGTCGACCTCAAAAGCATAGAAATCATGCTAATTTGATGAGAGGTAATTATTTTCCAAAATTTGAAGAATAGATTGCTAATGCAGTTAGTGATGCAAAACAAGAAGATCAAGATACAACAGAGGAAAGTGAGATTTCACAATCTCCAAATTTATGGGCTATGCATTTTAGTGGAATGTGGGCCTATGGTAGTCATTTGAGAGTGGAAGAAAAAGACAAAGGAAAAAAATTAAGTGATTGTGTTGTTAGTGTTGAATTGTTTCATGAAACTGAGAATAAATTTTATGTTGGATTCATTCAAGAAATTATTTAAGTGGACTATGGTAAAAATAGTCCTATATTATTAAAATGTAAGTGGATCTGACCATTTGTAGTAAAATTTGATGAGTATAGATTTGTACACGCAAATACAAGATAATTTTCATCAGAGATAGATGAGACATATGTTCCCCCTCTTCAAATTAACCTATCATTTCTAATTGATGATGTAAGAATCCCAGGATGGTTGTCTACCATTCAAACAAATTCTCGTTGAAAATGAAAATTCATGGAATTTGTTGATATAATGCTTGATGGAAAATATGTTAGTTTGCAAGAAAAATTTGAAGAAGTGGATGAAGAAGATGATGAGTGTTTGAAGAAGATATTTTTATTACCAATGAATATATTGGGAGAGAGAATGCATTACATGTCACAGATGAGGATGAGGAAGAAAATCAAGTAGATGCAAACATGAGTGATTAGTATTATGATCTTGCTAGCAATGGAGATGATTATGATGATGTTTTGTCACCTTAAGAGGTTAGCTTGTCACCTAAACTTTGGTTATATGTATGGTGTAAATTATTATTGAATGTAATAAAGATCTAAGTATAGTTATTCTTATTCATTATTGTTTTATAGATACATTTCTGAATGTAATCATCATTATTTTTTTGGTACATTGTATACAAAACCTGAGATGTTCACTATTGATTTGAAGGGAATTTAAAGTTAGGTTCAATCATTCTTCTTAGTTTTCTTAATTTGGTTAAAAATTTGAAATTATTATTTTTAGTTAGAATATAATTTCTTGTATGTCCTATATATTTTCTAGATGCAAACATATAATGAACATCTGTGATTTAATAATACATTTAGATATCTTAACATTAGGTGAACTAAGAATCCTAGTTACAAACAAATAAATGATCTCTTAGGTTTGACTAACATTGAAAACTAAAATTAAGAGACTGGAAAATTAGAAAATTGTTCAATATTTTCAATAAAACGATAACTAAATACTGCATTCATAATGAAATCCAATACCACACTACCACAACAGTCAATAGAGGTATGTGCAGGATGGTGAGACATATAGGTCAATGTATAAGTTCTTACCGCAATATCATGACAACCAAATATGAATAGCATGGTATGGCGGGACATATAGGTCAATGTACAAATACTTATTGCAATACAATGACAACTAAATATGAATAGCGTGGGGTGGCAGTGAGAACATGTTAATAACTAAAGTAAACCTTAGCCCCACAAGGGGTAAACAATGACACCATGCTATCATGGTGAACAATCAATCAAACACTAGAATCAACCCACTATACTATGGGATTCCAAAGGGGTGTGCGTGGGGTGGAGGTATTGCTAACCCTTCCATATTGCTACCCCACAATGGTCTTGATATGACAAATTGATATGATGATGAACAATCACTTAACCACTAGAATTAACCTACCATCCCACAGGATTCCAAAGGGGTGTGTGCAAGGTGGTGGTACTGCTAATGCTACCCTGCAGTGGTCTTGAAATGATAGAGCGGTACTATGGTACAAGTTGTCAAAGCATTTAATGATTACACCTTTCAATTTCCCAAGATCAAAGACATGTATTCAAACTCGAAATATGGGTAGATTATGAAATATTGAGGTGATTGATCTAAGCAACAAATATTACTTGGGACAATGAAATTTTGGCAATCATTCACATAGCTCAGCATACTAGAGGCAAGGGAGATCAAGCAGGAAGACTCTGCAACTATTATTTCACTGGGTAAGTTCACATAAACTCTCTGTAGCAAGTGTATAAGAATTGAATTTTCTTCTGCAAGTACACACATAAAAAAATCAAGTAGGAGTAAATTCTTCATCATGCCACCCAAAATAAGTCAACTTGTGAGTAAAAAGGAAGAGCCCAAAGTTTCTAAAGGAGAGAAGAGATCCCTACAACAATCCATTTTATATGTGTTTCCTAATTCTATAAAGAAAGGATTCAAAAATGTGTTTAAAGACATAGCCCATGGATGTAGAGACCCAATTATCCCTATCTCAGGGTGGGATTTGTTTTGGTACTTCTATGAAAAAAGGGATGACAAGATTCTACTTTAGAATCCTTTGACTTTAGATATGGCCAAATTGATAGTCCCAAATTTCTTCATAGATGTTGATTTTATTAAAGTATTGGCACAATATTATCACCCGACTACCAGGATTATAAGAATGCCAGATGGTCCACCATTAGTGGTGCTGACTAAAGAAGCAATTATAGAGTGTTTTATGTTAAAAAAGCAAGCTATCACTAAGATTGACTTGGACATAAGTGAGGAGTATTATAAGATATTGAGAAAAACCTACAGGAGTGATTATTTTGGTTTTTGCCAAGTTCTTGGAATAGATGTTGAAGAGAGGATGCCAACCTATCTCATGATAATGGCAATGGAGATACAAAATCCTAAAGTCAATATTGAGTATTTTTTTTTTTTTGAAATTGAGAAAGGGTTACATGGGGGATGTTTTTCCAAGTAATAGAGAACTTAGCTCCCATAAATTTCAAGAAATACTCTCTACTATGTCATTTAATATTGTACCAAAATAGAAATAGATGAACTAAAAGAATGTGTTTAGGAATGACTAATGCTGAACGAAATAGGTTGCATGTACAAAAATTGTGTTACATCTAGGATAGTTGATGTAAAATTAGTGATTATGTAATATTTCATGATGATTTTGTAATAAAGGTCATTTCCAGTCTTGGTCATATTTCACCAAGATTGCCTAATAAAATCATGGAAGTATTAAGACCTTTAGTATTGAAGCCAAAGCAGGGACACACTCACAATTTTGGTGATCTTCTTAGCAGACCAAAAAATAATAAGGGTCTATGGGTTTCATCAAGTCCCACATTTTTTACCTAAATTCATTTTTATTGAAATTAAATTTTTAGAATTTATGTGGAAAATGATATGGATGGAGCAGGATGTTATGAAAAGATAGAAAAAAGGGGACATTCCTCCTTGACCTAAAAAAATGTGAGGAGCTATCCGTAGGGTCTGACACTCTTGAAGAACTGTAGAACTATTTGAAGAGGAGGTATTCATTGAAGTCACAAGAAGAAAGCGTATGTGATCTTGAAGGGAATTTTAATTTTATAAAGTAGGCACTTCTCACTAGAGCTGGGATTAACCATGTAATAGATTATGAAGAAGATGTAATAAGAAATTTCTTTACACCTCATGAAGTTTTTCAAAGGAAGAGGGAGTGGGAAATTATAAAGAGTCTTGAGGAGGAGAATAAGAAAAGGGGCACTAGATTCCAAGGATTCTATGTTGAAGAAGGGGATCCTATCAAAATGATGAACTTAATAATTGACAACTTTGAAATATTATATGTTGAACCAAAAAAGAAACCTGAGGGTGAGTCTTCAAAACCCTCCAAGCTTTCCATCAAACCAAGTGGTATTTTAATCATAAATACCCTACCAAACAGTGCCACAATACAATTAGAAACATACCTTGAGCAACCAAGTCCTAAAAATCAGAAGACACATGGAGTTGCCCCCTTAGTGGTATATGCAATAAGTGAAAGAGTAGGGGATACTGAAGAGGTAGTCGATGTAATTTTGAATTTTAAAGATGATGAAGTTTATTAGCCACTACCTAATCTTGCAAATGATGCTCATGAACTAGAAGAAAGAGTGGATGTAAATGGGAATAATGATCAAGAAGTTTATGATGATGAAAGGGTGATTGTTACCCTTAGATTTATTGATGATGTTGAATTTATTAAAACTCCCAAGTTTAAGGATTTTTGGTTTAAGATAAAAATGAAATGATTTGAGGAGAGACTCCAAATTAATAAGATGGGCACTCAAGAGTCATAGCATGACCAAATTGTTTCCTGGACTTTTGAAGAACTTAGGATTAATGAAATTAAAATTAGCCCCCAAGAAGTAAGAAAATTGGTCTTAGAAAGAAATATACTAATTATTCCTGGGATGGAGTTAAAAAATATGTTCTTACTGGATCAAGTACGAAGACAAGATGATCCCATGTTGGTTTTTGAATTTAATTCATATGAGGGAATGAGTGGCATAGGTTACAATCCAAGAATTGAAACCCTAGCATTTTGGACAAAGCAAACAAAAAAAAAAAGATTGCTTGATGTTGTAAAAGAAATGAGAGGGACTGCCATGGTAAAGACAATTCAAAACACATCAAAATTGGAGGAATCTACTATGAAAATGCACTCAACAATGTTTACTAGGGATGTGGTTAAAGGTATGGAGCTTAGATTGGAAGAATATGAGAAAGCACAAACTAATCTGAATGATGAAGTGAATAGGCTATTCATAGAAAATGTGAAATTGGAAGAGCAGTTGAAGGGAGTAGATCCTTACCAAAGCACAAAATTAACAGTATACTAGCTCTCCTCCATCCAAAATACTATAGGTGCAATCAATATTCAACAAGTAAATGTGCTAAAACAAGAAATTGAGAAGTTGAAAAAGACTAATGAAGAAACAAAGGAAAGAGAAAAGAGAGAAACCCTAAGGGTATTGGAAAAGATCTTGGAGAATAGGGTTAAACTAATTATGGAAAAATTAGAAAATGTGTATGAATTTTATTTCTTCTTATCACAAGCAGTTGATCAAATAAAGGCCCATGTACCTATATTGGACCCCTTATTTAAGAAATGGCAACCTGTACATCACACCTTAATGACTTTGTGTAGAATTTTATAAAGGAGTGTTGAGGCCCCCACAAATTTAAAGCCTACTGAGGAAATTGTTTGAATGGTCACAGATGAATTTGAATACATATTTTCAAAAGACCAAAAAATCAAGGCAAGAATGGATTCATTTCACACACCAAAGTAGTGGTTTGTACCTAATATACTAAGGGATGATGATCAATTGGAAGTCTCAAAGGATTGGATAGATAAGTTTAGAAAAATTGTTCCCAACTGCCTCACTAATTTATATAAGGATGGTGAGATAAATCTTCACTACCTCAATTTAACCTTGGATGGAATAATTGCATTGGATGTTGGATACTCAAAATTCATCATGGATGACAAAGCATTATTATAAGAAAGAAAATGTTAGATTAACTTGGTCAACACACAAAAAATACAAGATTAAAAATGGCCTAATGATTACATAGTGTACTAATGAGAGTAGACATGTCTAGCTCCTCTAGAAGAATAGGCCTTGCAGTGAAGTACCAAGCCTTGCAAATAATATAATGGAGAGAGAACCTTTCAAGATCTGAATGATCGCGAGCACCTTACAATGAGTAATAGACTCATCAATCTTTCAAGTGCTTTGGACTTCAACATCTGATCATTTCTCATATTTAATTTCTTTTATATAATCCTATGTAAACAATGATAATCGATACTTTTTGATTTATGTTAAAAGTGGGTAACTGAAAAGACACTTTTTGACATGTCAGTTAGGACAAAATTTTGAAATATATTGTAAAATATTTTTGAAGATCAATAGAATGAAGTTATAATTGGTGGTCGAATTCTGGTTTCAATTGTTTGTTGAAGTGAATTAATGAATGTTATCTTGTTGTCTCCAGTTTGATCTTTCCTTGTTATTCAAATCAATATATCAAGGGTCTATCTAGTTTATCAAAACACATTTGTTGTCAACCAATTCATTTTGTACTACATTTTTGTGTCAAATCTTTGGTAATTATGGTTAGTTTCATTACATTCAAATTCTGAATTATAGGAAATTATATAGAGTAAATAGATTGATGGTTGTTTGGATAGTGAAATTAGCTCTCTTAGAAATTAATTGAAATATCTTGTCTTGAAATTTCAAGAAGAATTATTTTAATTAAAGAGAATTTTCTAGTTATTTTTCTAACAATGATTTTACAGTGCGTCTAGCTTGCTATTTTCATATAAGATACAAGTCATGATCAAATTCAAGCACATACCAAGAAGATGATACTCTACTTCAAACCCTCAAGCTCACTTAGTTTAGTCTACTTACATGGGGATATTAAGGAAGTTGCTAAACAATTAATATATATCATTTGCTCTTTGTGAAGGAGAATCTTGTGAGATCCAATATGGTAGTGGATCAATATCTGATTTCTTAAGTAAAGATGATTTCACAATTGGGAAACTTGTTGTGAAACATCAGGTTAGTAATTTTTGGATGTTAAGGCTTCCCAATTGGATATCAAAGATCTTTCTCATCAACTTAATTTGGAATTTATGTATAAATGGATTCTTTCATGTTGTAGGTATTTAATGAGACAACACATGAACAAGGGTTGAAATGTTTGTTGTCTTATAAGTGTTATGGAATTCTTGGGGTTGGTTTCCAAGAAACGGTTGTTGATAATGTTGTTCCAGTCTGGTTAGTGTTGATATCCTTCTTTCTATAATGCAATTTCATTCTATAATCTAAGCATATCATCTTTCTTAAAATTTGAACAAGGTTCTGAAATCAAGGGTTCAATACCTATATTTCAGGCCTATGTTGAACACTCTATTTAAGGCATTTGTTGACAAGGCTATAGTTTTTTAATTGATTTATCTTTCTGCTGTGTTGAGACATTTTTAAAATTGCAATATACAATGTACTTTTATTCTTTTTGAATTGAGACTAATAGTAATTTTGCTTGTTTTATTGAGGCACAACTTCATTCATGGCGAAAAAGGTGACACCTTGTTGCTCATATCAGATGGCACATTGCATATAAAGGAAGAAGGAGAGAGCTTAATTTATGGGATAAGATCAACACTCTCCTTCTTGGATTCTACACTTTACAACTTGCTCTAGGAAGATTTCCCCACGTTGTAGAATTTTTATGAGATGAAAGGAGCATGTTCTTGCATTGAAGGGATCCAAGCATGCATTTCCATCATTGCAAAATTTTTTTGGAGAAGTTTTTTTCTTGGAGTCATTTCTATGCATTGTAAATCAGATTTTTAGTCTTGTGACTAAAAATAAAAATTGTAATACTCTATTTCTAAGTTGTAACTAGAACACCTTTCTTTTATTAATAAAGTTCACCAATTTTTCCTTCTCAAAGGATGTCTTATTGTGTGTAATTGATGATTGATGTGTATTTTTTTGTTTTATGTTTAAATCCTCAAATATCAGTCAATTAAAATGACTAAATATACTACTAATTGAAGTCAATTAATAATTAAATTGACAAAATATACTACCAATTGAAAAAAATCAGAGAACAAAGAATAAATATGACTAGATATATGACCAATGAAATCAATGAACAAAATCAATTAAATAAACTAAAAATTTGATCAAAATGATGATTAAAATTAATGACTAAATACACTACCAATGGATAGAAATTAGTGAATAAATTAAATGACTAAATAAGTGACCAATTAACAACAATCTATGATTACATTAATGACTAAATATATCAGTGAATAAAAAATGACTAAATAAGTGATCAATTTAAAATAATCAATGACTAAATTAATGACTAAACACTTACCAAATTGATCAAATTAACAAATAAATTAATGACCAACTCGATCAACCAAACAACTAAATTAATGACCAAATTAATCAATCAAATGACTAAATTAACTACCAAATCTATCAATCAGATGACTAAATTAATGACCAAATCAATCAATCAAATGATTAAAAAATGTTTAGTCATCAATTTAGTCATGTTATAAATGACTAGAAATAAATTACGACTGGTCACAAGTCCATGTTCAGTCGTTTATAAGGAGTTTTTAGTAGTTTTTTCAATCATATATTGTTGTTTATGTACTAGTGATAGAATAAATCTACAAGATGCAATATTTGGCTGAATATTATAGCCACCCAAGATCTAGGCACTTCATATAAGCACAAGAGAGATCAATATGTAATGCTCAAGGTTGGAATGGAATTTATTATCTAATATGTTCAATATACAATGTATGAGACCACTTGGTTATATAGCCAAGGTGAGACACAAGACTAAACAGGGTTATGGAAAGTGTCTTAATCCTATGACATGTGACAACCTATCACAACTACCTAGGACACATGTGCTAAAATTTTAAAGATAAAATGACCAAAAATGACAACTAACACCTTCTAATAAGATTCTTTCCTAGGATGTAAGTAAACTTAACATGTAAAGAAGTCCCCTAAGTCCCCTATTAATTAATTAATTGGGTACAAGTCTTTATTTACACCAAAACCCCCACTTAAGTGCAACTTAGGGAGTAGTTGATTATTATGCAAATGACACAAAGATGGGTCCCAGCTACGAGGCCATGTTAGGGACACATGTAAAATGCTAATGCAATCTCTCAAAAATGAAGAAAAGGAGAAAACCCAATGGGACAAAACTCCTCCCCAAAAGAAAGACAAAAAATAAGATACTCTTAATGAACAATGAGAAGGATAAAACCTAATTCGAGGAAGAAGTCCCCCCCATAAGAGAGAAGAAGAAGAGAGATGATGTAACCCTCCCTTAATGTCGAGTCTCCTACAATGATGGTAGAAGTTGGACATTGTATGCTAAAGATGATCCAAAAGCATCAAACAACGTTCCTCCCCTTAGGAAGAAACAAAACCAATATAGTATGCAAGATGTGTAATATCTTAGAATAATTCTCAAGTGTCTCCATGTTGATGCCAAAAATTATCACACTCCAAATAGGCATTCAAGGCCACATTGCAGAAGAAGACAATCCAAAGACAATGATACCTCTTCTAAAGACAAATAAGCCTCATCCAAATTTTTTCCAAAATAATCCACACTCATGTCAAATTGAAAAGGATGATCATGTATAGAATGAACAATAGGGTCAAAGTGTTCCCTCACAACAATTGAAGAATGATCATCTCCACCAAAGAGAAGATGAATGTTATCAATGATGTATCTCAAATCTTAAATGTAGGACTCACGAAACAAACCAGAAATGTTTGTCAAGTACTCATCCCAAACAACCATCTCTAGAAGATGATGCATGTCCTACTATAGTGAATCACAAGGAACCAAAAATATGGCAATAGAAGAATCCTCTAGTAAAACAATAGATGGAGATGGAATATAGCCATATGTCACTAGATCCTCAATGGATAAAACAATACCAAGATTCAAATGAACATACTAAATCTCCTCAAAATTGTCAACACTAGATGCCTCAATGTGAACATTTTTTGAACCATTAGTAGGAGAAAAATGTGAGAAGGTGTAGACTCAAGATTGGTGATCAACCTCCCCAACTAAATATACATCTCTGCTTTGTAAATCACAAGTTATCACATAATTTGGTGTGAACTCAACACTCTTCCTTGGTCCACCATGTGTGAACACAAATAACATCATTGAATTCTATGTCATCCATGTCAATGGATCCCTTCCCACAAACATGCATATATGTGTGTTGATCACCATCAAGATATGTGGTGATGAACAAGACTCAAATGAAGAGAACATACTCCTTGATGAATCCATGTGATGTGAGGCTCCTGAATCAAGTATCCACCTCTCTAACTTAGAATTTTCAACTGTAACAAGTGCTTTCCCCTTATATTTTATTGAATTGATGATGAAGAAGATGATGAACCCCTTGATGATGAAGACTCATTGATTTGATGCTTCTTAAGAAGATGCTTCAACTCATCAATTTTTTTTTAATAACATTGATGTTCATCATGCCCTAATTTATTCAAATATGGACATGTGGGCTTCTACTTCTTAAATTATTCCCCTTTAGAGGGAGAGGATTTTGATTCTTTATGTGGCTTTTTCTTTTTCTTCTTTTTCTTCTTATCAAGATTCCCTAATTCTTTATGTACCTTTGACTCACTAGCCAACAATGCTTATGACTTGGAAGACTTGATAAGACCCATGTTAATTAAATTAGCTTCCTCTTGGATTAAGAGATTTGCAAGGTCATCAAAAATAGGATCAATATATGATGCTCCCATAGAAATTTGATGGGTATGAAATCCAAAAAAAAACATTGAAGCCTTAGGACCAACCTTGGATAACACATTTAGAATCAATTGTAAATCCTTTTTTATCAATGTTACAATATTTTAGTTGTGTTCTTAGTTGATTAACATTGGATATGTAGTCTTGGATGTGGTAAAAAAAATTAGGATCAAAATTCATCAAATCAGTATCAATCTGATATCGCTTAATCTTGTCATTTTTATAATATAATTTTTCAAAACCCTCACAAGCCTCTTTAGGTGTTTTGCATGATTCAACATGAAATTGTAAATCAAATGAGACTAATGAACATATGTATCCAAGTGTTTTCTCATGATCAAGCTCCCATTTTGTTAATTCCTTAGCATCAATAGGTTGAGGAATGGTTTCCTTTAGATAACCTATTAGACCTTTCATCATGAGATAATTCCATACTGATTTTCTTCATGTAGCTTAATTATGTGGAGTTAGGAGTTCAATTTGAGATTTCCCCATTGCAAGAACACAAACCAAGCAAAAGAAAACAATCAACCATTGCAAGATTACCTCCCTCAAAATTAATCAATCAATAAAACCCCAAGAAAAATATATTTGTAGTACTTTATAATTAGTCCGATTACAGGTGCCACTTGCCAACAACAATGAAGTGGAATTAATCTTAGTGCATATAGATTGAGAAAATTTTATACAAGATTAAATAAAATATGTTACAATAGATGACATCAAACTGGTTACACCACTAGAAAGTACATGAAAAATTATGCACTTTAAAAAAAAACTAAATAATATTACCGTAGGAGCAAGAATAGAGCTCTTGAAATTATAAAAATGAGGATGACTCAACAACACTTATGAGAATATGAAATTTCTAGAAAAACCAAACATCAAAAGGAAAACCAATTCCACCACTAGGTAGAGTGTAAAATTCTACCCCAAATCAAACAAAAAATATTGAGAAAAGGAGGTTGTATGAGCAAGTTATGGGCCTCCGAAGTTAGACTACAATATCAAAAAGTTCATTAGAGTGGGGAAAATGTTTTGAAAGATGATGATGTCACTAATGACAAAGGCTAACATCAGCAAAACCTATGATAAAATTTGATGGCCAACTGGCCATCACCAGTAAATGTGAGCCTTTTTCAACAAAATTTGGAATATTCTGATGAATATTCTTTTTGTTGGTTGGTGGGAGAATCTTCCTAGATTTCGTGGAATATCTAGTCAGAATATTCTTTCTTCGTCAATTTGATTTTGTTGGTCGTTGGATTATTTAAGGGAAGGTGTGGGTGACTTTAAACACACAGAGGTGGGTCTGCCATTCTGGGGGCCACATGGCCATGTGACGGTCAAGTCGGTTGCGCATACAGTCGTACCTTGTACTCTACAATAGTGTACCTCCAAAAACATTTACTGTAGGTTTTTTATGTTTTTTAATTTAAATTTTTTTAAAAATATTTGTTTTATAAAAATCAATAAATTCACCTCTGATTTTTTGTTTGTGAACTACTGTATAAGTTTTTTGATAATGGTCAAAATGCATTAATGATGAGTTGGGGGGCTATATGGATCCCTCAAATTTTTTTCCTCGAAAGAAAAATTTCTCCAAATGTGATGATTTGATAGTTGATCTTAGGGTTTTTGGCCCTTCTATATGTGATGGCAATGTAGTATTTCACCCAAAATGCTCAAAAATTGTCGCTACCTTTCGAATCTAGAAACTACTCTTCAAATTCAAACTTTCATAGATCTAGCCTCATATGTCCAATTTGGACAAAAAAGGCTAAAAATTACTTTATGAATCCTTCTAATCTCAATGGTAAGCTTAGATTTGCACCAACAAGCTTTGATTTGAACCTACAATAAAAAGCCACAAATAGGAAACCCCCAAATCTGGTATTTATTTCAAGTTTTTCTGATTCTCCAAATCATCGTTTGATGCAAGAGAAGAGAAAACTCAACTTTTCAAGATTTACCAAGATCTCTCAATAAAGACTAACAAGAACCAATCCCACAAGCTTTGATATCATGTAAGAGTTGGTATAGAATAACTCTACAAAATGCAAGGTTTGGCTAAATATTATAGCCGCCCAAGATCTAGGCACTTCATGAAAGCATAAGAGATATCAATATTCAATGCTAAGAATTGAAATGGAATTTATTATCCAATAGGTTCAATATACAATCTATGAGACCACCTAGTTATATAGCCAAGGTGATACACAAGACTGAAGATGATCATGAAAAGTGTCTTAATCTTATGACATATGACAACTTATCACAACTACCTAGGACACATGTGTTGAAAATTCAAAAGATAAGATGACAACTAATGGAAAATAACACCTTCTACAAAGATTCCTTCCTAGGACCTAAGTAAACTTAACATGTAAATAAGTCCCCTAAGTCCCCTAGTAATGAATTAACTAGGTACAAGAATTTATTTACACCAACACTTACTAGTAAAGAGAAACCCCTTGCACTTCTTCACGGTTGTTTTGTACAAGCTTGGTACTTAAAAGAAATAAGATGTTTCAAATATATTATTTGTAATATTCACCTTAAATCATGGAAAGAATTGATTTACACATATAATTTACCTCCTACTCACTAAGAGACATTCACTATCCTTAGAGATGCCTGCAAGATTATTCATTTCCTTGTTTGTTTCTCAAACAATGATGAATTTATTGATAGCATTTCATTGTCTAATGGAACTAAATTGAGCAACCTGGGTAGGTGCAAAAAGATGGGGGACAAAAAGTGGCCAAATTTTTCATTTTTTTAAAAAACGCTATAATGTGAGCATGCTATAATGCACTCATGTTATAATGTGAGCACATTATGACATGTTATTAGAAAAAAAATGTTAATTCATTTTTTTAGTGGCATATTTCCTCCATCCACGACCTGCAAACCCTTCCAAGATGCGCTTGCATTATTGAAAGCCCAAATTCCATAATTTCTTCACCGAATCTTCACTAATTCTTTGCTAGAATGCCACCACATCAATGAGGAGCTCAAAGGAGTAAGATTTAATTTTTTTTGTGAGTTTATTGTTAAGTATGTATATTTAATATATTTTTTATGTTAACTTCTTTAATTTTTTAGGAGGTGATAATCCACCTCATTCTCCTCCTCAAAATCCTTCTCCTCATGACCAAATACTTGATGGACAACCAACCCAAAAAACTCCAACAATTTGTCTTGAAATTCTTTTGGAACTCCACAAAATTTAATGGGGGAAATTAAAAACAAGAAAAAATAAATTAAGGAGTTAATTGCGAGGTTGAACAATCCTGTAAGTTCAACCTCACAAAGAATCACACTTGCAAATTCAATTCAAGCTATGTTAACACATGTAGGTGCAATTACTAAAAAATTAAGTGGTTGAGTGGATAAGAGATGAGAGTATATATTTTTATGCAAATAAACTATCCTAAACATAATACAAAAATAAAAATTACAAATTTTGACTTATGTTCACTTTTCACTAACCCACGAATAAATCAACCTCTACACCCTATAAGAAAGAGGTTTCCTATCCATTGGTGCAACCAACAAGAGATAAAAGGACCATTTTTGATAAAGGTGGTGGATGGTTTTTGGCCATCCTCCATGCAACAATAACGAGGTCCCACAATTTTTCTTGAAGAAACTCTACTAAAATTGTGTCGATAAAATCCCCAACTATTTTGATTTGTGGGACTTCTAGGGTAGAGGTGGTGGGCCGACATAGGATAGACTATAGTCACATCTTGATCGTCAATGGCCAACAAGATGATCACTCACTAGGCTGGCATATGACCATTTGGCTATCCCTTTTGTTGTGAAGGAGATTGTTGAGGTTGAGACTCTACAATATATTAGTTCTCTGACCTAGAGTATCATAGAGTGTGTGATTCTTGTAGTACAACATGAGCCAAGGGGAAACTTTGAGGGGTAGGGTTCCACCGCATATTTTTTGAGCTTGCGAGTCCACCTATGGTTATGACCCCATAGATAGTTAGGAGGTAGGTGCATAGGCTATGTCCGTAGTTGAGTAGTTGGTGATGACAGAGGCCATCTTCAATGAGGCTTTTGGCCTTGATACTTAGGTAAATGTTAGCAAGTTCATTGAATTTAATTTGTTAAATTTCATTTTTGAAATGCAAGATTAACTAATTTATTTTAATTATTATAATGAAATTTTATGGTCATAGTGTTCATATTGATTTCATTGGCCCCTCCACCTTCACATTACTCCACAAAATGTACTATCAAGGTATGTAAATAGTAAAAAATTACAAATATTACATGTCAATAGCATTGTTATATGAGTGGTATTCTAATATCTAATTTTGGATGTTGAATAGGTTAATCTTAGAGATTTCATGATAACACCTCCTATTCGTAGTAGAGTTCAAAGCTTCACTCAAGTAATAGAATAAAGAGTTTAACTAATTAATTATACTTAATAGATTTGTGTAGTTTATATTCATATCATTTATTACATTGCATTGCACATCTTTAAAACTAAAAGCATTACTTCACATTGCATAACTGATAACTAGATGTTGATAGATGACAAAATTTAAAATATAATATAGTTTGTTAGAAAGTCAACATAAGGAGTGACACAATTACTTCACATAGCATAACTAATAACTAGGAATAGCTACCAATTGCATTTTCTTGTCATGTAATTCCATGAGACCATATTTTATTGAGGCAATTTTTCAAATAGTTCACTACCTTTTCTATGCTATGGATGCTTGGAAAAAATCTATGAAAGCATAATAGTAAGCAATAGCATAGAAAAGGCATTGAGATATTTGAAAAAATTCCTCAAAGAAATGTGGTCTCATGGTGATGTACGAGACCACATTTCTTTGAGGAATTTTTTCAAATAGCTCAATGCCTTTTCTATGCTACCACATTTTCCATACATTTCTACCAAAGCATTTTATGAAACAGTTCACTTTCTTGCCGCTATGGCTAAAATCCTAAAATAGGTAATTTCCAAAAAACTATGGATGCTTGGAAAAAATCTATCAAAGCACAATAGTAAGCAATAGCATAGAAAAGGTAGTGATTTGTTTGAAAAAATGTGGTCTCATGGTGATGGAATGCCATTCCATCACCATCAGAACACATTTCTTTGAGGAATTTTTTAAATAGCTCACTACCTTAAGAATAGCCACTCCTCTTTAAAGAAATCAAATCATTTTAAAGTCTTCGAATTGATCCCCAAATGTAATCCCACCCTCCATATTCATCCTTAGATCCTATTCTTCCAATCCCCAAGTTCATTTCTAATCCATCATCCTAATTTCCATCCTCATCCAAAATCAATACCAATCAATCCTCCACTGTGTCTAACCATATAATCTATCCTCCATCCAAACTAAACTATTCTAATTCAACTTCATCCATTCCAACTAACCCTAAACATATTAAAGATGATGAGGATATACTTTTTTACCAACCCAAATATAATCCCAATGATGAAAATGAGAGCATTATGGATCACCTTGAATCTATTTTCAATAGAGAGAATGTTCCAATTCTCCACCAATCCCCCATTCAAATCTCCCTCTAGTCCCATCCATATCATCCCTATCCACCACCACTAATTTTATTCTCACCTACTACTTCCATTATTATAATGATTCCATGCTTAAATGTTTCCTTGGCATCGGTATAAGCTTCCATTCTCCCTACCTTCATCCAATCCAAATATATCTCCTCTTGCTTATCCTTCCCCTTCCTTTGAAAATGTAAACCAAGCCTTTAGCAAAAATTCCCCTCCAAATCCTTTCAAGGACCTCATCCTCATCCTCAATTTACCAATCCATGGAAGCTTCCACCTCTTATTCAACTTATTCATATCATGCATACATCTTCATCACCCCCACATCAAGATAAACCCTAATACCCTAAATCTTAAATGAATCCCCTATAAATCCATCTATCCAAGCTGAAGAGTCTATAAAACCTTCCTTCCTCATCACACCATCCATATCAAATGAACTATGTCCATCTCCTAATCCAAAGCATGCTGACATAGATTCCCCTCCATAGAAAGATCGAGGAAACCCTTCTCCTCCATCATATGATCCTCTTCCATCTCATGATCCCATTTCTAATCAAGAATATATCACTTCCATCTAATCTAATGATTAATTTCCCTCTCAAGAGAAAAATATACCTTCATCCCCCTCTCATAATCCCCTCTCCCCCACTTCATCTAATGACATCCTTCCGTGTCTAGATGAAAGTACCTCTTCCACTCCATTGTATGATCACTCTCGAAATACGGTCTCAAATTACACGTTCCACCCCATCTAATGATCCTCTTCCCCTCATGATCAAAACCCCTCCCTCTTCATGTCATGAACCCCCTTCATCTCATAACCAAGACCACACTATACCATCCAACCCATCCCATCATAATAGCATAGACAAAGCAATGAACTATTTGAAAAAATTCCTCAAATAAATGTGATCTCATTGTGATGGAATGCCATGAGAAACAAAATTTTCATGGCATTCCATCACCATGAGACTACATTTCTTTGAGGCATTTTTTTGAATAGTTCACTACCTTCTCTATGCTACCACAATTTTCATACATGTCTACCAAATCATTTTATCAAACATTTCACTATCTTCCTACTATGGATAAAATTCTAAAATAGGTGGTTTTGGAAAAGATATGGATAGGAAAAATATTAAGAATAATAGTAAGAAATATATAGTTCAATAAGTACTCAAAATTTTGTTGATTATATCATATATTATAAGCCATGACCTGCATTACTATTCTAGTTTTTTATGATTGAATAATATGTTTCTTTATTTTCAAATGATGGAAGTAGAAACACCTCCTGATGTTGATAGGGAAATGGAGCATGGTGTATCTTCTGTAATAGACAACTCAATGGCTCTCATGGGGGTATGAGGCAGATTAATAAATTTCAAATTGCATTCATTGTTATAGCTGTTTATTATTGAAAAATCAAATGATTATTTATTTTTAGTTTAATTTCTATTTGGATGGTTTCTATAAGACTTTGGAAAGCCAAAGCCTGAGCATATAGATCTTCTTCTTGAGAAGAGAGATCATTTGATGGCAATAAGTGACTAGTTGGTTAAATGTGTCATTTTTATAATGTAATTTCAATATATCAATGTCTTTACTTGTTATTGTAACAATTGAAGCTTGATCAGGAACTAAATAGGAGGAGAATCCCTCAAATTCAAATTAAACAAGTTTCATACGCATTGCCATCCACCCAACCAACAAAGACCACCTATCTGTTTCTGTCACCTGGACGGAAATGGTTTTTGATTGGGGTCCTTTTTGTATGCCTATACAGAATTTTTGGATATATTTTACATTGCATATACTTGACATTGTATTCCTATATGGTATTTTTGTAAGCCTATATGGATATTTTGTATATATTTTATACTTATATCGACATATATTGATTTATGCCTAGATGGATTTTTGGTTAACAAAAATATTTTTTATTGATGGTGTCCATATTTGCATTATAAATCCATGCTTCAATAGATATTTGTAGATGGTTTACTTCAAATATTTAAAATATAAGTTTTTGTTGAATAGGACAACAGAGAGGGGGGTGAATTAGTTTTCACAAAATTAAACCTTTAATTCAATTACCAAAACTAATCCTTAACACTATGTAAATGATTAAACATTAAGTGCAAGTGCAGAAACTAAAAACCATCACAAAAACACAACACCAAATTTACGTGGAAAATCCAATGAGGGAAAAACCGCGATGAGGATTAACTCACACTATAGATAATATCAAAACTGATTACGAGAGGCTCACTACCAAAAAAAGGACTCATTATCCAATAGGGCTAACAACCTAGAGGGCTCACCACTACAAAGATACGAAGAAGATAAAATAGATATGTTACATAGAGATGCCAATATCAATGCAACAAAGAAATCCACCACAATCACTTGCAGACATGCATGAATGATAGAGTACACCTTCCTCTCACTACATCCGAAAAGTCAACATTTAGGCTTCACACTCATTCACCACACTTGCATCATTCACACCCACTAAATAACATCAATCTCACACATATCTTCTCTTTTCATTTTCGCTTATCTCTCTTCTTCTCTCTTGTGTGTCTTTCACTACTAACTCATCATGTATTTATACCATCTTCAAATTTGAAACATATCCAAAGTTGGCCATCCAACATTAAATTCAAATTAGGTCAGCACCATAACATCCTAGAGTGGAATTAGAATGAGGGTGACCCAAACACATGCTTCATGAGGACCTAAATAGATCCGACACATTTCATTAAATCCAAAGATAGTTTTCAACACAAGGTCAACCAAACGAGTGCAAAACACATAGAAAAATTAAGCATGAACTTTCCAAATATCAATATTAGCTTTATCACGATCATAGAAACTAAACTATTAAAGCACAAGTCATAAGACTTTAACTAAGAGAAATCTGGACCAACAACATTTCTCCCAAACCACAACCAAAACCTTAGAGAACCATAGTTCATAATTGGTGAACATAAATTGCACATAACAATGAATAAACATCCAAAAATTTGGATATAGCAACTTCCAACAATCACAATCAACACATATAAACCACACAAGCATAGGTGCAGAACTTGGAGCAAAACCTGTAGCAACCGCTAAACACCTGCAGTCTTCCTTCAATAAAATTTTCTCACTATCCTCGACATATGCATTCAACAACAACCAGTTGATAACCAATTGAATAGTTGACATCGATGAAAACACCTTCATTCCTTTCATTATTTCAAAAATATTCCCCTTTATCATTGATGAAAACACATGATGTGAAAAACCATCAAAGACAACATACTATCTTTGAATACACTTCTCAAGATTTTTAATTTTATTTCTCCCCTTAGTAGATAATCTCTTTTCACATTCTTCCTTTCATCTCCCCCTTTGAAATCAATGGAAAAGGAAAAAGATATTTACATTGATTTCCCCTCTGACAATAGAATACTCACAATGACAACACGTGACACTACTTGCTCCCCCTGAGAGGTAGCCACCAGACATCAATCCAAAAGACTGATAGATCCATAGATCCACTAGATTGATGCATCTCCATATGCATCTAGTTTAATAAAGGAGGGGAAATGACCCATAAATTCTCCCAGAGATACTCAAAAGTATCTTCAGGAAGATCCTTCATAAATATATTAGCAATTTGATTCTTCATTGAAACGTACTCAAGATTTACTTCATTATTTACAACCTTCTCTCTCAATAAATGATACTTGATAGATATATGATTTGTCCTCGAGTGCATCACAAGATTCTTTGAAATGTTAATTGGACTTGTGTTATCACAAAAGATAGAGATAAGATAATCATACACCACTGTGATATCTTTCAATGTCTACTTCATCCATAGAACTTGTGTACAACAAGATGCAACAACAATATACTTAGCTTCAACAATAGACAAGGAAACTGAATCTTTCCTTTTACTCAACTATGCCACCAATCTGCAACCAAGAAAGAATGCACCACCAATTGTACTCTTTCTATCATCTACACATCCATTCCAATATACATCTGTATAAGCACTCACTATAAAATCGACATCTCTTGGATACCATAACCCATAATCTAGAGTGCCATTCAAATATCTAAAAAATATTTTAACAGTAGCAACATGTGTTTCCTTAGGATCTTCTTGAAATCTAGCCACAAGATAGACAACATGCATAATACTCAGTCTAGTAGCAATTAAATACAGTAGTCCACCAATCATAGCTCTATACTTTCTCTGATCATCCTTATGCGAATCATCATCTTTACCGAATTTGCAACTAGTCACCATAGGAGTACATACTGGTTTGGAACCATCCATCCCAAACTTCTTCAACATCTCTTTCAGATACTTAGACTCTAAAATAAAATCCCTTTCTCAGTTTGATTGATCTATAGGCCAAGCAATAAATTTGTCTCTCCAAACATAGACATTTCAAATTCTTTATGCAAACATCTTTCACATAGTTCCATTTCCTCCAAAAATAATGCCATAAACATATATAACCACAATCAAGATTTTTCCGTTTTCAATTTTAAAATATAGATTATTATCTATTGTACCTTTGTTGAAACCTTATTGAACCAAATACTTGTCTAACCATGCATACCAAGCTCTAGGAGCTTGCTTCAATCCATATAATTTTTTCTTCAATATGCACACCATATTCAGTTGATCCAACAACTGAAATCCTTTTGGTTGTTCCATGTAGACTTCTTCTTCTAGATCACCATTAAAAAATGCTGATTTGACATCCATCTGATAGAGTTTGAAATTTTTATGAGCAATAAATGCTAAGAACATCCTTATAGATTTCTTTCTATTGGAGAAAATGTCTCCTAAAAATCTATGCCTTCTACTTTTGAGTAACCTTTACACACAAGTCTCACTTTCTTTCTAACCACTTCTCCATTCTCATTCAACTTTTTTTGAACACCCACTTTGATCCAATAATGTTTTTATTTGCCGATCTTGGGACCAATTCCCAAGTTTGATTCTTCTCAATCCACATAAGTTCTTCTTTCATAGCTTTCATCAAATGTTCATATTTACATGCTTCACTTATAGTTTTTAGCTCAATCTTGGAAAGTAAACATAGGTTTACTTCAACATCAACTTTTCTTCTAGTCAATACTGCTTTTTTCTTGTCTCCAATTATCTAACTTTTTAAATGATTCTTCTATACATACCTACCTGTGTCTTAGGGGACACCATCAAAGCTTCTTTTTCTCTTTCATTCTATTCATCCTTATTTTCTTGCTCATCCTTTCCTTGTTCTTCCATAATCTCTTCTATTCTTATATTTAATTAGGTTAATCAGATACATATCCATCAATCTCAATTGAATTCTTCATTATTTCATCAGCCTTGACATTAGTATTCTCTACAATATTTCTTAGTCTTTTATTGAAACATTTGTATGCTTTTCTTTTAGTAGAGTATCTAAGAGAAATTCCCTCATCATTTCTTGCATCAAACTTTCCAAAGGTTTCTTGCTCTCTTCTGATATAACATTTACTTCAAAATACCTTAAAATACTTAACAGTAGGAATTCTTCAATGACATATCTCATAGGGAGTCTTTTTACTATTTTCTCTTGCTTGAACATGATTAAATACATAAAAAACAATATGAATAGCTTCTCTCCAATAAAATTCCAATAAACTGACCTCAATAATCATCAATCTAGCAGCCTCTTGAACTATTCTATTTTTTCTTTCAACTCCATTCTGCTAAGGGGTTCTTGGAGTAGATAATTGTCTACTTATTTCATGTACTTCACAAAACATATTAAACTCATGGGAGGTGAATTATCCTACTCTGTCATACCTTAGGGATTGTATCCTCAAATTTACTTCATTTTCAACCATAGCTTTGAATGTCTTGAATCTATCTAATTTATCTCTAAGAAATGTAACCCATGTATATCTAGAATAATCATCAATC
The DNA here is from genome assembly GCA_007115665.2 of Sequoiadendron giganteum. Classification (NCBI taxonomy): domain Eukaryota; kingdom Viridiplantae; phylum Streptophyta; class Pinopsida; order Cupressales; family Cupressaceae; genus Sequoiadendron; species Sequoiadendron giganteum. Next base: position 474,468,980 of record CM021100.1, on the reverse strand, counting down.
AAAATCATAAAGTACCTTTCAAATTGTAAACTTCTCACTCTTGTAGGACCATAGAGATCTATATCTAAATTAAATCTAGTAGTATAGTAGTAGACTATTCCTTTGATCTGTAATGAATTCTTGCTTGCTTTCCAAATTGACAATTTTTGGAAATAACATTAATAGGCTTTACAATCCTTGGTAAATATCTCACGGCTCAAACAACACTAATCCTCACCAAGTTATCAAAATTTATGTGACACATTCTATGATTCCATAACCAACTGGCATTAATATGATTCATAAAGCATCGTCCATCAACACCGTTAAGTTGGTAGATATTTCCTTTAGATTTCTTTGCAACATCAATCAATTTTTTGAATCATTTTTTGGATCTCACACCTCTTAGCCTTAAACACAAGATAATATACCTCACTACACATCTATCCAAAACTCAAAATATTATGCCTTACACCCTCGACATAGTAGACATCATCAATGTATACACCTAAAATTGGTCTGGAGAATCCGATTAATTTGCAGGAATTCAAGCATCAAGCATCAAGCATCTAGCATCCAAGCATCCAACATTCAATTTTTCATATCATGGCTGCCTCCTGTAGCTTCATTTATCAATTTTCATGTCAATCCATGCTATCTTAGTTTCTTTTATCATCTAGAATTTATCATATTAGCTTCATATCATTGCATCAACATCATTCAATTCTTTGGATTGTCATTTTAACAGTTATAGTGTTATTTAAATCTGAGAGCACAATAGCTTAATAAATATTTGAAGATAGGAGATAGTGAGACACTTTTAGTAGATTATTAGCCCGATCTTTGATATAATGTTTCATTAAGAAGTGTTTTATTCCATCACCTATTTTAGCGCTTTCAAAATAGAGAGTTCAAAATCATACCAGTCAGTTTGTCTATCATTTTTACACAAATTTATATCAAAATAGAAGTACCTTTTTATCAAAATCACTGTCTAGAAACTGAAATCAGATAGGTTCATACAAGTTTCCAATATTTTCAACTGAAACGCAGATCTTGCAAATCACAAAGTGTCAAAACAAAACACAATCGATTATTACGCTGAAGTTTCATCATCAGGGTATTATCATCCTATTATCATGAAACACGACATAGTAATCAAATTTTTTAACCTAGTATTATCAATAAGATCTATCATCTTATTAGACTTTGTTAAAAATTCACTTGACATTTTCCAACATAGAAGATCAAATTTTGGAAGAAAGAACAAAAACTTGTATGCCAATCTTCACTAGGTCACAAAAACAAAGGCTCTTAGAAAAAGAACTTGAAACATCACATAAAATGGAAGAAGAAAATCCCTGGAATAGTCTACATCAAAGTGACAAGAATGAAATAAATCTAGAGGACATTCAAACAGACCAATAGGATCCCAAATTCCATAAATTCATGGAAAAGATCTTAGAACAGGACATGGAGAAATATCTCTTAATGTTGGCTGAATCAGGTGCTAAGCTTCCTAAGAGCTTTGATGTTAATCACCTAAGAGAAGCACCTGGAACAAGTGAAACCAAAATATCACAACCCACAAAAGGTATAGATCCAGTTGTTGCCTTAACATCCCAAATGCAAATCTTACAACAAAAAATACAGGACATGACGAAAGGGAACACTAGAAGGTATGCAATACATGACATTTGTCCTTATCCTTTCAATGCAACAATCGACATGATACCTTTTCCTCGACATTGTGAATTTCCTAAGTTTGATAAATACAATGGAAGAATGGACCCGATCAATCATATCCGTGAATTCAAAACCATGAGTCTAGAGTTTTCCTAAGAGGAAACTTATCTGATGAGATTATTCCCAAGAAGCTTGGGAGGATCATGTATGGAATAGTTTTCAAAATTACAACCAAGAATCAAGACTTTTGAGGAACTTGTTAACAGGTTCATCTCCCAATATTATTTTAACATCCAACACGATGTCACAATAATGGATCTATATAACCTAAAACAAAAAAAAAGGGGAGACATTCTTGTCATTTCTACAAAGATGGCAACAACTATTCGCTAGATATCCTCGATCCATTCCTAAGGAAGAGAAAATGGAGTTGTTCATTGACAACTTAACAGAGGAGATGAGTTATAGACTTGAATTGCAATGTCCTCCTACATTCGAAAAGGTGATTTAAAATGGCCTTAAGATTGAAGAAGCACTAGTCAAAAGAGGGGTTATTAAACATTTCAACGATAAATCAAATAACATAAATAACTCCAATCAATACCCCAATAGTGATAAACCAAAATTTTGGAAAAAGAACTGAAACACAACTACCAACGAAACAACAAATGATTCCCAAAATGTCAAACCGGTTCTTAACTTGTTAGCATCTACTTTTAAAAATCAAAACAACGATCGAATTTTCAAGTCAAATGTCATACAAAACAATGAGATTAAAAAACCACTGTCATACCAAAAACCATCAAACCGGTGTAGGTTCACATCTTTAGGCCAAAAAATGGAATCAACAATGAAAGAACTAGTCACCAATGGTCTTATCACTGTGCAAGAAGCAAGATTCTGGGATCTGAAGGTCAAACCACCATGGTGGAATGACGCAGACTACTACAACTTCCAAAAAAATAAAGGCCACAAAACTAACGATTGCATGGAGTTGAAACAAACAATTCAAGATATGATCGACAATAACAAGATATATGTAGAGGGACCACAAAACAATAATGATCATTTAGCCTTCAAGGAACCTTTACTGAACTATGACAAAGGAGCATCATCCTCTATGAGCAACAAAGGTAAGAACATTAATCATGTCTATGATAAAATGATCTTTTGTCTTTCCAAAGTAGAGAGTGATCATACTATTGGTCATAACATTAACGAACATGAAACCAACGATACTACCCCTTTGGATTTTCTCCCAGGTGTACAAGTCTCTTAAAATAAAATAAACGTTGTAAAAATCAGAGAACGATAGGAGTATCAACCAACAAATGTAATGACTAGGGGGTAATCCAAGGTAGTGTTAAAGGGAGATGGGTCTAAAAATGCATATCCACCTCCATCTCATTACAACATTGTCAATCAACTTCAAAACATTCCAGCATAGATATCGATACTAGAACTCCTCAAACTATCTCCATCACATAAGGAGGTTCTAGAGCAAGCACTAGTTGCCACTACGGTACTGAAAAATCTAGATGTTTGCCAGTTCCAAGCTATGGTGGGTCACTTGACTACCCCACATTGTCTATCATTCTCTAAACAAGATGATGTGTCACTAAACCATCCCCATAACACCACACTCCATATTGAAGTCTTGATCCACAATCATCGCATCAAAAGAGTCTTAATAGATGGGGGAGCTGGTCTGAACATTTGTACTGTAAAGTTAATCCATGCACTAGGGTATTCTGATGATGCTATTGATGCCCAAAGGAAAATGACTATAAAAGCATATGATGAGGAAGAAATATTGTCTAAAGGTTTAATTGTGTTGCCCATTCAAGTGGGACCAATGATGAAACACATAGCATGCCAAGTTTTGGAAAAAGAGTTAACTTACAACATACTCTTAGGATGCCCATGGATCCATGAAATGCAGGTAGTACCTTCCACATATCATCAATGCTTAAAGTTCCTAGTAAATGGACAAGAGGTGACTATATCTGCTGATTATAATCATCCTCAGCATTGTGACACACTTAGAATCTCTCAAGATACCTTTGTACCTCACAATAGGGAACCATCCATTTCAAAATCATCAAACGAGGAAAAATGTGCAAATATCACCACCAAGTGGGTAGAGAAGAAGGATAAAGCAAAAGAAAAAAGTCTTGTTGATACTCAATTAATAGACAATCCAGATCCCCAAACTTCTTTATCATAGAAATTTCAAGAGCAACTCCAGTTGACAGACAAGGGAATGGGGCAATATTCTATAGAGCAATCGCTTAACCTTTCAAAGTTAATGCCATATCCAAAGACATATGGTCAACCATCCATGATCAAACATCAAACATCACTACCTGTCATAGTTTTTGAAGAAAGGTTTGTCAAAGCTGGCACCATAGAGGATGAACAAGACAACAAAGCAATCCTAGATTAGTTATACAGGGATGAGGAACCCTCAACATCAAATATCAGTGTCAAGAATGTCAATATCAACATAGACAAGTATGGAAAACGGAAAGCTATCCTAGAAAAAATGGGTTATGAGGGACAAGGACCTATTGGATTAAAGAAGGATGGAATCATAGAGCCTATTCAGCCCCTCACTCTCCATTCAAAAGAGAAGATAGGACTAGGATATTTTGAAGAACAAAAACAAGAGATGACAAAGAAAGTTGTTGAAAGGATCCTTTAGATTAGAGATAGCTCTGAAACAGATTCAAATGAATGTGAGTGGGATCTATGTTTTGATGTATCTTACACCGATATTCAAATTGATGTAATCCAAAAATATGCACCTACGCGTGAGGAGGGACAAAGCTTTGGGTCTAGACCATTCATAGCAGGATCACTAAATATCAATGACTCAAGCGGGGACGAATAGACTTCAAGTGAACTAGATGATCTTGAAGAGGGTACCATCATTGATCTTGATATCCCTAATAACAACTATGATGGAATTGCTATCCTAACCCTCACCCCCATCAACCTAAGTCAATTCGATGACTTCATGCCTTTAATCCATCCCAAACTTATTGACTGGGAACCTATCGAACCTTTGAATGTACCCATATTTGCAAATGATGATGCCATCATAAATTTCCTATGTCATGATGAACCTGGTACAAATTCTATCTATAATACTCATAACAACACTACTCAGGAGGAGGGTGTCAAATCTTCTAGTTGCAAAAGTAAAAACAGGGATAATAGATCTATTGGTGAAAACCATTCTATGGCAGCATTAGATCTGGAAAAAGAAAAAATAAAGAACGCATCTAATGGTGAAAACCTTTCTGAGGCACCAAAATATGGGAGATTGGACACCCTTCCACAACATTATCATGAGCGGTCATCAGTTCTGGTAGAACCAACACAGTCTATAAACATCGACACTAAAGAAAAAGAAAAAATCCTACATCTAGTAGAATCCATGACAGATCAAGAGAGACCAAAATTCATCAATTTCTTTAAGGAAAGAAACATCAACTTTGCTTGGTCATATTCCGATATGCCAGGCTTGGATCCAAATCTTCTCATGCATCATTTGTCTTTGCCTGTAGGAATCAAGCCTGTAAAGCAAAAATTGAGAAAAATGCATCCACATATCACATTGATGGTAAAGACAAGCTAAAGAAATTGTTGGATGCTAGATTCATAAGGTTCATTAACTACGCCAAGTGGATATCAAACATTGTATCTATTTGAAAACCAAACAATAGCATCAAGATATGCACGAATTTCAGGGACCTGGATAAAGCATGCTTGAAGGATGATTTCCCATTACCAAATATATACATCATTGTGGATTTGACGGAAGGGCATGCCATGTTGTCAATCATGGATGGTTTCTCTAGATACAATCAAATTCAAATAGCTCTAGAAGATCAGGAGAAGATGACATTTACATGTCCAAGAGGAACCTTCTACTGGAATGTCATGCCATTTGGTCTGAAAAACGCAGGAGCCACCTATCAAAGAGCAATGACAACAATCTTTAATGATATGATGCACACCTTCATGGAGGATTACATGGATGATATTCTAGAAAAATATTTTACTAGGGAAGGACATCTTCATACCATAAGAAAAATCTTCACGCAGCTAGAGAAATTCAATGTCAGGCTAATCCCCAAGAAGTGTCTTTGGGTTCACATTAACAAAACTGTTGGGATACATTGTCTTAGAAAAGGGCTTTGAGGTGGATCCAGCGAAAGTCAAAGAAATAATGGAGATGCCACCTCCCAAAAATATCTGTCAACTCAGATCACTACAGGGAAGGCTCCAATCAATTAGGAGATTTATCTCCCAGTTGGCAAACAAAAGTCATCCATTCAATCATCTGTTGCATAAAAATGTGGTTTTCAAATGGGATAATGGGTGTGAAACAATGTTCAATCAAATAAAAAAATATCTGATGTCACCACCCATTCTCATGCTGCCAAAGGAAGGAAGACCTCTTATATTATACATTGCAACAACATATATCTATTTGGGGGCACTATTAGCACAAGAGGATTATGAAGGAAAAGAACACACCATCTACTATATTAGTAGAACAGTAAATGGCTATGAAATAAACTATAATTTCATAGAGAAGTCCTACTTGGTGGTAGTTTTTTCTTCTCAATAGCTGAGACACTATATACTGACTCATACAATCAGGCTAATAGCAGAGATCAACCCTTTAAAATATCTACTCAGTAAGGTTGCCTTAATAGGTAGACTGGAAAAGTGGGTCATGCTCTTAAGTTAATTTGATATTCAATACGTGGAGAGAAAAGCCATCAAGGGTCAAGCAATCACTGAACAATTGGATGAGGATCCTTTACTAGATGATCGACCCATGACAATGGAGTTTTTGGATGTAGAAATTCTGACAGTAATGCCACATAAATGGGTATTATATTTTGATGGATCATACACACAGCGAGGATCTGGAGCAGGGATCTTGTTCATTACTCCCTAGGGACACACCATTCCAAAATCATACAGACTGATGTTTCAATGTACAAATAATGTGGTAGAATATGAAGCTTTGATCATTGGGGTGAAAATAGCAATTCAATGGAAGATCACAGACTTACAGGTATATGGGGACTCTCAACTAGTCATTTATCAAGTAAATGATGAGTATCAAATAAAATATGAAAAGTTGATGCCCTATAAGAAACAAATAGATGATCTAAAATAGTTCTTCATCAATGTTAAATTTGATCAAATTCCAATGGTGGAGAACAAAGTTGCGGATGCTATGTCCACAATTTCTTCACTATTACAATTTTCGGAGAAAGCTGGTTGTTATGAGTTTATGGTAGAACAAGTATCATGTCCTTCCTATAATAATTCAGAATCTAGTACCATATGCCATCTAGACACCATTGAAACCTCTTCCTACAAAAAAAATATGCTTACCTAAAAGACAATATCCTCCCTCCCGATCTTTCCAAGATCCAAAAATGCAGCTTCATTCACCAATCCACCTGACATATTTTAATCGTAAACATCCTTTATCATTGAGGTCTTGATGGTACCTTACTCCGATGTCTAGAACACGACAAATCTGAGACTACCTTACATGAGGTTCATGAGGGTATTTGTGGCACTCATTCTAGTGGGATAAATCTAGCAAAGAAACTCCTCCATTTGGGATATTATTGGTTGTGCATGGAGAAATAATCTTATCAGTTTGTCAAGAAATTTCAAAAGTGTCAGATTCACAGTAATCTGATTCATGCACAATTCCAAGAAGTGCATCCATTTACATCAACATGGCCCTTTGGACAATGGGGACTAGATCTGGTAGGAAAAATAAATCCCTCTTCATCCAATGGACATAAGTTCATTATCACAGCTACAAAATATTTTACAAAGTGGATAGAAACAATGCCTCTTACAACCATCACTGGGAAGCAGATCTCCTCGTTCATCTTGAATTATATAATCTGTCAATATGGCATCCCTCAATCCATTATCACTGATAATGGACGACCATTTAAGAACCAAGATTTTCAAGAACTATGTGAGAAGTTCCATATCCAGCATTGTTTTTCAACACCATACTATCCTCAATGAAATGGCCAAGCAGAGGCCTCTAACAAAATGATTCTAAAAATTCTCAAGAAGACGGTTAATGATGTTGGACGTGATTGGCATGTTCAACTCAATCCTGCACTATAGGCCTATAGGACTAGTATCAAAACACCAACATGAGCTACACCATATGCCTTGGTATATGGATCAAAAGGCTATATTACCCATCGAAGTAGAGATTCCATCATTTCGTGTATCACTCAGAGGAATCATTTCAGATGAGAACTATAGGGTATCTAAATTGAAAGAACTGGAATTTAAATGGATGAGCATCGTCAATAAGTTGTTAATCATCTAACAACTTATCAACAAAGAATTTCAAGGAGTTACAATCACAGGGTAAAACTAAGGGTCTTTCAGGTTGGTGATTTGGTTCTAAAAGAGAACCCTAGGAATCAACAGGATAGGGAAAAGAAAGGGAAATTTGAGCCTAATTGGCTAGGTCCTTTTGTCATCATATCAGTGTATGGATCAGGGGATTATCAATTATCAATGTCAGAAGGAGATTTTTTTGATGAACCTATCAACAATATCCATCTCAAAAATTTCTATACCTAAATTTCCTAGTGCACAGGTCAAACTTTTGGAAAATGGTTTCCTTGATGAAAACCTGGAAAACAAGCATCTTGGCAACATAAAATACAAAAACATAAATACAAAAAATAAAAATAAAGAAAGAAAAAGAGAAAAATATACAAAACAAAGAGTGTAATCAAAACATATGGTGAAAACTTGGAAACAGGCATCGTATGTGATTCTAAATCAGCTTTTCCATCTATTTTGATACATATCGAGATCATTAGTCTGGCAGTCATTATCATTTCATATCATATCATTCTTCTTGCCATCATTGCATCCATTATCAAATAATTTCACATGGTCAAGTCTCACTCCAAAGCTTGGGAGCAACATCTGGATATCACTAGGGGCAACAAAAAAACATTGGTTTCACCAAAAATGGAAAACAATAGTATGAAAAGAAAACAAAAAACATTGATCAAAGTGCAACATCGATCACCATCAAAAAGGCATCAAACATCTGTATCATATCAAAAAATCCAAAAACAAGTCAAAAATTTAGTCTAGAAAAGCAAAATCCAAAATCATGAGTCTATGTCAGTTGAACTACGCGGTCTCTGCGTGTGTAACGTAGGAAAGGCTAATCTTTGATCAACCTCCAAGACCCCTAGGATAGGTTAGTAGGTCAGTTTTTTTGGTCCAAAATATCAGAAAATCACAAAAAAAAATCACAAAATCAGGATGGATGATCTAAATCTGAATAATGATTGAAACACTCTAAGTAAAAAGTGGATAAATTGTGTTTTTGATTAATTATTATCATTTCTTTGGAGTAACTCGATGATGTATTAAACTAGAGAAATAAGGAAGAAGAATGATATTTTTATTATCTGTTGTCTATAAGTTAATCATATAAATGTGTGAATTGTCGGGGGATGAGCTATGCAAATGTATCATCGATGACATTCATAATTCACACACTGAAATGATTAATCTCTGCCTGTTTACGCAATGAATACTCAGGTCATCTCGGTTCAAATATACCTAGATGCTTGTGTTCGCTTGCAATATCAAAAATCATGAAAGTAGTACTCAGGTCATCATTGGTCTAACACATACCATTAAAGCTTATACTCACTTTAAACATCCAATAAAATCTCTATGATGATACTAAACACAAAGTACTATTAAAATGACAATGGTTTGCATATAGCTGCATGATAAAATTAGAATGAATTCATAGTAAATTTATCATCTACAGAGTGTTTGTGGCACAAGGGATTCAAATCAATAATTATCTTTTGTACAAATATGACTAAGTATACTTGACATAAAAATAAAAAATCATCAAAAACATATAGAAGGCATCATCTCATCATTGCAAAGCTTTCATCATTTCATCATTCATGAATTTTTTGTTATGAATTTATCATACCATTATTTTTCACATCACATCATAAATAAATACATCATGTTCATTACACCAAATCATTAATCACATCATATACATTTGATCAAATACATCATTTATCATCCATACATCATATATTTTGCATATGCATTCATCATAGAATCATTACATGAAATAAAAGCATTCATCACATTATACATCATCACAAAATAAATGCATCCATCATAAGAATCATAAACCATCATAGATCTATAGAAATCAACTGCATCATAAATGTCAAGTATACAATGAATTATGAAATAAGAAAAGATAAATCATCAAAAATGAGCTTACTCAAAGTATACATCATATCTCAAAAAGAATGTCTCGAAATCACAAAATGATATCTATGATCATTTGATACCAGAATGAGTAGGCCTATCAGGAACAGTCCCACCACCACCCCCGGAAGGACCAAGATCTCTGGGATCTCCTCGTGGAGGCTATGTCACACCCTCGCTAACTCTCTAGGTAGGAGTCCGACCAGATCTCGATGGGGCATAACTGACCCTAGAATTGACGGGCACTGCATCATGATACCTACCCCTATAAAACTCTGCCTCTCGGCTAGCCCGTAGAACCTCTCTCATGTAATCTACAACAAAGGTACCATCAGCTACTCTCTATAGTGTCTCAACCATCTCTTGTACCCTCTTAGCAATCTATCTAGCACTGTCTCGCTCAATTGTCAAGGTATCAACTTGAGTCTGAATAGCTACCAATTGTCCTTGTACCTACGCTAATGCCTATACATGAGCCTGTGCCTAGGCCTGCATTTGAGTCTGCGTCTGTACTAACAAACCCTGTGCTTGCACCAACTATCCCTGCAGGGTCTGTACCTGTGTCTGTAGACTAGCAATCTGCCTCTGATGGTCAACTGATAGCACGGCCACTGCTCGTCTCTTGTGAGGCTTGCTAGATGATGGACCAACATTGATAGGCCCAACCCCTCTGCCACCTCCACCACCACCATCACCATCATCACTACTGCTCTCGGTACTGCTTCCTGACTATGTATCATTCCCACTATCCTTAGAACCCTCGACAACATCCTCCTCTAGGGTAACAGTGCTGGCTCATCTTGAATGGTAATGCACAGATGTGTAGATAAGGCCAAAAATGTTTCGTACTCTCCTATCATAGCTGCCTCTGCAATATCTCTACGCATGTACCAAGCTGATGGCTGCAGAGTCCTGTACCCCTCTACTAGTGTCTCATATGATAAACATGGCCCCCAATCTACTACATCACTCCATCGTGGGGTATAATGGGCTACCCCCTAAGGCATACACTATACAATGCCATACTACCTATATACTTGCAGCAACAAAAATCTCTCGAACACAAAAGGGGTCCTGTCGATCAGGTACATAGAATCAAATAAGTACCCGAGAATTGCATCATCCTCATCCCACTTCTTATAGTCAAGATAAGGCGGCTAGATGATGCTCTCTATATCATCCAAAACCCATCGCCAATGCTCTAACTTACCCATCTGAGCCTGGGTAAGTCTACATCTGTACCTAAAAACATAGGGTCTTCTTGTAGGTTTGTTGAGAACTGGAAATAGTCAAGCAATGGAAAAATGCTCCCATGCCCACACCTGTAGAAGTGTCATCCCTGCTGATAAACTACGTGCTCCCAAATACACCACTGAATGTAGATCGTGGTAGAGATGTGCTAGCATACACATCCCCCATGCATATATCATCCCATGGACAACCATGTTCTCCAAAATCCGGCCCCAACCCACAGAGAATCCCTTTGACCTATGATCAGGGCAAAGGAAACCTCCAATGAATCCAGCTAATACTGCTGTTAGTGAAGCATAAGCGTCAACAATCATCCGCCATCGGACAATCGGTCATGGAATGTGCTGATCCTGAAAGACTCTACGGAGAGCATCTCTCCCACAAGCCTCATGTGAATCATATACTACAATCTCTCCCAAAAATGGTATCCGTAAAATCCGCCACACATCCTCGGGTGTGACCATCATTTCACTGGGGGGTAGATGGAAAGTGTTATGGTCATTGTGCCACCGCTCAACCAAAGTAGTAAGGAGACCCTGATTAATCCTAATCTGGGGCATATCAAGTAGACTATTAAGGCCACATCGATCTATGATCTGAATCTCATCCGAAGTTAGATGAGGTATCAAATTGATGGTCCAAGGAAACCACTCTCACATCTGGAGAGTACCTAGATCCTCCTATCACCATGAAAAATTTAAAATCAGTACACTATGTCAAATATCAAAAGTCATTCTACTATCAGTTCCAGTCAAACTTTGGTATGAAATTTCAATCAAAATTTATGAACAAACATCAAGAAACCTCACCTATCATGAAGTTCATCACAACATTATCTAATCTCACCTATCATGAGGTTTATCAGATATAATATCATTCCTCACCTATCATGAGGATCATCACAAATAGTATTATTTCTCGCCTATCATGAGAGTAAGTCTTATTAATCATCAAAATCAATCATCAAGATATTTGGATAATCAAATCATACCAAACCAAAGAATGGATATGATCAAAATTGACAAAATCAAGGTTACCAATGTCAAAATCTGTAATTCTGACATGGATGCACTAAAACAGACATCCAAATCGCTAAAACTCAAAAGCGCTACTTTATCAATCGAATGCACTATAACAGGCACCCAAAGCGCTACTTTACCCAAAGCGTTATTTTGGCAATTTGATGCACTATAACAGGAATCTGAAGCGCTACATTACCCAAAGCATTGTTTTACCGCATCGATGCACTAATATAGTCCATCAAAGAGCTATAAGAAATCATGCAAGCACTAATTCTCAAAGCGCTAAAATAGGTTACAGATGTGCTACACTAGAGTGCAAAGCGCTACAGCATGACCTTGATGCGATAAACTAAGGAAAAAATGCTAAAGCGTAAAAAATAAATAATAAACAAAAATGTAGAAAAAATGAGGTGGATTATGGGTACATACTAGAGGTCCATAGGTGGCCGGCCGCTGGTGATGTCGCACATGCTCAAAACGATGAGTGTGGTAGGGGATAGGCATCTTGCTCCATCTGGCTCAAATGTCTCTCTCACTAGATATTTGAAAGTCACAAAGTGCAAATGACTTTGAAAATGACCTTTTTGACCTTATATAGATTTTTGAAAGGGATTTTTGTGGGTTTTATTTTATTTTGATTAATTTTATTTATGAAATTAATTGAAATTCATCTGCAGGCTATATTTTCTTTATCATTGTCGAGAGATAAATTATTTCTTCATAGAATCTTCATCAAATCATCATGAAAATTCAAAAATTCTTAAAAATCATCAATCATTAATTTATCTCTCGAGGGGGCATATTATCGGCAATCATTTAAAAATCAATATCTAGGGCATGTCTGGGGCACAGTGAATTTTTTTTCATCAATACTGGTAGTAGCAACAAAAAATTTCTTTGAAGCAATGTGTAAACACATCACTTCAAAGAGGGGAAAAACTGTATACACCTAAAATTGGTCTGGAGAATCCGATTAATTAAATACGAATTATTTGATTAATTATCCTAAATTCCTCTACTATTGAATAAATAAAAATATTTATTCATATAGTTCACATTTAAATTCTTCTAAATTCTTCTATTATCTCATCTTAATTAAATAAATAAAATTAAATACTTTGTTTGTTTTAATTATCATTTCCCTATTGTATTCTATCACATCAATCTTAAATTAATTAAATAAAGATCAAACACTTTATTGATTAATTGCCATTATTCTACCATTAATTTAATAAACAACTTCTATAGTTTGTTTTATTAAATTATTTATCCCTCTTTGGCTAATTTAAATAAATCAAAAATATTTAAATAAGGGCATAAAGAATATTCCTCTATATTTCCTTAAAATCAAATTGGATATCCTATGTCTAAATTATGTCAAACTCATGTCAAAATTAATTCTTTGAAACTTCACGGGAAGAATTGGAGACAAATTGCAAATCTATCTCTCAATCCTCCTCCATCAATCCTTCCTCTTCTCTTGCCTGGTGTTTTTACGGGTAAAGACAATCTCCAAAATCTTCTCAATCTCCTCCAGATTGAATCCAAGCCTCTCTTTGTCATCCCTATGCATTTCTACAGCCAGGAAATCTATAAATACAACTTCATTCAACCAAGAAAAGGATCCAGATTATCTAACTTATGCACTCTTACTCTGCAGGAATTCAAGCATCAAGCATCCAACATTCAAGTTTTCATATCATGGCTGCCTCCTGTAGCTTCACTTATCAGTTTTCATGTCAATCCATGCTATCTTAGTTTCTTTTATCATCTAGAATTTATCATATTAGCTTCATATCATTGCATCAGCATCATTCCATTCTTTGGATTTCCATTTTAATAGTTATAGTGTTATTTAAATCTGAGAGAACAATAGCTTAATAAATCTTTGAAGATAGGAGACAATGAGATGCTTTCGGTAGATTATTAGCTTGATCTTTGATATAATGTTTCATTAAGAAGTGTTTTATTCCTTTCTGCTTATTCACACTTACAATCAATATTATGCTTGACATCAAAACTTATTGAACCTATCCCACAAATTTTAGCACCAGTATCATCTCCAAACATAACCAAGCCTTCATCTTGTTTTTCAAGTTTAATAAAATTATTTTTATCACCAATAATGTGATGTGAAAAAACACTATCAACAACCCAATATTTCTTTTCTTGCTTAGCATGTAGGGAAGATATAATAGTACCTTCATTTTTCTCCTTCTCCGGAGGGCTTTCCTTCACCTATTTTTCAAAATTAGCAGAAGTAGGTTCATCCTATATCACAAGGAACAAGAATTCATTATCATTAGGGTCCTCATAATTATAATCCTCATCAGATATGCCAGTATTCTTATTCACATAATAAGCTCTATTAATTTTCTTTCCTTTCTTTTCTTTCTCATATCTTTGTTTGTTCCTCTTAGCTCTTTTCAGACACTTTGTAGCATAATGACCTATTTGTTCACAACTAAAGCATTTAAAGGGTAACTTACCTTCATAATTTTTAGAGTCTTTCATCATTCTTCTTACAAAGATTCTATTTCATGAAGATTTTCTTCATACGGATCTTCAAATTTTGTAGCCTTAAAAGTAGTTTTTGATTTGCATCCATTCCTTAGATTTGACCTCCTCATCTCATAAGATGTTAGAAATCCCAACAATAGATCTTTACTATAGGTCTTATAATCTATACTATGTTCAATAGAACACACCTTCTCACTATAATCATCAGGGAGAGTTCTAATAATCTTCTTTACAATCCTGATTTCATCTATAGTAGCTCTGATTCCTTACATTCCAACCACTATCTCATCCAATATTTATACATAAGCTTTAAAATTCTCATCTTCAGACATATGTAGAAGCTCAAACTATTTTTCCAAATTCTACAACTTTACCTCTTTGACTCTTTCATCACCTTCATGTGCTCTTTCCAAATCATCCGAGACTTCCTGAGTAGTCCTCAAATTTTCAACGTTAATTAACTCGAAATGTACCATACTGTTCTTGAAAATGTACTTCACCTTATTGTTCACTTCATGTTCTTTGATCGCATCAGCCATTCTTAGACCATTAGCAAGAGGAGTGTAAGGATTCTTGTAAGATTTATCCACATCATATCCACAATATTCTAGATACTCTTCCATCAATATTTTCCATATAGCATAATTAGTTCCATCAAACCTCAGATAATCATACACCATTTTTCCAACCATCCCAGACCTTCCTCAAGTGGTTAAGATCTTCACCAAGGAACCAAGATTTGATACCAATTGTTGAATAGGACAATTGATAGGGGAGGTGAATCAATTTTCATAAAATTAAACCTTTAGTTCAATTACCAGAACTAATCCTTAACGCTGCTTAAATGATTAAACATTAAGTGGAAGTGAAAACATTGAAAATAGTCACACACACACAACACTAGATTTACGTGGAAAACCCAATGAGATAAAAAACAAAGTGAGGATTAATTCACACTATAGAAAATATCAAAACCAATTACAAGAGGTTCATTGCCAAAATAAGGACTCATTGTCTGGAACATGACTCACTATCTAAGAGGGCTAACAACTCAGAGGGCTCATTGCCACAATGATACAAAGAAGATAAAAGAGATATGTTACAGAGAGATGACAATCTCAATGCAACAGATAAATACACCACAATCACTCACAGACATGCATGAATGATAAATAACACCTTTTTCTCAATGCATCTGGAAACTTAGCATTTAGGCTTCACATTGATCTACCACAATCACACACCCCACACTCATTGAATGGCAACAATCTTGCATCTATCTTCTCTTGTTATTTTCACTTATCTCTCTTCTTCACTCTTGTGTGTCCCTCATTACTAAATAATCACGTATTTATACCACCTTCAACTTTGAAACATATGCAAAGTCGACCATCCAACATTAAATTCAAATTAGGTCAATGCCAAAACATCCTAGGGTAGAATTATAACGAGGGTTACCCAAACATATGCTTCATGAGGACCTAAATAGATCTGACACACTCCATTAACTCTGAAGATAGTGTTCAACACAAGGTCGGCCAAACCAATGTAAAACACATAGAAAAATTAAGCATGAACCTTCCAGATAATGAGATTAGCTTTATGACAATCATAGAAACACAACTATCAAACCACAAGTCATAAAAAATTAACAAAGAGAATTTCAAACCAACAAAATTTCTCTCAGACCTCAACCAAAACCTCAGAGAACCATAATTCACAACTGGTGAACATAACTCAATTGAACAATGAATCATCAACAAAAATATGGATATACAAACTTCCAAAAATCATGGTCAACATATCTGAACCACAAGCATAGGAGAAAAACTCAATAAAAAACCCGGAGTGTAATACCCCTTCGTTTTGTCCTTTTGATTGAACAGTGTTATGCTCTGTTATGTTGTATTATCCCTCATTGTTATCGAGGTGGAATTTGTAATTGTATCCTTATTTATTGAAATTGCCTCATTCGGGGAATGAGTGTTGTAACCTTATTATTTAATGAATGGATTAATGAATTGGAAGTTATCTCTTATGCTTGTTGTAAAATTATCTTACTGGGAATGAATGTGTTATTTCATCAATTAAATAATTGACATGGGTTTTATTTATGTTTGTGTTGAGGTTCTATATAACCTCTGTCTTGTAACCTTAGAGGTTGTTGGCATTAGTTAGTGAACTTACTTATTAATTGTACTTAAACAAAAAAAATTAGCCTGTTTAAGTAGTTGTTTGCAACTTCCTCTAGGGTTGCGTGGCGGGGCATTACTCAGAGCAACCATTGAGCACCTACAATCTTCCTTCAATAAAATTTTCTCAATATCCTCAACATATGTAGTCAACAATAACCACTTGATAACCAATTGAATAGTTGAAATCAATGAAAACACCTTTATTCCTTCCATTCTTGCAACACTTTTTTCCATGCTCTCTTCTTTTATATAATTGTAAATATATAATAAAGTTTGAAAATTATTCTCCTGTAAGATTATTGAACATTAAATCAATCTTATGAATATAGTAATGCTTCATGATTCATGCTTCATGTGTTTCATGGAGGATATTCATGTGTGTACTTGATGCTACCATGCTTGATGCTTCATGTGTGTTCTTCATGCTTTATATCATTGAGGAAGAAATCTACCATTCCACATGTATGCTCCATGCTACCATTTTCTTGTATGCTTCATGCTTCATGTATTACGTAGATAAATAAAACATCATAAAACTATTGACAAAAGAAAATAGAAAGTAACAATTAAGTCTCATAAACAAAAACTCAAGGCATACAAGTCTTAGTAAAGATCATAAAGGAATTGGATTATTGGAGATTCAGAGACCACAAATCAACCTTCCCAATAGAAAACTTCATAAATATTCATCGTATTTCTAAACATGAATTTTCAAACTAAATAATTAGAAGAATGCAAATTTAAAAGTCAAAATTGCATTCTTAGAATAGTTAATAAACAACTTCAAGAGATGTGCATTACAAAAATAGAACCAACTGAAAGTTCATGAGTTTCCTTTTCCCCAAGTATATTTGAAAAGTTGCAACTAAATCAATTTAGGTTCTCATGAATAGTGATAATATGGATTTGGTTGCGACTTTTCAAAGGTGAAAAGGTGTAACCCTTTGAATAGGAAAGACTACAAATATTTTATAATGAATAGTGATGACCATGCCTAGCGTAGATGTGCCCACCTAGATGTTTTGGCGCTAACTATTTGGCCCCACAAAGAACAAAACAAAAAGTAGCCTACCTTGCAACTTTAGACTACATACATTTGGTAGTTTTGGGGCATCAAAACAAATTTCACCACGGGAAAACGACTTGGATCTATCAAAAATCAAGAGAGGTAATTATAGAGGGGTGCTACATGATCATGTAGCCTCAGATGGAATGTTTCTAAGTTCCACGATTTTAGAGAAATTTCTCATCGAAGTTTTATGCCCCTTTGCACTTTGGTCTCTTAAGAGACTTCACCGATACAATGTAGTTTAGATTGTTCCAACATGTTTGGGTGTATAAAATGACCTTTTCTAGTATAAAACCACCCATTTGGATGTGTTGGAACAATCGGTTGGATTTTACAATGAACAAAATGAAAGTTACACCACTTTGCAACTAACCCATTTTCCATCAACTAAAAAATATTCACAATGGGAAAATGACTTGGATCTATTAAAAATTGAGAGAGGTTATTATAGAGGGGTGCTACGTGATCTCATATCCTTAGAAAAAATGTTTCTAAGTGCCACAATTTTTGAGAAATTGCTCGTCAAATTTTTCCACTCCTTTGCACTTTGGTCTCTTAAGAGACTTCATCGGTACAATGTAGCGTGGACTATTCCAACATGTTTGGGTGAGAGATAAGACCTTTCCTAACATAAACCCACCCATCCAAATGTGTTGGAATAGTTGGTTCAGTTATACAACGAATAGAATGAAAGTTACACCACTTTGTAGCTTTACACTACATGCAACTAGAAAGTCTTCACCATGAGAAAATAAATTGGAGCTATCAAAAATTGAGAGAGGTTATTGTAGATGGGATCTACATGATATTTTAGCCTCATATGAAATTTTTCTAAGTGCCACGGTTTCCGAGTAATCACTCATCAAAGTTTTTTGCCCCTATGCACTTTGGTCTCTCAAGAGACTTCTCCAGTAAAATGTCGCTTGGACTATTTTGACATGTTTGGGTGCAAAACATGACCTTTTCTAGCATAAAACCACCCATTTGTATGTGTTAGAATAGTCAATTTGGTCATATGATGAATAGAATGAAAGTTACACCACTTTGAAACTTTACACTACATGCAACTAACCCATTTTAATCAATTGAAAACTCTTTGAACCATTGGAAAACAACTTGGAGCTATCAAAAACCAAGAGAGTTTATTATATATGGGCCCTATGTTATCCCATAGCCTTAGATGGAATATTTCTAAGTGCCACAGTTTTTGAGTAATCACGCATTGAAGTTTGTTGCCCCTTTCCATTTGGGCTCTTAAGAGACTTCAATGATACAATTTAGCTTAGATTATTTAAAAATGTTTGGGTGCAAAACAAAACCTTTCTTAGCATAAACCCACCCATCCAAATATGTTGGAATAGTCAGTTCGGTCGTATGACAAACAAAATGAAAGTTACACCACTTTGCAACTTTACACTACATGCAACTAACTCATTTTCACTCAACTGAAAACTCTTCACCATAGGAAAGTGACTTGGAGCTATCAAAAACACAAATTATTTATTGTATAGGGCCCCTACATGTTTCCATAGCCTCAAACATTATTTTTCTAAGTTTTATGGTTTCTTAGTAATTGCTTGTCAGAGTTTGCTGGTAAAATGTAGCTCAGACTATTCTGACATGTTTGGGTGTGAAATAGGACCTTTCCTAGAATAAAACCACCCATTTAGACATGTTGGAACTATTAGAAAGAGAAACTACAGTATCAATTTATGTTGTCATTGATGGAAACTCTAGTCGATGATCAGATACGCATTTCATCATTCAATCACACAAACAGACAGATTGAAGATTGATCAAGAAGAACAAAGTATCCGATAATACAGTGTTCATCGATCTATATAAATATTTCATGTTATTAATTTATGTTGCACATCTCGAGAATTTTTTTTTGGTATATTATCTATGTTACTACTGAAGTGCAGTGGCTTGTATCAATTCATGTGGAAGTTAGAAGATTCGGTTGGCTTATTATCTGTTTTTCTTGTATTGGAGCCGACTTCATCAATGTATTATGTCATGGATGTATGAGGAATAATTAACTAAATTTTTTCATGCTCGATCATGTTTGTTTGGGTCCCCTCTATGTCTTAAATGACTTTGGAGGATGCACATAAAGATCTAATCAAGGATCTAACTAACGGTGGTAATTATTTTTGTGTTCTATTGAAGTTGACAAAGTGTAATTGAATTCTATGTTGCAGATATATATAAGATCATCTGTATCATTTTGTATGATGTATGAAGTGTGTTGTGAGTTTGAGAAAAGAAGAAGAGCGATTAAGTGTAGCTTAACTTATGCATAAATAATTTATTGTGCAAGTGTGAACAAAATGGAGAAGAAGTGCATAATCATTTCGTAGGACAAAATATTGTATACTGTGCTTAACTGGAACTGTAATCAGACATATTTAGATGCTATCTATCTCAGTTCAAACTCTCAAATGGTTTTAATCTGATTGTCTTATGTAAGGCAGTGAGCCTTCCCTTTAAGCAGTGAGCTCTAGGCAGTGTGCTTGAATGCAAGTGCATTCCCCTCATTGTAATCTTCATTTGAGTATACTCAGATTAACTTGTGGACTGGCCATCCATTGTGTTTTTTCCCCTAACAGGGTTTCCATGTAAAAATCCATGTGTTATGGTGTTGTGTTCATTTGCTTCATTTTTATGCATTATGGTTGAATGTTGTTAATGGTTCGAAGATTATTAAAGTTAATTTTTGTGCAACATCGATTCACACCCCCTCTCAATGTAGCTTTTTTCCAACATGAATAATCAATTTGGTCATATGATGAATAAAATGAAAGTTAGACCACTTTGCAACATTACACTACATGCAATTGGCCCATTTTTGATCAACTAGAAACTCTTAAGCATGGGAAAATTGTTGGGAATTTATGCCTCAACGTTTTGGCTTGTTTACCCTTTTGACTTGGCATTTTCCTCCTTGTTCTGGCCTTTACCACGGCGACTCTACCTTACTGTTCTGGTGATTACCGCAATACCATAGGTGGTGGTTCCACTCACCGTGGTAGCACGGTGAGACCCCCTGCGGTCGGGTTGGGCAGTTACCACTATACCGCGGCCAGCGTTCTGGCTGACCGCGGTGGCCGTGGTAAGACCACCAACAGCCTGGTTGGCGGTTACCATTGTACCACGACCAACGTTCTGGTTGACCGCGGTGGCCGCAGTAAGACCACCAGTGGCCTAGCTGGCAGTTACCGCCATACTGTGATGGGTAAATTCAAGCCCAGCGGTAGCACGGTGGAGTTCGATGGTGAGCTCAAGGCGTTTACCGCCATACCACAAGGTGGGGCCAACAGGGTTGCGGTAGCGCGATAGGAGCTCGATTGAGCTTGAGGTTGAGTTTGACCGAGTTGGACTCAGTGTCAGATCAGCTGGTGAATGGCAGGGCGACATGTGGTAGGTTGGTCGCTTCTGGTTGGTCGATGGCAAACAACGGTCTAAGCTGCAGTAGTACAGTAAATGGCGGGGTGAGATCGGGTGAGCTCACCACCATACTGCGATAGGTCTTTGAGCTCGGTGCAGTAGCGTGGTTGAGTCAGGGTGCGAGCCAAGATGGCTTACTGCCATACCGCAAGGTGGTTCGACTAGGGTTGCGATAACGCGGTAAGTGCTCGGGTGAGCTTGGAGCTTGGTTGACCGAGCTGGTCTGATTGTCAGAGATGCAATTGCGAATGGGATGGCGACACATGGAAGATCTTTACGATCTGTTTGGACGTATGGATATTTCCTGAGTGCGATTGAGCTGCATTATTGAATGAAGGTTGACAGACATGTCTGTGAACATTTTTAATGTTGCGCGGCTCAATGCTTGCGGATTAAGCGGTGCACGTTATCAGGGAATGGTCGAAGCTTGCAGGTGGATAATTTATTATCCTGGATAACCATTGCTAATAGAGAGGGGTAGGATAGGTTGGCACATGAAAAATATATTAAGTAATCTCATGTGTTGTTTAGAAGATAATGAGCCATTGACAGAGAGAGAGACGGTGAGAGTGTTCGAGCAATTCTGAACTGTGAACACTTAGTCTCTCAAATTAGTTGAGATGTGAACCTGTGAGGCCATGTGGCTGGGCTGGCCATGAGGCTGGCTGTGATAGTCATTTGAGAGGAGCTGAAGGGAATCTATACAGTATGTCATGATGACAGTGTATCTGGGTGGATTCTCTATTTGTGTTGCCTGTATACTATCTCCAAATGAACAAGATGTAATCCTGAGGAGCAAGGCTCTGATCTTGTATTGTAACCATTTTAGTTACCGAATAATACATGTGAGCTGAATATTTTGGAGGTGGGGTTTTTTACCTAAAAGATTTTCCCCCACATATATGTGTGTGTTCATGGTTTGTTCTTTCATGGTTGTTTGATTCATGTTCTTGAATCAATGCTTGTGTTGAATCTATTTTTTGTTTGCATTCACTTTCCTTAGTAGGATCATGGGGTGATCAACTGTGCATGTTTCTGCTTTATGGTACAGTTGGTTGCGTCCTCCTTGTGATTTTGAATTGAAATCACTAAGGCACTGCTACCTTAGATGCATATCTTGATGACAGAACCGAATTCGTATCCCCAACAATTGGTATCAGAGCTGGTAGCTTGTTGCTCTTGATACCAACAAGTGGTATCAGAGCATGTTTTGCTGAAGTTCTGGGTTTTCTCCTGTGATGTTTTCTTAGCCTGGCAAGCTTGAGGAAGTCTGGAGAAAATAGTTGGTGATTGATGCTTTGGTGAGTGGAAGTGTGTGCTTCTTTGTTTCAACACATAGTTTGAAAGATGTTGGAGATGACTAGAGTTGATCATGTTGTGGCAATGTGATCTGGAGCTCCTGACTGGTAACAAAGCTCCTGATGCAAAGGGTGTGAGATGTACTTATGGTTGTGTTGCAGCGAAGCATGGTGTTCATATTGGGTGTCTGTGTGAGAGGCTCCCTAGTGGTATGGACTTGCTTGTGTTGCTGTTCAGCTATGGAGGATTGTGCTTGTGCTAGGTGTTTTGACTTAGCATTGAAGGCAGTTTTCTCTGGTGCTCTGACTACATGGAGGCTATGAAGTGACCTTGGTGGTCTGCAATATCTGGATAGCTTGGTTCTCTTTTGCTTGTGCATGACTGTGGCAGTGGAACTGGTCTGAAATGGACCTGTTGTTCCTGTGTGCCTGTTTCTTGCACTTGCATGGTTCAGATTCATGTCTTTGGCTCTGAAGGTTTTGTGTAGATTTTCCTAAAAAGTCTACGTTGCATTTTCATGTTCTTTTCATTATTCTGGTTAACTGTGATGGTTGTGTGTAGACTCCTGAGTCATCCAGATGAGTAGTGAATATGGAGGTGCGTGGGTGTTTTGCAAACACTGTGATTTTGTAGGTTTTACACAGTCAATATAAAACTTGCATTATGTGGAGTTGCTGTCTGCTATTTTCTTGACACTCACTTTTGGGGTGTGACTGGATCAGATAGTTTGCAGTTCAACATGTCTTGAGGGGATGTGATGTCTTCTCTGCATGGGAGTGTTGGTATGAGTTTCTCTTTCAGCATTCTTGTGGTATGCTTTGATGGTTTCCTAGACTATGGTGCTTGAGTTGTGGATGTGAATGGAAAATCAGATCTGGTCTTTGATCTGGTGTTTGAGTCATTGTTGTGTACATGCTTGTTCTCTTTGTTTATCTCAGTTTTGCAGTTTCCAGTGTGATGATAGATTTGCAGGTTTAATTTTGGTTGCATCCATGAGTTATGCAATGTTGTGGGCTGTCCTTACCTACATGTTTGTTGTGAGACAATTCGGAAGTGGACTGTCTATATCCACAAGGTTGTAACTATGTTGTGCAGATTTATTAGTTGACCTTGTCTGTGGTCACTTGTGCATTGGGGTGGTTGTTTTGAGATGAGAGGAGAAATGGTGTTGGAGTACTTGAATAGTCAGTTATGGGAACCTGAAGCAGGTGTATCACGTTTTCATGGAGAACTTGGTACACTGATAAGTGTAAGTTTTTGACAAGTGATGGGGTGGTCAGTCATGGTGCTTGGAAAGCTCAGTGTCACAGTTCAGTGGGAGCTTTAGCAGTGACTGGTGTCCTTCTTTGGTGTTGCAGTTGCTATGTTCTTTTTGCATCTGCATGTTCACCATTTGAAGGTGTGCAACATCTTGGAGCCATGAAGGACCTTGGTAGTCTTTGGCTGAGATACTGGTGGTGCTTGATAGGTGATGTTAGTTTAGAGTTTGTTTGCTTTATGTCATGGTATACTCTTGCTTTTTCTTTAGAGTTTTGGCATACTGCATTGGCTCTTGAAGACCAACGGTAGTTCACTTGAAGCATGGTATCTCCTATGGGGATGTGAAGATCATGGTGTCATGATAAGTTCCTATTCTAGGTTTGGAGCTTTGACAGTGGTCTAGGGTTTCTCTTTGTTTTTGAGTGCATTGGTCATATGCTAGTGGACTTCATGGTTGCTGCAATATTGTAGATTGAATTCAGCATGAGATGACAGGTTGCTAATACTCATGGATGCATGGAGAATAAGGCGAGGCTGAAATTCTTATAAAAATGTTGCTGTTACAGCTGAAAGTCCGAGAAGCCTGCACCTTGGTTGAATGTGAGTTCAACAGAGACCATGAAGGAGATTGCTCTTGGGTGAGTCACTTTGGCTTGTATGCCTTGGATGAGCATGTTTCTCTTTTCTTCTTGGTCTGCACGGCAGTGGTATCACTTTGAAAGGTATTTTCCCATTATACTTTTCAAGTGTGTTATGCTTTATCTTTCATGGATATGAATCTTGAGTTGGTTTAGATTTTGGAGGATTCATAATGAAAGGTTGGACAACATAGTCTATGTCCTTGTGCCTTTGAGGACTGACCGAAGATGGTTATATGGGTAAGTCTGATCTTCTTTGAGGTGCTTACATCCATGGTTTTGTTGGGTGTTGTTAAGGAATTTCCCTTTGGGATGTGAAGAAGATCATTCTTGGCACAACTTGCAATTAGAAGTGTGTGTAGAAGGTGACTACATGTTCTGATTTGCATTTTCTTTCTAATCATGTCTTGGTCTTCCTGTTTGTTCATTTGACTTTAGATGTTTGTGAAGCCATGGTGTTTATTTCTTCAGTCAACTTTGAAGTTGTTTTGGAAGAACTGTGGAAGACAGTTAAGAGAAACTTTTCTTGCAGCAGGTGGTTGCAAGTGTTGCAGATCCGTGTGGTTGTTCCTTGGAACTGCATGGTTACATTTCTTTGTGCTGAAGTTGATGGAGTTGGTGTGCCTAGATCATTTTTGATGATGCTTTGTTTGCACTCATTTGGATAGTGCCCTTGCAGTGGGAGTACCTGGAAGTGTTCGGTCTATGATTGGTTGACACAGGGTGCTTGTTTGCTCCTGCGATGGGTGCTGGTTTTTAGTCATGTGGGTTTGATCAATTGGATGGTGGGTAGTCAGTTTCTGGTTGCTATTCTAGCTGGCTGGTTTCTTGTTCTGGAGATGGTGTTTTCCTAGTGCCTTGTTGGTTTGCTGCTGTGTTTCCTTTGTTGCCTAAAGGATATATTATTTTCGTTCCTGAGACTGGTGCTTTTTCACCTTGGCATGTTCCTGTGTTTGGAGTTGGTGCCTGAGATGGTGGACATTTTTTGATGTCATTACAGAGGTCTTGGTTGTAGTGTGGAAGCCTAGTTTTGGTCATTGTTCTATTGTTTGGAGGAAGCCTGAAAGCGTTTGGCAAGTGGGAGATTGTTGGGAATTTATGCCTCAACGTTCTGGCTTGTTTACCCTTCGAACTTAGCGTTTTCCTCCTTGTTCTGGTCTTTACCATGGCGGCTCTGCCTTACTATTCTGGCGGTTACTGCAGTACTGTAAGCGGTGGTTCCACTCACCGCGGTAGCGCGGTGAGACCACTTGCGGTCGGGTCGGGCGGTTACCGCTATACCGCGACCAACATTCTGGCTAACTACGGTGGCTGTGGTAAGACCACCAGCAGCCTGGCTAGTGGTTACTGCTATACCATGACCAGCATTCTGGCTGACCACTAGTGGCTTGGCTGGCGGTTATCGCCATATCGCGATGGGAAAAGTCAAGCCCAGCGGTAGCGCGGTGGAGTTTGATGGTGAGCTCGAGGCATTTACCGCCATACTGCAAGGCGGGGCCTACAGGGTTGCGGTAGCGCGGTAGGAGCTTGATTGAGCTCGGGGCTGAGTTTGACCGAGTTTGACTCGTTGTCAAATCAATTGGTGAATGGCAGGTTGGCAGCTTTTGGTTGGCCAATGGCAAACAACGGTCTAAGTTGCAATAGTATGGTAAACGACAAGGTGAGCTCGGGCGCGCTCACCGCCATACTGCGACAGGTCTTTGAGCTTGGTGTGGTAGCACAGTTGAGTTAGGTTGCAAGCCCGGATGGCTTACTACCATACCATGAGGTGGTTCGACTGGGGCTGCGGTAACGCGGTAAGTGCTCGGGTGAGCTTGGAGCTCAGTTGACCGAGCTAGACAGAGCTTGACCGAGTTGGTCTGATTGTCAGAGGTGCGATTGCGAATGGGATGGCAACAAGTGGAAGATCTTTATGATCTGTTTGGACGTATGGATATTTCTTGAGTGCGATTGAGCTGCATTATTGAATGAAGGATGACGGACATGTCTGTGACCATTTTTAATGTTGTGCAACTCGATGCTTGCGAATTAAGTGGTGCACGTTATCAGGGAATGGTCGAAGCTTGTAGGTGGATAATTTATTATCCTAGATAACCGTTGCTAATAGAGAGGGGTAGGACAGGTTGGCGCATGAAAAAGAGATTAAGTAATCTAGTGTGTTGATCAGAAGATAATGAGCCATTGACAGAGAGAGAGACGGTGAGAGTGTTTGAGCAATTCTGAACTGTGAACACTTAGTCTCTCAAATCAGTTGAGATGTGAACCTATGAGGCCATGTGGTTGGGCTGGCTATGAGGCTGGCTATCATAGTCATTTGAGAGGAGCTAAAGGGAATCTATATAGTATGTCATGATGACAGTGTAACTGGGTGGATTCTCTATTTGTGTTGCCTGTATACTATCTCCAAATGAACAAGATGTAATCCTGAGGAGCATGGCTCTGATCTTGTATTGTAACCGTTTTAGTTACTGAATAATACATGTGAGCTGAATGTTTTGGAAGTGGGGTTTGTTACCTGAAAGGGTTTTCCCCACGTATATATGTGTGTTCATGGTTTGTTCTTTCATGGTTGTTTGATTCATGTTCTTGAATCAATGCTTGTGTTGAATCTATTTTTTGTTTGCCTTCACTTTCCTTAGTAGGATCAATGGGGGATCAACTATGCTTGTTTTCACTTTATGATATAGTTGGTTGTGTCCTTGTTGTGATTTTAAATTGAAATCACTAAGGCACCACTGCCTTAGATGCATATGTTGATGACATAACCGAATTCGTATCCCCAACAAAAATGACTTGGAGCTATCAAAAACTAAGAGAGGTTATTGTATAGGGGCCTTATGTGATCCCATGGCCTAAAACAATATATTTCTAAGTGTCATTTTTTTCAATTAATTGCTCGTTGAAGTTTTCTACCCCTTTACACTTTGGTCTCTTAAGAGACTTCGCCAATACAATGTAGCTCAGATTGTTCCAACATGTTTGGGTGTGAAACAAGACCTTCCCTAGCATATACATAGCCATTCACACATTTTGGAAGAGTTGATTTGGTAAGATGATGAACAAAATGAAATTTACACCACCTTGGAACTTTACACTACATGCATTTGACCCATTTTCCATCAAATGAAAACCAACCTCAAAGTGTTTTTAGAGCAGACTAACCTCCTTTTCATTGACAATAAAATATTCTTCTTATATTTTAATTCCATTTCTAGGTGGTTAATTCTAGTCTTCAATTGTTTTTCTTCAATTTCAAGACTTCCAATTATTGCTTTTATAGTTGCAATGTGACCATCCACACATTTTTCATATCTCTATTATTGTTACCTATTAACACACCCTAGCATTCCTTTTCATGATCTTCTAACTTCTTTTTCATATCTTCTACTTTGATCTTTAGATCAACTATTCTATCATCAACACTTCTTCCTTATCATCTATTTCTAGTTGTATCTTCTTGATTTAAGTCTTAATTTCAAGAATCTTTGATTTCGTTTGTTCAAATGCACCATGCAATTCATAATTAGAAGTCCTTCATCTGCATATAACCTAATGGACCAAAGGTGCTATTGCTAGTATGTTCTCTTTCCCTTAAATAAATATGAACCTAAGGGCCCTCTAAATAAAATTTAAGTTCTCCATAGAAGTCTTACATTCAAGAATCTTTGATTTAATTTCTTCAAATCCACCTATATAATCATCTGTCACTTTATTTTCCTACACAAATTCTTACCAATTACAAAACCTCTTGAGGTTTTCCACTTCTCCATTGCCATTTTCCCATTCCCGATACTACATAGGCACCTTCCTTGAAACTTCTCAAGATCATGTAGAATCTCTTCATTCAAAACATTATCTATCTCATTCACTTTGGTTTTCTTCTTTTTAGGCATTTTTAGAGTAGACTCCTTTTTTATTTCATATAGTCTAGTACTTTCTACCTCTATTTTTGCATTGTCATTTTCCCATTGCACATACTGCACATGCACCTTCCTCAACTTCTCAAGAGTAGATTCCTTCTTTCATTTCATGAATTCTACTACTTGTACCTCCAATTATGCATTGTAATTTTCCCATTTCCTAGTTATGGAGGGTGGTTAAGGATATTTGGATATGAGGTGTTGAGATATGAGTAGAAGAGATATATTAGTGAGGGCTATGTGAAATTTACTCTCACTAGACCCATTTTAAGGTAAATAATACTAATCCTCACAAGCAATGTATAAGCAAGGTAAAGAAGCCCGATCCTAACAAGAAAGGCTGGATTAAATTTACTTGTATCAGGTTAGTGTTGCAATGTAGACAATTTAGAGACATAATAAAAGATTAAGTGTTGTGAAGCCAACATATATATATTAAGCCTTGGTAGAGATCACACATACCTGGAGTCTGGCATATGTAACTTCACAAATCTTTTTGGAATTAAATTCAACCCAATGATGCTTGTGCAATTATTTAGAGAACTTCCATGTAGCTTTAGCCGATGTGAAATTTAAAACTGCATAGCTTGAATTACATCTATTTCTGCAAACCAAAATCAAGTTAATCTAGTTATTAGTTGAAATCTTTTAAAACTCAATAATTTATCTTTAATTATCAATGAAAAGTGATTATCTAATATTTTAACCTACTTGAAATATATATAAAAGTAAACAAAATCATTTTCCAAGAGAGGCTCATCCCCCTCCATGATGTTCCAGTTGCACTGCATGCAGTGATTGTCTAGCATTTTTAGAATCATATCTAGACTGCAAACAAATAAAAACATGATAATTATCATCATTAACTTCTGAAATGAAGTTTTCAAATTAGGTAAAGAGAAATAGTGAATAACACAATATTTCCACTTTTTAAAATTCAAGGTGATACACAATGACATGATAAGACCAATATAAGGGGCACTTACTTGTATTTATTGGGACATCAGAGTTACCTCTATTATAATTTATCATCATAGTTTGACTATCATGGTGCATGTGTTGATGCTTGTTGCTGCAATTTGTAGCTTCCTAAAGACAATGGATGACTCTTGTCACTGTTAAATTCTTCCCACTATATGGAGGATTAAACACTAATGGAAAATAGTTATTTGTATCACAATCAAGCCTAGGGTACATATATGAGAAATTAAATCTCCCTTGGCATACATGTATGAGAAATGTGGAAGCATGGATAAGGCATGTGAATTTTTTGACAAAATGCATTAAAGAGATATGTCAAGGATTGGAATGATTGAAAGAATGCACAAAATGGAAAATGTATGGAAAATGTGGTAGCTTTGACAAGGTACTGAGAAAGTAAAAGCACAAAATTGTGTCACACCTTCAGCCAACTTATCAGCACAACTAAATTTAAGTATTTCTAACTAAAAATCAATTTTGGTCAAACAGATGATCTAGTAAGATTCATTCTAGCTAAGTTAGGTACTTCCACAAATTTTCCAACTAAAATTGTTGGCTAAAAATATATTGGGCACCACTTTAAGTCCAATTTACCAAAACAATTATTTGAAAAACTTGAAGTTTCAATAACTCCTACTAATGTAAATAATATTTTTTTTACATATGAAAAATACCCTTTTTTAGATCCATAAGTGTAGTTTTCAACAATTTATTTATTTTAATAGTTTAATTATTATTTATATTTTATATTTTACTTTTACTAAAAGTAGGTTATCGGCACAAAATATTAGGTTGATTACCATGCCAAGGAAAAATACTAAAACTTATTAAAAAAAATTGAAAAAATAATGATACACTAGATAATTCAAGAATCTATTTCAAGATGGTATATTTTTTTTTCCATTTTAGATAAATATTTAATATGAAAGTTGATGTCGAATGGAAACAACTATTTTTTGATTCATGCAAATTTTAATATTTATTTAAAAATATATATTTATCAAAATTGGAAAAAATATATCCATGCACTAAAGTTTCAAGTTATAAATACACACAAAAATATTGAAAGAAAAAAAATTCTATAAAAAGTTTGACATCTCATGCAACTTCATTTTTCAACATTTTATCATCAACTAAATTATAGTCTTAATTTATTAAAAACTAGTTTAAAATATATTTAAATTTTTTTATAAACAACCATAAAATATACTAAAAAATACATATTTTACTAATTTACATCATTTCAAAATTCAAAATATATGCCACTTTTTGGTGATTCAATTTTAAAAGTTGGATCAATGTTCGTTGTTTCCTTTATAAAGTGTGATAAAGTGTCATTTCTTTGAGGCAATTTTTCAAACAACTCATTGCCTTGTCTAAGATGTTTGATAAGTGCTTTGGTAGACATGTATGGAAAATGTGGAAGAATAGACAAGGTAGTGATATGTTTGAAAAAAATGCATCAAAGAAATATGTTCTCATGGTGGTGTCCATCAACATTAGAGAACATTTCTTTGATGCATTTTTTCAAACAACTCATTGCCTTGTCTAACTTGAGTTTGATAAAATTATTTGGTAGACATGTATAGACAAGGCACATGAACTATTTGAAAAAAGGCCTCAATGAGATATGTCCTCATGGACTACAATGATTGTAGGATATGCATAAAATGGATTTGTTAAAAAGGCTTTAGAAAATTTCAAGAAAGTGCAATTTCTAGGTGTAACACCAAATTCCAAAGCATTTTCCAACATCCCTTGTACCTATACCAAAATGGAAGCTTTGGAAGGGGGTATGCACATCCATAAAAGGAATGAGAAATGATGTATTATATTACATAGTTATAACTATTCTCATGAATGTGTATACAAAATGTGGAACTGCAGGGGAAACTTTAGTAGCGAATCTTTGCCAATTGGCGAATTCTAGGAATCGAGCAAATCGAAATTGGCGAATTTACCATATCCAATAGGGTGTTAAAATTGCCTAAATTTCATGAACTATCGGTCCAATGGATTTCCATTCGCCAAGGGTTTTTTTTTACGAGGCATGTTTAGGCAATAAATTTTCCATAATAGACTACGCATTTCCAATTGACCGATTAATATTTTTTCCTAGAATTCTAGGGAGCATGTCATAAAACACCAACATATTTTCCAATACTATTAAAAAAACACTATATGAGGACCCATATCTCCAATTAAAATTTACAAATAGTTTCTTGTGAAGACCCATTTTGCCAATTAAAATTTATAAATAGTTGCTTATGAGGACCTATTTCGCTAATAATATTTTAAAATAATTACATTTGAAGATACATTTTCCCTTGAAAATTACAAAGTATCATTGTATGAGCACACAGGATTCACAAATTTTTTAACATACCATTTAAAAATCCCGCAAAATTCGCCAAATATGGATTGATATAAATACAATTGAAATGGTTATTTATTCTTACACATTTTTTTGGTTCTGAGGTTCTACTTCTCGATTCATAACTCAGCAAAACCCGAAAATTTAGACTCAAAGGTGAGTGATCATTTCTTCATACTGTTATTAGTTATTAGTTATAAGTTATAATAATAAGATTTCTTTATCTATTTTCCATTCTTGCTTTAGTCTTAAACATGATTTTGAGTAGCGAATGGGATCTATATTCTCTGTCGGTTTTTCCTTCTTAAACAAGAAGACATTTGTTTCCATCTTTTACTTGAAGTGAGATATCAATATGTTACGCAACAAGGGTAAGACTCCTGAGGGTAATTTGAAGAGATTGGGAGGCCAACAAAATGCCCAAAATGTGGAGGTACCATATAGTCTTACTTTGGAATTGGCAAAACTTCTAATCCATCAGATCAAGGTGGAGCTACATCATCAACTCTTCCACCAAATATTATTGAAGATGGCATTGACAATACCTCACCACCACAGGAAGGTCAAGGTGAGATTGTCATTGATTTAAATCAAAATGTATCAAATGAGGATGAGAATACCGCATAAGATGTTCCAAGGGATACCCTGGATAGCCAGAATGAGATAATTGACTTGGATAAGGATGATGTTGGAGCAAGAAAAGAGAAGGCAAATCAAAATTGGGGTACAAGTGGGAAATGACAAGGAATTTTCAACTTGGTTGGTTGTCGAAGTATCCATTCCCTGAACCAATGGGGTATCAAACGAAAATGATATTGAAAGGGAAACAAAGGTCAAATGTAAGATTTGTAGTTGGAAATATGGAAGAGACAAGATGATGCAGCTAAAGCTTGACACTATAGAAAAGCATATCGGTAAAATTTACAAAAAACAAATCATAGATAAAAAGGAACAATCAATCATACGATGGAAATAAATGGAAGAATATCTTCATGTTAAGTATGTCATGGATTAGGGAGAGCATAACCATAGAATGTCAAAGATTGAAAAATGTGAAGGTACACTTGAGGCTCATTTTGGAAAAGCTATGGCAACAACAAATCTGTCAAAAACTGTTCAGATGAGTGTTGTTTTTCATATTTTTTCCAAGGAGTGTCCTATTATAGACTACCAAACATATTTTGATTTATTATCTTATTTGAGTGTTCCCCACTTTCCCTTCTCACATTGGTCAGTAAACACTGGATGGGATTGGGCAAACTATCTTGTTGTAGTGGAAAAGGAAGATTTAAAAAAGAAAGTAAAAGAGTCAAATTTCATTGCATTATCTTTAGATGAAGTTACTGTGGTAGACAATAATTCTTGGGTTTGTATGCATTTGTATACTGTAGAAAAACATGTTTGCCAAGCTCATATTTTTTGTGTTCATAAAATGAAGGATAGTTCAACATCGCAAAATCTATTTGAACTAGTCATGAAATCTTTGAATGAAATTGTAGGTATGGATGAGTTGACAATTGCCAAAAATTTGGTGTGTGTAGGAGTTGATGGAGCTACAATGATGCAAGGTCAAAGGCGTGGTGTTTGCACAAAGTTACAAACTAATTGTGCACCATACATGCTTGGAATTCATTGCATGGCTCACAAAATGAATTTAGCATTCAAAATTGTAAGCAAGTTTCCTACAATATCAAAGGTCGAAAATATAGTTTGCGAGATCCACACATACTTCTACCGAAGGGTAAAAGCACAAACCTATGTCACACTTTATAAAGGAATTGGCCAACAACAAAAAACATTCTGAACTTCGATCACATAAAAGTGGTCTTTATGTTTTCAATTTAAAATTGTGTACACTAATGAAATGTATAAATTTTGATGAAGTTTATTCCTGTAATTTTCAAAATAAAAAAAAATAAAAAAATAATTATGTTTTTTTTAATTTAAGGACAAATTTTGGAATGCTGAAAATTTTAGAAAAGAGTGACTTCACTGGCCGTCAAGAAACAAATTGATTTTTTTTTCATTTCTCCCTAATTTGTTTTTCCCAAATAAGTAACTTCAATATCTACTGCATGGAAAAAATAAATTCAAATTTTGATGTATATTTTTCTCGTAATAACGTTTTAAAGTCAAACATGTCATAATTTGACAGGTTTCACAGGCCGTCAACTATATTAAATTTTTTTAATCATTTTCAAAAAAAAATTATACCCTTTTGAAGAAGACTCCCTCCTCTACTACACCATATAAGTTTTTAAAAAAATTGATATGTTTTACTAACTTTTTTTTTAATTTCTAATTAGCCTCTTTTTAAATTTTAATAGCCTGTTTGCATTATTTTAAAAAAAACATATATTAAAACTAATCAAAATATTAAAAAAATTATATATTTGGATTCCCCACTTTGAGCTCTACAAAAGAGTATTTTTTGTTTTTGCAAAAAAACATTTTGACTAGAGAAATACCTAGTTAAAGATGAAAAATTCAGAAAATTATGAAAAAATGTTGATTTGTCTGCCAACTAGGATGCCAACTAGACAGTTTCGGCCAAAACCCTTTCAATAGAAACGCCTTAACATATAATAAACCAAATTGAAAGCCGATTGTAAAGTTGGAAGGGAAAATTTTAATTTTTTGGCTTCGGCCGAAACCATGTGTGCCACATATACACCACATGGTTTTGACCGAAACATACTCGTCCGAAACTTTTTTGGCCAAAATTAGTTCGCTCAAAACTATTTCTTAGGCCGAAAGTGTGACACAAGTTTGTGCTTTTACCCCAAAGTCCCAAACATTTCCTTGAATTTCAACATTTTGTTGAGGGAATAACACCTCGAAACAAGCTTCTCAAGGATGTCGATACCAAATGGATCTACCTGCATGGACCAACACAACTTGTTCTTTAATAATATCAATCCTTTATTGGAGTGATGTATGAGCATCACAACATAGTAGACAAAGATCTTGACCTCTTACATAGGTTAAGCGATATAGAGACACTCTTGATTTTAGCTAGTCTTCTCCCCATGCTAGATGATATGAACAATCTTGTGAAGAAAGCCCAAGATATAACTATGTATATTTATGAATATTCCAATCTACATAAACTTACATGCTTGGCCCTCGATCATCTATATCTAGATCTAAAAAAGAAGGTGCAAATTATTTGATGTGGTAGAAAATTAGTGATTTGAATAATCTTGATAATTATTTATAGTTTAATGCAAGTGGGCACTAATGTATCTATGGACATGGATATGAGATACCATTGATACATTTTGACTCAATTTCCGAAGAAAGGTCGTCGAAATTTTGACAAAATTTCATTGGAGGAATTTCGACAAAATTTGAAACATCGAAATTTTGACCCAACCGACGATGCTGGGTCAGAATTTTGACATTTCAAATTTTGTCAAAATTCTGATGAAATTCCTCCGATGAAAGGGCATCAAAATTATGATGAAATTTCATCAGAAATTGAGTCAAAATGTATCAGTGTACCAATGTACCATTGTAAGATAGCCATGCACTCTAGTAGAGAATTACCTATTAACGAGGAAGATTTTAATGACATTGTTAAATATGTTAGTGATAATTTGAAGGAAATTGCATAAACTCTTTCCTCAGAGATTCGTGAAAGATTCCCTCGACATGAAATACTTGAAGCCATGGGTATTGTGTATCCTTAATTTTGGGTACACCGAGATAACCCAAAATATTTTCATGATCAAGTAAAAATCTTGATCAAACAGTTTTCGAAAGAGGTAACATACAATGAGCAGAGAATGGAATTAATTTTAAATGAAAATAAGCTTAGAAAATAATTTAGGAGTTTTGCAATAGCTATGAGGGACCAGTATAAATCCATGGGCAAGGAGAAGGCCTTTGAACTGGGATAAAAAAAAAAGGTTTGGAAAATCTTAGGTTAGAGTGAAATATTGTGTGGTTCGATGTAAGAATATTTCAAACTTTTTTATTTATGTCAAACAATGATATTGGCATTGGTGGAGGATGAGAGAGTTTTTAGTACATTGGGGTTTTTGGAATCAAAGTTAAGAAACAAACTAGACAAGAATTTTGAAAATTGCTTGAGGATGAAAGGAACTGCGTATAATGTCAAAATATTTCCTTTTGAAAGGGAACTCGCAATATGGAGGTCCACATGTGAAAGAAGAGGGACTAGGTTGTGCAACACAGGCTCTCCAATTCCAAGCATCGGTACTAGTGCCAATGGCAGTGGCAGTGGGCCTGGGATAGATGACAATGATATTGAAATTGAAACAAATTGTTAGAGTAAAGGTTTTAACTTAATTGTGTTGATTAAGTTACCTTTATTCCCTTCTTAAGATTTCACTTTAGTTTGCATAAAGTGACATTTAATAATTATATTAATTATTAAATGTTTTCCTATTAGGGCTTCTATTAGGCTTTTTCCTATTAGGGTTTTATTATGGTTTGCATGATCTCCTTTTTATAAGGATTGATCCCATTGCATTTCATCTCAATTCATTCTGTCATTCTCTCTGATATATACATTTTTCAGTTTTCAGAGAACCCTTGCTTGTTTGTCTCCATCTCTTCTTTTGTGACAGGTTATTTACATGTAGGTGATCTTCGGGATTTGTGGTGTTGTATTTTATCAACTCTTACTTGGTATCAGAGCTCCACACCTGCTGCTTCCTATTCTTGTTTTGAAGATTTTTGGAGCTTCAAGGGTTTGGGGTTTATTTTTTTGATCCAGGGCATACTTGAAATTTTTAAACATTTTCAGCTCAAATGGACCTCACCATTGCGTCCATAGTGGTCCAAAACCCCTAAATCGACTGTTCATTCATCCATTTTAGACAAAGTCGAATTTTAGGGCAAATTTTTTTTACGGTACGACCGTCCGTCGGTCTGCTTGGTAAAAAAATATTTATTTTTTCCGCATCTATTTTTCGTCAAAAAAAGTATTTTTTTTCTGCAAGATAAATCCGTAGTTTTTTCATTGTACATCTTTTAGATTTTTTTTATTAAAAAAATCTGAAAAAAAAAGCAAATTTAAAAGTAGTTTAAATGTCTGCTTAGCCCTGCGGCTGTGGGTACCTTGCGCAAGCAGGGATGGTACCCAAGGGTACCGTACCCTATTCTTACGACAGGCGATGGCCCCTTGGGCGCCGCCCCTCCTGCTACAGGCAGTACCGCATGGGTACTGTCCTGCAACCTTGGTAGGCGGCGGCCCCCATGCGGACCCCGCACCTTCTTTTTTTAAAAGTTTTTTTTAAAAATAAAATAAAACCCATGCTTTTTCATGATTTTTTTTCAAAAAAATCAAATGTTTTTTTTTTCCAAAATAAGCCCAATCGTACTTTTACGGTGACGGCCGTTTGCCCGTCAAATTTAACCCAATCTTTTTGCTGCGACAGCCATATGACCGTCAAATTTAATCCAGCGCTGGCTTTTTTCACTCTTTGGAGCTGTTTTATTCCAGAGGCCGTAACTTGGGCATACAATATCATTTTTTGGCAAACGAGATATCGTCAGAAAGCTGGTTTTTTCATCTTTCCATTGGTGTGGGTTTCATTACTTCTTTTTTCTTTTGGTGCATTCTACAGTCATTTTTTTGGCTGTCCTTCGTGTATTTCCAGCTTTGTCCTTTTTGGACATTTTGAGCATCATTTGTAAGCTATCTTTTATGTAAACGCAGTAAGATAAAGTGCCACACTATTGTACATGCATTTTTTGGAGATTTTCCATATAAGGTTGTGCCATATTTTGTACTCGCACTGTTATTATAAAGTGCCATGAGGGGTTGTGTAGTTTGCCTTTGTTTTGCCATCACATCTTTTTCCGGTGAGTGTCCCTCTACAACGACAGTGAATCCACACCATTGGGGGTTGTGTAGTTTGCCTTTGTTTGCCATCACACCTTTGTCCGGTGAGTGTCCCTCCATGATGAAAATGGATTCATATGATTCCAGCCTCATGCATGTGTGCTTTGTTTTGCACACCACTTTTTCAGTTGTAGGTGCTATCTTGTGCACTTTCAAATGTTGTTTCTTCTTCCTCATGCACTACAGCATGTTACACATCATTTCAATGGATCTGTCAGGCTCTCCTAGTTCAGCATTATGGGGGGGTTATTATACTGTTCGTGCTTATGCTTCCTTGGTTTTGCCTTGGAAGGAATCTTCCATTCTCAGTTCAGACTATTGGTTCTTGTGCCATCTGTATCTTCGTTCTAGGTGTTTGCCTTTG
The DNA here is from genome assembly GCA_007115665.2 of Sequoiadendron giganteum. Taxonomy (NCBI): domain Eukaryota; kingdom Viridiplantae; phylum Streptophyta; class Pinopsida; order Cupressales; family Cupressaceae; genus Sequoiadendron; species Sequoiadendron giganteum. Next base: position 474,430,745 of record CM021100.1, on the reverse strand, counting down.
TTTGCCATCTGATTTGAGTAGTGTCATATGGGAACTTATGCAGATTGTTGTCTTCTTGTTCCTGATCATCCTATCTTCAATGGAGGTTCTTCAGCACCATAGCAGTCATCTTTCAACAGTTGTTTGTAGCTTCTTCTGCTTCAGTGATGTTCTTTTTTGGCCTTCTGCATCTCTTTTTGGAGTAGAGCTTTTTCCCATGAGGTTTTCTCTATTTCTCCATTTTACAGAGATTTGGTTGTATTTGGGTACCTGATCTAGCCTAATTGCTGGTACCCATGTTTTCCTTCTTGCATTGTAGTTACTTTTGCTTTTTTGCACATGTTTGTAGCTGCACTTTTGCTCATCTTCAGGGGGGTGTTAGAGTAAAGGTTTTAACTTAATTGTGTTGATTAAGTTACATTTATTCCCTTCTTAAGATTTCACTTTAGTTTGCATAAAGTGACATTTAATAATTATATTAATTATTAAATGTTTTCCTATTAGGGTTTTATTAGGGTTTGCATGATCTCCTTTTTATAAGGATTGATCCCATTGTATTTCATATCAATTCATTCTCTCATTCTCTCTGATATATACATTTTCAGTTTTCAGAGAACCCTTGCTTGTTTGTCTCCATCTCTTCTTTTGTGACAGGTTATTTGCATGCAGGTGATCTTTGGGGTTTGTGGTGTTGTATTTTCTCAACTCCTACACAAATCACACAATGAATGTTGAATTTGAGAGACAGTCGAAGAAAGTGAAGAGAAAACTTAGAATCAAGATAACTCTTTCACTTTATCTCAAGATGAGCATCGGTTTGAGGACCCTTACTCCATTTGGGAAATGGAAGAGAATTAGCACGTTTTAGGTATTTTTACTACACTTCATGAATCAATCTCCATTGTTCCAAAGTACAAACTGTACTTGATGATATTTTATATTGTATTCAATGAACATTGAAATTGTGAATCATTGCATTTCATGATATCTTATTTTATATTGCACTTAAGCACTGCATGAATCATATTCCAAGCTGTAGTTGATGATTTTTTATATTGTATTCAAATAAATTGTGAATCTTTGCACTTCAGGATATTTTATTTTATATTGCACTTCATAATTTTTTATATTATATTGCACTTCATGAATCATATGCCAAAGTCAAACTGTAGTTAATGATATTTTATATTGTATTCCATCATCCATGAAATTGTGATATTAAAATTTAAATTTGATCTCTTAAAAGGAAATTTAATTTTTCTTTACAAAGAAACTAGCCTCCACCAAGTCCACCCCACTTATCTTCCACATATCAATAATCAAAAAAATATAAGACACTTTCATTTTATGATTCATAAATTATGAAAAATGTAAACTGTAGAAATTTGTGTGACAAGATCTATATTATAGCCTACATTGCATCCATAAATAAATTTGAAATTTCGTAGTGACGTAGTCCTTCCCCCATTCCTAAAAAAATTCAATACCATTGGCCTAACAATGCTTCATTGGTGGAACCTCAATCAGAGTCGCACTGATGGCTCGATGAAAATAACTCACAACCTAGTATCAGTGTAACAATAGTCTACCGGGCTGACTCCTAAGGTGCTCTCCCAATATACTGATAGAGTCAAGTTGTCAACAAAAGTAACCATGAATTATAACCATAAAGTATATCGAGGAAACTATGGTGCATTGAGGAAACATTATCTAGCATCCCACCGATAGAACAAAGGATAGGTGTCCATCGGTGGAGAGTTTGGCTATCGGTGAAAGACTGATGTGACATCCTGGGGCATCATCGACTTCGCAATATTTGAAATAAATGTTGTTCGACGAAAAGACTAAAAGATGGTCCACGAATGATGCATTTATGAACCAGAATTGAAGTGAATTATATCACAAATTGATCACATAGTTGTTACAAAATCCTAGAAGATTTTACTTAGGGCAGAAGAAGAAAGGAAAAAACTTGGAGTTCTGACGCAGTAAAGACCGGTGGACTGTGGAGGCGACTTGACAAGACTCAAGTAAGTACTTCAAACCCAACTAAGAAGATATTTTCATCAAAAGCTTAAGATTTAAATAATGGAAGAGAGTACAGACAAACCCAAAGCTAAAAAATAGAAAACTAAAAAGACTAATACTTTGGATCAACTAGACATTAAAAATCCTAAGAGACTCCTAAATGAAGACCTGATAGATCAATACCCTAGGTCGGGGCCAAGACCCAAGAGGAGTGCCCAAATGAATCCTTCCATGGATCGAATATGAGACAAACATAAGGGATTAGGGGATAGTTGGACACCACAACGAGGGTACGACCTCTTCATGTACCATTACATAAAATAATTTAGGTTTCAACCAGTTTGCAATCCATGGAGGTTGAACCTCAAAAGACTTGTGGTGCCCAATGTGTTTGTAAATGCAGAGCTAATTAAAGCTCTTTCTATTAGATATGACCCCAAGAAAAGAACTATTCAATCACATGGAATGGGTGACATGCTTGTTATTTCTAGGGATCTTATTTCTAATGTATTTCAGTTAGAGTGTTCACTGAATTTATCATTGATGGTCAAATATCTCTTGACAAAGTATCGACACATGGATACCAGCTATAAGAGATGGAAATTACCTTTGCATATGCCCAAGGATGAAGGAGGCCAACTCAAGAGTTCTCTAGCAGCGAAACCCATCCTTTCCATGAAAATTTGTTCGAAGAGTATTTTCGATACACCTATTATTCAACTAGTCAGGTTTTGGCAGTAGAGGTTCTGCCTCTCATGTTGATTGCACAATGGTCTTAGTTGTAGACATACAAAGCAAGGATTCCAAACCATTTGATTATGTTATCTACTTGGCCAACTCCCTATATTGAGGGCTTGAAAAAATTAAAAATAATAGTGCTAATATTAATTTTGAACACTATTCTTTGCTTATGCATTTTATTTTGTACGAGGGACGAGTCAGAGGGGTCTGGAGTGAAGAATTTAGGATAAAAGATACAGATGAAAATGGAGATTTTAAACCTATACAAATGTGGACTTCATTGTGGGACAACCGATTTGGTAGGTCTCATTACCTTTATTTTGAAGATTTTTTTGTAAAACCATTGATGAAGTTGGGATATCCATGCAATTATAACCGATTCCTAGAAGTAAAAACATTTCTAAGATGAAAGGAAAATGGCCGAAGAAATAAAGTGAATCATAACTGGGGAGACTAGTATGCTTTCCCTGATTGTACAGTGATAAGGGTTTATGGGTTCAAAGGGGCTCCACACTTGATGCTACGAGTAGTTCCTGACCAAATTTCTTATTTATAAATTGTGAGGCAATTGGCAAAATCTAATTCCAAGCACCTCAAAGGACATAGCAAACAATCAATTATGCCTAGTACCTTATGTTTTGGAGACTTTACAGTGGTTGGAAATGAAGTATATGGAGAAATTGATGGTAAATTAGCACAATACAACCTACCTCTAGGTGATGTAAGGAAACAATTTGATGCAGAAGGGTTTATTCACAAGGTGAGATTATCATAGGGGCTATCGATGCATGAACATTTTTTCTCAATCAAGGATGTCATAAGAAACCATGATGAGGCTTGAACCAAGGAAAGAATGGCCACCTATAACAAGATTATGCTTGCAGAGGAATGGAAGAGAAAAATGTGCCATCTTATTCAAAGGCATTTGATGAGATACAAGATCCTTTATCAATAATTGAGCAACTCATCACTCATGTCAATGAACTGGTAAAGGATGTTCCCCCAGTTGTTTTTGATGCACCTCATGCAACCTATTTAGGAGTACAAGCTGAAGACATAGAGCCCTTGGATTACATACCTTCACAACCTACTCCTGAGGTATGTTTTTATGTAGATACTGATATAAGTGAAGAAGAGCAGGGTGATGAAGAGGGTGAGGAGGTTAAAAAAATAAGTGCTCTTGGGATTGCACAGTATGAGCCCCCTCAAGAGAAGAATATTATAAGATTTGAGGTATCAAATGAACTATCTGATGATGTGAGGGTTAGAGCTAGACAACAGTTTATTTTTTATTGTGATTTTGTTAAATCTTTTGAATTTAAATCATTTGTTTATGAATATAAAGGCAGAAAAATGAGACAAAAGATACAGGATATCACTCCTGAATAGGAGGAAACCGCTCTAAAGGAATTGAAAAGGGAGGTAGATAAGGAAATGGAGTCCATCACTCCTAAAAGAGGAAGGGAATTTCTTCAAGAAGTTGGAGTGTTGCTCCTACCAAGGTGGGATATTAGCTCTTCAGTTGTATTTGATAGCTTCAAAAAAAGAGGGGATAAGAAAATGAACTTAACAGAAGAAGCAAGTGACAAAATGTATTCAAGATCTAGGTACAACCTAGATGAATCCACCTTTCTAATTTGGTCAAGTTGTATCCCCATGATAAAAGACCTACTATAATTAGTAATCCAAACCAAGTGTTTGGACATCTCTTGGTTCAATGAGTAGGGGATACCAACCCTATGGAGACAATAGAATTGACAATAAATGTGGCAAAATTTACCAAAGCATAGATCAAAAAATGACAAATTGAAGAAGGAGCTAGCAAATCAGAGAGAAAGAACATCTTCCTCCTCCACATCAGATTTGTACTCCCCATGCCTTGAAAAATATAAGAGAGTGCTTGATGCATTGGTTGATGCAGCCTTTTGGAAGAATTGCCATCTGAAATCCTAGGGGAAATGCAAAGAATTGGAGAAAGAAGTGAAAACCATCAAATATAACACTGTATCTGAAATGATAAAAGAAAGATTCAACAAAATGATGAATTGTGCTGATGAATATTAGAAATTATTCAAACATACATGCATTGCATTGGTAGAGAATGAACGATTGCAACCTAGAATGATGGAGAAACAAAAGGAGCTCATAGATAAGAATTCCATGAAAGGACAAATATTGTTGGCATAGAACAAGCTAGTAGAATTACATAATGGATATCATAATAGGCTTAGGGAAGATTTTGGCTACTTTGATTCAGTCTCGACACTTCATAATGGCTTTGGAAATTTGCAAGAATATGCTGATTGGGAGGAAGAGTTTGTTGGGCTTCTAGTTGTTGTGTTGCAAGAAATAAATGATGAGGATATGGTTTTACAAAACACTCATAAGAAAATCAAAAAAATAATGTCTATGGAATATGATATGAAAGAGGCGATTTATATTGTGGACACCTATGCTGAATAGGATTACATACATCACCTCTCCGTAGTAAATCTGTTTATTATCCAAACTGTAGATGTGTTAGAATCATATTCAATGAGAGAACCATCAAATTCAGAGTAAGAACACCTCGACAGCATGATGAACACCCTATCATGGAGTAGAAGATTTGAACATATCTTAGGTGGTCACAAGCTTCTTCTTGGAGATTAACAGATTGATTCATTCACCTACGACATTTTTTAATTTATAATTTGAGTTATGTTTAGTTGTCAAACATCATGAATTTTTGTAAGGGGTTTGTAGCTTGTTGCCTCTCATATATAAGAGAGATCAAGACCTGAATAGGAGATCATCACATCATTTTTAATTAGACTTTAGAGTAGAAAATAGTAAAAAGATAGATAATAGATTGCACCAATTCGCTCATCCATCTCATATCATAAACTATTTTTATAATGCATATCATTTGAACTTTGAAGATCAATACAATGGAGAAAGTTACACATAATTACTGATTTTCTTTCGAGTGTTCAACTATTGTGGATCCATATGCTTATATGTTATTAACTTATTTGGTGTTCTCCAAAGTTGTTGTTTATGTTATTCAAATTGAGTGTGTGGAAATACATTTAATTTGTTAATAAAATGAATTTGAATTCTTCAGGAATAGGGTTTGTGACCATGGGGTTTTAGATCTATTTATGGACATGATCAAGTAGTAATGTGGGCCACAAAATGGATGTTCTCACACAAATTTCTGCAATTTATGCTAATCATAAAATCAAATGTAGTGTATTTTTGTAGTGTGTGGGATGTGGGTGAGGTGTAAGTTGGTGGATATTGATTAGCATTTTTAGTCCCAACATAACAGAAGCTAATAGTTCAACATCCATAACATATAATCTCTACCAAGAAGTAAATATAATGAGCTAACAGTTCAACATCCATAACTTGGAAGCTCTACCAAGAAGTAAATATAATGAGCTAACAGTTCAACATCCATAACTTGGAAGCTCTACCAAGAAGTAAATATAATGAGCTAACAGTTCATCACCTTATAGTTCAAATGATAAAATAAATAATACAGATAATTGAACATCATCACATTACTAAAGTCTAAATTTGATCTTTTTAATTGATTTTCTAATGAAGGAGTACATATTGGCATTGGAAATGCAAAATCTTGCCAATGCCCAAAGACAAGTTTGCATAGAACTGTGTTGGAACTAGGAAACTCATATTATCAAAGATTGAAAATTAAAAATCAAGTCACTGTATCACCTTTTCTAGCAACTTCCACTCTTCAAGTGGTGGAATTAGCATTTGTTCTAACTGATGTTGTTTGACTTGAAGTTTTGTTAACATTTCATGATTGTAATTGGAAGTGGAACCTTTCTTGAATTCTTCAGTCAATTTTGCATTCAAGGTTATTAGTGTTCTGATGGAATCCAAATAGTTCACATTTGGGTTCTAAGGAAACTAGTCCAAATCAATATTCCTTGTACCTTCCATCTTCTTTCTAAAATCATCCTTTCCAATGAATTAGTCATTTGTGTCAAAAGCCTTTGGAAAACCAAGCCCTGTGAAGTTCCTTAACTTTTCATCCACCACCTTCATCTTGTCTACAACCAAATGCAAATATTTCTTTGTTCCACACATTCTCGAACACTTTTCAATGATAGATGACAACTTCATTGAGGTTTCAATCCAATTAGTAATCCCTTTTGATTTCAAATCATTTTCACTCACTTTGTAGAATGTTTTTATAACTTTATTTGTAGATTTATTTAATTCCAAGAGATTTTTGTTGTCCGCTAAATATTTGTTGAGCTTTTTATAATGTTGTTTGATAGCATCAATCAATTGAAACATGTCACACAAATGATCAAACCTCTACATTATTTCATCCCAGATATTTTGTTTCATATGCCTCACTGTCTCTACAAAATGCAGATAACTTATTTTGAGAAGACTTAATTTATTCTTTTTCTTCCGTCAGCTCTTTCTCCAATCTTTCATCTGTTTTTCTTTGTTTCTCCAATTTTTGTTCCCATTGTGCATTTCCATTCGCAATGCTTAGTCTTATTTTTTTTGAAGTGGATTTTTCCTCATCATATTTCTTGTTGCTCTCATCTAGCCTTCGCTTCAGGTCATTCACTTCTCTCTCATTTGGTTTATCCTTTTTGCTTGTTGATGTAGAGGCAGATTTTTTTATTCTTTTTTCTAATTCATTGCTCTTGTTATTTGTTTCTTTCCTCTTTTCTTTCTCATTTGATAGGTCTGCTTGTAACTTTTCTATTTGGGTCTACAACCTTTTCTTCTCTCTATCTAGCTTTAGCAATCATGTGTACACCAATTCATTGTTCGTATTTCATACATTAATTTTGTCAATATTTTTTAGGCCAAAAAAATCCAATTAAAAATTGGTTACCTGGTATTCAGATCGATCCATCTGATTTGTTGGTTTGTTTTGAACTATGGGAACAACAATTATGTACTCCATGATTTCTTTATTTGTGTCAAATTTTGGTAATATGATGGTTGTTGCAGGCTCTAAAGTTACAACAGACACACTCTCCATCAGTTGCTTCTTTTCTTTTTTATTCAAGTCTGATTTCTTTTTAAACTCTTCAATGAAATCATAACCTGGGGAGGCATGAACAATGGAATGCTTGAATGGTGAAGGAATAGGAGTACTTGTAGTTTCTAATGATGCCACAGCCACAATAACTAGAATTGGGGGAGTACCTGGAAATAACTCCTTTGTGGTGGATCCACTGATAGTGTGATTTGGACCCGTCAAAATCGTTTTCCTCTTTTGATTGCCTTGATCACTTGGTGTTTTTGTGGTATCTTGTATTGTTTTCCTCTTGTGTGTAATTTGTTGTTGTAGCATATGCTGACCACTACTAGTACTACTACCCATACCATCACCACCAATGGCACTCCCAGTTACACTAAGATGTCCACCAAGGGCATGTCCTAGTTGTGATTGTATCTGACCATGAGGATGAGGATTAAAAGCTATAACAAATCGAGTTTTACTTATATGCCCTTGGTCTACTTTTTCACCTCCAAGCCCAAGGCCAGATTTATCAACTAGTTTTCTATGCTCAACATATGTTACCCTCCAAGGGCCTTGTCTTTGGGACCCCAAAGGACCACCTTCATAACCAATTTTTTCATGTATGGCTGCTCCTAAAGTATATGCTGAAGCATATGCTTCTTTTGCGACCTCACTTAAACCAATTTTGTAATTGGCATGGCTTTGTTCTACTTCTTCACTATCATCTTTAGATTCATCATGACTTTATTTGTTTCCATGTTCATTAGGATGCTCTATATTCCACAATTTGCTAAACTCTTTATCTTCTTCATTAGCTCCATACTCTGCAAGATCTCTTGGATCACCTAGGTCCTTCCTCATAGACCAAAAGGCAATAATTTTTTATCGTGACCAATTTTTATCTGTAACTTCCTTCTCTAGAGAACCTGAAATTTTTAATCTATTAGATGTTTTATCACTTTTTTCATAAAAAATGTTGTATGTCCTGATTGTCTTTCAATACAATGCCATAATTTTTGCTGACAATTTTTCAAAAGAAATACCATTCTCAGCAGCACTTTTCTCCATTGCTATTTTGACCTCATCCCAAGAATCCTTGTTTTTCAAGTTTTCAAGCAAGGGTTTAATTTGATGTTGAATTCTACTTGCAACATTCCTATTGGCCACAATTATTGATTTAATGATGTGACGTGGATCATACTGCCAATGACAGATAGCATCAAAGTCAAAAAAATTCAAAAGATTATGAGCCGCACTAATTGCTTTTCTCTCGAATGTGAATCCTCCACATGAAAAAGGTAAAGAAGGAAATAAGGTCCTCTTTTGTTGACTAAGAAAGTGTAGTTCATCAGCACTTTGCACCTACCTTACATATTCTAATGCAAAAACCCTTTCTTTCACATGTATTGGAAATTTTTATGGTTGTACTCCCGATCCATAAAATCTTAGCACAGTATATTCTTCCATTAAGTACCAATAAGCCAATTTTATTTCTTTCCCTAGTTGCATGCAGTTTCTACATGACATAGGAAATCTAGGCATTGGAGTATTTTTTATTGCTTGATGCAATGGAGCCAAAAATTATTCTACAAAATGACTGTAGTTCCTTCGAGAATCATGCATCCTTATCTCAGCGGTCCATTCATATACTGGAGCCATTTTATTTTCCTCTGCATTACTATAGGACTGAATCCAAAGCTTGTTGGTCTGAAACATTCCTCTAAATTTGAATAGAAAAAGATAGCACAAGTAGGTTGTGAACCTAAATGTCTTGGTGGAACTTGCTTTAATCATTAAAAAATGTTTATGCATGGATTCTACAATGTGATGAATATAATTATATTTGACATGTTCAACACCATAATGGATATTAAATACCATTTCAAGAAGGCTTGCATCCACTTCCAAATTGCTATCTAGACCGAGGAAAAATGCTAGCATGGAAATAGTATCATGAAGCCATGGCTTAAAATATCCAAATTATAAGGAGGCTTATGATCACCTTTCAATTTGTTTCTATCCTAAACTATTTTATTTAAGAAAACAATTTTCTCCTTTTCTTCCACTGCTTCATAATCACTAGCAATATTTTCCAGGTCAATGTGGTCATTTCCAAATTCTTCATTTGTAAACCCTACACTTTTCCAAGTTCTTCTACATTAATGGATAACAATTCTTGTTGGCTATCTTTATTAACAATTGCTCTTTTCTTATCATCATAATTTTCAGCGTAGACCATGATAAATTATGGGCAAGGGAAAACCTCATGTAATATCATGTGCCCTAATCTAGTAACCCACAGTGCACTAACACTATTAACTTGTATTTTCTTTGCAGAATTATTCTGAGATTAAAATCTAAGTTCTGAGGTACGCCTATCATAGATTTTAGGATCATAAATATCATGGTACCCCATTAGTGAAACCTGGGGTTTTAAGCAATTCTGCATAATGTATTTTTTTATCGGATATTTTTCTAGTGGTACTAGTGGTAGACATGCTTATACAATGTGAAGTTGTGAAATTTTAATTCCCTAATACCTATTAGTCCTCGTTAATTTTAAGAAATGTCAAATGATGAAACGTAGTTGCATAAATTTTCACTTACCCAGATTGTAAGTCCCGACTCTTGAAGAGATTAATGTTGACAGTCGTGGAAACTGTAATGGATTTTTTGGAAGTGGAACTATGGAATCCAAAATAGGGTGGTGCACTGCAATGAGCAATCTGAAGAGTGAAGACAGAAATTTCCCCGTGTGCTGACCCTCACTTAGCAGTATAAAGTGCTTTTTTTTTCTCAAAATTGGAACATTAAAGTGAATCAAACGTCTTAAGTCTACATGTCGTAAATTATAAATCGTTGATCTTTCTAAATCTAAGGGTTATATGGTGATTTTGGAGGTTTAAGTTCGCAAGCCTATCACTCTGTGTATTTTATTCTGAAATGCAACTGCAACCATACATCAAATTTTCATCCAATGGTTGAAACTTGAGTAATTTATAATATTAACTTAAAAAATAAACATGACACATATGTTCTAAAGTTGTTTTAAACTTTTGTGCACTAGGATTGGTATCAAGGCCAAGGGGCTAGTAACTTAATGTTGCAAAGGTGAAAGGACTTAAAAAAACTCCCTGTGTGCTGACCCTCTCACTTAAAAGTTAAAAAAAAATCACTTTACAGTTGAAACTTAGTAGTACAAAGTTCTTTAAATGCTTTTAAAAAAAAATTGGAACATTAAAGTTCCAAATTTTTAACCATTGATCTTTCTAAATCTAACGGTTATAGGGTGATTCTAGAGGTTTAAGTTCGCAATCCTATCGCTATGTGCATTTCATTCTGGAATGAAAATACAACCATACATAAAATGATCATCCAACAGTTGAAACTTGACTAATTTATGATATTAACTTTAAAAAAAAAATATGACACATTGACACATGTGTTTTAAAGTTGTTTTAAACTTTTGTGCGCTAGGATTAGCATCAAGGGGAAGGGACCAGTAACTTAACATTGCAAAGGACTTAAAAAAATCTCCTTGTTTTCTGACCTTCTCACTTAAAAGTTAAAAAAAATCACTTGACAGTTAACACTTAGTAGTATAAAGTGCTTTAAATGCTTCTTTTTTTCGAAATTGGAACATTAAAGTTGCAAATTTTTAACTGTTGATCTTTCTAAATCTAATGGTTATAGGGTAATTCCAAAGGTTTAAGTTTGCAAGTCTATCACTCTGTGCATTTGAAATCTTGTACTCGTAGCCTTCCCCATTCCTAACAAAATTCAATACCATTAGCCTAACAATGCTTCATCGTCAGAACCCCCATCACAGCCTTGTCGATGGCCCGAAGAAAATAGCTCACAACCTAGTATCGGTGTAACAATAATCTATCGGGCTGACTCATAAGGTGCTCTCCCCAATATACCAATAGAGTCAACAAAATTAAGTACATGTCGTTGTAACACATAAACATCGGTGGAACAAATGATTGCATTCCCCGAATGGTCCGATATAATGATGAATTATCAAGTGCATATTGGATAAAGTATATTAGTTAATTTCTTAAAGAAAAAAAACTGATTTGAATATATTAATATAAATAGACATTGAAGTTTCGAACTGAGAAAATAACTCTTTACTCTAAGTGTAAATGAATAATGAAGAATTTAGCACAACACAACCATTTATTTTATTGCAACTGAATTTCAATGTCACATTATTACAAATATTTTTAAAGACGAGTAGTCGTAGAGTAGGCAAGCTCCCATTTTGTATAAATAACATATGTCAGTGTGTCACTTTACATAGAAATAATTTAATAATTTATTCCAAGTTGTTGCTCATTACAATGGATTAGAAATTGATTCCAATTTTCAAGCTTCTACTGGTGACAAATTAATACAAATGTAACTCTACAAATAAATGCATGATTCCAAACTTCTTCTCGTGACAACGTAATGCAAATGTGGCATTGAAAATTGAAGTTTAAACGCAAGGGATTCACCCAATTCCAACCATGCTGAGGGAAAGGGGGTTCTAATCATTTTGATGAAATGAGAGTTGTGAAGATACAAAATGTACTTATCCCCTTTGAGAACTAGAGTTTGTAGAAGATGTAATACAAATGTGTCTCTGAAATAAATGCTTGGAACTTGCTAGGCCAACCATGTTGGGGAAAATGGAGTTGTCAGGATACAAAAGGAGTAGAAAATCTTCTCCCATCTTGTGCACACAACTTCCATGCACTGGTATAGAACTTACCTCCATTAGAGCTCCTCATCCTGGTTCAAAACCTATCTGAGATGTCAGGTTAACCAAATCAACTTCTTTCCAATTCCACCCATTCTAAACTTGAAGTAAATTCATATCTTACTAATTACTCTATAACTCCATAACTGTAGGTAGGAGAATTTATAGTATCCCCAATAATACCACATCATCTTCTTCCTGAATCCTTATTAACCCTAGAAAATTAAAACCCTTGTGACACTATCCACTATGAACTATCCCTATTTATGGGCCACCAGACACCAGTGTCACTATGATCTTGGGTATAATGATAATCATGATTCGTGTACAATTAAAATCTTTAATTTGGTTGACGTCTAGCTACACAGAAACTATAACTCAAGCTGACAAGCTATCAAAATCACCAATGCGACTCAAACGATATGAAATCATTACAAATGTTGTTTCATTAAGGCTATGATTTTTCCAAGAAATTGCTTCAGATGTTCATATCACATATGGCATTAATCGTCACCACTGCAAGCACCAGTAGTACGACAACCACACTTTCTTCAAAAAGATTGATAATTTCAATGAAATGAAATGTACAACATCGAGGCATTGAAAAGACAAAATGAGTGATGAGTGATGAGCCTTGATCTTGCCACGTGGCTGCATCTAACGGTTCTAGTGTTATTCCAGAGGTTTCAATTCGCAAGTCTAGTGCTTTATAGATTTGCTTCTGGAATGCAACTATAGTCGTCCATCAAAAATTCATTGAACAGTCATAGATTATATTAATTTTCACTAACATTTGGCTTCAAAAATAATAAATATGTTGAAATTTGTTCGCATTCCAGACTCTTTATGAAGGAATTTGAATGTAAGAAAAATATATCCCAAAATTTGATATTTTTGTCAACCACACTGATTTTTATTGGCATATCTGTTTATTTAGCCACTGAAATTTTTTATTAGTTTGAGATTATGTTTAATTCGCCAATGAAAATATATTTTTTTCTTTGGAAAAAATTTTTATTCGCTAACATTTTTTTTCTCTTTTGAAAATAGGGTTAATTCGCCAACAAAAAAAAAAATTGGTTTGAAAAAAGGTTTTAATCGCCAATGAAAATATTTTATTTGTTTTAAAAAAATTGCATTTCACCACAATTTTCCACAGACTTCTAGTGATTGTAAAAGATTCGCCAATTGGGATTATTTTTTTCCCGAAAAATGAAAAAATTCACCAATAAAATTAATATTTTTATCGGGAATAATACAAGATTCGCCAGGATTTTACACCTTAGCCGAGGGGGGGATTTATTAAAGTTTTCCCTGTGTGGAAGCATACACAAGGTAGGTCAATTTTTTAACAAAATTCCTCAAAGAGATGTGGTTTAAAATGTAATTGGAAAGTGTAAAGAATTGTGTAGTTTAAACTATGCCAAGAGGGACTAAGGTTATAATGAGAAACAAACAATTTGATGAATATATAATATGCATAATAATAAAATCAAAGCATTTGTTAAGCATGTATGATAAGGGATGATAAAGAAACATAATATAATTAAGGAAAATATAAAGAAAATGTGTAAAGACTTGAAATGCCTAAAACATGGAGATTCGAATGCGGGAACTACCCAATGACTTTTTTTCTTCTTGAATCAAAATCCTCAATAATTTGAGTTATTCAAAAAAATTCTTCCTTTCAATGTTCAATTAGATATCACTCAAATAGAATTACTGACAACAATACAAATAACCAATTTATAATGTTCAATTCGTACAATTCAATCATAATTAACATTACAACACTACAAAAATTGAGACTTGATTTGATATATATCAAATTTGATGTGAAAACTCTATTATTTCCTCCTTGCTAAGCTGAAAAACCATAGAACGGTCGTGGAAAGTTCATGCAAAGGTGGTAGAATGTGAAAAATGTGCATGTGCACTTCCCAAAAGCATCAAAAATCTATTTTTCATCGGAGCACGTGCATAACCAACATAATAACAAAACATGTGGGCCTGGATCATGGGTGTGTTGAATTTTTAATCATTTTCAAGCAAGCGAAAAGACACTCACGTTATAACATGAGCACATTTTTTCTTTCTATACAAAACAACTATATCTCAACTTCTTCAAAATGCACTTGCATTATGAAAATATTGATTTTCTAAATGTTTCCTCTCTCTCTCTCTCTCATTTCTTAACCATCCATCCCTCAACCATCTAGGTCTCTCACTTAACCCTAAACCCTATCCATACATCCTAAAAATTAAACCCTAAATCATAATCCACTAACCCTCAACCCTACAACCTTAAACCCTTAATACCTCAACCCTTAAACCCTAATCTCTCTCTCTCACTCACTCCCTCTCTCTCCCACCTTCTCTCTCTCGCACTCCATCCCTCTCTCTCTCTCTCTCTCACTCCCTCTCTCTCACTTCCTCTCGCTCCCACTCCCTCTCTCTCCCTATCTCTTAGCTCTCTCCCTCCCAACCCCCGCTCTCTCTCAGGTTTCTCACTCTAGCATCATACCTAGATAAATATCTCTCTCTCTCACTCCCTCTATCTCTCTCCCATCCCTCTGTATCCCACTCCCTCTCTCTCCCACTCCCTCTCTCCCTCTCTCAAGTCTCTCCCTCCCACCTCTCTATCTCTCCCACCCTACCTAGATAAGTTCCTCTCACTCTAACCCGCTCTCTCCAACTCCCTCTCTCTCTCCCTCTCTCTTAGGTCTCTCCTCGCCACTGTCTCTCTCTCACACTCCCTCTCTCTCCATCTCTTAAATCTCTTTGTCTCTCTCTCTCTCTCTCTCTCTCTCTCTCTCTCTCTCTCTCTCTCTCTCTCTCTCTCTCTATTTATCTCTCTCATTGTCTATCTCTCTCTCTTTATTTATCTCTCTCATTGTCTATCTCTCTCTCTGTGTGTCTCTATCTCTCTATTTGTCTTTGTCTCTCTCTCCCATCCATATATCTCCCACTCCATATCTCTCCCTCTCTCCCTCTCTCTCAAGTCTCTACCTCCCACCCCATCTCTCATTCTCTCTTTCTCTCTTTATTTCTCCCTCCCTATATCCCTCCCTCCCTACCTAGATAAGTCCCTCTCACTCCAACCCCCTCTCTCCCACTCCCTCTCTCTCTCCCTCTCTCTCAAGTCTCTCCCTACCACA
>CM021100.1:474174758-474414984 GCA_007115665.2 Sequoiadendron giganteum | reverse complement strand
CTCTCTCCCTCTCTCCATCTCTTTGAGGTCTCTCCCTCCCACACCCTCTCCCTCTCTCCCACTACCTCTCTTTCTCTCTCTCTCCCTCTCTCTCTCTCAGGTCTCTCCCTCCCATCCCTCTCCCACTCCCTCTCTCTCTCTCTCCCATCCCTCTATCTCCTAGTCCCTCCCTCTCTCTCCCTCTCTCTCAAGTTTATCCCTCCCACCCTCTCTCTCTCTCAGGTCTCTCTCAAAGGCACCCTACCCACATAAATAGATAACTCTATCTCTCTCCCTCCCTCCCTCCCTCTCCCTCCCTCTCTCTCTCTTCTCTTAGGTATCTCCCTCCCACGCCCTCTCCCTCTCTTCAATCTCTCTCTTTCTCTCTCACTCCCTCTATTTCTCTCCCTCTCCCACTATCTCTCTCTCTCACTCCCTCTATCTCTCTTCCACTTCCTCTCTTTCACTCCCTCTCTCCCATTCCATCTCTCTCGCACTCCCTCTCTCTCACTATCTCTCAAGTCTCTCTGTTTGGCAATTTACATAGGTAAATCTATCTCTCTCTCCCTCCCTCCCTCCCTCCCTTCCTCCCTCTCTCTCTCTACACCTCACACCCTACATATAAGTCCCTCTCACTCCAACCCACTCTCTCCACTCCCTCTCTCTCTTCCTCTGTGTCAAGTCTCTCCCTCCCACACCCTCTCCCTCTCTGAAAGGAAAAACAAGAGTGCGGAAACGTTTTCCTAAAGGTAAAACAACAGAGGAGAGGTGTAAAAAACCTAGTTCTATAACTTAAAATGCATACATGCAGGACATCAAGAGTAGTGGAAAAATAACATACAAATAAAGAAGACACCAAAATTACGTGGGAAAACCCTTTTGGGTAAAAAAACCACCACACCAAGATCAATCTCTTTGTATTTCAGTAAATATGTTTACATACAAAATGTAGACCTCTCTTTGGACAATCACCTCATAGCATCAGACTAAGTAGCATACATTCACTATTACAATACTTAGCACAAGTATACAGTAAAAAAATTTACGACGCACAGTCATTGTTTGCACTTCCTCTTTGTCTAAGCTTGCGTCAATTCATTACAGTTTAAAAAAAAGACTTAACTCAAAAATTGAGCATTCATACACTTGCTCTCTAGTTCACCGTCACCCTACAATCACTTGTATGAATGTCATCGACTATACAAGTCTTCCAACACATTAATCATGCCAACCAATCACAGGTCATAATAATGTACCGATCATCTAATCAAGCAATCCAATCTTCTGACCGATCTTATCTGCATCGGACCGCTGAGGCATTAATTCCCTTACCGAAAAATGATCGCATGACCAGTCAAAACAAACTGCATTTACTACCTTCACCATTTTTGGTCTTTGGCTAAACAGAAACTGCAACGCATCACTCTCCTATTCACTAGCCACTTCTAGCTCAGAGTTAGACTGGTCAACAAGAGACTCGTGTCTCTTACTACACTACCTCTGAGAAAGCAATAGTTAACCGCGGTGTAGCGATAACCGCCAACATTGACCAGTGAGTCACCACCGCACCACCGGACCAAGAATGCTAGAACTTTACGGTAAGGCGATAACCACTTGCACAAACCATCAATGGCTTACCGCACCACCGGACCTTGACCGCCAGCCTTCCATGGTAGGGCGGTGACAACTCACCCAGACTGCTAACGATTTACTGCACCACCGTGATGTGACCAAAAGGCCATCACGGTGGAGTGATAAGTGGTCATCGCCAAGTCATCATTGTCAATCATTGCCACCGTGCCAACGTTGATCAACACCAGCGATAAGGAGGTAAACCTTCCTTCCGCCAGCTCACCACTCCCCCGCTGCTCATCGCACTACCTCCAATGCTAGAAGAAAACCCTATGGTAACACCTTGCCACTACGGCTAGTCTGTCAAAGGTCCGCGGTAAAGTGGTAAACCGCCAGACCACGCCTCAAAGACTGAACATTGTTGGTAGGTTGGTAAAGGCATGAAAAAAGAAATTTTTTCCAAGTCTCTTAGAGGTCCAAGCTAGAAGTTGAGGCAATTGTTCCCAACAAGCTCCCACTTGACGAAGAATTCCAGCTTCCTCTAGACTTCAAAAAATCATTGACGATCATAGGCCCCAAGGACCATCGATTCTATGCACCATCTGAACTTGTTTGTGCTTATTGGCTTTGTTAGAGCATCTGCAACATTCTTCAAAGTGTCAAACTTTTCAAGACAGATCTTTTCATCTTCCACCATGTCCCTCATGAAGTGATATTGCACATCAATGTGCTTTGTCCTGGCATGGAATTTTGGGTTCTTTGCCAAACAAATGGCACTCTGACTATCACAACAAATTGTAATCTACCATGTATTGAATCTAATATCAGAGCATAATCTACTCAGCCAAACTGCTTCCTTGCAAGTGTGTGTTGCTTCCATATACTCAGCCTCTATAGTAGATAAAGCAACCACAACTTGTCGCGTACCCATCCAACTAACTGCACCATCGTTCAATATGAATGTGTATTCACTAGTGGATCTTCTTCTGTCAATGTCCCCTACCCAATCTGAATCCACATTTCCACGAATGTTGAGTGTTCTCTATGATGCATGAAAATTTCCATGATAGCACAGAGCATATTCCGAAGTCCCCTTCAAATATCTGAACACTCTCTTCACAACATCCCAATGCGTTCTTCCTGGATTTTCCATAAAACGACTGAGAACTCCCACTGCTTGGGCAATGTCAGGTCTTGTACAAACCATTGCATACATTAAACTACCAACAACACTTGCATAAGGCACCCTAGTCATGTCCTCCATCTTAGTAGAAGACTTTGGATTGTCTTTAATAGATAGTTTCATTCCCTGCATAACTAGAAAAACTAGCTACTTGCAATCATCAATTCAAAATCTTTCCAGAACTGTATTGAAATACTTACTCTTACTTACCCAAAGCTTTCTTCCTGTTTTGTCCCTGGTTATCTCCATTCCCAAAATATACCTTGCTGCACCTAGGTCTTTCATTTTGAGCTTTGCAGACAACTGAGATTTAAGATTAGAAATCATAGACTTGCTATTTCCTATGAACAACATATCATCCACGTACAGGGTAATAATGAGCACATGATCATTTTCAGATTTGTAATGAACACAATGATCAGATGTTATAAAAACAATGATCAAATTTTGATCTAACAAATCTCATAGACAACACAAACGTGTCAAATTTCTGGTACCACATTCTAGGGGATTGCTTCAAACCATACAAAGATTTCTTTAACTTATAAACCAAATTTTGTTTACCTTTTTCAACAAAATGCTCAGGCTGGGACATATAAATTTCTTCTTCCAACTCACCATGAAGAAATGCTATCTTCACATCCATTTTCTTAATTTCCAAGTTATATGCTGCTTCCAATGACAACAAAAATCTAATGGATGTCAGCTTTTCTACAAGGGAAAAAATCTCTCCATAATCAATTCCCTCAACCTGGGAAAAACCTTTTGCATCCAACCTTGCCTTATACTTTTCAACACTGCCTTCGAGACCAGTCTTCTTCTTAAATACCCATTTACAGCCAACGAACTTTCTTCCTTTGGGAAAAGGTACCAAATCTTAGGTTTCATTCTTTTTTCAATGATTCCATTTCTTCATTCATGGCTTCCAACTAGGAATTTGTATCAGGAATATCAATTGCCTCTTTAATAGTCCTAGGTTCCTCAATGCTAGTAATTAAAGCATAGGCATAGTTCAAATCCAAAATGGAGAAACCATACCTATCAGGTTATCATTTTTCACGTGTAGACCTTCTCACTGGCTGAGGTTGTGGTTCTTCATCTTCAAAATTCTCAGAGCTGCTCGAACTCTTCTCAGAATCAGCTACACCATGTAGTTCCTCTTTTTCTGGAGTTTGAGGAATCTGAACTACATCATTCTTCTTTTCCCTTTTATTTCTCAGGCTGTGGATCAACTACGGAAGGTTTCAGCTCACGAAATATCACACTTTTGCTATACAAAACCTTCTCAGTATCAGGATTCCAAAGCTTGTATCTCTTCACACCAATGCCATAGCCAATGAAGATACATTTGATAGCCTTGTTCTCCAATTTTGATCTCTTCTCATTTGGCACGTATGCATATGCCTCATAGTAAAAAATGTGAACATGTCTAAGAGAGGGCTTCTTACCAGACCATGCCTCCAAAGGCATCTTGTGAACTAGAGCAGAACAAGGTAAACTATTTACTAGATAACTTATCGTAGCCACAACCTCAACCCAAAAATTATGCTCTAGACCATCACTACTCAACATACTTCTCGCTCTTTCCACTAATGTTTTGTTCAACCTTTCAGCAACTCCATTATACTATGGAGTGTAAGGTGTAGTTTATGCCTTTTAATTCCATGATTTGTACAACACCTTTCAAATTTTGTAGAACAAAACTTACCGCCATTATCCATCCACAAGAATTTAATTTTTCTTCTAGTCTGATTCTCTACTAGAGTTTTAAATTCTTTAAACCGACTGAACACTTATGATTTACTCTTCAAGAAATAAATAAATTCCCTTCTCGAGTAGTCATCAGTAAAAGAAACATAATATCTAGACTTCGATAACGAAGGAACATTGAAGGGACCAAACACATCAGAATGAACATAATCCAGTATGATAGAAGATTTATGAGGACTCAAATAAAATGAGACACGGCGTTTCTTTCCATAGATACAGTGTTCACAAAAGTCAAACTCAAGGTTACAATCATCAAGCCCTTCTACAAGTTTTTTATTTTTCAAGGTTTTTAAACCTTTCTCTCCTATGTGACCAAGTCTTTGATGCCACAACATAGTCTTCTCTGCTGGGATTTTTACCTCCAAAGCATTTGCAGCCAGAGAAGTGTCTTCACCTTTCTCTGCAGGGATAGGTTTACATGACTCTACAGAGGCATTGTTACATTGAACAAGACGCGCATCCAATTTATACAAAGTGCCAAAATGAACACCCTTAGCTAGCACCATTGCACCTCTAGCCATTTTACATCCTTTACTTGAGAAAGAAACTTCTACACCAGCATCATTTAGCTTACTGACAGAAAGTAAATTTTGAGCCAAACCTGGTATATGCAATACACCACCAATACCTTTGACTCTCCCATCAAGAAACTAAATTCTGACTCTTCCACAACCAACAATCTTTAGCGTTGAATCACTTGCTAGGTACACCTCTCCACCATCGTACTTATTGTACTTAGTAAACCAGTCTCTATGGGACGTCATGTGAAAGGATGCAAATGAATCAACTAGCCAGACATCATCAGATGCCTCAGTTTCCAAAGCTGCAATGAAGGCCTCTGAATCACTCTGAGAAGAGTCAATTTCTGAAGTGTTACTATTCTTCTTCTTCTTCTCCTTACAATCCTTTCGGATATGACCAGACTTCCCACAGTTCTAGCATTTCACCTTGGACTTCGTGCCAAGAGACTTCGATCTCCCTAAAGATTTAGATTTCAACTTCTTTTCTTTCTTCTTGCCTTTCTCTTTTGGTCTAACTCAAACAAAAAGAGCCTCTTTTTCCATCTCAGAAGACTTCCTTCGCATTTCTTTAGAAATAAGCGAAGCAACCACGCCATCAATTGTGAATGTAGTTGTTATGCTTCCAATAGCCATCACCAGATGATCCCAACTATCAGGTAACGAACACAATAGGAGCATGCAACAATCCTCCTCCTCAGTCTTTACACCTATAGATGCCAACTAAGTAACACTCATATTAAATGAGTTCAGATGGTTTGCAATAGATGCATCTTCTTCCATCTTCAGGGAATATAACTTCTTCCTCAAGAAAACTTATTTATCAGAGACTTTCCCTGATAAATATCGGCCAACATCTTCGATAATGAAGATGCACTCTTCTCCTCATGGACGTTCAGAAGTACAGAATCGGCCAGACTTAATCTAATCAAAACTCTTGATTTTCTATCTTCAAGGTCCCAATCTTCTTGCTTCATCCCTTGTGGAATAGTTCCAGACACTGCAATCCAAAGGTCTCTATCCACAAGCAAGTCTTCCATTTTGCGCTTCCATAACTCAAAGTTGCCACCATTGAATTTTTCAATCTCTACTCTACCTGATGTACTCACAATCTTATATAGAACAAGTTCTAACTTTACAAAACAACTCACACTGGAACAATAATAACACAAAAAACTAGCCTTACTAACAAGGATAACATAATTGGACAAGCTCTGGTACCACTTGCAAGGAAAAAAAATAGTGCGGAAATATTTTCCTAACTCTAAAACAACAAAGAGGTGTAAAAAACCTAGTTCTAAAACTTAAAATGCATACATGTAGGATATCAAAAGTAGTAGAAAAATAACATATAGAAAAAGAAGACACCAAAATTACGTGGGAAAACCCTTTTGGGTAAAAAACCCACCACACCAAGATTGATCTCTTTGTATTTTAGTAAATACGTTTACATACAAAATGCAGACCTCTCTCTCAACAGTCACCTCATAGTATCAGACTAAGTAGCATACATTCATTGTTACAATACTTAGCACAAGTATACAATAAAAACAATTACTACGTAGAGTCATTGTTTTCACTTCCTCTCTGTCTAACTTGCATCAATTCTTTACAATCTAAAAAATAGATTTAGCTCAACAATTGAGCATTCATACACTTGATCTCTAGTTCACCGTCACCCTACAATCACTTGTATGAATTTAATTGACTATACAATTCTTCCAACAAATTAATCATGCCAACCAATCGTAGGTCATAATAATGTACCGATCGTACAATCAAGCAATCTGATCTTCTGACTGATCTTCTCTACATTGGGCTACCCAGACATTAATTCCCTTACCAAAAAATTATCCTGTCACCAGCCGAAAAAAACTACATTTACTACCTTCACCATTTTTGGTCTTTGGCTAAACAGAAACTACCATGCATCGCTCTCCTATTCATTAGCCACTTCCAACTCAGAGTCAGACCGGTCAACAAGAGACTCATGTCTCTTACCGCACTACCACTAAGCAGGCAATAGTCAACCGCAGTGTAGCAGTAACCGCTAGCACCAATCGCTAGGTCTCCAGCACGCCACCAAACCGAGACCGGTAGACCTCTGCAGGAAGGTGATAACCGCTTGCATAGACCATCAGCGGCTTACCTTGCCACCAGACCTTGACGGCCAGCCTTCCGCGGTAGGGCGATGATTGCTCGCCCAAATTGCTTACGGTTTATCGCACCACACGACATGGCTGAAAGGCCATCGTGGTGGAGCGGTAAGCGGTCAATGCCAAGTTGCCGTCATCAATCGCCGCCACTACACCACCATTGATCAACACCCATGGTAAGGAGGTAAACCTTCCTTCCGCCAGCTTGCCATTCCCCTGCCGCTCATCGTGGTAACGCAGTAACACCGTGCCACTATGGCCAATCTGTCGGTGGCCTGCGGTAAAGCGGTAAACTTCCAGACTGCGCCTCAAAGCCTAAACCCTGGTCATAGGGCAATAAAGGCATGAAAGAGCAAAATTTCACCAAGTTTTTCAGAGGTCCAAGCCAAAAGTTGAGGCACCTATTCCCAACACTCTCTCAAGTCTCTTTCTCTCACTAAATCAATCACTCCCTCTATCTATCCTCCACTCCATCTCTCTCACTCCCTCTCTCTCCCTATCTCTCAGGTCTCTCAACCCACCCCGTCTCTCTCAAGTCTCTCCCTCTAGCAAGCTACCTAGATAACTCTCTCTTTCTCTCCCTCTATCTCTATATCTCCCCCTCTCTCTCCAACCCTACCTAGATAAGTCCCTCTAACTCCAACCCTTTCTCTCTCACTCCCTCTCTCTTAGGTCTCTCCCTTCCACCCCCTCTCCTCGCAAGCCTCTCTCTTACTATCTCTCTCTCTCTCTCTCAAGTCTCCCCCATCCTCTCTCCATCCCACCCTACCTAGGAAATTCTCTCTCCCTCTCTCTTAAAATTCCCCCTCCCTCTAAATACATACATATAAGTAGACATACATACATACATGCATACATATATAATTACATACATACAAGAATACATACATATGTACATACAATCTTACATGCATACATACATACATACATATATGCATACACTGATACATACATACACATACATACAAGCATGTATACATACATATATACATACATGTCATACAAGCATATACACATACATACATACAAATATATATACATACATTTAATAGAATAACATTTAACACAAAGCAAGACATAATGTGAGTGTGTTATAATGCACTCATGTTTTGTCTTGCTTAGGTAACTCTTGAGCACAAACGTGAAAAAATATGTCAAAACCATGAAATAATGCGAGCGCGTTATAACTCGCTCACATTATTTCTTTCTTTGGGAATCCCCAAGCCTTATGTTTGGTATTTTCTTTGGATTACCAACCTAAAGGCTTGGAGTGCCTTCCCAACATCCAAAGATGTGTTTTTGCATATTCTACAAGATTGCACATAATTGTGTTCGTGCTAACCATCAAGTTTGCATGTGTTTCAAGGTCAAACAAATCAAACACCTGGTTAATGTTAGGTTCTCTCTTAGCTAGTTAATGATTTTTTTTTTTTTCACATTTTGACAATGTTAAGCCTTTAATCTTTAATTTCTTTTGTTTATGTGTCTGGTTTTTGGAAAAAACTAGTGTTTAATATATTTTCATTATAAATTAACCGTTCATTGAAATTTCAAACAAATTACATTTTTAGAAACTAGACTCAATTCTACACACATTAAAAAAAAAATTGATTTTCAATTAGTTTTTAAAATTTATAGGGGTAGAATGGCCAAAATTCTATTTTTCAGGATGTGTCCACTTTGAAAATTCTAGTGAAAAATCAAATATTCATTAAAAAATTATCAAAATAATCAGGCATAAAATACATGTTGTTAGCTAATTTCTCACTGAAGCGATTTTAAAAATACCAAAAAAAAGTTAACCTTTTGAGGGAGCCACAAAAGTCACTATGTTATGTTTTTTTGACAAAAACAACATCAATTTCTATGACTCCCTCTTTTGAACCCTGTAATCTCTACCATTTAAAAAAAATAGTAGTTTAGAAAATAGACTCGGAGCACTACAATCTTTGTTTTGTTGCATCTAATTTTTTTGAGTGCAACTATCCTCAATTTCACATCCAAGGTCAATATTTCTTGATTTTTTTTAAAAAAGTGGCCACTTAAGACCCCTTCTTGGCCCCCCATCATTTTTCACTTACCCACCTTTATTATAAAATAATTTATAAATCCTTAAGTATATCCCATGAATCTACCAACTTAATAAATCATTGCTGGAATATTAACTTTTCAGATAAGATTTGGTCAAAAACATCCAAAAGAATCTAGAACTGTATCCTAGATACCAAGATTGCATATTTCAAATGGCTATTTACTATTCAAAATATTGTTATTTCTATATATTCCAATCATGTTTCATGTTGTTATGTGTACAAACAACCTAAAAGTACCATACATATTTTTATTGATTGCGTATATGCCAAAGAAATTTGGTTGATGTTTTTTCTCATCTGGTGGGGTTGGATGATAAAGGGGTGATTAATGTGCAAGAAATTTTTATGGGGCATATCAATGGTTTAAATCAATTTTTTAATTTATTTTGACTTATATTGACTACATGCATATTATGGGTTATATGGAAATCCATGAATGAGGATTTGTATGACGGAACTAGGAGAGTACTTAGTGGGTCTATAAAAAGACTCATATTTCATTCTATTGTTATGCATGCAACTATAATCATGGAAATTGTGCTAAAGAAAAGTTTCATACCTTACTCAAAGAGGGGAAAATAGCTATAAATAGAGAGGAGATAAAGTATGAGAGACAAAGGCATTTCAATAGGGCTAAAGATATTCAGTATATGCAAAGCTACCTAAGATTCCAAAAAGAGATAGAATGAACATCACTCATCAAAGGTATTGGAGAATGAATAGAGTTTCCAAAGAGGACTAAGGTTTCATGTATGAAACAAGGAGATGCATTTACAATTGAAGTTGTCATGTCAAATGATGATATATCAACTATTGACCTATCTTTTAATGACACATACTCTTTCTATGGTAGCAAAAATTACTGATGTAATTAAAAAGATGATTATAGTTATAATACATTTTTTTTTGTAAAAATAGATACTATATAGATGTTATAGAAAATATTGTGTGGTCTTATAGTATTTCTAGGAAGCTATGACTGCTATTATTTGTGGATAACTCTATACTTTTTTGATATTCGATATTTAATATTAAGAAAAAGGGTAAAATTCAAATTCTATAGATAGTGTAAGGAGGAATAAAGATTATTAATACCAAAAGGGGTGAACATGTCAACTTATTTTTCTTAAAAGAATTCAACTAGCTATCATCTTTCCAATATGAATAGATAAAATAATATGTATATTGTAAAGGATCATCCATAACTATTTAATTTTGATCTACATGTAATGTTGATATTCTTAACAGTTAGAGTTATATTAAAATTCTAAAGAATTCTATATGTATAGATCCACTAGTGTTGCTAGGTGTGTATTTAGCTATGGGAAGTTAAATGTAAAGTGATACATAGTAAATTAAACATTAATATGACATCAATTGTGGTAGTGCACGATAAAAATGCACAATCATGAGCATTAGTGCCTAATGGAACTAAAGAGAGCCAAAATTACAAAGACTATTAAGGCATGCACAATATTCCCAAAGGCTTGCATGGTGTCACTTTGATTAGCAAGAGGCTAGATGCAATCATGGAGTAGGATATCAATTGAAAAAAATCATGCAATGGTGACAAGAATTAAAATAAAAAGTAGAATAGCCTCAAGTTGAATGTAGTTCTAATCCCAATGAGGCATCACATTTATTTATTACATGAATTTGATTATGAGATTATATTTTGACCATGAACTAATTCATCATTTGAGGACTTTGTTAAATTATCTAAGGTTATTTACCAATCAAAGATAATGTGTGTATAGTTCATTTGATCATGATACATTTTTTATACATGTGTACATATATATGAACCTTAAACATATAGAAATGATGCAACACATACAATCTGATTATGTCTAATAATCCATATCATAAAACAATTATATCAACTCAAAAATAATACGTAAGAAATCAACAATCAAGATACCATAGAAAAGTTCTTTATAAATCAAATGTTGCATAAAATAGATGGAAAGATTTTAACATATATCAAGTGTCCAACAACATAATTAAACAAATGCCATGATGAAGCATATCACTCAAGGGGAGGTTCCTTGATGATCTTTCACATGTTCAAATCCTTCCCACTATCATGTGTGCACATGCGAGTACATATTGTGATCACATGCATGATCTCTCCTTGGTATGATGAAGGTTATTCTATGGAGATGACTAATCTCATGGAGCTTGGCCACCTATACCTAGCTCACCCATATTGTTCCTATACACCAGCATACCATTTCTAAAGGGTAGTGACATGACTCTTTATGCCGACCTCTAAGCTAACTATTTTGCTAACCTATTCCACTCCACTACGTTATAAATCAAATGTTGCATAAAATAGATGGAAAGATTTTAACATATATCAAGTGTCCAACAACATAATTAAACAAATGTCATGATGAAGCATATCACTCAAGGGAAGGTTCCTTGATGATCTTTCACATGTTCAAATCCTTCCCACTATCATGTGTGCACATGCGAGTACATATTGTGATCACATGCATGATCTCTCCTTGGTATGATGAAGGTTATTCTATGGAGATGACTAATCTCGTGGAGCTTGGCCACCTGTACCTAGCTCACCCATATTGTTCCTATACACCACCATAACATTTCTAAAGGGTAGTGACATGACTCTTTATGCCGACCTCTAAGCTAACTATTTTGCTAACCTATTCCACTCCACTACTTTATGCAAATCTAGCCAGAGTAGAATATGTTGATTGTCTAGTTAGTTCCTCTTATTGGCTCCACTCACATTTTTGGCTAGGGTTGTATCTCTCTCTTGTATAACCTAGGCACACTATACCATGATTGATCTATATGCCATTGGTTCTTAGCTCACAAGATCAAAGGGTCGAGGAAATTTTATAACATGTGTATGATCATTTATAATCTTATATGTCAATTTGGTTAGGATACTTTAGATAAAAGACCTAAAGATCAATGAAATAAAACCCCGTTAATAATGTTTCTTGCAAACTAATATTACTATTGATTACTTGTGATAACAAATTGAAAGAATAAAAAATAAAAACTGATAAAATAATTACAACTTGATTTCTAGTCACCACTCCTGTTGAGTCTATAACTATTAAAATGTTACAATGTCAGAGTCCCCTATGCACCATCTACTCTAATGAGCTTGGCTCTTTACGAATGTCTAGTACATATAGTGGACCAGGTCACTTCATTTCTTTAGAAGAAAGGAAATAAGCCTTGCAAAAGAGTTGAACAAGAAGCCATTCACATGATTTTCTATTCAAAGTCAAGTACTTCATTACACGTTTTCAAGAGCATTGCTAATTGCTTTTCTACTATATTTTCTAGAGAAAAAGGAGAACCCTTGCTGCACTTGTCGTAAACCATTGTTTTTTAATTGGAAAAAGATAATTAGATTAAAAAGGCGAACCCTTGCTGTAATTGTCGTAAACCTTGTGGGTCCCCTTAAATTGCTTTAGTTTTAGTGACTGATCTGACCGAAAATAATAAACATTATAGGCCTGTCGTCTTCTTTGAAATAAAAAATAATAAACATTATAAGCCTGACGACGTCTTTCAGATCGAATTGGATCTTATCTCATATTAGCCAATACACCACTTCCAACAATTTTAACGTACATCAGCTTGCACACAATTCCAGATATCTCCGGCAATCTGGAAAACTAATTGGTTAACCGTATAGAGCATTCCAACGTGGTAATCATCTATAACTTGAGTTAGATTTAACCACGACCATCAAAGTGAATATAAGAAGAGTTGGATTGATTTCACTCCCAAGGATATGCGAGCACTTCAACCAGTGAGTATGGAGATTCTTTTCTTTGTGATTTCATGCCTGCTACTTTTTTCAAATCATCAGCTGCTCTCCAGTTTGGCAGAGGCAACCCAGAAATTGGGTAATTGCATTCTTTTACTCTTTTGTTCTTCAAATCAATATTTTTCATTAGAGAGAAGAAAAAAAAATTCAATCTTTTATCTTTGGTATCTTACATTAATGGGGGACGTTTTGTGGTTGATGTTTGCAGAATACCCATTTCCATTTATGACAGTAGATGCTGAGAAGGCAGCTGCAAGAACATATGATTACATTGTGGTTGGAGGAGGTACAGCAGGGTGTCCTCTGGCAGCAACACTGTCTCAGCACTATTCTGTTTTGCTATTGGAAAGGGGAGACTCTCCCTATGGAAATCCAGACGTTGAAGACATTAAAGGCTTTTTCAAGATTCTTGGGGATCCCAGTGAGTACCCATATGTCGCTGAGGGATTTGTCTCAGAGGAAGGAGTGCAGTTTGCAAGGGGGAGAGTTCTGGGAGGTGGAACAGCCATTAATGGTGCCTTCTACAGCAGGGCAAGCCTTGACTATATTCGGAAGATGGAGTGGGATGAGAAGCTTGTCTATGAGTCCTATGAATGGGTGGAGAAGTTGAATGTCTTCAAACCAGACAAGATTTCTCGTTGGAGTTCTGCTTTCAAGGATGCACTTTTGGAAGCTGGGGTTCTTCCTTATCATGGGTATACTCTGGATCATTTGGAGGGCACCAAGATTAGTGCTTCAACCATTGACAGCAATGGAAGGAGACACACATCTGCAGATCTTCTCCAATATGCAAATCCAGATA
This sequence comes from Sequoiadendron giganteum, assembly GCA_007115665.2. Classification (NCBI taxonomy): domain Eukaryota; kingdom Viridiplantae; phylum Streptophyta; class Pinopsida; order Cupressales; family Cupressaceae; genus Sequoiadendron; species Sequoiadendron giganteum. Next base: position 474,401,094 of record CM021100.1, on the reverse strand, counting down.
ACATTGTGGTTCTTCTGAATGCCACAGCCAGCAGAATCCTCCTTGATTCCTCATCAGGTACGCTTGCTTTTTCTTTGTTCCAAATCTGTAGATAATTGGCTTCATAGTAGATAAATTTGGCTTTGTAGATTAATATAGAGGTTCTCTATTATTTTTCCGAATCTTTCGATGGGCTAGGCGTGATTTATTTGGGGAAAAAGTCGTTCTGACATTGACAATAGGCCTCCTATTGATCAGAATGACTCCTATGGTGGGTTTGGGTTATCCATAATAACTAGAATTTTTTGTCTGAACAAGATAGGTTTCTGTCGTTTCCATGGGTTTGAGATTATCGTTTTGAATTATTGAAACTGTTTATTCTTGAATATAAAAGTTTTTGTACTAGTGAGAATGACCTCAGAATGATCCCTTTGTCATAGGATTGGCGTTTCTTTAATTATAAAGAAGTTTTCTCTGAGTTGAACATTGAAAGTTTTGGCTCTTATTGTCAAGTAAGACAGTTTTCTGTCAACTTTCTGAGTTTGATATATAATTTTTTTAATTATTTAATGTCTTTATTCTGTTTTGAACATGAATGTTTTTGTGCTTTGAGAATGTTCATTCACGGGTTTGGCATTTCTTTAATTATTAAAAAGTTTTGTTTGAGTTTGATTTTTATTAGCGAGTAAGATAGCTTTCTGCCTCTTTCCTGAAACTGGTGTTATATTTTCAGTGATTGAAACTCTTTATTACATTTTTAATAATAAAAGTTTTTCTATGAGATGATTTTTCTGTGGGAGGCTTTGTTACCAGAAACGACCACATCAGCCCCATTAAGATGGCTGAAATTATTTTTAAATTTTTTTTTCATATTTTTAGTTTTTTTAATTTTTATTTATAAATTATAATATAGAAATATTTTTTATAATCATTATTTTTTTCTAAATTAATTTAGTGTGTATATGTGTATATATGTGTATATATGTGTATGCATGTATGTATGTGTAGATATCTACATATATGTTTGTACATATGTGTAAACATATATATATATATATCAGTTTTTGTCACATTGTCATTGTTGCAGTTTTTCATTTCTCATTTTTGATAATCTAGGTGGGAGGTTGGTTTTCAATTGAACTCCATACTTTTCAAAAGATTAAAAATATAATGATTAAAATAAAATCTATTTTAAAAATTAATTGATTATTTATATTTTTTCAATAAATCAAATGAGTGAATTTATTTTTATAATAATAAATTATCTTTTTGATGATGTGTTTTCCATTGCTTATTAGTCTTTTTTTATAAGGAAACTATTATTTTCATTAGTAATTCTATGATTTGTAAATTATTCTTATTTTTCCTATATTAATCATGATTCTATTTCTTGGTTCATACCTTCAATTTTTTTTTTACTTATTTTAAAAATTTAGTTATTATTAATTTTTTTTCTTTCATATATTAACTTTTCTTCACTTGTTTTAAATTTTTCATTTGTAAAATAGTGAGAAATTTTTTTGCCAATATAAAATTGGGTACATATAAGATTAAAGCATCCATAATAGTTTTTGAAGAGAAAATTTAAAATTTTCATTATTTTTTTAAAATTATATAAAAAATTCAATCATTTCTTAAATTTATTAAAGTCATGATTTTTTTTTCCAAATTATTGTTGTTTTTTTATATTTTAATTGGTTGGGTCAATATTTTTCCATTCATTTTATGGATTTACATTTTTCTAAAAGTAAAGCAAAATCTATTGGAATTAGAAAGCACATTCTAGAAAAAATAAACATTCTACTAATGGAAAAATTTAGATTCTATTTTTTTGATTTATTGAATTTTTTTGCAAGGCTAAATCAGATTTAGAAAAATAGAAGAACTAATAGAAAATATTTGTGTATTTCCCACTTCTAAAGTTAAGTACAATTTTTTTTTTTAAATAACCATATTTTCTACCATGAAATGTCAAGTGCATGCATTACATGTGGGTTCTACAATGATCCACCTTTAGAATGATATATTTCCTTATTTTGTAGTTTTTTTCTAAGTAATTGACACCGGATGTGAGAAAGTTGTAGTGTCATACACTAGAATAGTATGATTTGAAATACTTTTGAGAGTATATATAGTATTTTTTTCTCTCCCTCTCATCATATTTCCTATTTTATAATTCATTTCCATCAACTTATCCCACAAGAATTGGATGCTCCAACGATAACTTTTAAAACCCAACACTTTAATTCTTTATACAATTAAAGAAAAAAGATCAATATGGTAAGAGACTATATACAAGATAGTGTACATGCACACTAACATAATTGAGTGAATACACACCTTAAGACTTCTATAATACTACATTTATGTAATGTGATAGCCTTCAACTTTAGTTTTGTTTGATGTGTTTTATTTTGATTGTCAATTTAATAATTTTCAATGCAAATGATAGAGTTTGGAACCTTTAATTCCTAGAAAAAGAAAATACAAATTGCAATAAGTCATATGTCAACAATTTTTTATAGTTGAAATAATTTGAACAAAAATTCTCAAAAAATAATAATTAATTAATTAAAATTGTACCCCCCTTAATTGCCTTATTTTCATATATTTCTTATTATTTGGAGAGCCACCTCAATTTGTAGCATTAATTAAAAAATTTATGCCTTGAATCTCTTAAAAGGTATTAGTATTTCCCTTTAACTAAGCCTTGCCAAATTTTTATGTTAACATGTCTATTGATACTCAATATATTACTATTTTGCTGAATTATTTTCTTCATATACAAGGTCATGGTTAGGATGACCATAATATTGATAATGAATTTCTTTGAATGGTGTATGTTCTAAATAAAATTATTGTTACAACATTTTATCAAAATGAATTAAGAATTATATATTGGGAGAAATGTTTTTTCATCAAATTAATATGTGTGTGTGTTCTACCCTTGTGTGTATGCATATGTATATATGTATATGTACAAATGCAGTTTAGTGACAACTCTTGATTTTTTGGAGTATTGATTTCATCTTATATATTTTCTAGTTCTAATAGCCCTAAAGATAGGCTCACACCAAATCCAAAGGGTAATTCATCCAATCAATCAAATCCAAATGAAAAAAAAAGTATTTTGTAGGTTTGTCAAAATTTTGGGTTCATTAGTTTTTCAAAATAATTAAGTCCCTTTATGGAAAACCTCATCTCTCCTCTTTATCAATGAAGACTATTAGGAAGTAGGCTATGACTTTCATTTGCATAACAATTTTTATTTTTAGATATGTACCCATTATATACAATTCTTGTAGATATTATACACAAGAATGAGTACTTTACTCTCAAAATCTATGTTTTGTTCAATATTTTTAATTGATAATAAATTTGAAATTTTTATCATTTTTAATTATCACAAAAGTCTAAGTAAAACCATTGCATGGAAAATAGAAAACTTATGAGCAAGTAATAATATTTATTTTATAAAAGACATGTTCCATTTCCCTTAATAAGTTTGTAGGATTATTCCCATCTACTATTTAGTCTAAGTGATATGTCCATTGGACTTATATCTAGAAAGGGCATGCCTTCCTTCAAACATAGTAGTTTGACTAATAGATTTTTACAACTCATAGAATTTTCTAGAGATGTTTGTAAAATGCTATTGGATTTGGTATTTGAATATAGATTTTCTTAAAATTATTTTCACTAATAAGAATATAATCAAAATATTTGTTCACCAATAAATATGATGTAAATATTATACTTGATTTTATTATCTAATAGCTTAAGTAAAAGAAAATTCTAATCCGATATTTCTCTTAATGATTTGTTGAGATAGATAAGTAACTTAATATTTACTCTCTTTTTCTTAATCTTCAATATTGACTAAAAAAATATTAAATTGTACATTATTATTTTTCCTCTTACATTGTTCTATTTATTTTTTTGGCTTGGACTTAGTTTTCTTTAAACCTAAAATAACTCTTATCTACCTTTGAATTAAATATTTTATCTTAATAAAATGAAAAATGAATTAATAAAGAATTTGAGTGGAATAATATTGAATCTATACATACTTGAATAGTGTGTAATATTACAATTATATAATATGCATGATTTATTTGAGGCATAGTGTATTGTATAGGATAAGAACCAAGGAATTTATGATTATAGAGTTAGATAACACTTAGAGTTACATGTCTCATTCTTGTAAAATGAGTCTCCTTAATTGCTATTGATTCTAAAATACATAATGAATAGTGTAAACTATTGTAGCAAGATATATACCTTTCTAATATTGTGTACATGTATAGAATACCTTGGTTTCTACATTTTCAATTGCCTACACTTGTGACATCTTGTGGAATTCACCCATATAGCTATGTTCTAAGTGATTTAGGTGAATTTTTACTATGGAATACAAAATAAATGTTGTGATGTTATGTGATGTTTTTCTTTAAATTAAGATTTATTTGATTCAACAATAAAAATATCAAAAAATAGTTTAGAACTAGTTGTATTCAAATTTAGGGATGGAGAAAATACAAACCAAGATGAAGGGAAAAAAATTATAATTAAAACATGTGGTTCTTGAGATCTTAAGCAAGACCACTATTGGATTCCTCTTGAGATATACTTTTAGCATATAATCTACCACTAGTTCTATTTATTTTAGCTCTTGAAATTTTAATTGAGACCATGGGTAACTTCTTACGTATATCATTCTTATTTTTTGTCACTATATGTAGTTATAGCTTTTGAATTGAACAAAAAAATACTTTAATTTTCTCTATTTATGAAATTCACATTTTTTTTTCCAATGAATCCATGATTCATCAAATATAATAGTTTCAAGTCAATGAATTTATTTATTCTCCTATTTCAGATTTAAATTTATTTAAAATTATAGACATCTCTATTAAACACAACCAATTCTAAAAAAAGATAATTATATAATAGACAACAACCATCATGTCACTATAAACTATTTTCATAACATTTGATTAGGACTTTAACTAAAAAAAATCCTTGTTTATATTTCTTGATTCAATATTTCATGATATTTTACATCATGCTAGTTTATAGTTAATTATCTAATACTTTATACTTAGTATTCTTTGTGTTTATCTCAATGACATTACACCTTGTTAGATTAACTTGTTGTGAAAAGGTAAAATTATTTGGTTTATTATATTTCATTCTTATTATAGTATAAAATTATTTTTTATTATAATTCTTCACCTATGTTTTATTAAAAACAATTATTATGATAGTTTTTCTTTCTAATGTTTCGTTTTTTTTTTTATTTTATAAAATATTAAAAAAAATAGTAGTTTATTTTGATTATACAATCTTCAATATTTTAAAAAAGTTTTTCTTTTTTTTCATTTAATTTTCTCAATAAGATTTTGTTTCTTAATTATCTTTTTATAAAAGTGAATTTTTTTTATTGATAATAATATTTTAATTTATAGTAGAATTCTAATATTAGTTATTCTTTTTTGTAGGTATGTTAAAGGCTATTGGTGTTGAGTTTATGAGTAGTATTGATGATCTCTCATATCAAGTATTTATCAATCAATTGTCAAATTGGAGTGAGGTAATTTTGTCAACAGGAACCATAGGTAGTCCACAACTTCTCTTGTTAAGTGGGATTGGCCCCTCTGAAGAACTTAAAGAATTGAATATTCCTATATTTTTAGACTTAAAAAGTGTAGGAAAAGGAATTAAAGATCCACCACGTACAACAATCACTATAAAATCCCCTGAACCACTTGAATTTTGTCCAGTACAAGTAGTTGGTATACTAGACAATTCACAAGTCTACATGGAGTCTCTTAGTTATTCTCAACAAAAGAGTGCCGCACACTATGAAAATTTAGGACTTATTATTACCAAGGTTTCATTTCCCTTATCAACGGGGGAGCTTCGACTTAGAAGTAAAAACCCTCAAGATAACCCATTTCTAAGATATAACTACTTTTCTCATCCTTTTGATGAACAAGAATGCATTCTTACTATGAAGGTACTATCAAATCTTACCATGACATTTGCTATGCAAGAATTTACATTTAAGGGAAAGGGAAACTCTAACATCCTTCAATTCATAGGGCCTGAATTACCACAAAATCAATTAGACAATAATGCTTTGGTGAAGTTTTGTAAAGATACTGTAGCAACATTTTGGCATTACCATGGAGGATGTGAAGTTGATTCTGTGATTGACAAAAGACTTCACGTGAAAGGTGTTGATAATTTAAGGGTTGTGGATAATTCAATTTTCAAGTATAGCCCTGGGACCAATCCACAAGCCACTATCATGATGCTTGGAAGGTATGCCTTTTGCTTGTTGATTATATTATTTTAATTGATTATAAATATAAAAAAATAATGACACATTTTTAATGTAATCTATACAGGTATATTGGAGTTCAAATCCTTCAAGAGCGCATGAACATTTGTGAATATTAGAATATTTTCAAATCTCAATAAATAAATTGTGAGAACCTTTTATATTTTAGTTAATTGATCATCAAACTAAACAATATAATTTCTATTACATTACAAAACTTTATATTTTTCAATTATATTTTAAAGCATCATATTAACATAAATAATTTACATGAACTAAAATATTATGAACATAATAGAAAATGGACAAAGCAATTTAATTTGTTATTTTTTGTTTTTGATATAAGGAATAATTGTTATGAAATGTGATCTAATGTATTTATATTAGATTAAAAGGTTAAAATAAAATAAATTGAGGAAACATTTTGACTATAGCTCTCATCCAAGATGCAAATGTATGGAAATTATTTTAAAATTTTAAAAGCTACCAATAAAATATTTAACCTTAAAAACATTTCTAGTCATATGTTCTTGTGAAGTAGGAGAATACGATTTTGATTTTTTATGGGAAATGAAAAAGTTTATAAGATCTAATTATTTCAAGATGTCTACTTTCCTTGATATTGTTTAATTAGACACTATCTTGGTAATATGCAATTTTCTAATATATAATATTTTCTAAAAAATCTACGTAATTCTCAAGATTCATTTTAAAATAAGTTAGAAAACAATAATGAAGTCAAAGTAAGAAAATAATGCCAATAGTTTTTAAACTAAGGTTATTTTATAATATAGATTAAACAATTAAAACATTTATTAGTTAAAATGTATGCTAAGAGACGGGAGATTAACTTAAGTCATATTATTTATATCAAGGTTGTGTATCATTATAATATTTCTAACTATACTAAAAGATGATATCTAATGATTATCAAATTATGTGTAAGATATTCCTCTATTTTATAATTAACTTTTAAGTATTACTTATTGTAGTTTCAAAAGTAAATCTTAAAGAAGAGTATTTACATTTGTATCAACTATATATATATAGATGGTAAATTTATAATGTTTATTCTTTTCGTCATTCATAGAATTATTATTTTTGTAAGGGGTTATCAAGAATGAAAATGATTAAGTTTTTGATGGTTCCTTATATATAGGGCCTATATTAATTTAAAACTACTATGACTAATAGCTAGTATCTTATTACCAATTGTTGGAGAATAGAGCACCAAACTTACGAATAACTTCAAAAAAGCTAATAGTAAAATCACTACATAAAATAAGAACTCAATTAATTAGAATGTGAAGATAAATGTAAATAATAAAATGCGAGGATTAATAAGTTTTCATCTCTATTTGTCAATTTAGTGGAACTTTTGTATTCCATTTTCAAATTTTTATTTTTCTATAATTTCTTCTTTCTAGAATGCTTTTCCTAGTGCATTATGTTTTTGTGACCTTTTTGTTAGGGTTAAAAGGTAGATATCTATCAAGTTAAATGTAGATTTGAACAATAAAATAGAGAAATAAAACACATAGAAAATTATAGCAGAAACAAGACAACACAAAGAATTTAACGTGGTTCACCCAATCTGGGCTACATCCACAAAATCGTAGCCATCCAATGATTTTATTATCCAATGCAAAGAATATTACAATATCATGAATAATGCCATGCTACAACTCCCCATCCCAACCGCTTATAACAAGATTTTAGAAGCTTCCATAAATTAGGGATTACAAGGTCACCTTTTTTCTTTTTCGGTGAGGATGCATGAAGAATGCACAGTACTAAAGAGTGTATAGTATAGCATGATCAATCACCACATACCAACACTTTTATCATGGCTACCAATTTATAAATTTTTTATATGGCCAATTTCATCATGTTGTGTTCTCTCTTCATTTTTCCATCATATTTGTATGTTGTATCCATAAATTTCATCCCTAATCTAGAATAATTGTCATAACATCATTCGTATAACTTATAGTTCAAAGCTCCTGGGCCAGCTGGGTGTGGGGGAGTGATAAGGGATGTGGATATTAATTTTATTTCAGCAGTGGCACTCCCCTTGGGTACCTAGACCAACCACCTCGTTGAAACCATAGGGGCTTACCAAGTCCTTAATCTTGCACGTCAATTGAATCTCAAAAATGTATGGATTGTAGGGGATTCTAATAATATTATTCAATGTATTAAAGGTCTTCAAAAGCCATCTTGGACTATAGATAATTGGATTAATTTATCTAAGGAAATTATTAGCTCTTTTAAGAATCACTTCGTAACCTATGTCTATAGAGAGATTAATATGGTGGTAGATTTCTTTGCCAATAAGGGGGTTAAGGCCAAGGTAAGATGATGCGGCAGAGGAGTGATGGTTTAGAGGCTTATGTCATTGCCTTACTAATATATGATCATACCCATGGGAAGGTCCAATTTCTCCTACCAAATGATGATTAAGGAGAAGGCATGTATTTTTATGCAGTCTTGGAATTGTTGCCTCATCATTTTTCTTCATGGGCTGGAGTACTGTAGTATTAATTGCCCCATTGATATTTTTTTTTTTCCATTCTTTTTGGGCATTTTGGTGATCAGGTTTAGTGGCCTTTTGGAGTCTTCATAGAAGGGTTGCACCATTGACAACATGGGAGGTGAACACTATAGGTTGGAACCAATGGAATGCAAGAAGATGAAGAGTAATGAGAAAGTGTGGCGAGTTCTGGAGAGGGGTGGCATCATGAGCTACATGGAAAAACTTCATGGAAAGGATTAGGATATCACTAGGTTGTTTGCGAAGGAATGAAACAATATCGACATAAAACTCTTTGGGAGAAAAGTGGCGATTGATGAACAACTAATTTATGATGTCCATGGAGGCTTAAGTTCTACAAGGACCGAAAGCTATCTGACCAGGTGGTTAAGAATTTTCCTAAGTATGATAAGGAGAAGGAGGATTTTCTGAGAGCTACCAAAAGTAGCTATGACTCCACCAAAATTAAATTTCTTTGGCAGGAGGTCTTGAGAGTGATTATGGAATATATTACTTTGGACGATAGATATACTAGGGTTTTCGGCTATCACTTCGTGCTCCTAAATCATTTCGGCACCAGGTCAGGTTTCCCTCCCTTTCTATCTCTCTACTTCTTTGAATGCTAGTCTTGAAGACCATAACTCAAACCCGGTGAGGTAACCCATTCTTCACAAGGGTTTTCTTGTTCTCATTTATGAAAATTTTAAAGCAATGTCAACTATTACCCATAAAATCCCTTCTCCACACTTTGTTTTTGATAAGGAGGAATTGGATGCTAGCTATATGGATAAGGATGAGTGGGAGACTGATATGGAGTAGGAGGAAGAGTTCCCTCGAAGGCTAAAAGGAAGGGCAGTAAAAAAAATAAACTGTCTAAAGTATGTTCCCTTCCTAAACCTAGTGCTATGACCTCTATTGGTAGGGCAAAAGTCATCTTCCTGGGGTCTGATGTTACTAAAATAAAGATGAAGGGAAAACCTAGTGTTTCTCCTCAGGGGAAGGGAAGGAGGAAGATTGTGGAGGATCCCTCCTATGATACCAACCAAGAGGAGTCTCAACATACCAATTCATTTGAGTATTCCAGCTACCCACCTATGGATAGGGAGGATAGACCTCGGTACCCCAGTGACCTTAAGGAGGATGACCACTACTTTAATGTTGATCATGAGTATCCTATTGATATCCTTACAATTTCCCGTAATGGGTTCATGGATTTTTTCTAGTTGATTCGGTGGGTTTTCATTGAGATTAAGGAGATAAAGTTGAATCAAAGGGCCTTTAACAACAAGCTGGAAAATAATTAAATGATGGTTAATACTAATAAGGACAAAGATAAAGCCAAGGATTTTTGGATGGAGGATGAAAAGAGATACATGGTTGATTTCCTTAAGAAAATTGTGGAGGATTTGCAACAATTCAATAGAAATCATGATGGAAAGCTTTCAGAAATGGAGGAAAAGCTAAAGAATGTCAAAGAGTCAATTCAGAAGGTTTTGGAAATGAGCCACAAGATCCTAAAGTCCACCGCGAGTACCATGAACATGATGGTTAATAATTTGGAAAGGTCGCATCAAGTAAGAGTTGTTGTGGATGTGGATGAAGACCAAGATCAAAGCTAGGTTGAGGGCGCAAGGCTGATCAAACGAACCAAAGCCAACCTAAAAAGGAAGGTGGATAAGACCCCTATGGATATCCAAGAGATTAAGAAAGCAACAATTAGTATGAAAAATCTGGAAGAGGAAGTGGCTGATATCCTAAGCAATTTGGCTTCGCGGTTGGATTTTTGCTAGACTCCTGCTGGTTTTTTTCTATGTTGTCTCTTTGTTGGTCTTTGTGTTTATATTTGTGGGTAGCTTCTTATCTTATATGCTGAATTTTTTTATGCTTTATCTTTACTATATTTGTTGTTAAAGGGTTTCGGGGTCCCTTTAAAACCTGCTTTTACCTTAATCAAAAACTTATAGTTCAAAGCTCTGAGTACACGGGAGCTCCTTTCTTTTCAAAGTTTGATTATGTAGCTTGATGAATCGGCTTGGAGGGGAACCATCAAGGCTCCCCCACCTATTAAATTTTCTTTATCCATGAATGGCACATCATCTCCTTCTGGGGGAATTAAAATTACACCCGGTAATTGGCATGCTTCCTCTCTTGGGGGTTTGAACAAATTTGTTTCTTCTCCTAGGGGTAAGGACATTTTGTTAAGTAGAGAAACCTCTACCTCTTATGTGGAAAATTTTATTGGAGGAAAGGTCTCATCTGAGATGGCTCAAGAATCCTTTTTCTTCTTTTTGTACAGTTGTGAGGGATGAAGTGGATGTCCCAAATGCAATCATGAATTATGCCTCAGAGGGTCTGAATTTGTCCTTTGTTGGGATTTTTTTTGCTAGCCATCCTAATATTGACCAGGTATGCAAGTGGGCTATTGACAATTGGAATCTCAAGGGTGGTGTTTTTATAAGTGTTATGCCTAAAGGTTTTTTTTGTTTACCTTTGTTATTCCTGAGGATATGATTAAAGTGCTCACATGGGGCCCATGGGCCTTTGATAGAAGTTTCAATAATATCCTTTTCCTCTGTAAGTGGAAGCCAAGGTTTGATGCCTTTGCTAACTTGGGGAAGTTGCCCCTACCTAGGTCAGGCTCCTTGGCCTTCCATTGGAATTTTGGCACTAGAATTTTTTTAAGGGGATTATTGATTCTCTTGGAAATTTGGTTTTATTGGATAAAGTGACCCTCCTTAAGACCCGTTTGGTGTATGCTAGGATGTGTGTGAATGTGGTGGTTAACATATATTTCCTCCCACCTTTGTGACCTTAAAATCTAAATTTGGAAGATGGGTGCAATTGTTGGAGTATGAAAAATCTATGCTCTTTTGTCAAGGGTGCAATAAATTTGGGCATTTGAAGTATGCTTGCAACCAAATCCCTCTAGAATCTAGATTTTCCAAAATTGAGACATAAAAATTCTCTCATTTGATGAATGTGTCTCCTATGAATCTGATAAATGAGACTGATTGTCCAACTCTTGACAAGGGTTTTCTTGTCTTAGATATGGAAAGGTCTCACTTTTAAGAAGGGTAAGGTACAAAGGACCTAGCCTTGAAATAAGATTCTCTTATGAAGAGTGTGGGTGGGATTTCTTTGGATGAAGTGGTGAATGGGATTTTCTCCTCACCCTCAAGGGAGAAACTTCTTGAATTGGGTATTGGAATGGGGGATAGCATCTTATCTCAAGATTTAGTGGGGGGAGAGTAGCTTGGTGTGCCTCCTGAGGAAGGATAGATTGTTAGCCATATGGATAAACCCCATAATCCTTCCCCTGATCCCCCTACAACAAACCTAAAATTGGGGGATGACTACATGCCATAAGGTAATAATGAGAAGGACAACCAAGATGGAACAAGGAAAAGTAGTAAAAGCTCTAGGAAGATTCAACTTCTAAAAGCTTCTCTACCAAATATTCATATTTATTACCTCTCTTTGTTCAATATCCCTGCTTATGTTGCAGAGAAAATCAAAATGATTCAAAGGATATTCCTATGGTCAGGTGTGCAAGAAAGTAAAAGAATGGAACTCATTAAGTGGGAAGCTATTTGTAAACCAAAGAGAGAAGGAGGCTTGAGAATTAGAAGAATAAAAATGTTCAATAAGGCTCTAGTGACAAAAATGAGCTAGTTTCTTTTAGAAGGTGCAAAAGATTGGGTACAAATCCTAAGGGCTCAGTATTTAAATGATAAAATGGCTTGCTATTTTCTTAGGAAAAAGGAGTTGCCTTATGGCCCCGTCTTTTGGAAAAATCTTCTAAAAATTAGAGGAACCTTAACTAAAGGGGAAAAAAATAGGATTGGTAATTTGGCCTTAGAACTGACTTTTGGGAAGATGCTTGGTCCATATGTGCTCCTTTATCTACTAGAGATGGCCTCCAGAAAATCAAAATAAGACTAAAAAGAAGCATTGGTAAGCTAGTCTCTAACTATTTAGATCGGGATGGTTCAATACCAAAATGTATTGACTTCAATTTTTTTTTGAATAATGCTATTATGAGGGGTGGTAGACAGCTGAATTGGGATGCTAATTTGGACTTGTTGTATAGTTTAATTGGGAATCCTAGCCTCTTTTTAAGAAACAAAGTGGATGAATGGATTTGGTCAAAAAAATCTATTGGGAAGTTCTTTGTTAAGTCAGCCTATGAGGCTATGGATTTGCAACCTCTTACAATGGGAGTCTTTAATTGGAATAACGTGTGGAAAAATAACCTTATTCATAAAATTAACTATTTCTAGTGGGTTGTGATTCATGGTAAAATTATAACTATTGATAACCTCAAGAAAATAGGTTGGTACTTAGTTAATAAATGTTACCTCTACAATATAGAAAAATAAATTATTATGCATTTGTTCTTTTAGTGCTCTTATGCTCAAGAAGTGTAGGCTTTCTTCTTAGATATGTTTAAGGTTGAATGGGTTTTCCATGCCTCGGTTAAAATGTTTGTTGAATGGTGGTGCTTGAGCCCTTACTCTCATAATATTATTCTTGATTTATGGGGGCAAGTCCCCCCATTTCTTACTTTGGGTTTGTGGAAAGAAATAAATAATAGGATCTTTAGGGATGCTGTTAAGAGTAGTTAGGAGCTATACATGATTATAAGGAGATATATATTCAAGAAATTATTGAAAGTTGTAAGTACCCTTAGTCTAAGAAAGGGACTATCTATCAAGAGTTAAGAATAAAGAAGCAATGTGAGATTTCCCATGACCTCAACAATGTGAATTGGGGTAAACAAATCTTAAGAAAAAATACTATGTAGATTTCCCTTGATCCGGGATGGGTGAAATGTAATTTTGATGGATTCTCAAAAGGAAATTTGAGGCTTGCAAGAGCGAGAGGAGTGGTTAGGGATGAAAGAGGAATCTGTCTTGCAGGATACGACAAAGGACTAGGAACAACAACAAATAAATTTTCTAGAGCCTACACTATTTGGGTTGGAATTGGATATCTTAGAGACAATGGGTACAAGAAGGTTATCTCAGAGATAATGGGTACCCATTGTCTCTAAGATTATTATTGATTATCTTAAAAATTTAGCTGAAGCACCCTAGGAAACTAAAGGCCTTCTGGATGAATGTAAATTCATGTTACAATATTTCCAACATTACAAAATCCACCATACTTTTAGGGCGAGAAATATGGCTGCAAATGCAATGGGTAACTTTGGCCTAAGATAGGAAGTTTTAAAATATTGGGATTTCTCTAGTCTATCAAATCAATTAAAAAAATATATGCTAAGCGTAGATTGAGAGTGATGGATGGATTAGGAGATCAGATTAATTATGGACAAAGGATTAATAATTAAAATGATTGGTGGATCTAGGAGTCCTGCTATAATGAGGAATCCTTGGTGGCATCACAAAAAGTTGACAAGATGGATTGCGTGGCACAAGGGAAAAGATACACCAAATCCTAAAGACATGAGAGGAATGAAATGGAAAGGATAGTGTATTTGGATTGTCTCATACTTTGAAAAGGAAGGCTTAAATGAGGAAATAATGAAAGCAATAGGCAACACAAAAAATATAGATTATGATCTTGGAAATGACATATTGGCATGTGTAGAGGCAAACAAAAAGATAAGTAATAAATTAAGTATGATTATGACTAAGAAGGGTGGAAGAGTTGTCAGACTTAATTATCATTGGGCTCAAAAAGGTGATAACCGAGTTTGATTCATTTTCGAACAGCCTACCAATTTTTTTGATCCGTTAATTTCTGAAATGAACAATCACAAGGTTTCCATTCAAACTAAGTTTTTTGAGCTATCAATTACCATTGTTGAGAATGAAGATAGGTAGAGAAACAAGTTTCTTCTCCTTCCAAAAAATTATCATTGCAAATAAAATGCCATGGGAAGTCCAAGGAAGAGAATGGAGTCATGTAAGTATGATTCTCTGGGAAAAACTTAGAACTATGGGGGATTTTTGAAAGAGTTGGGTTTACCTCATACTTTGCTACCATGGATGGGTATAATGAAGAGGTGAGTTATAATTTTTCCAATCGCTAGAAGGACTATGAGGTGCAGATGGGATATCTCCATTTCAAAGTGGACGTGATGCTTATAGCTAAGGCGACGAGACTGGTCTATGAAGGAAAAAAGGTGGAAAAGGTAAGTAAAGGTAAATACCAAGATTATATTGAGAATTTTTTTGAAGATAAACAAAAGGATGAGAGATTCCAGAATGGTTATTTTAGGGTTTTACTTCCTCCCCCATACCACAATGTGTGTTATTTTGTGATGAAATATTTCATGCTGGAAGGTCACTTCCAATCAGTTCATGGCTACCACTTCCCAATTCTTAACCATATCTAGCACCTTGAAAAGATTAACCTACCTTTCTTTCTCTTCTCTTCTCTGAGTCAGAGCTTAACAAATGGTGAAAATATACCTTTACACTAGGGCCTAATTTGTGCTATCTATAAATATGTGTTGGCCATGTCCCCACAGAGTAATATTTCCCTCAAATTGATTGAAAACCCTACACCTAAGAGCTTTGTGAAAATTGAACTCATTGAGAGTCACCCTCATACCCCGTCTAAAAAACTTGCTAAGACTTCTAACCCTGAGGACCCTTCATGGTCAAATTTTCTTAAAGTCATTCCGAAAAATGGAGTGTTGGTTCTATTAGCCCTGATGTGAATAGAAAAGGAAAATTCTTATCCGAGAATTGGGAGCTGACCCAAACACTATCACTATCCCAGATGACAGTGACAACCCAGGTTGTTCTACTCCCGTGGGCTGAAGGTCTACCGGGCTTTCTTTGGTGGCATCTAAATGGTTAGGTAGCAGTAAAAATTTGATGAGTTCAGGAGAAAAATGTGTCTCTGGTTCTCAATATAGTAAGTGAAAGAAGGCAATAAAGGAGGATTTTGATTCCTCTTCAGAGGAAATCTTGGATAGTCTTAGTGGTGAATTTGTTGAGAAGGATTCTAACAATAGGGAAATGAACGGGGATTCATATTAATAAGAGATTCAAGAGGCTGATGAAGATAACGTTAGGGTTGTGGATAACGAAAATGCAACCAAGGACCCAAAGGTGATGGAAATAAAAAACCCTAGTGAGGAGAATTTCATGGGTTTTGACATTGATAAAATTAGAAGGATGGAGGAGAGGTCAGAATTGATGGAAAAAATAACAAAAGTGGATGAAAATAAATCCATATTCTAGGCCCTTGCAAAGGTTGTGAAGAGTTTGTGTATTATGGTGGATGATGTTATGAAAATGGTGGTTATGGCTATGGTTTTAGGTCAAGGAAAAATCAAGAAGCAGCAGAGGAAAAAGGCGATAGAGGGTGAAGAGGATTTATCAGGAAAGATGGAGCCTTAGGAGAAGGTTGAAGACACTATTGAAGAATTATTGAAAGCTTGGAGTTTGATCAAAGATGCTTAATCCTTGGTTGTTATTTTTCTTTTTTGTCTCTTTCTGTTATGGTTTTATCTGCTACTCTTGGTGGTTTTAAGACTGTTACTAGTCGGTGGTGCTTGGACTATCATATATTAAGATATATTTTTATTAATAGTTTTAGTGTTTATATGGAAAATACTTTAAGGTTATTTTGTTATAACATGTTCTACTAGTGGTATTTTAAGAAAACTAGTGGTATTTTTTTTCTATGTCTGATAGGGCTATAATGTTTGATCGGGAGGGTATTGGTTAAGTTTTTGATTGTTGGGTAGGGGAAGTGTCTCTCAAGGCTACTTTTTTTTTTTTTGTTTTTGAATGGTTGCTATTCTTTACTATGTTGTACTAATTTGTAAAGGTTAGGGCCCTTTCCTTGCTTACTCAATCAAAAACTTATAGTTCTAGATTTTGAAAAGGGAAATTCTTGATTCACCAATGGTGGTTGGTTTCTACACACAATTGGATCACATTCATTTAGTGTCTCATTAGAGTTTTTTTGATATATGTTCTTGATATGTTTATGCTCATAACTATAGAGATTCTATGGAGAACTCAACAATTTTTTCTATATCCCTTTAACATTAATCAAAATTTCCATATGGCGGGTCCCCTAGGTGGTAATACTAATTTTTATTTGTGTCTTAGATAGAAAAGGTTCTCCATAGAAATATTTTACTATAGAAATAATTATGTAGTACTCCTATTGATTCCAAATTATTGACCTTATAGTAGTATGATTTGTTAGATAAATAAATAAGAAAAAGCAGATAATTTTATATAATTCCCCATGAGCTATATTATATCCTTGATATAATGAACCAAAACTACTAAATGGATTTTAGGAAATGATTTCCTCAAGAGCTAACCAACCATCTAGTCTATATATCCTAATATTTTAAAGGAATAATTAATGTAATAGTTATATTTTAACCTCAATGCTAACAAAGTACTAAGCTTAAACATTTCACATGTTTAACACTTCAAACCCTAAGAGTAATAATAAGAACATACTACATTGATATAAAATATAAATTAATATTTGTGGAATTTGATGAGGAGAATATATTTATTGTTAATAAAGGTTCAACAGGATGATAGAGGTTTATACGTAAATATGACTACCTTAAGCCATGTATGTCTAATTTTATGGAAAAAATAGGAAAAAGCTAATTTTTAAACCTTAGGTGATCATTAAAACATTAAATTATTTTCTCTATTGTTGTGTTGATAGAATCTATTGTTTAGAGTACAATTGACATAATTAATGAAGGGGTCTCTTTTTTTTAGTTTAGAATAGGTCCCTTAAGTTAAAATTCATATTTATGTTTGTTAATTCCTAAAAATTGCATAGGATGGCATGGTAGTTTGATGATGATTTTAAAATTATATCATTATCCATGTGGAATTAATTAAACACTCTTTCAATATTTTACAACTTGATGATAATTTTGTTGCCCCTTCTAGGCTCTTTTCCATCTTGTTTAGCCTCTAAATTAAGTTCTAGGTACTTGCATAACACCAAAAACCTTTGGTAGACCTTCAAGTAAATGGTCTCTTGGGATACTATAGAGTTTATTGAGTAACCCAACTTAAGTTGCAAGGTCACATGAGTGAATTTCCTTGGTAAAAGAGGTGACCTTGACCCCTAAAAGAAGTGACCCTATTACATTTGGAAGATGCATAATTATTTTATTTTTTACTATTTTTCACCATTTTTCTCATGATTGAGAGTTGATTTTGTTCTTAATTGGTCCATCTCTTTTATTGACTCCCAAGTTTTTTATTCATTTATCCATTAAATTCTGTGAATTTTTTACATATGGTTGACAAGATTCAAACTTGTAAATATTGTCCTTTCCTTGGGCATCTAGGAAGTTGATTTTTATATATTTTATCAATATTTTTAATAGAAAATTTTCATCCCTTATTATTTAATTATAGCACAATGATAATGAGTCACCTTAGAGAATTAATTATTTTCCATTATTGTCTCTATTGACATTTCATACCCACCTTTTGGCCCATAAATTATGATTGACCTAAGAGACCTAATTTGAGTCATATGGCTCAAGTCATTTATGATTATGGTTGTTTATTCCCCTTCCCTTCACCTTAGTTAGTTACCCAAATTCAAAATCCTAAATATTGGTTAAGTGTGAGGGTTATCTAAGGTTTCCATCTTGTTTAGAACCCGAGTTGTTATCTCGAATTCAATTTTGGAGGAAACCGAGCTAAAAGAAACTAGGTTCTACAATTGTGAGATTTTCAAGGTCTTGTACATTTACTGTAGAAAAATGTACTCAATTACATTTTCACACTATGTTTGCATCCTCTTAATTAATTGGACATAATTAAGCTTCTAATGACCTAAATTATGATTTCTTGAAGCCTTATTATTCCTATTCTTTGAAAGGGAAACCGACAATACACAAAGGCTAAGACTGTTTTAAACACCTTCAAAATTGTGTGTCCTAGATGTAGGTCCTAGGACCCCTTTCCCAAGGGAGAATAGGTCCTCCTTAAGTGCCAAGACCCAATTTTTAATATATTTTTTTAATGGAATTTTAATAATTGAAATTGAAGTTTTAAATTTCAGCTTGTGGAATCTATTTTTTGGTAAATTAGATAAACAACTATAAATACATGGTTATTTTATCAATTCAAAACATCTAGCATTAAGGTAATTTCACAAGAGAAAATATTATTTACAAGAGCTTTGAAGAGAAGATTTATCAAGCATCTACAACAATAATCAAGATCATATCATCATGTCAAAGTTATGTGTGTTCATATTATGTTTTGGAGCTAACATTGTGATGTAGGTTTCAAGCATTCAAGTATGAAATCAAGCAATCATACAAGCCAATTCAAGCAAGATCCAATCCTTAGAGAGATGTGTTAGACTTCAATACTCTAAGGGAAACCATTAAGGGTTTGGTGATTTGTGATATAACATTGTTTGCTCATCAAATTCCTTTATCATTATCTATTATCATCAAGGTTTAATTACCAAACTGAGGTTTGACCAAGGCAAACCCTTATTCACCTAAAAACAAAAAAAAATATCTCTCTTTGTATGTGCAGATTTGTAGGTGAAGGACTAAATATTGATCAAAAGAGAAATTTTACAAAGTTGTCAAAGTTGCCATCAAAGTTGTCAAGCCATGAAAACTCACATAAAAAATTTATTTCCAAATTTCAATAGTGGAATCTTGAGAAATAAGGAGCTAAGATCTAGGAACATAGGACTATGAAATTAGATTTTGGACCCCTGTACAAACCCATTTTCCCTAGGATGAATCTTTCCTTAGAGGACAATCATCACCACTTTTGGATCTTGGTACACATTATTTTTCCCTTCTCAGATTTGCTTGAAAGTTGTTGTTTCTATTTGAGCTATTCTCAATTTCTACATTTCAAGTTTTACATCACATAATTGAGTTCATTAAATATTTTCATTTTATCTTCCAAAAATATATTTCAATCATTTATACCATTAGGAAAGTAGCTAGATCTCCCTAAAGGGTTGACTCACCTCAAGGTTGAAAGTCAATATCATTCATGGGAGATCTCTTTTTCTAATGAAACAAGGAAAAGTGAGGGTGTCTTAGGTCATCATTTCATTTTAATGAACCATCTATTCTATTTAACGACACCCTTCTTTTTTCTTTTTTTCTTTTTCTAATTTAGTATTCTTTCAAACCCTAGATTTAGGATTTTTCGTTATTTTGCATTACATATCATTTAAGGTTGTCAAAATTACATTAATTTACACTTCATATAGGGTTTTAAAATAGTATTTTACATCCTTTAAAATCTGAAAAATCCAAAATTTTGCATACATATTGCATTCATTTCACATATAAGTCTGTATATTAGTGTTTTTTATTCACTTGCATCAAAAAATTCAAAAAATACATGTCATTTTTCTTGTTGTTTGTCATCAAATTGTATTTAAATTGAATTTGAAAAATCTAAAAATTTGTAATGGAAAGTGTCTATCTACAACCTAAATCAATAACCTTAAACATCAACTCAGAAACTCAAAACTTAATGTTTTCAACCCCTGTGCAAGGACACATTCACCCTAGGGAAAATATTTCCTTATACAAGTCATTTTCCAGATTTCTAGGCATCAATCTATCTATGTTTGATTTTGTGTCACCAAAAATTGTATACCTTTGAAGAAAAGGAAAATTTTGTTCCTAATTTGGTCCTACTTTAGGTACCCTTGCATCAATCATCCCCCTAAAACAACATTTATAGGCCCCTAAGGTTTGTTATTTTTTACTTTGAGGCCTATTTTACCTAAGGAATTATGCAAGCCTCGACAAATAACATAAAAGTTATTCAAATATCACCAATACCACCTCAAAAACCCCTAGTGGGACTAGGTCACCCAAGTTGGTGACCTAGTCCTTTTTAGGGAATTTTGCATTTTTAAACAAGAAAATGTCTATCTTGCTAAAATTTCTCGATGGGTGTCAACCACTTAGGTAAAAATTACTGACAATTAGGTATTTTTGCTTATAAATAATTTCTTTTAGGTCACTTTCACAAATTCTTGGTCATTTTTCACAAGAAACTTTAGAAAATCAAGTGCAAAACATCTTCCTCAAGAAGTTTCATCTCTCTTCTACAACAAAGTTGGAGCTTTTGGACAACAAACTAGGGATTTTGCAGGTCTTCAAGCTCACTTCCCACTCAAGATATTACATTGCCAAATATTGATCATGGATTCCTATGGAAAATCATGGAGAAATCTAGGTTGAGGAGGTGCAACTAGCCAACAAATCACACCTAAAGACTTGTTTTCAAAGTGACTCCATCTTCTATCTTCTATCTATCTTCAGATTTAAGGTTTGCATCCCATTTGAATTCCATTTTAAACTCATTTGTAATGTTGTAGGATTTCTTGGATTGAATTCTTGCATCATTAAAATCTATTGCATGCATCTTATTCTAGCACAATAGAATAGGGTTTTATCTTATTTCAGGTTTTCCTAGTTCTTGACACACTTAGGGCTAGGGTTTACATAGATTTTCTATCTCTTTCAAAGTTTAAATACAAACTAGGGGTTTGACCAAGGCAAACCCCACATTAGAAACCAAAATACACTCTTATTTATAGATATTTTTATAGTTCTGAGTCTGAGTTTTAGTGGATAAATAGAGTGCACACCATAGACCTTTGTGTCCAATTTCAGTTTTCTTGAAAAGCTAAAAGGGATAGTGGCGACCTAGTCCTACTGGAGGCTTCTATAAAATATTTTGGTAGAATTGAGCACCCAGTTGGTTGGAATAGAGCCTAGAATAGTTTACCAAGAAAGGGACTAGGTCGCCTAGCTTGGCGTAAGTGTCCCAGTAGGCATAAAACTCAGATTTTCCAAATTTTTAGAGGCTTATGCAATCTCTACTTTGATCCTCATCATCTTCCAGGTGCACTTATCTAATTTTATTAGGGTATCTTGATTTATATAGTCTTTACTTTATCTTTGTTGTATTACATCATGTATTTTCAAACAATATAGCTTCCATTAACTTGCATGCAATAGTTAGATTCACTTATCACATTTAAACATTTAGCATACTTCACATTAACATTTCATCCACACTTCAATTCCTAACATTGAATGAATCATGAGATTTATGTTTCCACAAAGGGGTATCCTCTCCCTTCTAGGTGAAAAACCTAGAAAATTGTAGGGGACCTATTCCTTTACTCCCCCGAAAACATAACTTTTTGTAGTTCAACTTTATTCGTGGTTATTGACCAACTTCCGGAAGCCATAACTTTTGATCTGGGACTCCATTTTTCGAACCGTTTGAACTGTTGGAAAAGTCTCGGAGTGAAGAAAATCCAAATAACCCACTTTGATAGTTTTGGAAATTTCTAGGCCCATACAAGATTGTTTAGTGCCTCAAACTGGACTCAAAATATTTTTCAAGGCAAAAAGCAGAAACTGAAACTTGAATAACTTTCAAATCAGGAATGATCTTGACCCGATTTTCTTGGTGCTCCAAATCAAACCAGAATAATGCATCCTAAAGACTTAGCCAATGTCTTATACTCAGAATCAAAAGGGGATTTGTCCAATGGACAAGATTCAGTCAAAGGCTAATATCTTCTATCCTTCTAGCTTTGCGGGACCAAGGTGGTTCAACCTACATAATGTCTAAAACTTAATTCAACCATACACATTGACATTGCTTTTTATAGCAGATAATTCCCAATGAAAATACACTAAGGGAAGCATTGACAACCTCAAATTTGGCTACATTCTCGGTAACTCAATACTCTCTCAGCTATTGGGAAGCAGGACATACAACAAACCAAACATTAAGATTAAGAATGATTTTGAATTTATAAAATGTCTCTGAGATGCATAAAACTGAAAAATAGATCAGTGCCAATTCTAGGCCATGGAGTCAAACACATAAAGAAAATTCATTAGCAAATGACATTCAACTAGTGGATTTAAAATTTTTAATTCCTTGCATCAACTGTTAGTATCTTACACCAACAATCCCACTCCTATTATCAATCAGACTCTCCTTATCAAATCCAACCTGCACACTTGAAATCACTATTATCTGCTCAAAGTATTTAACCATTTCATTTGAAATAGACTCATAAACAGATAAAATAATCTCATGAAATTGAGATGAAAAACTCAAAATACTTGGTATTATTGAATTCATATGATTTAACTATACAAGTATGGAGATAATATGAAAATATTCATGAATGTGCAAACACTTTGAAGACATTCATGATATACTAGCACAAAATAGCTGATATTTGCTCATAAAATCAACTATTACAGCTTATAGACTCAAGTTATGACTCATAAATTGAACATTTCTCTATCTACCCCAACCCCATACACAAGTTCAGAACAAAACTCAACCTCAGAACCCCCACAAATGAGAGAAGAAGAGAATAAAAGAAGAAGAGAAGGATCTAGAAAATCCCCTAAAGCTAATTTGAAGATGCCATCTAGAAACCTTATTCACTATTGATTTGCAGCAAGAAAAACCTCTCTCCTCTTTCTTCCACAAACAAAATTTTCCTCCAAATATCGTCTTTGCCTAAGTTGTTTTGCAACAAAAAATCAGTTCATGGAAATTCTCTCTATTTTACCCCTAGAAGTGAAAATGCCTCTTCCCGTGAAAAATTTGTTTCTACATTTTTGTTCTTTGATGTAGCTACACCTTTAATTTTATCTCCTAGAACATGATATTTCACTTGACTTTAAAATATTTTTCCTAGTGATATTATATTTCACTTTACAAAGTGAAACCCCTTTCTCAAACACTTATTGGGCAAATAAAATATTTCACGTGTTGGGCCCACTTTTTATTCACGACACTTTAATCTTTAAATGCTTTTGCCCCTTTTAAAATATTTCATTCGAAATTAAAATAATTAGGAAAATTCTTGAAATGTTTTGCCTTTCTTTGCAAGACAACTGAAAACCATTAAAGGACCCTCCCATGCTTTCAAATTATGTTGGGCTCACATGCCATGTGTCAGCATTTCGCTGACCCTGCGACATTTAACTAGCTTGCACATTCAACCCGCGAGATAGCGGGGACTGGTGTGGATTCGTCCTCAATGCTTCATCTCACTTGTAAGTTACTTTATTCTTAATTCATTCTCGAGCAACATTTAATTTTTAAATGTTTTTCCTTTTTAATGAAAACCTTTTGAAAAGATAAAACTTTGTCATGTGTTCACATCCGCTGGGGCCCACCTGCCACATGCCTTCACCTCACCAATCCTGCAGGTTTTAAAAAGTGACCATCTTATTTGGGTGAGCTAGTGGGGAAGGGTTGTGATCTTACTGCATTTTCACCCTTAATCTCCATTGTTAATCTTTTTTCTTTTTCATTGATTCACATTTTGTGCCCTAATTCCTCTGCTTATTCTCGACATCCTTCTCCCAACCATGGCGGCAAAACATTTTGAAAGTTTTTGAAGTCTCTTCATAGTCCACTTAGCACGATTGAAACACTCAAGGTATTCTATGTTACCAAATTTACAGAGGGCTATTCTTGAAAACAAGACGCGTGCACTCATCAATGTTTGATTTCTTTTGCAATATCAAATGGATCCCTTTCTGCTAATTACTCTCGACCATGGTGGCCATCAAAATTTCCTCAAAAAATTTTGATGCACCCACTGTAACTCTTTTCCTCCTCATCCAGTGGTGGCACTCCTTCTACCAATGTGTAAAATGTAATTCAAATAACATTCATTTTAACCTTGTCAATGCTATGAGCCATGGAGCAATTTGAGCCAAACAAAAATGCATCTGGGGTTGGTGCCCAAAATAATTCTCTCAAGCAATTGTGATGCATCTTGCTAGTGATGCAGACCTCCATTGATGGGAGCGGCCCCCTTTCAATTATAGTTTGAGCCCCTAATTGACTCCATTTGTTTATGCATCGAAAACTCCAAGTGTTGCAGCAACATGCACCTCAAACTTCCTCCAGACACGCCAATTAAGCAGTCAAAAAAACAATAAATAGTGTTCTGACTTTATCCCATGGCAAATTAGGTGAAACACAATCTTCACTTGATGTTTTGTACGCCAGTATGTCACCATAGATTTTGTGAGCCTCATGAACTTGTCACATTCCTCATCACTGAATCAAATTGGTTTGTCTGATTTGCATTTGATGTATTGAATTGAGAACATTGAGTGGGAATTGGAGTTTGGTGTCGATGCTAGCATCACTTATACCTGTGCCAAACTTTCTCTACACCGTTGAATTGAATCCCATGCAACTAGGCCATTGGCGCCACCGTGCAACATCAATTTAGGTAGAAAAAGGACATTTAAGGACTCAATTGCCTACAAGGCATTTATCCTCCTCATATTTCTTACAGCTACAAATAATTCTAAATTCTAAGTGATATGTTACCAAAAGAATTCGTATGAAGTGAATCCATGTGTGCAGTTGCAACCACTTCTCTATTCCTCCATTAATTTGAACCAGTAAAGAAATGATGTTATCTGTTGGGCATATTGTCTTGTCTATATTGACAAATGTAAATCCAATATTTATCAATTTTTTCTTTGGCTTCACGTGCCCACTTATGACAAGTGACATTAGAGTGAAGAAGATTCAAATGGATAACATGACCCTATGCCACTTAGCAGGACTATATGCCTAGTTGATTCCATGCTTAATTGGATCTTATTTCAAGGCCTGAGCCACATCCAAAATATGTAAATATGCATTCCATATGATGTAGAAACCCTAACAACTCTAGGCATGTGCAAGAGGATTTACTTGTTCACCATCATACAATTGTTCAACTACAGAGAAAGATCAAATGATGTGGTGACTTTGTCCCAAGGCAACTTCAAACAAAACAATGCATTCTTCAAATCAATGGAAGGAGTTCATATATTTAAAATACTTGAAGCTTTAGATGCCTAAAGTTACTCATCACTATCTCTGATGAAGGTAATCCTACCATAATCTTCCCAAATAAAATGATCCCTCCACATGTTGCCCCATCTAAGACAATGCACTTGGAATGAGAACAACATTTCTTATATGTGCTCTTTCAACTCAAAGAATATTTCATTAATCTATAAGAATTTGGCATACCTCATTTAGCTTCCTCAAACTAGGTGGCACATGTTGGGTCCCCTCTGGGCTCGACTTAAAAAAAAATCATTTTCAAACAACGCTCATACTCAAATTGTCCAAAGGTAATTTCTAGATGCACTTGAAGTGAAATGGTAAACTGGGTCGTCACTTAAATTACTTTTTGGCACATTTGGAAAATGAGCAAAACTGGCCAAGTGAGCTCTGAAATCAATCAGGAAAACTAGGCAAACGACCTCTTTGAGCCACAAAAATTTGTAGACATGTAGACATATGACCTGAAAATGCAATGCAACAAATGGCTTAGACAAATAGATCATGAGGTGAAAGTTATTAACTGTCAAAGTTGCTTACTCAAACTTTCTGCAACAAACAACCTGTTGAGAACCAATTAAAACTCACCTGATTGCCAATTTGAAAAAATATCAAATCAACTCATGGTGGTCTTCCACTAGAAACATAAGCACATTTAGGTACCCTGAACACGTGTGCAAGAAGAATTTTCTTGAATCGTTTCCCATCAAAAGATATTGACACTCAAAGTTGGCCTCTCAGAAAGGTTTCTGAAAATGTAGGTACAAAACCAAATAAATTGCATTTGGTTTTGACCTAGTAAAAATTAGCAAATCAAATCACGAGACTCTGAAACCTAACATACAAGCTCATCTTGGTATGGAGAATGCAGAACAATAATCATTTTGGCATGACGATCAACCAATTGTAAAATTCAAGCTCAAGCGGGAGACAACTTTGTAAAACTAAAAGTTGGCAAACAACAAAAAAGTGTCCTTCAACTTCGCTTTTCAAAACCTTGACAAAAATCATCGTGGGAAGCTGAAAATTGACACACGTTCGCATAGGACACATGAGTGGGTGTGGAAATGGGTTTTGCACAAAAATCAACAGGCTCCAAAATATTATCCTCCAAAGTGGGTCGCTTAGGTAGATTCACCAGGTGCATTTCTGAAAGTGCAGAGGCAATTTTTTTGAAATGGGCACTTCAAATTTGCAAAATTTGAGAGTGCCATCAGTGGCTCTGACTAGGGATGTATGCCCCTTGTGGGCATAGGAAGATTCTAGATCTCTAGGGAGTAGACCAAAAACTGGGTCAATCAGGTGTCCTCAAACTACTCCTTTATTCATCTTTCTTTTTCAACTTCACTTGGTGACCCCAGGTCACCAAATGAAAAATAGGAATCAACATTTACCTCTGTCAAACACAATTATGTAAAAAGAGTTGATCTCCCTCAACTCATGTTTCTGTTACAGTACAACAACATGAGTGACTTCATTTGTGCAAACACAAGTATCAGGCTACCTTTATGCAAGTTTAAACTTGCTCTTTGTTCATCTTTGTCATCAAGTGGTAACCAAATCAAATAGGCCACATCACTATCAATTTATTCATTCTAGGATTTTGCATCAAGTGACATGATTTGAAAATGGTGATCAAGACCATATGAAAACATAGTTTGATCACAACCATCTACCTGATTAAACATGTTGGCACATCCTAACAGGAAATCATACACAACATCATCAACATGTTCATAATCATAATCCATCTGAAAGTTAGGCATACTTTCAAAATGTCGATTATCATATGGAAACAACTGATCATATTCATCATATAAACCCTTCTCAAGCTGAAGACAATTTTCTTCAATATCTTTCACATTTCCACATTCTGTGAAAACCTCTTCCAGCTGACAAAAATAGCACTCACATTATGCTACATGGTTGGAACTGTTAAAATCAATCTGATTACTACTTTGCATGTCAAAGGTGAAAACATCACAAGAACTCACCAGAACATTTTGTTCATCATGCAAACTATCTTCATGTTTATGCAAAGAGATACACTCATCTACTAGAACACTCTATAATTGTCCTTCATCATGCTGGTATTGAGAGTCATCAAATATTTGTAACTCATCATCATCTTTAGTCACATTGTCATCTTCTGAACATAACATGTCAACCTTTTCTTGCTCAAAAATGAGCAATTCTAGTTCAAAGGCATAATCTGATTTCTGATCGAAATCAACATCTACATCCACATTCAAAGATTCATGACTACGCTCCATCAAGTCATCAAAGGAAGACTTGTTCAAATCTGCATTACAATCTTCAATATTTGACTCATTGGATATGCAATCTTCATAGTCATCTACTATTTCAAACTCATCAAAACAAATTTCTGAGTTTGCGTCAACATTCACACTATCATACTCATCATACATTGCATGTTATTACCATCAAATGGTTGCTTATCTTCATCCATATTATCATCATCATGATCAACTGGTTCATAACTAGAAGGAAGATTAGAGACGTATATATCATACCTTACATCTTGAAATTCATCATCACTATCAAAGTCAATAGGGGTTGCACACAACAAATGAGAGTTGTCCTCATGTGCACATTTCTGATATCTTATGGTCAATAGATCTAAGATTTGTTCACAACTTAGTAGATCATTGTTCTGATCTATTATTTCAACCAATTCCTCTCCTTGACCTTCACTTGAATTGGATGCATTATCGAATTGCAAATCAAGATACCCCATGATATCATTATCATCAAAGTCTGAAAACTCAATGGGCTGATCATAAACAGGGTCTCCCCAATCACAGGAGATTGAATTGCTGACAAACGTGTTAGAAGAATGCTCACCACCCATCATAAATAATATGTTGTCTATTTGTTCATTCTTGCTTACTTTTGGGCTGTCATAACAATAATCCACATCACTTTGCATTTCAACATTAGATTGGGTGTCTTCATTGAGCTTGTAACTTACATACTCTTGAGGGTAGACACTTACATCTTCATTGTCACACTAAGAACCATCAATAGTTTCTTCATTGCAGCTGCTTGTAGTTGATCTTTCAAACTGAAACTCATTGCATACTTCTTCATTCACAACTGATAAGCTGATGTTCTCAAGAGAATTCCCTAAATCAGAAAACTTCATTGTCTCATCATGGATACTTGTATCAAAGCTATATTCAACACATGTAGGCTTGACATGATCAAGTGTATCATAACATTGCTGATTGCTTATCTCTTCTTCAAAAAGTAAATCCAACTCATATTCATTTGGGTACATTTCTTTTGTAAGTTGTTCAAAGACAACTTTCTCATCACTTACTGATGCATTCTTCTCATCTTCAACCTTCTCAAGTGTGCATTTATCTTAAGAGCTCTGATCATTTGCATTCACATAGCTTCTGATTTCATCATCATGTTTGCCCATAATTGAAGACAATAATCTCTTCACATATTCATTCCTTTGCTTCTCCAAATTATCCAAGACTATATAAGCCATATGAATACTCAATATTTTGAAATCTTTTAATAATGCACTAGATCCCTCTTAGTGGCAGGGCAACAACAAATCAAAAGTGCTAGGTCTGAATTTTAATAGGATTAGTGATAGGACAACAACAAATTTATGACTGAAATCAAAACTTGACTCTTCATCTTATTTCTTGATCTACTTTAACCTCATGACAAGGTCAGAGGAATCTCTTGCAAATTCTTCCTTATAAGCAACCACTAATTTATCCCAGCAAGGAAATAATTTCTCAAGAAAAATTAAATACCAATCTCGAGCTCTTGCTTCAAGGGATCTAAAAAAGAACCTCATCCACATATCTTGATATTCGAATGAATGTTTCTCCATGAAGTTGGAATTTTTTTTGACATGTGCATCTTCTCCACAAATACTATACCCATTAAATCTAGGCATCTTTTTGTAGACTTGGGATGACATACTCTCAACTTTGCAATCAACCCATGACAAATCTAACTAGTTATACAATGGGTCAAAGGAATTCACAAAAGATTCACTAACTTTGCAAGTAGACACAATATGATTGTCTCTTGATCAGGCTTGTTGAAACATCCGATGTCTTTCATCCATCTCTCTAAGTCCTCTTTCAAATGCATTTTTCCATTCCAGCCTTATCTTAGACCTGTGAAATCTTGGATTCTTGCACTTTGGGGTGTGAAATGATTGAGGGTTATCAGACTTCTAACACTTCTTGACAAGTTGTCTCAAATTATCTATAGGTATGGCTATTTTATGATCCATCAATATTACAAATCAAGGCTCACTAATTGTGCATAATCACCAACATGACCAAATAAAGGATTTTTATGAAAATGGTTGCCATAATGACAACCTAGGCTTGAAATATATGACAATACAAATGGATGGAAACCCCTAAGATACACAAATGCATTCTAACCATCCATATAAGCAAATATTTGAGCACTAGACAAAAATCTTTCAATGGAACTGCAATTACATTCAACAATTCCAGCAAATGAAAGTGTGCAAAATTAAATTTACTATCCTTTCCCTTTATTAGTGCTAAATCACTAAATATGGAAGAAACGTATTCTCCTAAGATGTTCAAATATGGCTTCATACATAAATTTCTTGAAAATCAAGAGTGAAGAATACTTGGAATTGTTGCAATTGCTGCAAATTGTTTTGGAAATAATGTAGATCTGAAACTATATTCACCTCTTCAACAAGTTCTTGTAACAAATTCACCACCTCTCTTTGTAGAGGACTGAACTTCAAACAACAAGAAGTTTTTTCACATGTAATTTCCTTTCTGAGTTCCTTTCACTAGCAAAGCACCACATATCTTGAAATTTTATGGTTATCTGCAACAAATGTCTCATCCAGGTTTGAGTTCCTCCAATATTTGAACTAAAATCAGAATGGAAAACAATAATATGACTCTGTAGTTAAGCAGTCTGCACTTGGAGATTCAATATTATCCCTAGCAGAGTCACCATTTTGTTGGTGCTGAAAATCGAACCAGACTAATGAATCCTAAAGACTTAACTAATGTCTTATACTCAGACTCAAAAGGGAATTTGGCCAATAGACAAGATTCAGTCAAAGACTGAGATCTCCTATGCTTCTGGCTCTACATGACCAAGGTGGGTCAACCTACGTAATGTCTAAAACTTAATTCAACCATACACATTGACATTTCTTTTTAGATAATTCCTAATGAAAATACACTAATTAGAAAATCAAGTGAAGAGACTCTGAAACCTAACATACAAGCTCATCTTGGTATGGAGAATGAAAAACAACAATCATTTTGGCATGAAAATCAACCAATTTCAAAATTCAAGCTCCAGAGGGAGGCAACTTTGAAAAACTAAAAGTTGGCAAACAATAGAAAAGTATCAAAACACTTCAGCTTCACTTTTCAAATTCCTGACAAAACTCAGTGTGGGAAGATAAAAATTGACACACACATTCACATAAGACACATGAGTGGGTGTACAAATGGGTTTTGCACGAAAATCAACAGGCTCCAAAATATGACCCTCCAAAGTGGGTCACTTAAGCAGATTCACCAGGTGCATTTCTGAAAGTGCAAAGGCAAATTTTTTGAAATGGGCAGTTCAAATTTGCAGAATTTGAGAGTTCCATTAGTTTCTTTCACTAGAGTGCTTATTTTTCTGTCCTGAAGCTTCCCTTAAATTTCTGCCTCCTCACACCTTCAAATTCACACCTACTAAAAATAGCAGTTGAGCAAAAAAAGTAGAAAAGCAGTTTTGAAAGTTGGGAATTCTTATTCAATGAAAACGATATCCAGAAATGCAAAAACATCTACAAAAAGCTAAATGAAAGAAGATATTTTTGGGTGATGCAGGATTGCCCTTACATCCAGGGTAATTTGAGAAGTGACCCTATCACGTCTTAGATGGTTGAGGAAAACCCAAACAATCAACCTCTGCCTTAGATAGCCAGGATGAATCTTCCATAGGCCTTCCTCTCCACTTCACCAAATATTCTTCATACTACCTATTTTTGGTACTCCTTCCCACACAACTATCCAATATTGCTTCAATCTCCTCTTTCTCTGAAGTAGGTGCTAGAATGCCACATTGTTCCATTGATGGTACATCCTCTACGCCACCTTCATGATACTATGTCAAATCTAAAATGTTGAACATAGGGGAAATGTTGACTCCATCTGACTTGGTAACTCTACCTCATATGCGTTCCCTGAATCATGCCTCTTCAAAATCTTGCAGGGACCAAACTTCTTCATCTTCAATTTGTTATAGGTTCCCACTAGAAACCTTTCTTTCCTCAAGTGGACCATCACTTCATCACCAATTTGAAACTCCTTATACATCCTCTTTTGATCTGCCTTAGCCTTATACTGCATATTCATCTTGTTAATATTTTCTCTTACCTTCTCATGTATATTCTTCATGTGCTCTACAAATTCATTAGCTTCAACACTTGTCTTCTTATCTTGGTCCATATTTCTCAGTTCTGGCGCGGTCCTGGGACTGCCTCCATACACAATCTGGAATGGTGATCTACCAATACTTTTGTTGACCTATTTTTTGTAAGAAATTTTTTCCTAGGGTAAGATCAAGTCCCATCCCTTGGATTTATCTCCTATTAAGCATCTAAGTAGGTTACCCAGACTCCTATTCATAACCTCAGTCTACCCATTAGTCTGTGGATGGTGTGCAAAACTGAACTTCAACTCTGTTTTCAACTTTTTCCACAAGGTCCTCCAAAAGCATCCAACAAATTTGGTGTCACGATTTGATACTATACTCTTTGGAAGACCATGTAGCCTTACCACCTCTCTGAAGAACAAGTCAGCAATGTGGACTGCATCATGGGTCTTTTGGTAGGGGATGAAATGTGCCATCTTCGAAAACCTATCAACTACCACAAATACTGAATCATTCCCTCTTTGTGTCCTTGGCAAACCAAGAAAAAAGTCCATACTCATATCTTCCCATGACCTCTCTGGTATAGGTAAGGGTTGATACAACCCTGTATTTTGGCTCACTCCTTTAGCCATCTGACATACCTTGCAACTCTGCACAAACTTCTTCACATCTTGTGATAAATGAGGCCAATAATAATGCTCACTGATAATGGAAATGGTCTTATCTCGACCAAAATGTCTTGCCATTCCTCCACTTTGCTTCTCCTTTATTAGGTTCTCCCTCATGGAACTCCTTGGAATACAATATTGACTTCCCTTAAACAGCATGCCATCTTGGATTATGAAACCAACCACTTTGTCATGTCAACTGTAATAGGCTCCTTGTAAGCTTTCCAACCCTCTGCAAAGTCGAGATCTTCTGAATACAATGTCTTGAGTTCACTGAACCCAACCACCTCAATCTTCATTTATGTCAACAATGTCTACCTCCTACTTAAGGCATCTGCAACCCTATTTGACCTCCCACTCCTATGCTTTAAAACAAAGGTATAACTCTACAAAAATTCTACCCATTTCATATGCCTCTAATTTAATTTTCCCTTACTACTCAGGTACTATAATGTTTGATGATCAGTATACAAAAAAATTCCTTCGGCAACAAATAATGTCTCCATTTCTTTAATGCTTGAACTATTGCATAAAATTCTTGGTCATATACAGAGTACTTTCTCTTTGCATCATTTAACTTTTCACTGAAATAGGCAATGGGCTTTCCTTCTTGGCTTAACAGTACTCCAATGGCATAACCACTAGCATCACAATCCACCTAAAACACCTTATTGAAATCTAGGAGGGATAAAGTAGGTTGTTTTGTCACCATCTGCATCAATAGATCAAATTTTTTTGTTGCTCCAGTGCTCCACTTGAACTCTTTTCTATCCCCTCTCATTGTTTCAGTCAGGGGTGAACAAATACTACTGAATTTTCTAATAATGTTTTTGTAAAAACTGGCCAAACCATGGAAAGATCTCACCTTAGTATAAGTTCTTGGGGTAGGCCATTCTAGAATAGTCTTCACCTTCTTTGGGTCCATCTTGAGACCTTATGCCGAGACAACAAACCCCAAGTACACTAAATCCCTCTTCACAAAACTACACTTCTTCAAATTAATCAATAATATCTCCTCTCTTAACTACTCAAAGACTCTACAAATATGCATTAAATTCTCATCTAGTGACTTATTGAATATCAAAATATCATCTAGATACACAATAAAAAAACTTCCTAGAAACTCTTTCAGTACCTCATTCATGAGCCGCATGAATGTGCTTGATGCATTAGTTAGACCAAAGGGTGTGACTAACCACTCATACATGCCCTCTTTGGTCTTGAAGGTGGTCTTTCATTCATCTCCCTCTCGAATCCGGATTTGGTGATATCCACTCTTCAGATCAATCTTTGTGAACTATTGAGCTCCACTCAATCAATCCATCAGGTCATCCATCCTTGGCAAGGGAAATCTATACGTTATTGTTATCGTGTTTATTGCCCAAGAGTCTATACACATCCTCCACTCCCCATCCTTCTTCGGTGCTAGTACTATCAGTACTACACATGGACTTAGACTCTCTTGAATCAAACCTTTTCTCAACAATTCCTGAACTTGTCTATTCAACTCCTCATTTTATGTAGGATTCATTCTATGAGCTACCTTATTTCACAAATTGGCTCCAAGGATCAAGTCAATTTGATGACTGATCTTCCTCATTGGTGGTAAACCCTCAGGTACGTTATCAGAAACAATACCCTGAAACTCATTCAATAATCCAAAAACTTCTACCTGCACCTTCTCACTATCTTCCTTATCCATTCTAGGAATCAATTCATAACACATATGCTCATTCTTCATGCCTTCTAAAAATTTCCTTGCATCAAAAAAGAAAATTCTAGCACTATTGCATACCTTTTCTTTAGCCTTCTTCAGGGGTTTCAACTTATGGCAGACTCCATCCTTCATCAGGGAATAACTGTTTGCATGGCCATCATGTATAGCTCACCTGTCAAATTTCCATGGCCTCCCCAATGACATGTGACATGAATCCATGGGGATGATATCACAGAGTACCTAATCATGATAGCTTCTGATCTTGAACTTCACCAGCCACTGCTCATTGACCAAAACTTTGTGGTCTTTCTGCAACCAGGCAATCTGATATGGATGTGGATGCCTTTTCCTCTTCAACTTCAAATTTGTAACCATATCTTCTAACACTAGATTATTGGTGCTCCCACTATCAATAAGGACATCACAACATTTTTCTTCACACTTTCACCTTGTGCGGAACAAATTCTTCCTCTGTTCTGGCTCCTTCTCTTCAGTCATTAGGGCTTCTCCCCTTTCAACACCATCTAAATACTTGGATTGAGCCTCGTCATTTGCATACCCTTGCACAACCTTTCGGCCTTTTTTCTATCCTTTCTTGTTGTTGTGGATATTCATAGGCTCGATACCCTTCTTCACCACACTGGAAACAAGTCCCTCTGAAATCACCTCTTTCGGGTCCTTGTCGAGATCTTCCCCATGCTCTACCTCTTTGATCACCACTATTTTGATCATGAGGGCAGTAGAAGTTATCATTCTTATGACTTTAGCTGGTACTCACATCTTCCTTTTTCTTCTCATCCTCATTTCGGCTTCCCGAAGATCTTCCACTACCTCTTCCACTTTGACCTCCTCATCCTTTTTTCTTGCTATCAAATATTTTGTTCAACTTCACTTCAACTTTTAGAGAAAATTGGTATGCATCCTCAATGGTGGTCATTCTAACCAGGCTTAGCTCCTCTTGAATGCTCATTCATAAACCATTAAGATAATGGGCTACCTTCTCCTTGTTGGCCTCTGCATGGTTCATTCTGATGATTATCTTGTGAAAATATTTTGTTTATTCTTTCACGGATCCGCTTCCTTGCTTAAACCATTGCAATTTCTTCAGTAGATCTAACTCATAGTCCACTAGTAGGAACAGTTTCTTTAGTTTCTCCACCATGTGATCCCATCTAGTGATCTTTCCTTTTCCTCTCTTATTTATTTCTAGTTAGACCTCTTTCCACAAGATATTGGCATGGCCCTTCAGCTTCATTTTTGCAAACTTAACCCAATTCACGTCCTCTATTTCTTCATACTCAAAATACTCTTCCAACTCATTGATCCAGTCGATCAACTCTTCTAGGTTCAGACTTCTAGAAAAATTGGGAACTTCTACTCTGGGTCTTTTTTTATCTTTGAAATGGCCCTTATCAACCACATTTGATCTTGATCAATCACTTCTTCTTCCTCTTCTACATCTAAATCTTCCAACTCTTCTTCATTCTCACTTTCTTCTCTTCTTCTCAGGTTTAACCCTCTTCTCAACTCTTCCCGCAACACATCAATTTGTCTCTGGAGGGCTCTGAAACCCTCAACTACCAATGGATCTCTTCCACCAGCATTTATGGCACCTCTAGCACTACCTTGCCTACCACACATCACTCTTGGGGGCATCTTGAATATCTTTAACCCACAACCATGGTCCTGGTGTGAACTACCTCACGATCGACAATATGTCCACACGCTCAAGAAAACCCACTCTGATACCACCTAATGAGGGTGCTAACCCAAGACACAAAAAATCACACACAGAACTAGAGAATATTATTTATTATGAATGATGGAATTCTTACATGCAGAGTATCTCAAATCCTCGAGTTCTACAATACATGCTAGTTATAGAAAACTACATAAATTCCCCTTTTCTCAGTATGCACTTTTCCCCCCCAAAAGCTACCCAAAAATCAAAA
This sequence comes from Sequoiadendron giganteum, assembly GCA_007115665.2. NCBI lineage: Eukaryota > Viridiplantae > Streptophyta > Pinopsida > Cupressales > Cupressaceae > Sequoiadendron > Sequoiadendron giganteum. The sequence goes on along the minus strand of CM021100.1, from coordinate 474,364,578 downwards.
ATTGGCCCATAAATAGCCCCTTTTTGGTTTGCAGCAAAAACAACATTTGAATTATGTGTTTTTGGCGGTTTGGCATGGAAAATTATAATTTGAAATTCAAAAATCAAATCCTAATTCGAAAATTGGCAATTTTCAAAAAATTGACCAACTTCCAGAAGCCATAAATTTTGATCTGAGACTCCATATTTTGAACCGTTTGAATCGTTGGAAAGGTCTCGGAGTGAAGAACACTCAATAAATCAGCTCAGCCGGTTTTGACAATTTTTGGGCCTATATGGGACCTTTTAGTGCCTTAAACTCAACTCAAAATATTTTTCAGGGCAAAAAGCAGAAACTGAAACTTGAATAACTTTCAAACCGAGAATGATCTTGACCCGATTCTTTCACCAAAGTTCTGATTTTTATGTCCCAAAGCTTCCCTTAAAATTTTTCCTCCTCACACCTTCAAATTCACACTTGCTAAAAATAGTAGTTGGGCAGAAAAAGCAGAAAAACAATTTTGAAAGTTGGGAATTCTTATTCAACGAAAACGGTATCCAGAAATGCAAAAACATCTACAAAAAGATAAATGAAAGTAAAGATATTTTTGGGTGATGGAGGATTACCTTTACACCACTAGATTCTCCTGCATCAATTTTTGACCATTGATCTGCAATATTTGTGATACAAAAACCACAATCTCCTTTTTCCTGCAATTTGCACTTTTCTTTAACCAACTATCTTATCTTGAATAAATGAAAATAAAAAATTATGGTTTCTTCCCATATACTATTTGGCTACAAAAAAAAAGAATTTTTTACCTCTAGTGATTATCTTTATGCTTCAATTCAATTTACCTTTTAATTGGTTCCAACAAGATTTATTTTTCTTGGCTCGTTAGAAACTCCTTTACTCCTCAAATCTGTAGCTTGATTCTTCTTCTTATTGGTAGCATACAGTCATCAAACAAAAATAAAAATGGTAGCTTATCTTCAAAGTCTCCTTGGCTGGGAAATTCCTACTTATCAATAGCTAAACCTCATGATACAATGATTCTCCCCTTCCTTTTTGAGCTTCATCTGTAGATTTGATCTTTCTTTGCACTCTTTAGCTTGACGTTTTCACAACAGCTTCCCTATGGTTTCAAATTATTTGACTTTACAAACAAATTCAACCATAATTCCTACTTGAATGTCGGTTCTACTTCATTTACAATGGGTATCTCTTACTTTTACCATTTTTATTTGGCAAACTTTTCAAATTTTTCCTCCAACAGCTACAGTTGTACTATGATGATTTATTTTTTAACTGTTGTGGAAATTTTTCTTGGCACAGATCTATGGTGATTTCCTCAGAATTTTTGCAACCATTCCACAAATTATTCTACCATCACTCCACTTCTTTTACAAACTAGGGAGCTTCTCCTATGTCAGCAACTAATAGCCATTTTTTGGTGCCACTATTTCTTCATCTTACTAGCAATCTCTTTGTCCTCCTCTCTGATTAGAGCTCCTTCAATTATGTCCTTTAAATTAATCAAGCCCTTCAAAGATGGCTCCACTTTGAATACTCTTCCTTCCCCTTTTGTGGTCAACGATTCTCTAAACCCTCAATTTCTCCTTGGTGTAACATTCTTCAATAGTGGCTAAATCTCTGCTTCAAGGGGCGTACAAGCATCCTTTGTGTCTTTAGCTTAATGCACCTTCTATATGCTATTGGTTTCTTTTTGGGTCTCTTTTCAATGGTAGGTGTTTGTATTGGCTTGAACTGCAAACTCCATGAATCTTTGACTTTACAATTGACTAGCCCTTTCTCCTTGATCAACTGCAGCTAATATAAACTCTTTGAAATCCTCTTCTAATACCCATGATCCTCTACTCCTAGTGAGCATGACCGAAATGGATCATATACCAAATGTAAGAAATAGGGGAGAAGACCAACATAATATAAAACAGACATGAAATTTATCTTAAACAAAATAAACATTACATCTTTCTAAGCATCATCTCTTCAATAAAACACCATTACATTGACACTCTTACAATTTCAAATCTCTCACATATAAGTGGTTTCAGATTACCACAAACTCATAAAAAGCTCTACAGAGATAGACTCCAAAAGAGTACATACAAAATACATATTCAACAATATATAGAAGAGCTATGTATCTACAAAGGATAGAGAACAACATAAAATGATATATTTTTTCTTGATGTGACAAAGGACAGGTTGGAGGTGTAAAAGAGGATCCATTCAAATCTTAACCAATATTTGTTTCATTGCTCATTTTAATGATGCAGATACAATGGAAGATACAGAGATATGGACATGATAAGGAAAGGTCGCAAGTAGTTGGGATTATAATCTCCAATATGTGGGAATGAAATATTAGTCCCTTCAATATGACAAAATAGAAAGGGTGTGAGAAGTCCATCGAGGAGAAAGTAAATATCGACAAGAGTAAAGTTTTAGTCACTCCCATATAGCAAATGCACATTGCCAAAGTGAAAATAAGAGATTAAATAAAGTGTGACTATAGTAAGAGGAAAATGTAAATTTCACATTTTTTTCAATGAGGGAGCTAAAAGAATGGGTAGTTATTTAATCCAAAGAATATTTTTAATTATGAGAAAGGGAATACAATAAAAAAATCTATCGGAGGGAGAAATGAATGTTGGTAGGAGAGAAATATTTGTCTCTTCGAAATATTGAAAGACTAGAAAAGCATGTTGTTAATGAATTTATCTAGAAGAAACATTGATTTTAGAGTGATTATTTTCTAAGTCCCTCTGATGTAGCGAGATGGAAAGGGAGAAAGATAAATCACAATGAAAGCATAAGGTAAAGTTTTAAAAGTATGGTGAATATTTGTCAGGGAAGATTTAATTAAATTCACAAGCAAAAATGGTGTGATTAAACTAAATGTTGTTGAAGAAAAATGTGAAAGAATAAAAGAGAAAAGTAAATATTTATTGAACAAGAATCATAGCATTTTGTGGCAATAATGTAGGGTGTAGTTGTAAAATATTTTCATTGAAATGTGAGGTATTTTTCACCAAGGGAATCAAGAAAATATAAAATCATGGAGTGGGTAATTTCTATTGCTCAAAGAATATTTTATTTCATTGGGTGAAAGTGCACAAAGTGAATACGAAGTGAAATCACCACCAAATAAAGGATTATAATAATTATTAAAATTGTTTTCATGGGAGTGCATAGATCAAGGAGATTAAAATTAAAATATTTAAATTTGCTAAAAGAAATCAAGACAATGAAAAGTTACACCAAACGGACATGTAAAGTGTCATCACCCTTGAAAATACAAACTATTTATGAGAGATAAAATCAAATATGAAAAATCAATCAGTAGAATTAGGTCAATAGAATAGAATATACCAGAAAATGAGGACTTTTGATGCATATTGTAAAATCTTTTGAAGTAAATTAATGGAGAAAAATATTATAATCTTGTGGCTGAAATTTTGGTGTTCAATTATTTGTTGATATTGATTCCTATATGTTATCTTTGTTGTCTCTAGAGTGGTCTTTCTCTATTATTCAAAATGAGTGTATCAAACATATATTTAATTTTTCAAGACACATTTTCCGCCTTTGTATGATATATTTTGATTAGTTTGCATAAAGAAAGAATTAAATTCCTTTTAATCAGTTTCTTCCTAGAATTAAAATCCTCTTAAATGAATCACCTTATCTGGTATCCTCCAAGAAAGAATTAAAACCCTTCCAAATAGTCATAGTAACTTGGGAAGATATCACTGGGATTTGTAAGAAGAGCCTGATAATTGACAGCCTTGCTCATTTATACAAGGTATAAACATTTGAAAAGTGCCATAGAATTAAAGTTAAGCCAAGAGGGAGGACACATTTTTCACACACATGTTGACTCCTTTGTCCAAAGTAGATAGAAAGCACTATTCATATTCATTATAAAATAATACTTCAACAAAACCTTATTCACACATTCAAATATCAAACACTAGGAGTAGGAATAGCCATTAGTTTTCCATCTATTTCTCATTTATATACCATAATGGAATAGATTGTCTAATATAAAGGGTACACACAACCTTTAAATTCATAATCTGGTTAATTTTCAAGGGTACACCCGCCTAGGTTTAACAAATCTTGAAGTGCAGGGAGTTCTGAACAATATTGGTTTACTCCATTTGTTAGCCAAAACATTGTCCAACCTAACCATAGAACTTGGAATACTCTTAGGATTTACAATCTACAATTTTGGGAACCAACACGGGGGACTAACTACGATAGTCCTCTAAACACAGCCCCAACATTTTCTTGTTCTTATTTGTGTAGGTTGTTCATTGATTGAATAACTTGAAGATATCAAATCATGGGTAGGAAGGTGGGATTTCCTCACCCTTATTTATCATTTCGTAATTAGATTATTCATAGTGTTCCTCTTGATTATTTTGTTATTTAGTTACTTTTTGTTTCTGTCATAATATTAAACTATATTTATTAGCTCATCAGTACGTTTTATTTAGCTTATAACTGTTCTTTATGCTTTTTGTCTGTACAGACACCAACATGTCATACTATCATCTATGTCCTGTTATGTCTTGCATAACCACCCCTTTTTGTTTTTTGGTCAAAATGGGTCCCCCTTCTGTTTGTTTGTCCTTGGTGTTCTTGTTTGGGTCTTAGGAGTTGTTCTTTTTCCTTCTAAGTCTTTGTTTCTTTTATTTTTGCAGGTTGAGAATGTGGGTTGAAATCAAACTTAGAAAACAACAAAAGTTCTTGGTCTAGTTTTTGTTTTGGTCCTGGCTCTATTTCTTACCTTGCCCATTTCTTTGTTGTTTTGTTTGTCTTGGGATCTTCAGTTGTTTTCTCCCTTGGGTTTTCTTTTGTTTCTCTCCCCTTTGTGTTTCTTTTCATTTTGTCGGAAGTTGAACTAGGATGGAAACTAAACCCGAAACTTTGTAAAGTTCCAAGTCAAGGTTTCATTCTCATCTACATTCCTATTTGTTCTTCCTTGTGTTTTATTTATCCTTTTGTGTCTTGTTTTGGGACGGGCTTTGTCCTGGTCCCGCTTTCCGTTGTTCTTTAATTTCCCTTTGTTGTTCTTTCTCTTTTTCGGGAGTGGAACTGGAGTCGGATCCGAACCTAGAACTTTGCAAAGCTCTAGATCCAAATTTGGTCCCGATCCTACCCCCATTTCTTTGTTGTCCTTTCCTTGTTGTGGGGCTGAAGACAAATCTAGATCGAAATGTGGAACTTTTACAAAGTTCTTGGATCTATCTAGACTCTACTTTCGCTCCCATTTTACCTCTGATGTATGTGGTGGTTGTGTGCTCACCCCTGCTCTAATTCTGCCCCTGACCAACTACATTAATTGCATTAATTGTAGCCTCCTCACATGCGTGAAATGGTTTTTAAAACCTTAATCAAGGTTTTTCGGCTCATTAGAATTATCCAAAGCGTTTTAACAAGCTAGAGCTGAACTAACTTGAAGAGGAGCACAATTTGGTTGTAGGTGAGAATTTGTGAGAGGATTCTAGATGATTTCCAATCCTTTCTAGTTCTATTTTGAGTTAGGTGGGTTTCTTCCATTCTCTCTTTGTGCTTTCCCATTTTCTTGCTCTATTTATTCCTTGCATGTTTGCAGGAATTTTCCCATGGATCTTTGCTTGCATGCATTTGTGTTTCGTTTATGTTTTTTTATTTTGTTTGCATTTTTCTTTCATTTTCCGTTTGTCTTTGTTTTTCTTCCCCCATTTTTTTGTCTTGTCTACTATTGTTTTCTCCATTCTTGGTGTCATTTTCCTTCTACCATGCCCTAGTTTCAATTAGGGCCTCATTTTGAAGGGTTCTAGTGTTTAAGACTATTTTAAATATTTCTCTCGACCCTTTCCCATCTTATGCCTATGTCAGTCTTAGTAATTTAATTATGGGTTTTGATGCCCAAGTTTTAATTTAAATCGACGGGTTGTACAAGTTAGGATTTTGTGTGTCCCACCATTTTTTGCATAAATGACCTTGCTCACTTGATATCAAACCTATTTTTCCAAGCAGAATTGAGCTTAAATCATGCCTGCCTATGCCTTCTTTCTAACTTGAGTCACAAATTATGTAGGCACGCGATGAGAATCTTCTTCGCCATGGTAATCCATAGCAGAACCGGAGCCAGAAACAAACTCCTCCAATGAAATTTTACCTAAGAGTTTGGTTCTAGGAATGTTCCCTCTCCCGATAGGTTCTGATTCCAGTTTTGATTTTGAATTCAATCCCACCAGGTTTGTCAAAACTAGATCACCGAATGATACAAAATATTGGAACTTTTGAAAATTCTAGTTTCTGATCCAATCCCAATACTAGTTGCGATTTTGTTATCTATTTCAACTCTCTACTTCTTGATCTTATCCTGCTCTCACTAGATTTAAAATTTCATTAAGTATGGAGGGTTACCTAGGGAAGAATAGAGGGGTATGAAAGGTAACATTTTCAATGTTGATTCCTATTCCTTTTGTTGATCTAATCTAGGATTGTCTTGCAGGAGCAAAAAATGTCAGGAGCATCTAAAGATGTTTCACAAAAGGAAGGGAAAGCTACAAAAAGCTCAAAGGGATTGAAACCAAAGAAGATAAAGGTGGAGAAATTTACTTACACCTTGAGATAAAAACACCAGGATGCGACTCTTATAGCCAACAAGTTAGATTTAGAATGGGCTGACATCACATACACTAATCTGGGGCCATTCAACTATGAGGATTTGATTGTAGATACTTTCTTATAGGATGTGATTGGGAGGACTAAAATAATATCCCAATCTAGACTGGCACATATCACACTCTTCCCTTTATCAATTCAGTACTCAAAGCTTATACTCACGATAACTGGGGCTTACAATCCTTCATAAAGAAAGTCTATGGAACTCCAATGGAATGTGAACATTGATCTATCTACACAAATGATGAGGTTCTTGTTCAATGCACCTACCCCCAAGAACCCCAAACAATTGACTGAAGTAGAGGCATTGCAGTTATTCAATAGGGACAACGAAGCTAATAGGTCCCACATGAACAAAAAATGATTGAATACTAAGAAGAAGTCCTTAACCAAGGTTCCTAAATATCCCAAGAGGGGAAACTTCTAGAATGAAATTTATGACCTAATCATGATGCTCTACAGGGTGTTGGGAAAGAAAGACTGCATATTTTCAAGAATGGATGTTTCCATTCATTGAAACCATTTTTTATGGTAGGCAACAGTTTGATTGGGGCATGATTTTTTCAAGTAATTTACACAATAAAATTCTCAAGGTGAGGAAAATAAATAACTTCTTCATGACCTCTTATGTTGTATATTTAGTTGCAAGGATGGGCATATTCCTTGGATTTAATGCAATGGGCATATTGGGAGAATCTCCTTGATAAAAGAAGGCATGGGAGCATTATGACTAGTTGACCCTTCAAACATCAGAGTTGAATTATAGAAGGGTTAATGATGCATTCCTCTATGTCATTATTTACTAGTTGATAGGAGATGTTGGATATAAGATGAGTAGGGAGGCTATGGCCTTAATTGTTGAATAAGGACATTGGTATATCAAGTACCCCAACTTCTCTTACTTTAGGTTGGTAAGTTTTGATTGAAATCCTCATAGAATTCCAAGATGTAGTAATAGGATGGTTCTTATGGAGTTTATATATCAGGATATGGGAGTCAATACAAATTTTTCCAATAAACACAAGCCTAGATGCGACAAATTTCCCATGAAGTTGGGAGAATATTGATGTGTTCACAATTTCACCACAAAGGCAGTGTGTGAGGAATTAAGTTATCTAAAGTTGGGATTGTATACAGTCTGAAAAAACTTTGATCTAGAGCATAATATGAATGGTTTAGCTCCTATCATTTTTGTTAAGCATTATAACCTATATTATTTTTGGATAGAATTTCAGGATGATTATGATGTAAGGAAAAGGAACTATGAAAGGTTTACCATTCTGCAGATCATTGAATATGGGTAAAGGAAGAAATTATTGATACACTATCAGATGATGGTGTAGTTTTGGACCCCAGGCATGAAGCACAAAATATAGGCACCAAAAACCTAGACCCAATAAATTGGGATAAAGAGGAGTTTATAGATATTAAACAAATCTCCATGAAAGTAATGGATAGGAGTATCCAATTGGTGATAATGAGAATAAATGAGCCAAAAGCTCAATCCTCAAAGAAGATGAAAGTAGGAGGTACCCAAGGTTATAGTAGAACAAAGAGGAGGAGGACCCCTAAGGAAGAATTGGAGTATTATCCTCCTAGCTCTGGAGGAAATGTTGATTCGGGAGTACCTACTCAAGAAACCCATGAATCACAAGGTATGGAGACTACAATAGTTGGAGAAGGATCCTCATCTGAACCTTCTCTCCTTGAACAATCTATTAAATAAGTGATTGTAGGCAGCCTCCATGAACAACCTAAAAAGGATAAGAAAAAGGAGGTTGAGATTCATGATATAAATACTGATTCAGAGGCCACACAAACAAATAATGAGCCTCTTGTGACTGCATCTACTGAGGATTTTGAAGATGTTGGGATGGATCATGTCCTAACTCCAGAGGACCAATGAAAACTCTTTGAAGAAGCAAAGAAGGAAGTTGATGCCAAAGCACAAGCTGATGCATTTGCTAAGCAACACGAATTTGAAGCTAGAGCAAAAATTGAAGAGTTAGTAAATAAACATAAAGAGAAGGAGGACCTCATGCAACACCAAATGGAAAATGAATGGAGAGCTAATGTAGAGAGGGATAAGTTGGCCCTTCTACAAAATATTCATGACCTTGAAGAGGAAAAGGCCTGAAAAAGGAGAGAAAAGTAAGACCTTGAGGCCAAAGCCAAAGCTTTAGAGGAGGCCCAAAGAAAGAAGGAAGAAGAAGAGCTCTTACTAAAAATAATACAGGAAGAAGAACAAGACAAACAGGACCAAGAAGGGAAAATAATGTGGGAGAGGGTTAAGGAATTGGAAAAAAAAGGGATGACATGTTGGAAGAGACAAGATTGGAAGAAGAAGGAGAGAAAGTTGAAGTTGATAGGCTAGCTAAGGAGATGGCAGAAAAGGAGCAAGATCAATAGGTTGAGTCTCAACCTAAGGTAACACTTTGGCAACCCCTCTCTTCTGCCACTTCTTCTTCACAACAAGTGGTTACTCTCCTACTACCCCAACATGGTTAAAGCTCATCTTAGAGAAGAAACAAATAGTACAGCCTCAACCCCTAAACTGGAAAAGGAAAGGCCTAAGAAAAAGGCTCAAATCCTTCATTCCACCAAATTCACAAATGCTAGAGAAATTGTAGTTGAGTGTGACATTCACATGGTTGACAAGGACAAATAAGAGATGCATTTGAGTGATTATCAACTAGGCACTGTGAACTTAGGGAGACCTACAAGTAAGCAACAAATGGATCGCATTGATATTGTGGCATCTTCCACAAAGTCAAGGATGTGAAAAGATAAGAAAATAAAGGATGATCTCAAAGCTCAATTGGATCAATTGCATAAGTTCTTGAAGGACTTACCTTCTCCTATTTCTTTGCAATATGTTTCTCTTTAGACACCAATTTTGTTGAGTAAGAAGGAAGCTAATGACCTTGTTGAAATGAGAAGTAGGGATGTTGGCCAAATGGAATGATAGGTTGAACCAAGAGGTGGAGGAAATTCTTGTTGAAATTCATAAGGCTCATAAAGGCACATGGGAATTAGTCAATGATATGATTGCATATGTTGAGACCCTCTAGAAACAAGAGGAAGAATATAGAGAATATGTCAAGAAATTGAAAGTAATTAATAAGTTAACTCAACAAACACTTCTATAACAATCCATCCTTGAGGAAGGTAATGAGGATTTTGTTGATAAAACTATTAACATTATCATATTTTAGTCTTCATTCAATTTTGCACATAGGAATGAAGTGCAACAGGCTAGCAAGGATTTGGAAGATTAAATTGTAGGGTTAGAGGTAATTATAGCTATGATTGTGAATGAGGATGTCCTTGTAAATGATGGTTTCCCTATTAATGAGTTGAGGAAAAAATGAAATAATAGATTCCAAGAGGCAATACAAAAGGGAGATGATGATGAGGATTTGTCAATTGATAGGTTTATGGATATAAAAGAGGTAGAGAATATTGCTCAAAAGGAGCTTACTAAGTTGGACGATATGCAAAAGTTCACCTCTGCTAAATTTCAATGAATAAAATTTGAATATGATTGGGTATATGACTCAAATGTAGATATACTTAAGAAAGTATTGGACAATTTTGATGAGTATCTACTTGAGCAAAAGACAAAGAAGTGAAGTGGCTATGGAATATTCTTTTTTTGAATGAATCATCAAATGATACGGCCAGTTGGGCAACACTCTCCTACTTTTCAGGAACATGACACAAATTCAACTATGGATCCCTAGTAGTTTGTCCTACTCCATTTTCCTACATATTTTTGATAAGGAGTTATCAATTGTTAACTGAAGATCATAACAGGCAGTTGCCTAATTCAGCCCCAGTTGCTCCTTGATTTATGGATCTCAATTTTGATGAGAGGAATCAGTGTTGAACATGTCTATATGTATAATTTATCTACATATTGTAAAGGTCAGCTAATTGAAGTGAGGATTAGCTGCCTAAAATAGAGATCTAGGATAATTTTACAATTTTTTAGAAGTTTTATAGTTTTTATGCAAAGATGCTTAGACATTTTTACAAGTTCCAATACAGTTTATGTTATTTCTAGAATGATTTTTAATGGTAATGTTGATGAACAATATTCATTCATATGCTAGTGAATGTTATACATAAATTTATCTTATTTGATTAAAATAAATAGAATATTTTGTATCTAAGACTATTTCATTGAGTTATCTATGAATGAGATTTCTTTGTGTTGATTAATCTATGAATTTTAGTAATGAGTTGGTAATGTGTTCTTGTTTGATTTTTAAGTTCAGTGATGATGAATGATTGTATGCCTTGAATTTTCACTATGAATGAACGCACTGTTACAGAGTATTCTGTGGATTGTACCATTTTATGGGTTTAGTTGTTTGAAATAAATGCTCATTATGAAGTTTATATATCTGAATTAAAAGAAATCTACATTTATGTTTTGTTGTCCTAAGATTTTTTCTATATTTTGATGTTTATTTACACCCCCAAATGTTAGACTAATTTTTATTATAGATTTTGTGCCCTTTACCAGTAGGCCCCTTGAACATTATAGTTGCATAGACCACTGAACAACATCAACATAGTTGAGAACCAACTACAGAGACCTTAGAAGATAGGTAGATTTAGGTTATTTATCCTTTTTAAGAGAAATAGAGTAGCAATATTTTGTTTTAACATTGATGTGTTACTTTGACCATCAATAGAACTAGTGCTAGAAGAAGGGCCCAAATGAACAAACTGGACTGAATCGGGTAATTTTCACCAGAAAGGTTTGAAAGAGTTCTCAGATCCACTGCAAACCCCAACCCATTTCTTGAACTCTGAATGCCTACTAGACCCAAAACTCGTAGGGCTTTAACACCACCACCCACTCCACCTAGATTTCCATTAATACCACAACTAGCATAGCCAAATCCATTGCCACCCATGTCATTCTTTGCAATTAATCCTTCACCACTGGGACCAATTCCTAGTGGCATTCATGAAATTCCTAAGAATCCCAAGAAATTGTGTCCTAGGTAATCCCATGGAAAATCATGAAGTGCTAAAGAGAACATACAAGAATTTAAGGATGCTTGTACATAGGCTCAGATATCCCACCATGATGTCACATGCAGGTTCTTTCCCTATTTTATTGGGGGATATGGCCTATAATTTGTATTTAAACCTCCCCATTGGATCCGTCCTGAGTTGGACAAACTTAGAAGATTATTTTATTAATCAATTTTGGGTCTATGTAGATCTAGCTATCTTATATCACCAATTTTCCATGATTAGGAAGGAGCCACATGAATCATTTCCCCTCTTTAACACCCATTTCCAAAGGATGAATAGATGGTTGCAAGATCCCTATCTGGTGGCTGAAAATATTTCCCTTAGATCCTACCTGAAGGCCATAGACTCGTTGGTTGGTTTGTTTCTCTAGAGAACCTATCTTGTGGCAGACATCGATTCATTGTCCAAAGTGTATCACCTTGCCATTAAATTACAACAATAGATAAGTTTGCAATTCGGTAGTCTTAGAGGATTTTTTCCTCCCCTGGGATACCCTCTGATGCCTAATCCAAAACCACTATTGAATACAGTCCCAAGGATGCCTAACTTTTCTTGTGGACCTTTAGTTGAGTTATAGACTCCTTCCCGCAACCATGGATTAATGGGGGATGCTAGATCCATCCCAACAGGCTCAAAATGTGCATAATTTTACTAGAAGATCTAATTCTGCAACTCACTCACCCACTATAAATCCTACAGAAAGTGAGTGCACCACCCAATTGACTTCTGAGGTAGAAAAATTGAAGAAAAATTTATCTCAAATGACTAATAAAATATCTCAACTTAAACTAAACCCCTCCCAAAGCCAAAATAAAAATCAAGGAAACCATAATCAAGGTTACCAAAATTAGGGTTATTAGAATGAGGGAGGGTTTTCCAATCAAAATAATTATTCCAATTAGAATTCCAATCAAAACCAGAGAAATTTTCAAGGTAAAAACTTCCCCCAAAAAATTTATCTAAACCAAAATAGGGGATATAATCAAAGATCAAACAATAATAGGTAGTGGGATATTGGACCAAATAATGGGGGAGTTTCACACAATTATCAATCCAATGAAGACAAGCCTCACATTGCAAATTTTGTAGATTTAAATCTCATATGAACTGGTATAGGTTACATGACACTATTTTTAATTATGAAGTTAATTTCCCTAAAATGGAAAAGGTTGTCAAGATAACACAAGCTAACTCCCAACCACCACAAGAAAATACCAACCAAGGTAGTGGGTCAATGGACACAACTATGAATTTTGAGACCATTGATGAACGATACTAGTTTCCCATGCAGGGAGAGAATGAACTTGAGGAATATACCTACGATGCTCAGGCCTTTCAAACCAAGGGAGGTAATTTCCCGAGGAATCATAACAAGGGGTCATTTACTACATCCACCCCTCCTAACACTATGGTTCCCCCAAACAAAAATGCTGACAACAATCCGCCTCCACCCAAAGGCCCATCTAAATTTCAAAATAAAAGTAACTCATCTTTTGTTCCTAAATATAAGATGAAAAATGACATGGACTTTCATTTTATTTTAGAGATGCAGAATCAAAAGACCTCACTATCATTCGTTGACATCTTGAAATGGTGCCCTTCAGAATGCGACATCGTTTTGAGAGCTTTGGAAGAAGCAAATCATTCAAAAGGAATGAATAAGGTGACTCCAAACAATGAAATAAATTCAACCATGTACAAAGGTAAGATAGGGACCCCACCATTCCTATTAAGCCTGAGAATCTTCAAGAAGAATTTACACAATTTCCTCTTGGATTCTAGAGCCTCAGGTAATGTCATGCCCTTTTCCATTTGTAAAAATTTTAGTTTAAATCCAATTCAGACTCATAAGAAGGTAATACAATTAGAAAAAACTAAGGTTAATGTGGTAGGGGAACTAAAAAAAATTCATGTGCAGGTTGGATCAAACCCACGGATCTAGACCTATATGGATATCCAAGTAGCTGATATCCTCGAGACATATGGCATGCTTCTACGCTGAGACCTAATGAAAATCATTGGAGGTTACTTATCCTTAGACTTTTCACACATGTGGTTGCCATGGAAAGGGGTAGCAACACAAATTAGGATTGAAAGTGAGCCTCGTCTCAAACATATGATCATTGAGTATGATTGTCCTAACGAAGTAGCCTATTTTGAAACTGAGATAGGAGTATATAAGAGAGAGGAAATCATGACCTTTTCAATGTTCAATCCTCATACCCTAAAAAATTTATAACACAGTGACTGAATGACCACTGCCAACCAGCAGGTTGTAATTAGAAAGTTGCAATAGGATAAGCTGGTTTTGGGAGAGGAGGTTGATCTATGGAGTCTGCTACTCACTTCCTAGTGAAAAATTAATTACCAGAGTCATTTTGAATTGACATGTCAACCTTGTGTAGATATCTTGAACCATTTCTATCAATCAATGAAAACTTGTGAGTTCCAACCCAAAACACCCACAAATTAGTTTTCCTTTGAGGCTAGAGATGCCATTATCCTCACAAGGAGCAATAATACATAGGAAGAAATTATTTCATCAATTAGACAGACTTAGGTTTCATGTTCTGCCTTGGGAAATGAGATTGTAGAATCTTAGGAACTGTTTGATACACCAGCACCTACCAATCTTCCAATTCCAAGGGATTTATGGAAACCAATAACCAATTGTAAACCCACTTAACAAGATCAAATTTAGGAAGAAGTGCTCACACAGGTCCTAAATATAAATGAAATTTGTGATGATCATTGTTCAAACCACTCCCCATGTCTAAAAGTCCTAAACCAGTCTGAGTTGCCACCTATTTCTTGGAAACAGCTACCCCCGACTCACCCTAAGAAAGAAACCCCAACCTAGGATCAATTGTGGATCCTCAAATTTGATGGTTCCAAGTCTAAAACAAGGAGTGGAGCTACAGTTGAGCTAACAAACCATAAAGGGAAAAAATACTTTGCTTTCTTATAGGTTGCAGGTTGGTTGTACCAATAATGTGCTAGAATATGAAGCATTGGCCAAAGGACTGATGTTTGCACATCAGAAAAAGGTTACAACTCTAACAGTCATGGGAGATTCTGAGGCCATTATCAAGTATTTTCACAGTCAATACACATGTCATAATAAGAGGTTGTCTACATAAAAGAATAAAATATGGAATCTGATAGAAGACTTTGATGCCTTTGAGATCAAATTGATTCCCAAAAAATATAACTAGATTGTAGATGTACTTGATATTGTTGCTAGTACCTTAGAACCCATGCAAGATTCTAAGTTGAAAATACTTTCAATAGAGTTAGTCTCGATCCCATCCATTCTCGAGAACATCAGGAATTTCCAGGTCTTCAAAGATGAACAACATATATTGGCCTTCTTGATGAGATCAGATGCCTTCAAGGGATAAATTATTGTTGAATCAGACAAAGATTAGGGAGAGTGGGATCCGAAAACATGTGATGCAAAAGGGATAATAAACTTGAAAAAAAATAGTATTCCTTAGGGAATATTAGCACCAAAGAGGACCTTCAACTTTGATCAATGAGCTCATGAAAAAATTCCTAATGACACTGATGGAGGGAAGTATGTGTCAGTTAACGTGGCAAATTTGGGTCTTGAGAGGAATGTATTTATTGGAAAAATCTATCTCAAACACACATTGAAAGAAGATATAACTTTGATTGCTTTGGGGTATGAAGACTTGAAAACCTTTGATACTTTGATAATAAAACATACTATCCCCTTGAAACCCGAAGAAAATACTTTCCCCCAAAAGTAATGCCCAGTGAATGCCTTGATCGAGCCATTAATTCAGAAGGAAGTGAAAAATTTGATGTCAGCAAGGGTAATCTTTCCAATGAGATATTTTACTTGAGACACCAACCTGGTCCCTATTCATAAAGAGAATGGAGAGATTAGTCTATGTGTCAACTTTAAAAATCTTAATAAAGCTTCAGAGAAGGACAATTATCTACTTCCTTCCCTTGATGAGGTGTTGTAAATAGTGAATGGTTCACAAATGATGTCATTCTTGGATGGATATTCAAGATACAATTAGTTAATGGTCAACTACGAGGATAGGATGAAGACAACCTTCACTACTAAGTGGGGGACATTTTCTTATCAAAGGATTCCATTTGGTCTTATCAATGCTAGAGCCACCTTTTAGCGAGCGATGGATGTGGCATTCAAGGATTTGGTAGGTAAGTGTATTATTATATATATGGATGATTGATTGTGTTTTTGAAGAATAAGGAAAACCATGCCGCAGATCTGTCAAAGGTCCTTCAAAAGTGCATAAGTTATGGAGTCTCCCTCAATCCAAAAAAGTGGGTTCGGAGTTTCAGAAGGAAAATTACTAGGCCACATAATATCAGAGAAAGAAATTTCAATTGACCGAGACAAAGTGGAATCCATTCTGCAACTTACCATGCCCAGTAGAAAAAAGGAGATGAGGTCCTTTTTCGGGAAGATAAAATTTGTGCAAAAATTCATAACCTGGTTTGTTGAGATTGTCAAACCCCTCAATGAAATGATGAAGAAAGATGCTAAGATTGAGTGGAGAAATGAGGCTAAATCTGCATTTTCACATATTAAACAGTCTATTTCAGAGGCACCAGTTTTAACTAGCCTTGATTATCTAAAGCCTTTTTATATATATTGTTTTGCATCTGACCATTCTTGTGATGCTATTTTGACATAGTCAAAAGGTGAAGGAAATGAAAGGTCGATTTCTTTTATGAGTTCTTTGTTCAAGAATGCCAAAGTTAGATATCTACCTTTGGAGAAATAGGCTTTTGCACTAGTGTGAGATGTCAAGAAGTTTTGGCACTATATCCTCCATAGTCAAATTATTGCCATAGTTCCTAACCCTACTATAAAGTCCCTTCTTAAGCAGAGTGAAGTGGGGGAGAGACGAGGAAATTGGATGGAAATTTTACAATAATTTGACCTTCAAATCCATCCGATGAGGTTAGTCTGAGGATAAGGCCTATCCAAGGCAATGGAAAATGTTGATGCTAAGATTACCTGTCAACAGTATATAGTACAATCATTTACAGGCAATCCTTCATATGATGATTTGATCATTTTGTTGCTAAATAACAAATTTCTAGATGGGATGAACACCACTCAGAGGAGAGCACTTCGGCTGAAGAGTTCCCACTCAATGCTCAAAGGGAGAGCTTTGTACCGAAGAAAATTTGAGGGTGTCTATCTATGCTACCTTGATTAGTAGCAAGCGAAACAAGCCCTAATGGAATTTCATGGTAGATACGGTACTGGACATGGTTCTGCTAATTCCATGGCACACCAAACTTTGAGATTGGGTTACTACTAGCCCCATGTATTTTTTTGATGCTCACCAACATGCGAGGCCTTGTTAGACTTCCACAACTAGGGAATGGAATCCAACAATGCCCCTACAGCTGGTATACAAGGTAAGACCATTTTCCCAATGGGAATTATATTTTTTCAGGGTAATTAACCCCGATTCTTCTATAGGTCACAATTTTTTTTGACAGAAACCAATTACTGTACACGCTGGAATGAAGCTCATCCTTGTAATAGTAACACCACCGAGGTTTTCATCAAATTCCTTAATGAATGCATTGTTACTAGGTTTGGAGTACCGTTTGCCCTGATATGTGATAATGGCCCTGCTTTCTCTTCTACAAAATTTATTCAATTGGAATATGAGCATAAAATTGTGTTAAAATATTCTTCTAATTACTACCTACAAGGGAATGGAGTAGTTGAGTCTACTAACAAAAATCTGTTGGAAGTAATTAAGAAGGTGTTAGAAAGGAATCCTAGGGATTGGCATACTCAACTCGGATTTTCCTTATGGATAGATAGAACTCGAATCAAGGCCACTTTAGGAAAATCACCATTCAATTTGGTCTATGGCCATTAACCGATCTTTCCTATCCATCTACAAATACCTGTTCTTAGGTTTATGCAACAATTTTACTCAAATTATGATAGAATAAAAGTTAGGATAACTAGTTTATTAAATCTTGAAGAACAAAGAGATATTGCTTTATAGCAGTTTTCTAAACATCAAGCTATTATCAAATGTTGGTTTGAAAAAAGATCAAAAATAAAAGCTCTTAGAATATCAGACCTAGTACTATTGTGGAATAAATCCAAGGAAAATAAAGAGGACCATAAAAATTTTGATCAACTTTTCTTGGGTCCATATTAGATTGTTGGGATCCTCGACAAGAATGCCTTTTGGTTGAGTACTTTAATGGGAGAGCCTATTCCATTGCCTGTCAATGGGTTGTTTCTCATACATTACTTTGGCCCATGAGGTTCTGATGTTTTGTTTAGATATATATATGTGATTAGTTGGCTTTTTTCTTTTCTTTCTTTGTTCTATTTTACTTGTTTTTTTTCGGTTTTTGTTGTTTGTGTTTCCATCATTTTGTTTCTAGGTGACCTTGATTTGGCTCTATTTCAGAATTCAGAGTGGTTATTCAATGTATACTGAGGATACTAGGAGAGAAATTAGTTTATGTATTTTCAAATATGTCTATGGAATTTTTTTGTTTCAAGATTTGTGTCTTGTGTTCTTTTTTAAATAACAGCCTGAAAGGTTATGAAAAAACAAGTATATTGTAAGTAATCACATAAACCATGGCTGAATTTGTCACATAATAGATAAAAACATCTCTTTACATGAAAGACTCTTTGTCTCAAGGTAATTGTGTTCTAGATTTAGGTGAAAAATCCAAGCCCTGACACTGTCATGAGGTCCATTGTAGTTCTCAACCCAATTTTTAGGATGATACATCTGAGTATTGAGGAAAATATGAAAGAAAAATTATTTAAGTAAGCCTATATAAGAGAAAATAAAAAGAAAGAGAACCATTAACAGATTGAAAAACTCAATATGAGAAGGGTAATTCAAGTATCTCTACCGGGGCTATGGAATCCTAGTTGGCAGCAAAATAATGCTTTGAGAGAACTAGAGGTATCTTCGTCGGGGCTATGGATGCCTATCTGATAGAAAGGCAATACCCAGGATATCTTTGCAAGACAACCTTAAGGATTCAACTCATGTAAATTTATTTTGAGATAGGAAGAACCTCTATAGAAATGAATACACCATACATGCACACACTCAAATTTGATGTCGTAATTGTTGATTTACATTTGATATTCCATCTCAAATTTGTTTGCCATGACTAATCATGATAAAGTTTAAAATGTTCATGAACCAGAGATTCTAGGTGACTAAATTTTTTCAGTATCTTGAAAATGGGTAAACCATTTTCCTAGCCAAGTCACCATTTGTTATGCCTTGCATAACCACCCAATTTTTTTTTTGGTCAAAATGGGATCCCCTTGTGTTTTTTTGTCCTTGGTGTTCTTGTTTGGGTCTTAAGAGTTATTCTTCTTCCTCCTAGCTGTTTTTTTTTTTTTTTTTGTGGGTTTGGAATGTGGGCCAAAACTAGACTTATGAAAGGACAAAAGTTCTTGGTCTAGTTTTTGTTTTGGTACCAGCTCTATTTCTTGCCTTGCCCATTTCTTTGTTGTTTTGTTTTTCTTTGGCTCCTGGGTTGTTTTCTCCCTTGGGTTTTTTTTTTCTCCTCTTTGTGTTTCTTTTCCTTTTGTCAAAAGCAAAATTGGGATGGAAACTAAACCCAAAACTTTGTAAAGTTCCAAGTTCGGGTTTCATTATGATCTCGTTCCCATTTGTTCTTCCTTGTGTTTTGTTTTTCCTTTTGTGTCCTATTTTGGGACAAACTTTGCCCCGGTCCCGCTTTCCTTTTTTATTTCATTTTCCTTTGTTTTTCTTTCTCTTTGTTGGGAGTGGAAACGGAGTCGCATCCAAACCTGGAACTTTGTAACGCTCCAGATCCAGATTTGGTCCCGATCCCACCCCCGTTTTTTTGTTGTCCTTTCTGTGTCCTAGGACTGGAGATGGATCCAGAACAAATTGTGTAACTCTGAAAAAGTTCCTAGTTATACCCTAACTCCACTTCCACTCCCATTTTACCTCTAATGTATGAGGTGGTTGTGTACTCACCTCCGCTCCAATTCAGCCCTGACCAACTACATTAATTGCAGCCTCCTCACACATGTGAAATGGTTTTTAAAACCTTAATCAAGGTTACTTGGCTCATTACAATTATCCAAATAATTCTAATGAGCCAGAGCTGAACTAACTTGGAGAGGAGAATGATTTGGTTGTGGGTGAGTGTTTGTGAGCAAATTCTAGATGATTTTCAACCCTTTATGGTTGTGTTTCGAGGTAGGTGGGTTTCTTCTGTTTTCTCTTTATGTTTTCCCATTTTCTTTCTTCATTTGTTCTTCGCACATTCGTGGGAATTTTCCCATGGATCTTCACTTACGTGCGTTTGTGTTTTGTTTATGTTTCTTTATTTTGTTTGCATTTTTCTTCCATTTTCCATTTGTCTTTTTTGCTTTCCCCCTTTTTTTTTTGTCTTGTCTGCTATCATTTTCTCTATTCTTGGTGGCATTTTGACTCCACCATTCTCTAGTTTTGATTGGGGCCTTGTTTTGAAGTGTTTTGGTGTTTAAGACTAATTTAAATATTTCTCTCGACACTTTCTGATCTTATGCCTATGTCAATCTTATTGATTTAATTATGGGTTTTTATGCCCTAAATTTAATTTAAGTCGATGGGTCATACGAGCTAGGGTTTTGCATGTTGCACATTTTTTTTGCATAAATGGCATTGCTTGCTCGATCACGGTCCCATTTGTCTGAGTAGAATCAAGCTTAAATCCTACCTCCTTGTGCCTTCTTTCTAACTTGAGTCAAAAATGACGTAGGCATGCGGGGGGAATCCAATTCACCATGGTAATCCATAGAAAAACCAAAGCCAAAAACGAACTTGTCCAATGAACTTTTGCCTAAGATTTTGGTTCCAAAAATGATCCCACTCCCAGTAGGCTTTGATTTTGAATCCAATCCTGCTAGGTTATCCGGAACCGGATCATAAAACAATACAAAAAATTGGAACTTTTGAAAGTCCTAGTTTTTGATCCGATCTCGATCCTGGTTTCAATTTTGTTATATATTTCAGCTCTCTAGTTCTTGATCTTCTCCCGCTCCCTCTAGGTTTAAATAATCACTAGGTATGGAGGGTTACCTAGGGAAGAATAGAGAGGTAGGAAAGGTAACATTTGCAATGTTGATTCCTATACCTTTTTGTTGATCTAATCTAGGGTTGTCTTGTAGGAGTAAACAATGTGAGGAGCATCTGAATACATTTCCAGAAAGGAAGGGCAAGCTATGGAAAGCTCAAAGTGAGTGAAACCAAATAAGAAAAAGGTGGAGAAATTGCCTTACACCTTGAGATATAAACACCAGGATGCCACTCTTATAGCCAACAAGTTGGATTTAGAATGGGATGACATCACATACACTAATATGGGGTGATTCAACTATGAGGAGTTGATTGTAGATACTTTCTCAGAGGATGTGATTGGGAGGATTGAAAGAATATCCCAATTTGGATTGGAACATATCACACTCTTCCCTTTATCAGGCCAGTGCTCAAAGCTTATACTCACAGTAGTGGGGCTTACAATCCTTCATCAAGACAATGTATGGACCTCTAGGGGAATGTGATCATTGATCTATCTACACAAATGATGAGGTTCTTGTTTAATGCACCTACCCCCAAGAACCCCAAACAATTGACAAAATCAGAGGCATTGCAATTATTCAATAGGAACAAGGAAGCTAATAGGTCCCACATGAAAAAAAAATGGTTGAAGACTTAGAAGAATTCCTTAACCAAGGTTCCAAAATAGCCCAAGAGGGGAGACTTCAAGAAGTAAATTGATGACCTAATCATGATTCTCTCTAGGGTGTTTACAAAGAAAGACTACATAATTTAAGGAATGGATGTTTCCATTCATTGAAACCATTTTTTATCATAGGAAACAATCTGATTGGGGCATGATTTTTTTAGATAATTTTCCAAATCAGATGGTCAAGGTGAAGCAAACAAAGAACTTCTTCATGACCTCTTATGTTGTATATTTATCTACAAGGATGGGAATATTCCTTGGATTGAATGTACTAGGCATATTGGGAGAAGCTCCTTTATAAAAGAAGGCATGGGAGCATTATGATTAGTTGACCCTAAAAACATAAGAGCTACAATATAAAAGGGTTAATGATGCATTCCTCTATGTCATTATTAACTCGTTGACAAAGATGTTGGATATAAGATGAGTAGGGAGGCTATGGCCTTAATTGTTGAATGGGAAAATTGGTATATCAAGTACCCCAAGCTCTCTTACTTTAAGTTAGCAATTTTTTATAGATATCGTCATCAATTGCAAAGATGTTGCAGTAATAGGACTGTTCTTATGGAGTTTATATATCAGGCTATTGGAGTCAATACAAAGTTTTCCAATAAACACAAGCTTGTATGCCAAACATTTCCCATGAACTTGGGAGAATATTGTTGTGTTCATGCAGTTTGGCTGCAAAGGTAGTGTGTGAAGAATTAAGTTATCTAAAGCTGGGATTGTATATAGCTCAGAAAAACTTTGATACAGAGCATAAGATGAATGGTTTAGCTACCATCATTGTTTATAAGCATTATAACTTGTTAGAGTATTTTTGGATAGATTTGTAGGATGATTATGATGTAAGGAAAATTAAATATGAAAGTCTTACCATCCCACAGATGATTGAATATGGGGTAAAGGAATACATTCCTAATAGACTATTAGATGATGGTGTAGTTTTGGACCCCAGGTATGAATCAAAAAATGTAGGCACCAGAAACTTGGACCCAATAAATTGGGATGAAGAGGAGTTTATAGATATTAAATGAACCTCTAGGATAGTAATGGATAGGACTATCCAATGGTTGATAATTACAATAAAGGATCCATAAGCTTAATCCTCAAAGAAGAGGAAAGCAAGAGGTACCCAGGGTTATAGAAGAACCAAGAGGAAGACAACCCCTAAGGAACAATTGGAGTATTATCCTCCTAGCTACAGATGAGATGTTGATCCAGGAGTACCTACTCAAGAAACCCATGATTCACAAGGTGTGGAGACTACAATAGATGGAGAAGGATCCTCATCTAAACCTTCTCTCCTTGAATTATCTATTAAATAAGTACCTACAGGTAGCCTCCAAGAAAAAAATGAAAAGTATAAGCAAAAGGAGGTTGAGATTCATGATATAAACACTTATTCAGAGGCCACACAATCAAATAATAAGCCTCTTATGACTGCATCTACTGAGGATGTTGAAGATGTTGGGACCGAGCATGTCCTAACTCTAGAGGACCAATGAAAAATATTTGAAGAAGAAAAGAAGGAGGTTGATGCCAAAGCACAAGCTGATGGACTTGCTAAGTAGTAAGAATTGGAAGCTAGAGAAAAAATTGAAGAGTTAGCAAGGCAACATAAAGAGAAGGAGGACTTCTTGTAGCAATAAAAGTAAAATTAATGGAGAGCTAATGCAGAGAGGGAGAAGTTGGCCCTCCTAAAAAATATTCATGACCTTGAAGAGGAAAATTCCCAGCAAAGGAGAGAAGAGGAAGACCTTTAGGCCAAATCAAAAGTTTTAGAGGAGGCCCAAAGAAAGAAGGAAGAAGAGATCTTAGTAAAAATAATAGAAGAAGAAGAACAAGCCAAATAGGAAAAAGAAGTGGCAAGAATGTGGGAGAGGGTTAAGGAATTGGAAAAGTCAAGGGATGACATGTTGGAAGAGAGGAGATTGGAAGAAGAAAGAGAGAAAAATGAAGTCTATAGGTTAGCTAAGGAGATGGTAGAAAAAGAGAAGTAGAAAGAGGTTGATTCTAAACCTAGGGTAACACTTTGGCAACCCCTCTCTTTTTAAAATTCTTCTTCACAAAAAGTGGTTACTCCTCCTACTACCCCAACATTGTTAAATCTCAACTTGGAGAAGAAACAGATAGTCTAGCCTCAACCACTAAACTAGGATGATATGATGAAGGAAATAGAGAAAGAAAGGCCAAAGAAAAAGGCTCTAGTCCATTCCACAAAATTAACAAATGCTAGAGAAATTGTAGTTGAGTGTGCCATTCCCATGGTTGATAAGGACAAACAAGATATGCAGTTGAGTGATTATCAACTAGGCACTATGAACTTAGGGAGACCTACAAGGAACCAAAAAATGGATCTCATTAATATTGTGGCATCTTCCACTAAGTCAAGGATGATAAAAGATAAGAAAAGGAAGGATGAGCTCAAAGATCAATTGGATCAATTGCATAATTTCTTGAAGGACTTATCTTTTCTTGTTTCTTTGCAATCTGATGCTCCTAAGACACCAATTTTGTTGAGTAAGAAAGAAATTGATGACCTTGTTGAGATGAGAAGTAAAGTAGGGAGGTTGGACAAATGGACTGATAGATTGAACCAATAGGTGTTGGAACTACTTGTTGTACGTCATAAGGATCATAAAGCTATATGTGAATTAGTCAATTATATGACTGTATATCTTGAGACCCTCTGGAAATAAGAGGAAAAATATAGAGAGCATGCCAAGAAATTGAAATAAATTAATAAGTTACCTCAAAAAACACTTCTAGAACAATCCATCCTTGAGGAAGGTAATAAGGATTTTGTAGATAAAAATATTAACATTACTAGATTTCAGTCTTCATTCATCTTTGCACATAGGATTTGGAAAATCAAATTGTGGAGTTAGAGGCAATTATAGCTATGATGGTGAATGAGGATGTCGCTGTAAAGGATGGTTTCCCTATTGAAGAGTTGAGGAACAAATGTAATAATAGATTCCAAGAGGCAATATAGAAGGGACATGATTATGAGGATTTTTCAATTGATAGGTTCATGGATATAAAAGAGGTAGTGAAGATTGCTCAGAAGGAGCTTAATAAGTTGAATGATATGCAAAATTTCACCTTCATTGAATTGAAAAGAATAAAATTTGAAGAATATTGGGTAGATGGGCTAGGTGTAGATATACTTAAACAAGTATTGGATAGTTTTGATGAGTATCTACTTGAGCAAAAGACAAATGAGTGAAGTGGCTATGGAATATTCTTTTTTTGAATGAAGCATCAAATGATATGACTAGCTAGGTGGCTCTCTCCTACTTTTTAGGAACATGAAACAAGTTCAACTAAGGATCCCCAGTAGTTCAACCTACTCCATTTTCCTACAGATTTTTGATAAGTATTTATAGATTATTAACTAAAGATCATAATAGGCAGTTGCCTCATTCAACCCCTATTGCTCCTTGATTTGTGGATCTCAATTTTGATGAGAGGAATTAGTGTTGAACATGTCTATATGTAGATTTTATCTGCATATTGTAAAGGTTGGATAATTAAAGTGAGGATTAGCTGCCTAAAAGAGAGATCTAGGATAATTTTATAGTATTTTAGAAGTTTTATAGTTTTTATGCGAAGATACTTAGACATTTTTACAAGTTTCAATACAGTTTATGTTATTTCCAAAATGAATTTTAATGGTAATGTTGATGAAAAATATCCATTTTTAGGCTAGTGAATTTTGTGCATAAATTTCTCTTATTTGATGAAAATCAATAGAATATTATGAATCTGAGACTATTTCATTCAGTTATCTGTGAATGAGATTTCTTTGTGTTTATTGATTTATAAATTTTATTAATGAGTTGGTGATGTGTTCTTGTTTGATTTTGAAGTTTAGTGATGATGAATGATTTTATGTCTTGAATTTGTACTATGAATGAATGAAATGGTATAGAGTATTTTGTGGATTGTATCATTTTATGGTTTTAGTTGTTTGAAAGAAATGCTCATTATGAAGTTTATATGTCAGTATTAAAATAAATCTACATTTATGTTTTGTTGTCTTGAGCTCTATTCTATCTTTTGATGCTTATTTACACCCCCCTAAACGTTAGCTTAATTTGTATTATGGATTTTGTACCCTTTACTAGCAGGCCCCTTGAACATTATAGTTGCATAGGCCACTGAACAACATCAACACAATTGAGAACCAACTACAAAGACCTTGGAAGATAGGTAGCTTTAGCTTATTTATATTTTTTAGGATAAATAGAGTAGCAATATTTTGTTTTAATGTTGTTGTGTTACTTTGAGCATCAACATATCCCATGTTGTATTCCTCTAGTAGTGAGCTACCCAAGTTACAATCCAGACTCTTTAAACTTGCTCACTTGATATCCTAAAACATTTAGGCTTTTTAAAGGGAAACAACCTAGTTGCTCTTCCTTTCAACCTTTAAACTTTAAACTCTCCCAAAAGATTCTATTAGATAGAGTGAGATTAGGGTAGCCTATTGTTCTAGAACCTCCCATGACTTGGGGTCTTGATTAGTTACTCCCCCTCATCTACACTTTGATTTAATGATGTTTTTTCATCTAATACCTCTCTTTAATTTTGGTTTATTATGAAAAATGTAGTATCATAAATTGTCAAATTTGATAATTTCACACTATGTTTAGCTCCCCTTTGATATTTGGATCTAATTGTGTTTATAATTTTCTTGTTGTAATGTTTTTTTGGAAAATCAAATTAGAAAAAAAAATTAAAATTAAATATTTATTTAACATTATTTAAAATCTCAAAATAGGCCTAGTCTAGGGTTCTCACACCCTTTTCTAGCGTATTTTGGCTTAAATTTAAATTTATTTGTTAGCTTTTCAAATTATTTGTTTTGGAAAATAAATAAATACATATAAATATAAGTATCTTTCGCCATTTAAAACTAGATTACAATTTGAATTCTAATTGAGCATCCGACAAATAGTCAAGAGTAGTTAAGTGTAGAATTAGTAACATTATTATCATATTATTTTAGTAAAGAACTGTGTTAGCAATGCATCAAGTTTATGAGTAAGATTGTTCATGTTTTTATGATTTTTTTTTTGTGAGTACTAACACTTGTAGGACCTTCAATCAAGACAAATTTCCTTGCATGAGCTATGTAACATGATTTCAATCCATCATGGAGCTCAAATATGAACTTATAAGTTATTTTATTTGTCAATTTATCACTTTTTTCATCTGTTTTACCTTTGCTCAACTAAGGGTAAGAACTCTTTAAATCATCATAATTGTTATGGAGGTCAGAATACAAAAACATTTTTTTTGACTTAGGCAAGCCCCTATATGACACAACCAATTTTCTCCTTTCTTCTATGCAGGTGATATATTTGAAGCAAATTTGGAAGGAGATTCAAGTCCTAATGGAAATATCAAGAGTTCAAGTATCCTATTTTGAAAAATTAGGGAAAGCTGAATTATTTATTAATAGAAAAAGTTTTGAAGTTGTAAATTGGAAGAAAGAACCTATCTACTAAGACCTATTCAAAGATCTAAAAAGGAATCATTTCAAGCTTATGGTTCCCACATCCCTAAAAATGTTAATTTCTACCGAGATTTGAATGTTGGGTTCCCCTATCCTTGCACTCTTTTTTTTTTTTCTTTTCTTGTGCTTCAATTCTATAATTTTTGGTAATTATATCAGTTTGTTTTAGGTGCATCATTAGCCTATATCATTACTACATCACACACATCGCTTCTAAATTAGATCCAACCCCACTACTATAAAAAAAGGGGCCAAAACACTGATCAACCATTATGGATCTTCTATTGAGGATAGTAGCCAAGTGGTATTTTATGATTATTTTTGTGTCCCTAAATGTTAAATGGTATAATGCATGATTTAGAGCCTAGATCCACTTTTTTTGCATCACATTTTGGTGAAACCAACACTTTTTACATTTGTTAATCTTTTAAAATCACATTGATTTCATTTTGAAATCTGAGTGTAATCTTTGGTTGTCATCATTAGTCAAGGTGCATACAAATCTTAGGGAAAAAGCATTAGAAAAATAGTAAAAATTTGTATATTATTTGTCATTTCAAAAATTCAAAAAAGTGTTATTTTTGTATTTTCAAGATAAATTTATTTAGTTTCAACATTTTAAAATCTATAAACTATCATTTGGATACATTAAATTGCTTTAAAAATATAAAATTGAATGCATGTGTGTGCTTGACATAGTGAAATTAGATTTTTGTGTGTTTCCAAAATTATGTTTGCTTTCAGACCTAAACTTGTGAAACTTTAGACTCTCAAACATTGAAGTTAATTAAAAAAAATCAAATTGTTAAAAAATTGCACCTCTAGTCTTGGATTCCTCTGCCCTTTATGAGCTAGTTTTTGTCCAAATTTTAGTCTTAATTTTTATTTGTGACCCCTATCTAGATCTATTTGTTGTCTCTAAATTTTGTTTCAATTTATGTCAATGTTATAAGTCTTTATCTTCAATCTATGAGCACTCAAGAATCTTAAATATTATACTATGTTTATGAGTTTCATGACCTAGTGTCCCATATATAATAACCCTATGAGATGTAGTTATAGACTTATGACTTCCCAACTATAATTACTTCCAATATTATGTTGCAGTTGTTGTCATTGATGTCAACAATGTGGAAAGTTGGATGTGAGGCAATCAATGTGACATGATCATAAGTGTTATGAAGTGATGGACATAATGATGATCAATGTGTTGTACTACATCTCTTGTTTCTCATGACTAGGTGAATGTTGTTATGAAATCAAAGTTGTGGTTTCTTCATGTTGATATGGTGTTATGAATGTTGCATTCACTATCCCTTGATGTAAATCATTGCATTTGAAAGAAAGTGAAATATTTTCATGTAGGTAGAGGCTTAGGATGTTGTACTAAAGAAGATCAAGAGAATGCTTTGTATTTCACTATATTTGAAGGTATGTCCTTGTGGTTTGGAAGTTAGATAGAGGTAGGTGTTAAGTATGTATGTTCCTAATTTTAGAACATAATATTTACTACAAACGTTTCTAGAGATAGCAGTGTGAAGAATGTCTTGTAGTCAAGAAGGATCCAAGGAATGCTCTATATTTCTCCATATTTGAAACTATGGTCTTATATTGTAGAAAAAAGTAACCCTTTTCACACTTAATTTGGGAATGAATAATCAATGATAAAATGGACTTAATGATGGTTTATTTAGGGTGTTGTAAAGTGTATCTTTACACTTTCACACTAATCTAGGGATTTATTAATTGATTTAGGTTAAATTTTCATTAATTGTCCCCTTAAATTCAAATCCAAGCCTTATTAATTATATTTTTAGAGGGATAAAGCCTGAAACTCATTAATAATTTTTCACAACACTTAATTTGGAAAGGTTTGAGTCCTAGGCTAGTGACCTAGGACCCATTTTCTACTTGGTGAATGGGTCCTTCCTAGGTCCTAGGACCCCCTTTTGGCATGTTATTTCATATTCCCAAAGCAAGGTCCTAGGACCCCCTTTTGGCATGTTATTTCATATTCCCAAAGCAAGGTCCTAGTGAAGTGTGCTAGGACCCATTCGCCCCATGGTGAATGGGTCCCCCTTAATTTAGGACAACCCCTTTTGAATATATTCTTGGTGGGATTTTAATAATTTTAAATCCTAGATTTGATGTCAGCTTGTGTTATTTGAATTTTTGGATTTAGTCTTAAGTTAGGTATACATATAAGGTTATTTTACATTATTTCAACTAGTTCTTCATAAGAAAACAAAGATTGTAGAGAATTTTCATGATATCAAGCATTCATATTCAAGAAGCGAGAAACAAAGAAGTCTTGGAGCAACATTATAGGTCTTCAAGCTCATTTTATATCAAAGATCAAATTGAAAGAGTGGTGATAGATGCCTATGGAGAATCATGATGGATTGTAGGTGTTGGGAGATTCACAAGATGAATGACCAAGTCTAATGAATAATTTCTTAAGTGATTTCATCTTCTATGATCATTCTATTTGTACCCTAAAGAGAGATATGTTTAGATTTGTGACTTATTTAAGTGGTTTCAAATTCTCTAAAGTAGGTCACCTACATTGTTCATGATTCATTTTAGGGTCCTATTCTAACACAATTGGATAGGGTTTCCTTGCATCATTAGAGATCTTAGACACACTTAAGGTTATGATTGTACACACATTTCATGTTTCAAATTTTCATTTATCATAAAGGTTTAATTACTGAACTTGGGGTTTGAATGAGGCAAACCCACATCCATGAACAAGCTTCAAAACTTTTCTTGTAGATTATTAGCATATCTGAATTCGAAAGTGGGAGTTTCAAGTTATAGGAAATAAGTGTAGATCTACAGCTTCAAGATTAGTTTCATATTTTTCTAGAAGAGCCTACCAAGACCCATTCACCACCCAGCGAATGAGTCTTTGTTAGGGTTTTAGGGACAATTTGTTTGCACTATGTAGAAGATTGATTTCAAGATTCAAATTTCCCCAAATAGGTAGGACCCATTCACCACCTGGAGAACGAGTCCCTGATAGAGTCGTAGAAACAATAGATTTTGATCAGGTGTACAACATTCCTTATTCTTAGTTTTCCTAGAAAAGTTACTATTTCTTCCTATTTTATGATAAGTTTTTTCATTTCATTTGATAGACCTAGAATTAGGGTTGATTTTCTAGTCCAAATTCTTCTCCCCAAAGTGTGTTTTAGCTCACCCCCCCATCCTTTCCCAAAGGATAAATTGCAAGATCTCCCTAATCTTGACTTGGCTTAACTTTTGGGGTTGATAGTCTCTTCAAGGTTTTGGAATCTCATTTATTTAATGAAATATTAGGAAAAGAGGTGTACATCATAGTGCCCCCATTTTCTACATTTCATTTTCATGAACTCGACCCCTTTGGAAATCCTAATTTATGATTTAGACTGCATTAAACCATAGATCTTAGTTTGCAATAGTTTTCATTACCTTTTCATTACTTCCATTACATTTAGCGTTCTTTTATTTTGCATTGGTTAACATTGCACTTAGGATAAATTTGCATGTTTGCATTGCTTATATTCACTAAAAATCAGAAAAAGTGCATTAGATTTGACTTTTTTTTATGTAGTGTTTACATTGCAATCATCATTCAAATATTTAGATTCATATTGGAAATTAAATTTAGTCACCTTATTCATCATTTAAACTTAGTAAACATAGCATTTCAAGACTTGAAATTTGGTAAATTTATTACAAAATTGACTTTTATAGACCTAAAATAGTAAATGCGTAGGATTAACTCAGAAAAATAGAAATCAACTTCAAAAAACTCTAAAATAGGACCCATTTTCCATAGGGTGAATTAGTACCTATATACACCTATTTAGCCAAGTTTTTGAGTGTTTTCTGGTGTCTGATTTGCATTTATGTTCTTGATCTCAACTCTAATATGGGACCCATTCACCATAGGGCTAATGAGTCCCTGTACACTTTGTAACAAAAAACATTTTGAGTCATTTTTAGTTTCTAATAAACAATTTTTTTTATGTCCTTGGATCTAAGAAGAACTTTTCTAAAACATAGTATCTTTACATTTAATTTCTTGTTCATTTAGATAGATTTTGCAACATTGGGAAAACAATTTCTAGCATATTTGAGTTAAAAGGAGCATTAGATTTCTACATTTCCAGCATTATTCCATCAATATCAATAAGTTAGTTTACATTTTGCAATAATTAGAAAACAATAAAAAAAGATAAAAACATCAAAAACATCAAACAAGACCCTTGGAGAAAGCATATTTATTTGATTATGTCAAATCACCTTTTCAAAGTTAGCCTATCCCCCAAGCCATTTAGTAGTGATGAATTTGAAATTTAGATGAATCCCTTGAGGACTTCATCTCACAAGGAATATCCACTAAGGCTTATTATGAAAAATTGAAACACAAAAGTGTTAATGCAATCATACCACAACTTATAATTTACCCTCCTTTGAGGAAACCTCAAGTTCAAAACAAACTCATGCTTATCGTAGAACCACCTAAAAGAAATTTGTGAATGGACAATAACAATGTTCACAACAAACGGGTTATAATACCGTTGTGCATACATACAATACAACAAAAAATAGGCAACAACAAACAACTTTTGTTTCATTACCTTTGCCTCAACCTATCTTTCCTAGCACTCCTCGCTTAATCTTGTTGTAAAACTTAAGAATACCCCTGCTAAGATATCCCTATGGGAAATTATTCAAGCCTCACCTAATTACCATAGTATGCTTCAAGCAGCCTTGCAACAAGTTATTATTCCTCCTAATACTAGTTCAAACGATGTGGCAACACTAGTTCAAGGAATTAATGGAATAAATTAAAAAAAAATTCACCGAATAGAGTTACCCTCCTTGAAGGTTAAAAATGACATGATGCATTTATGATAATAGCCTATGTTAATCGAATTGGTATAAAGAAAACCCTTGCTGAAAATGGTTTGACCCTTAATGTGTGTAGTGTGATCCTTTTGGAAAAGCTTCATATGAATAGGAGTGACATCGCCCCTAATTCTTTATCTATTCATGGATCTGATAATATAGAAAAAACAACCACTTGGAGTCATCATAATACCTATTAGGGATGGGAAAGCAATATTACAAACTTTCATTCACATTATGGCTCACGATCTTTCTTACAATATCCTTTTAGGGAGACCTTGGATTCATGAAATGAATGGAGTTCCTTCTACCCTACATCATGTAATGAAATCCATTTATGAAAACAAGGTTTACACACTACAAGCCGATCCTGAACCTAAAAGTTTTTTGATTGATGAGAAAGAAGGAAGGGATCTATTAAAAAAGGGGCAATAAAATAAAAAAGTGGAATGTACAAAATATGAAGAACATGAGATGAAGATTGACGAATTCACTAAGTTATTAGAAGATGATTAGGGTTCCTTATATTTCACACCAACATTCATGGGTGAATACAAAATTACAAAAAAAGAGACTGAAAAGAAAAAAACAACCAATGGTAATGTCAATGTAGAATTTGGAAGAACACTTACAACCATCTACATCATCTAATTTAGAACAAGATACAAACTATACAAAAAAAATTGATGAGATAGACTACCAACAACCACCAAACTTGAAAGAAATGGAGAGACTTTTTGGAAGAGGTTATGAGCTTGTAAAACAACTTGGTTATAGTGGAAAATGATGTGGAAGGAAAGAACAAGGCATTTGTATTCCTATAGAGCCTAACAAACAAGAAAAAAATGTGGTTTGGGGTATTGTCCTTCTAAGATAATGCAAGAAAAAAAAAAACCCTGTCTCAACATCAACACCATCATGTGTAACCCTAATAAAATAAATCTCACTCTAAAGCATCCAAAATTGATTGATAGAACTTGTGAAGAATAATTAGAATACTTTGAAGATGATGAAGCCTTGAAAGAGATGTTAGGATTTTATGACAAGTCATTTAATCTTGTGAAGCAAATGTTTCCTTAGTCTTTTTATTTTCAGCTTTATGCTTTTTTGGTTTCTGGAGGATCTACACATTAAAGAAAATTTGGTTCTGAAAGGTGCACAATGCACCAAGTGGTGGTTGCACGGGTTTTTTTCATTTTTTTTCTTTTAAGAGAAAGTCAAGCCATGCATTAGTTTGGTGGGGAATTTATCAAGAACAATTTTCATAAATATGAGAATACCCACCTGCTTGACACATCATCTCTTCCTTGCAAATAATTTTTTCTTTAAGGAGCTTTCTCTTTGGAGTTTGTCGAACCATACTTTTCTTTGTTTTTTAGGGGCATGATTTGAGTCAATGTTGTCAAGCCACATGATTGGTCAACAAGACTTTTTGTTAGGCTATTTTCTAGGATATGGGCATTTATGGAGGGCAATCTTGCTAAATATTTGAGGGATATTAATGCCGCAATTGCAAGTTGATAATTAAATATTGTTGTGACATAATTAAAGATCTATGATGGGATTGTGAGCTATCAGGTGCAAACATCTAGCAGTAATTACTTCTAGATAGAGACGGTGTTTCTCTCTCCTTTTGGCTATAAATTTCAAGCGGTAACAAAAGAAAAGGGTTCCTGAAGTTTTCCCTTTTGGAAACATATTTTATATTTTTCCTTAGTTATCAGAAGTGTTTTAATTAAATTTTGTAGAACATTGCTTTACTCTGGCATGTTATATTTGTTTTAACTCAACTATTGTCAGATTGAAATCTAACCCCTATTTTGAAGTTCATTTGATATTTATGTATGAACTATTTGGGAGAAACATTTGAATCTATGCATGATATGGACTTTATCAATGTTTCATTCTTTATATCTTTGTTCATAATAGAACATTGTGTCTAGCTTAATTCGAATAGTTTGATTATTTGATTTCCATCCTATAAGAATATATGATAAAGTGATAGCCTGTAGAAATTGGATTATGTCATTGGAATTCTCTATTTTCTTTAAGGGGTTATTATTTCTTCGTGTCATGTTGTATTAAGAGGAAGAGTTTATGTGACTTTTTGAATGTTTTATTTTAACTCTAGGAAATTTTATGCTTGATCGTACATTAATGAACACTTCCTGCATGTAGATTTGAATGACTACATTGTGCTTGTATCTAGCCTCTGATGTTCGTTCTCTTCCCAAAAATGAAGGGTTGTGGTGTTATGTGTCTATTATATCATTCAAAGAAAACAATTTTTTTTTGAAATGTTGTAAAAGTGTTGGTGCATCACCACTTTTCATGTTTTATGTTTACATTTCTTTCTACCCTTTTCCCAAACTCAAAGAATAGCCAGATTTTTATAAAAATCCTAGAGGTATTCAGTGAGATGAAAATTGGTCTCCCACTCATTAAATTTACCATAAGGCTATCAGAGAGGTAGAAGATTTGATGATCAACAATTTTTTTTCTAGTACACTTGGTGGGACTTAATATTTTCAAACGTCTGATTAGAAGTTTGAAATATTTCTTAAATCAGGCCAAGGAAACAAACTGGAAGTTTCATGCCTAGAGTCCAAATAAGAGCATCTTCAAAGGGGCATTTCCAGTACTCCCAATTACCCTCTTTGGTACCTAGGAGAATAAAAATTATAGGTTTTGTATTGCCTGTAAGAAGTAATAGAGGAAGGAGTAAGAGCTCGGAATTTAGAGCCTTATCTACACTTCCTGAAGGCCGAGTTTTCCAACTAATGATACCGGCTTACCTGATTCATAGGAATATTTTCTCCATGGCTCATGTATCCCCTCCTACTCCTATAAATTTTGTAACCTAGGATAGTGGTATTATGCTACAGCCACCTAATCCCCTAGATGTCTAGCCCACCATACCAGCTAATGCCCTTAAGGCTATTTTAAAATTCTTTGGGGGGGAATTCAAAACCCCTCCTAAACACCTCCAAGAGATAGAAGAGGTATGTAGGGTGCACAAAATAGCAGAGGAAAAAATTTCTCTAAGATTTTTGGTGGCCTCTTTCAAAGGAAAGACTCAAGATTGGTATCGATCTTTGACTTTCGGTTCTATTAGCTCATGGGATCAACTCAAAGAAAGGATATCATTATTTGTTGTTACATCAATTGATCACCATCAAAAGAGCTCCATAAGAATCCATGAGCGACTTCAACACCAGGTTTCACAAAACCTGGAAGAAAATGCATGTCACTGCCCAACCTCAGGCTACAATGGCATTTATGTTCTACCTAAAGGATTTTAATTCAAATATTGCAGTGATGATAACCTCTATGGGAGGATATTTCTTACCCAATGCTTACAAGTTAGTTGTACGCATGAAGAATAGTTTAATTGATGTGGCGAAGCTTCCACCATGACCTCTAATAGTTGTATTTGTAGAGATTTCAAGTGTTCCTCGGGAAGAAGCTGCTCCAAGCACTTCCATGATGCAAGTGATATTTTCATGTCCACCACAATCCATGTACATGTACCCCACCATGTAGCCAAACACATTGGGTTCTTCCTCTATAGCAAAAAACATCAACGATATGAATAGCCTCATTTAAGCCTTTGCTAATGATTAAGTCCTCATCAAGTGGCAAAAAGTGACCCCTCTGAAGCAATCTATTTAGACCTATCAGGGAGGAAGGCCATCCTATTAGTAGAACACATACCAAGGACCCTTGAGTCATGGAGATCAACAAGTGACATCCACAAATGATATAGTTCTAGTGACCATGCCATTGCAAATAGTTAAGGACAACCAGAGCAAAGAGTTAATCGTGGGGTAGAACAACCTAGCGAAATATGAGAACGCATGGTGCTTCCCATGCAATGACAGTCATATGCCCCAAAATCTCCCAAGTAGAAATATGCAAAAAAAGCTAGTGGAGCAAAGAAACAAAGGCATGCTTCCTAAAGTGGAAGGATATGAATCCTCCAAAATGGAAAATTTCCATTTGAGGGTGCAAATGCAAGGAATGTACTTGGAGCAAGAGCTAGATATTATGCTCGATCAAGCTCTATTTTTGGGGATGGATGAAGAGAATGCAGTATTCACAAATGAAGCTTTGATGAAAAGTGCTCCACAGTTGTAGTCAAAATACAACACAAGATCCAAGAGAAGGCTCATGGGAGAGTACGTGTAACAAGCTTTGCCTCATCTTCAACCACTCCAACCACCACCATAGGAAAAATAGCTCCTATAATTGACTAGTCAACCAACTGAGTAGCAGTGAATTCCACTATTGCCCAAGAAGGAGTTGGATAAGGTGCCAAACCCATTCATGATAGATCATTTTCCTCTAGAACTGAGAGAGATTCTGCCAATTAAACCTAAGGTTCAGCTAGTCAGAGCACTCAATGTAGTGGAGCAACTTAAGAAGGCACCTGCCAACGTGTCCCTATGGGATGCTATATCTATTCCCAAATAAAATGCATTGCTTCGAGAAGCATTGAAAAATGAGGAACAAAGACCACAGATAGATGTAACTCCATCATGCAACAAACTAAAGATATAGGACCCACATCAAAACCTCAAGCTTCAAAATTTTCATCTTATACAAATGATACAGGAAATGAAAAATAGAAAGAGGTAAGAAAGTCAAAGCCTACACCTTTCTTTTTAACATTGATTGTGGGAGATAAAATTTTGCATAATAACGTGATTGAGTCAAGAGCCAGTACAATGGTAATGCCAAAGAAAGCGGTTGATGCCTTGATGCTTAAGTATGATCCCCTTGAGAAGGGAATCATGCAATTGGATGGAAAGAAGGTTCTGACCATTGGTCGGATAAAATATTTGTCTTTAACCCTCTTTTCATGCCCGAACTAGATAGTCTCATAAAAATTAGTGCTGATAAAAATTCCCCTAGTCTTGAGGATGTGTCTTTCTAGAGATTTCACCACAAAGCTTGGTGGATACTTGGCACTCAACTGGTCCCATATGATATTGATAACCAAGCATGGGTCAAAGATGAAGATCTTGTATGAATCTTTGCACCCTTAACATATAGTGGACAATGTAGTCTTATGTCTTGAAGTAGTTTATACCTCCTTCACAGAATAGGAGGGATATTACATAGAGATGTTGGAGGGATAGGAAGATGAAAGTGATCAAACCCTCAAAGAGGAGGTCCTCCTCAACCAATTCATCATCTCTAACTCATTTGGAATTTTTTATGCCATGGGCCTAGGCACGTATGTTATCTTCGATGATGATATGATCTACCTCAAACTGATGAAGAATCAATAGGAATATGATGATCCAATAGATAATCGTCTATTGACCTTATACTTTGATGGCACCAAATGCAAAGTCAGTTCTAGAGAAGGAGTCTGATTATTGTCCCCCATAGGATCAAAGACCCTCAAGGCCTATCATTTTCAATTCTCATTCTCTAATAATGATGTAGAATATGAAGAATTTATCCACAATTTGATTCTTTTCAAGCGAATGGACGTAAAGAGATTACAGGCATTCACAGATTATGAGTTGATTATGAGCCAAGTTCCTGGGCAAGTGGCTGCTAAAAATATAACAATGAAGTCATACAGACATCAAATATGGGATATGATTGAATTTTTTGAAGCTTTTAATGTGCAAGTCATTCCTTGATCCCAAAATAGTGTAGCTGATTAGATGGAATCAATCGGGTCATAGTTTGAACGAGTTCTTGATTTGAAAACAAAAAAAAATGTAGTACAGATCACTATCTAGCCATCAATGCCTGACAATGATCAAAACTAGAAAGTGTTTAAAGAAGACACTCAGATCACCACCTTCATACAAAATTCAGAAGGAGTTTGTGATTATTCACAACTAGGGGCCCAACCTCCCAAATAGCAGGTTATCTAGTTAAAAGGGAATAAGCTCCCTCGAGGCTTAATCACCCTCAAAAATATCTTCGATTGTAAAGATGTAAGCAATGACAAACAAAGGTTCAGTATGGATGAAAAGGATTACGAATAGCTAGATGCTAGAAATGATAGAAAGCTAAAAGTCGGAAGGAATGTTTTGTGGAAAGATAAGGAAAGGTTAAGGGATTTGTGTTCTAGATACGACGAAGTTATAGCTTGGACCTATAATGATCTTAGAGGATACAATATTGGCATAATTTAGCATACTATTGGCTTGGCAGAAGGATCAAAGCCTGTCGAACAAAAGAAAAGGCCGATCAATCTGAAGGTTGAGGTTTTGATGGCATAGGAGCTCACCAAATTGATTGAATCCAAAATAATATATCGATTAATCACTCCACCTGGGTGTCTAATCTAGTACCAATTCAAAAGAAGAATGGTGGCATTAGGGTTTGTGTTTATTTTTGAGATCTTAATAAAGTTCCGCTGAAAGATCATTACCCTTTATCGCTAATGGAGCATATCCTGCAGATTGTAGTTGGATTGGAGATGTTTTCATTACTTGATGGTTTCTCAAGGTACAACTAGGTATATGTGAAAGAAGATGACCACCATAAAACAATGTTTACCACCAAGTGGGGAACGCTCATATATGCAAAAATTCCCTTTGGACTCTCAAATGTTGGTGCAACTTTCCAGCAAGCAATAGACATTTCTTTTAGAGGATTGATAAATTTGATCATTCTAATTTATTTGGATGACCTGATAGTCTTTTCAAAGTCAAAATTTGATCATTTTGATCATCTAGAATAGGTTTTCTAGAAGTGTCAATAGTTCAAGATTTCTTTAAATACCAAAAAATGTATTTTTAGAGTACCTAAAGGCAAGCTACTTCATTTTGTAGTAGCAAAAGAGGGAATTTCAATAGATCTCAAAAGAGTGAGATCTATAATGGAGTTACCCCTGGTAGTTAATTAGAAAGGGTTGCAATATTTCCTAGGGAAGATTAACTTTTTCAGTTGGTTCATTTTAGACTTTGCGATAATTGCAAGACTTATCACACTAATTCTCAAGAAGAACTTAATGTTTAAATGGACCCATAAGGGAAAATATTTTTTTGAGAAAATAAAGATAGCTATCTTTTCTTCTCCAGTATTGGCTAACCCAAAATTTTCTAAAATTTTCTTGCTTTATTTATGCAACGCCCTACATAGCATAGCTTTTGTGCTCACTCAGAAGGATGAATAGAATAACGGGGAGCATCCTATTGTGTTTCACTCAATAACCCTTAAGGGTTATGAAACCAA
Organism: Sequoiadendron giganteum; assembly: GCA_007115665.2. Taxonomy (NCBI): domain Eukaryota; kingdom Viridiplantae; phylum Streptophyta; class Pinopsida; order Cupressales; family Cupressaceae; genus Sequoiadendron; species Sequoiadendron giganteum. The sequence goes on along the minus strand of CM021100.1, from coordinate 474,325,418 downwards.
GTATAAATTTGTAGAAAAGTGGTCTTTTTCCATTCTTAAAATCCTAAAAAGCTTCCAACACTCAGTGTCAGGCAATAGAATTACCATCTTGGTTGCTCATCCTATTGTATGGGAATATATTACCGAAGGAGAGAGAACTGAGAAGAGGAAAAAATGGATCACCAAGATCCTAGAGTATGTTGTGAACATCATACCAACTAAGCTAGTTTGGGGAAGAGATCTTTGTGAGTACCTTACACATGAATCAAGTTCTGAAGTTGAGGAGATTGATCAAGCCTACTCAAATCAATTTGAGTTTGAAAAGTCTTGGGTGGAAAATCGAACATGATATATGCAAAAGGGGCACTACCTAACCGACCTTCCATTTCACAAAAGTTGATACTACTGATTGCAAGGCACTAGGTATGTATTAATTGAAGGGAATTTATTTAAAAGAAATTATGATGGTGTCTTGCTCCAATGTTTAGATAAGCCACAAGTGGAAAGGGTTCTTAAGGAAATTCATAGTAGTCTCGAGGGAGGGCACTTCTTCGCCAAGACTAATGCCATAAAAATCATGTGAGCGGGATATTATTGGCCCTCTATGTTTTTTGAAGTGTGCCATCTAGTGTAGAAATATACTCAATGCCAATTCTTTTTTGGAAAAAGAAAAAAATGTCTTTCCCTTAAGCCCAATTATAACCAAATAGCCTTTTTCTCAATGGGGTTTAGATTTTGATAGAATGATAAATCCCATCTCCAGTGTTGGCCACAAATGGATCATCATGACAACTGATTACTTCACAAGATAGAAAGAGGCTAGCACCCTGAAGAATGCTACAAAGGGCGAGATTGTCAATTTCCTAGAAGAGTTGGTGACTAGATTTGGTTCACCAAAAATCATCATATCTAATAATTCTCAGGCCTTTGTAGGTTCGAGGATGTCAGAATTTTCTATCAATAATGAGATTTATCTCAAGACTTCATCGAACTACTACTCACAAGGAAATGGGCTAGCAAAGTCAACTAATAAAAACCTAATTAGGTTTAAAATCAAGTGCATCGGGTTTGAGTGACAAAGGGACTGGCACAAGCACCTGTGGGCTACTCTATGGGTGGATCAAATTACACCAAAATAGATCCTGAATGCATCTCCCTATGAATTAGTATATGGGAAAGACGTAGTGTTATATGCTTCCATGGAACTCCCCACTTTGCAACTACTGAAATCCATAAAAATAGAGGAAAGCGATGGAATGGAAGTATGGTTAGTGGAGCTCCTCAAACTTGAGGAAGATAGATAAAAGGCCTTTGGAGGCATGATCAATCACCAATAGATGGTTAAGTGGTGGTTCGACAAAAATAATTCTGACCTAGATTTCTAGGAAGGAATCCTAGTGCTAAAGTATGATGATTGCACTACAAAACTAGGGCAACATACCAAATTTGAAGCACTCTAGAAGGGGCCCTTCTGAATTAGCGTGTGCAAAGAAAATAATGTTTACAAACTTGAAGATATGGAAGACAATTCTTTAGATATATTGATATTTATCTAAACTTATTCCATTGAAGTAAGTTGTTCTTTAAAAAAATTAACAGTTATGTACCATATGTAAATATTTTGTAAATATGATTTAGTTTTAAGAATAAGCCATGAGAGAAACACTAAAGAAGTAGAAAATTATTGTTATATATATTCATAAAAAATTTACAAGTGTAATACAACTAGAGGCTCAAATTTTAACTTGAAGATCTCTCAAGAAAAAACCAAAAAGAGTCCTAGAGCAAAAAGAAGCAAAATAGAGGCAAAGTACAAAAAAATGAAAAGATTAGGCCTCCAACCATAGTAACATAGGCAAGCTACTCATAGTCAATTTTTCTTCTTCTTCTTCTTCTTCTTCTTCTTCTTTGACAAGGAAATGCGGGACACAATAACACACAACACATGGACCTCATCTTCTAGTCTATGCAGTTGTACACTAGAAACTCAAAATACTTCCTAAAGTCTAGCCTAAGAACACACTCTACACCATACTCCCGCAGGAAATAAGTGGCCGTGGGCAAAGATAGCGAGTAGTGACCTTCAAGTTCCATAGTGTGGAAGTCAATCAGAAAGAGACACCATGGAACATCCATCCCATGATCAATGTTCTTGCAAAGGTCCATTGCACTCTAAATGTCGACACCCATGATAGCGACTTGCACAATTTCACCAAGCCCTTCCAGTAGAGGCATCAAAAATTCAGTGGCATAGGTCAACTATCATCAGTTTGGAAATGTTTACTTCTCATCTAGTTCTCATCCTCAATAAAGTCTTGGCTAACTACCCATCAAAATGAAATTACCCCAAGAGAGTCACACTTCTTCACTAGTTGCTTAATTCTATTAGCAGTGATCTCCCCGATGAAGGCGTATTGTGGTCTTCATGGTAGCAAACAAATAGGAGTGCCTAGGCCAACAAACATAGCTAAAAATTAGTAGAGTGAAGGGTAGAATAGAGATAGTGAAAGCCTTACTAAACTTAAAAATATAAATTTTTGAATGAGTATCGCATTAAGATGGTATAGATATTTATAGAAAGGAGGTGCCGACAAACCCAAATAGGGAAAAGTCTATGTTTTGGCCTGATGGCAAAGGGAACACATCAAAGAAATCAGAGGACAAGGGATAAATCATATGGAGGATCTAAGATAAGGTCCTAAAAATTAAAATTGGGCATTGGGAGTAAATTCTCACATAAGATGATCATCGACATGTGTCATTTACCATCATTAGCACCAGCTAGCTCGCTTATGTGAAAATACATGGATTAACACACTAAAATCTGAAAAATTAATAGGGCACATATTTTCAAAGGTACTTTGCATCACCTAAGCATGTTTCTCATATACTAAAAGTGTGTTCCCTAAGGAAACGAGCTTATTTGTAAAGAGAGGCAGTGGAGAGAATATACTAATTCCATTCTCATAGAGTTTTTGGCATTCCTGAGGGATACAAATCTCAAATCCATATGTATCTTCTCATTGACACCATTTAATGGACCAATAGTAATGGTGTAGATTTAACTACATGTACATGTTAAAGGAATTAACTACACCAGAAGGTAGATTTTTCTAAAGTAGCAAAAGGCAAGTGGTAATTTTCATTAAAGAAACTCTCTGCACCTTCTTGAAGCAGCCATGGTGGAGCCATCAACGTGTAGTAGAGAGCTTGGAGCTTCATCTAGAAGGATTGGTTTTCCCAATATCTTTGGGTATAACTCATTTCCCAATGCCCTAGTACCTGAGGAGTGATCGTTTGAATTTTGTAGAAGGCTACAAATAGATAGAAGTGTTGCTAGAGAGGCAGTGCAAGATGTCGATAATATTTTTGATCCAAAATTGTCAACTAACCCTAAGAGCCTTAAGGAGGGGGGATTTCAAAGGATGTTAGAGCATGGTGCATTTGAGTTTTTTTCCTCTTAGCTTTGGAATTGTGGTTGCCACAGTTAATGTTACCTACCATACACCTGTGCCCATAGTTGGTGGATGCATGTGCTAAAAGATTCGACAAAGAGACTGGAGCCATTTTGTGCAACATGATCAAGGTCACAATCTCTATCAAATCCATACATGAGATGTTGGGCCATCGAGCCATTTGTTGAGGAAAATATGGAGATTTTATGGGAGGAATCAAACAAGAAAGAAGGTTTCTATGAGAGTGCGACAAAGGAACGGTGGAAAAATTGAGGAATTACCACACCGAGTACAAATGTAGGTATTCTTCTTTCTTGGCTCACTTGATTTTGCATCAAAATTCAAAGTTTCTGGAGAGAAAATTTCTATTGTCTAGGGTTGATGCAAATGGTTTATATCAGCCAGTTTCTATGTGGACTTGTGTATTGTCAAAAATATGCAATTACATCTTGTGGGCCATTTTTCTTTGGAGGTTTTGCAATGGATAAAAAATTCATTGACTCCAATGGATTATTTCCTAGGAGAAGATTTCACATTTATCAGATTTTTTGGTTTCATCAGAGAGCCTTTCTGACTCCCTAGATTTGTAACAGATAGATTTTTTTGTGTTGGAGGAATGTCGTCAGGTAATCCTTGCTGACAATGCCTATGGCTCCAAAAGGAACAAGACAAAGTTATATATGCTTCCCCTTTGTATTACCAATAGTTAGATGACACTGGAGAAGTAGAAGATCGAGGATCTTACAAATCTATTGGTAGCCCTAGGCTTAGTCGTCATTTGTGACATGTGGGACTAAAATCCGACAAGGCACTTCAATTTGAAAGATGAGAGTCTAGAGTATTTGGATTCTAGGAGGAATCTGACTCGGGAAAGTGAAAAAGTATACATTAACTTGGCCCACATACTCATCAGATGGCCAAAATTGTTGAGTTTCTATACATCACAAGCGGATTATCAAAGGAATCTCCCAATAAATAAATCCCTCAATAATCAAATGAAGTGCCAGGGATGGTTAGAAAGAAAAAATATAGATTTCTGGAGGTTACAATAAGAGATAAGATGCCTAAATAAGTTGCTCAGAGAGCTTCAGTCACATGATGAAAATTTCAAAGAAATTTATGACTGAGAGGTTGAAACTGACAATAGGGACTCATATACCAGTCATGAGATTGAAGAGGAGTGACTTTTGCAATGAACTTCCTAAACCTAGGAGTTTGACAGAAGAATAAGCTCAAAGTAAAAGGACTCACATACCATGTCCTCTTCCAGTGTTCAAAGCAAGTGAAAGAAATTTTGATGGTCCCCAAGAAGGTTCACTATGGTTGATGAAGGCTAGGCTTCAATGGGATCATCTGCTAAAGGATCGAAATACACTAGTTCAAGTTGTGCAAAGAGAAGGTGAGTCCAATATTTGGGTGCACCTAACGAAATAGTCAGGGGAGAAGAAGAAGAGGATTTTGTTCTACAAAATGTTTTGATCATCGTAGTCTAGGTAAGTCTCACTCCCCCTCTTCTACCTACATCTACGTCTTTGGTTACTCCTTTTCCTCCATTTTTTGAAGAGAATCCTTTGTCCATGGACCTTGATATTTTGGTTCTTAATGAACCCCCTTCTATTTTTAATATACCCTATGATGTACCCCCACATGTCGAGCAAGTAGCATCTGCTTCGACTATTGTTGATTCTTTAATCGCCCTATCCAGGGCCCATATCAAAAAATCCAAATCATCAATGTTTCCCATTACCCTAGGTCCATCCTCATTCAAGTAAAAATATCCCATTCCTCTTGTTTCCCTCTTTCCTCCAACTAGTTTTTCCCCAACACAATCTTAATTTGGCATCGCAACATTTTCCATGATTACATTCCCATTTTCCTCCATGCATGCTCATATATCTAAAGTCTCTCCTTTTGTTACTCTTTTTAGTCTTCCTCCTAATGCTTCCATTGAAGTACAAAGAATTGGCACCCCATAGAATCTTCAAGATAATTTTGAAGTAGCTAAGCAAGCCTGACAAGCTAGGAAGCATAAAGTGTTGTTAAAGAACATTGAATTTCTGACCACCAAGAAGATTGAGACTTGCGTCAATGAAAATAAAAATTCTCTATAGATTACTACAATGAAGATGCTTATATCCCAACTTGAAGGAAAAATGTAGATGGAGTGACTATGATGTCAAAGCCATGGGTGTGGATTTGAATGAAATTTTCTTGCACGACAACGTGGATCTAGCTAAGATTGCCCAGAAGGTAGTATATGCATATTATGAGAGGTTGGATCATAAATTGAAGAAGCATGAGGTAGAGTTAATGAACATAAGGAAAACATTCAATAGGTTGCAGATAAAAATCAGAGACAAATATGTTGAAATGGTTCACATAAGGAAAATACAAGACCAATAGAAGAAAGCAACAAGATTTCTCACAAAGACCCAAGCTGAGCAGTTTCAACTCTATCACAAGATTTAGAAGTTGAGAGTTGAGCTTGCTGCTAAGCACCAATCAAATGCAAAGTACTAGCGTACTTAGGAAAGCATAAAGAGAGATTTGGACAACATCCAATATCATGCTTCTGATAATTTGCAAAAGGCCCCAGCGGAAGTAGAAAAGTTAAGACATGACAAGCAAGAATTTGAGTCAGCTTTGTAAACTCATGATCAAGAAATCAAGAGATTAGGCTCTGAGATGGCGAATGTCCTCAAGGAGAAGAATCAAATAGAGGAGAATGTGAGAGGAAAGGATGCTTAGTTACATTAAGAGCTAATGGTTGCACAAATATATGCAACCCTTCCCGTGTTAAAAATATTGATATCCACATACTGGAAGCGAATTATAGTTGTGTTTTCCATCCTCAAACTAACTCTACAGTTTCTGAAGGATGCTTGGGAATTAAATGAAAAGGTCAGCCCACTAGCCAACCAGATTTTGCAAGAGTATGCTCCCCGAGTAGCATACTCCCAAAGTTTAATTTTTAGGTTGTGTGTGGCCATTGATGAAGCTCTAAGAAGTGCAAGAATTCTAGACCAAAGGGTTCCCTCCCAAAAACAAGTGAATTTTCCTAGCATCACAAGATCACAACAAAGAGAAAGGAACACCAAATAGTGTTGAACAAGAGGTTCGATGAAATGAAGAAAGATTTTAGTGTCTTACATAGCTTCATATTGCCTCCCTTCCTTTCACCAAATGGATATGTGCTATCAATTGAGCAAATTACTAATGAAATTAGACATAGGGTCCAAAATTCTATAGAACTCCTAGGTTCAAGTGCAATTCCCACCATTGATGACATCGAGCATGAAATCCTTTTGCTTTATCCTCTCTATTATCACCTCAAAGTTTTTTTAGCAATATGGGGACTTGTTTCCTTCAAAGAAGCCTTCAAGCTAGATCAAGTGTACAAGGTTATTTGTAACCTTGTCTAACTAATTGATGCATATTGGGAGATGTAGCATTTTGATTTCCTCAAACTCCAAGAATTTATAGAGGTCTAGGCTCGTACCTCCACAAGTAAAGGACCCCTATGAGTCATCAAAATAGTGAAGCAAATTTTTTCTTAGTCTTTTGATTTTCAACTTTATGCTTTTTTTGTTTCCGGAGGCTCTATGCATAAAAGAAAATTTGGTTTCGAAAGGCACACAATGTGCCACATGGTGGTTGCATGGGTTTTGTTCATCGCTTTCCTTTTGGGAGAAATTTGGGTCATGTGTTAGTTCAGCGAGGAATTTCTCAAGAATGATTTTCACAAATCTGAGAATACCTGCCCGCTTGACACATCATCTCTTCACTGCAAATAAGTTGTGCTTTAAGGAGATTTCTCTTTGGAGTTTTCAAAGCATATTTTTATTTAGTTTTCAGGAGGAAGATTTGAGTCAGTGCCGCCAAGCCAAGTGATTGTTCAACAAGAATTTTTTCTAGGATATATTCTAGGATCTGAGCATTTATGGAGGGCGATCTTGCTAAATATCTAAGGGATATTAATGCAACAGTTGAGAGTTGATGAGTAAAGATTGCCACAACCTAATTAAAGATCTATGATCATATTGTGAGCTATCAAGTGCAGAAATCTAGTAGTAATTACTTTTGGGTAAAGGCGACGTTTCTCTCTCTTTTTGACTATAAATTTGAGGTGGCAACAAAAGAAAAGGGTTCCAGAAGTTTTCCCTTTTGGAAATAAATTCTTAAGTTTTCCTTAGTTATAGGAAGTATTTTCCTTAAAGTTTGGAGAACACTACTTCACTCTAGCATGTTATCTATTTTAACTCAAACTATTGTCGGGTTGGAGTCTAACCTCTATTTTAAAGTTCATTTGATATTTGAGTATGAACTACTTGGGAGAAACATTCGAAACTATGCATGATATGGCATATGTCAATGTTTCCTTCTTTATATCTTTTTTCAAAATAGAACATTATTTCTAGCTTAATTTGAGTAGTTTTATGATTTGATCTCCATGCTGGAAGCATATGTGATAAAGTGATAGCCTGTAGAAATTGGATTATGCCATTGGACTTCCCTATTCTTTGCAAGGGGTTATTGTTTCTTTCTGTCATGTTGTATTAAGAGGAAGAGTATATGTGACTTTCTGAATGTTTTCTGTTAACTCTTTGAACTTTTATGCTTGATCGGAGCTTAACGAACACTTCTTGTGGGTAGATTTGAATGAATACATTGTTCTTGTATCTAGCCTTTGTTATTTGTTATCTTCCCAAGAATGAAGGGTTGTGGAATTTTGTGTCTATTATATCATTCATAGAAAATAATTTGGGTTTTAAAATGTTGTAAAAGCATTGACGCATCACAACTTTTCATGTTTTAGGTTTACATTTCTTTCTACCCTTTTCTAAAACTCAGAGAAGAGTCGACTTTCTGTAAAAATTTTGGATCTATTCAATGAGGCACAAATTGGTCCCCCACTCACTTAATTTCTCATAAGAATATTCGAGAGGCATAAGATTTGATGATAAAAAAATACTCCTAAAAAGAGACGGATTACATGTGTTATGATTAGTACTAAACAAGTGGATGAAGAGAAGGAAATTAATGAAAATGACATGAACAAAGAAGAATATAAACCTAAAATTATGAAAACAAATGTACTCCCTTTGTGAGAGACAATCAACATACCAATGGATACAACTAACGAGGAGAAGGTGGTTCAAATAGGAAAGTTACTTGATGAAGATGAACAAGAGGATCATGCAGCTCTACTTCATGAATTTCTCAATCATTTTGCATGGATTTATTCAAATATGTTGGGAAATGATGCTAAGATAGTAACACATAATATAGTCCTTCCAGAGGATGCTAAACCAATACAAAAAAAGATACAAAAAATGAATCTTAAGATAGATTTACTAGTTAAGGTTGAGATTGAGAAATTCCTTGAAGCTAGTTTTATATGACCTATTGATTATTCTCCTTGGATCTTGAACATTATTGTAGTTGTGAAACTGGATAATCATATTAGGATGTGTACAAAATTTCAAGATTTGAATAAATCATCTTTGAAAGATGATTTTCCCCTTCCTAATATTGACATGATATTAGATTCAACTATAGGACATGCTTTGTTTTCATTCATGGATTGATTTTTGAGATATAATCAAATCTTTATTAACCCTCAAGATCAATACATGACAAAATTTTGTTGGGTAGTTATACCTTTTGGATTAAACAACATAGGCACAACATATCAAAGAGTTATGCCATTGATATTTCATGATTACATACATAATATTCAAGAAGATTATGTTGATGAAATTCTGGCCAAATATTTAACTCAACAAGACAATGTGAATATTGCTCATAAAATCTTTGAGAAAATTCAAAAAAATAACATGAGATTGAATCCGAAAAAGTGTCTTTGGTGCAAATAGTGGAAAATTTTAGGCTTTATAGTATCTCACATAGGAATTGAGGTGGACATGAAGAAAATAAATGCTATAGTTAGCATGCCACCTCCTAGAAACATTTATCAATTATAAACTTTACAAGGAAGCATTTAGGCTATCCATCATTTTGTAGCATCCTTGGAGGACCGAACATTACCCATTATGCACCCTCTTAAGAAAGAGGTTCAATTTAATTAGAATGAGGATTATAAATTTAATTTTGTGAATTTGAAAGATTATCTTGCTACTCCACCTATTTTACAGTTCGCTATGCAAGACAAACCATTTATCCTTTATATAGATACATCAACCCATTCTCTCATAACTTTGTTGGCTCAACAAGATGATAGTGGTAAAGAACATCCTATTTATTACATTAGCTAAACTCTGATTGATAATGAGACACAATATACAATGATAGAAAAACAAATTTTTCTCTTGTATTCGCTTCTATTAAATTGAGACATTACTTATTGAATGATAAAATCCATGTGATGATGAAGTTTGATCCCTTAAAACACCTTTTTGCTAAAACAAATTTATTGGGACGCTTAGCTAAGTGGGTTATGTTGTTAACTGAGTTTGATCTTAAGTTTTTTTCTCAAAAGGAAATCAAAGGATAGGCCCTAACAAAAAAATTATTTGATGTTCCCTCTCCCATAATATTACGTAATTTAGACTGACTCCCTGATGAGAATGTGTTGAATATTCAAAAAGATGAAGAAACATGGGAATTGTACTTTCACGATTCAAAGTGTTGAACTAGCTCTGGGGTAGGGGTTATATTAATTCCTCTTTTAAGTAAGATTATTCCCTTATCTTTCCATTTAAACTTCCTATGTATAAATAACACTATAGTGTATGAAGCTTTAATAGCCAATATATGTGCAACATTAGCGTTAAATGTCAAACATATTTCTATATTTGGTGATTCCCTCTTAATTATTAAATAGATAAATAATTCATATCAAGCAAAGCATGATAATATCATTCAATATAGAGACCCCACAATGATATTATTACAAAAATTTGAATCCTATATGATTGATAACATACCACATGGAAGGATAATCGACATGTAGATGCAATGGCAAGTGTTACGTCTTTTGTATCTACTAAAGATCCTTTTGATGATTTCACATTTACAGTTCAAATGATCCTTAAACCGTCGATAGATGATAAAATTAAAGAAGTGTTATTCATCGATATCAACAACTCTAGTGAATTGTAAACAATGATATTCAATTATTTAAAATATTTTACCTTCCCTAAGCCTTCAACTAAGAAAACTCAAGCTCGTCTTTGAAAATATGCATCCGAGTATATAATCCTTGTAGAAATTTTATATAAAAGATCATTTCATGGTATTTTATTTAGACGTCAGTCTAAAATCCCTATAGAACTTGAAGAAGCTCATGTAGGTGCTTTTGGAGGGCATTTTAGAGGAAGATCGTTAGTTCAAAAATTGGTTTGTATAGGACATTATTCAAGACACATGGAACAAGATTATTTTGAGTATCTAAAGAAATTCCATAAATGTCATGATCATAACAATTTCATTCATGCTCCTGCTTCTGAGCTTCATGCCCAAGTTCCTATTTGGCCATTCTTGGTTTGGGGTTTGAATGTTATTGGAAAAATATCACCACCTTCTTCTGCTAGATGAACATTTATCATTATTACAACTGACTATTTTATAAAATGGGTGGAAGTTGTCCCTCTTCATTCCACGATAGCTGATGCAATATTTTGTTTCATATTGGAACATATTAGTGCTCACTTTGGTCTCCCTTTCACATTGGTTTAAGATAATATAACTCCATTTAAGAACATTGACATGAAGAAATTCTTGGAAATATTCAATATTCAACATCATTTTTCAACACCATATTACCCACAATCAAATGAACAAGAATATTTGACTAACAAGAATATCGAACAATTCCTATGAAAAAAAGTAGGCATACATAACAAAGATTGGCATACTTAACTAGCATATGCATTATGGGCTTACTATACGAGCATTACAACATCTACTAGAAACACTCCCTATAACCTTGTTTATGTTTTTGAAGCAATAATACCCTTAGAGTTAGAAATTACTTCATTGAGAATTTCTCTTAAAGGGCTTATTAATGATACTACTTATAAAGAGTAATGATTGCATCAGCTTGAAATGCTTGATGAATAGTGTATCAACGCTCTCGAGAATCTTCAAGCTTATTTCAAAAGAATGCAATGTGACTATAATGATAATGTCATCCCTCATGAATTTAATAAAGGTGACTTGGTGTGATATGAAAATCAATGTAATGACAATGCTCCTTTGAATAAAAAAGTAAAATTCAGCTCTAACTAGTTAGGACCTTATATCATCAAGGAAAACTATGGGTCCAAAGCCTACACATTAACAAAAATGGATTTTATAGCTCTAAAGGAGCCTATAAATTTCATGCATTTGCGACAGTATTGTGTATAGTTTTCTCTCTTTTGAATAGTGTGTTACAGTAGTGTTGATGGATTAGGTAGAAAATTTATATTCTATCTTGCATTACTTCTTTCTTTGACACATGATAATAGTGTGTGTCTTAGGGTCTAGGGTGATTGTTCAATTGATTTGAATAGTTACTTTAGTGGCCATACTATGTAAAATAAAATATTGGGTGTTATGTTAATTTAGATCCTTGTATGCATTTAATATTATTAAATCATAGGTGCATTTAAGTTAGCATAGCATATTTAATCACAATGTAGCATCTAACATAAACTTAAAGTAGTTTAATTAGATCACATACAACATTAAATAATTGAGACATTTATTAGATATTGTTGGAAGAGATATTTGATAAATCAAATTGGCATTTAAGTTAACACAAGATCATAAAACATAAACATCAAATTCTCATATATATATATATATATATATATATATACATATATCATCAAAAGTTTAAGTACATATACATCACTAAATACAATGCTAATAAGTTATGTGATTGTTAGACCCCTCAGAGGTCAGTGACCTCCATGGTCATTGCGATACAGTAGTATGTGATTGTGACCTACTCGAGCATAATTGTAGGCCCTCCAATATTCTAGATGCTCTCGCTTCTTATATGATTGATTCAACACACTCTTGGTCTATCTGATCTTTGTCTTCCTGTACCCTAGCAAGCTCCTTCTATAGCCTCAAGATCTCATCTGATAGGTCACCATTTGTCCTACTATTAGTTTGTCCTTGATATGCTATGAATGTTGAAAGCTTTGCTCGAAGCTGGTCAGCATGACCGGTGGCTCTCTCATATTCTACACCTAATCTTGATACTAGCTTGAAAAATTCTATATGTTGCCTCACGGAAGGTGGGGGCATTTACTCTATGATTGTATCATCCCTTTCACATAGTGGAAGCACTATCTTAGTGATCACTCATTGGTAGAGCTTGCACCACTCTCGCTTGGATTCTATAAAATAGAAATCATAAGGATATCAGTAAACATCATAATCATATATAAAGCATATACATAAAAGACAAAAGCATAAGTAAATAATATAAATATCAAATCATCACCTAGATCCCAAGTCCACCAGTCAGGGTATGAATCTACAATGGTGGTCTTCCTCTATGTTGGAGGTATGTATGGCCTGTTGCTACTAGCCTCCCCACCCTCATACATGTGGATTTTTTATTTTGTTGTGGCATGTGATCTAGTGAATCTAGTAGGGGGAATCTCTCCCATATTGGGGGAAACTAGATCCTCCTCTGTCCCATCAATATCCTCACTCATAGTCTAGGTCTCATTCTCCTCATCCCCCTTGTTAGGTATCAAAAATGTAGGTTACAAATCCTAAGAGGATGCCACGCTCTATGATCAAACTTGCAAAGTTTTTGAACTAATGAACGAAGTTAACCTATATGGTTGATATCCCCCTACACTTAAGGCACTAATAAACCTATGTGGGTGGACCTTGATAGCTGAAAGAGATATAAGAGTTATATGACTTAATTGATTTTAAAGATCTACCCACAGTGGCAGAAAGTGTGGAATAGATGAAGGTTTGTTAACTACTCCTACTCCTTATGTTAAGATTTGAAATATGAATGTTCAAATAAGATCTTATGGAATTTTAAAATGGAATTGGTATGACCAGTGCGTACTTATGTTGGGATAATGGAGTCAAGAGGTGGATGATGATTATGGAGACATGTTTTTGTGAGATAGGTAGATCTACTTTTTAGCTTAACTCAAACAATTAGGCATTTTTTATGTTTCCACTTTGTGCAAACGTGCAAGTATGTTAGTTATTTAGACTATTCTTAGTGATCCTAGTGATATCCCCTTATGCTACTATGAGTTTGTGAAAGGATTTAATTTAGATGTGAAGGGAAACCAATTAAGATGATCTATTTAAAAGGATTTTAATCCAAACAAGAACCTGTTAAATCAAAATTCTTAAAAGGAATTTTAATTCTTCTTCACACAAAAACCAATCAATAACACCACACAACTATAGCAAATGTGTGTTGACAAATCAAATGTATATCCATACACTCAATTTGAATAACATAAATAGCCACTTTGAAGACAGGAAAATAACATATAATCATATAAATCCACACAACAGTTGAACACTTGAAAGAAAATCAGTATTGATGCGTAACCTTCTCCATTATATTAATCTTCAAATGATATGCATTATAACAATAGTTTGCGATATGAAATATATGAGAAAATGTTTGTAATCTATCTTCTTACAATGCCTACTCTAAAATTAAAATGATATGATGATCATCATTTCAATCACCACATGTCCAACATATATAGCAATATTTTGAAGAGGGTACACCTCATCATAAGTGTCTGTTGGAATTAACAATAATAAAAAGTTAACAATTAAGCTCTAATGAGCCATAAATAAAACTATTTTATATGATATAAATATCCCCGACTCAGGTGTGTATCAACATTCCTCGCATAAATCTTCATAATGACCATCCTCTCCAAATGATCAAAAGCCACTTCTAATGTTGGATTTTTATTTTTAGCTTCTTCTAAGGCTCCTTGCAGTATCAGATGGAATTATTTCATCCATTCACTTTGACCTTTTAGTTCTTAGTCATCTTTGAATAGTGCAGGCACATCTTCTTTTGGAGCATCAACAAATTCCTTGGCAACTGCTTGATGTTCCTTGTAATAATCCTTTTTTTTCTTCACCATGTCCTCAACAACTATAATGGATCCAGTATCATAAATGTTCCTCTTTTGTATTTTTTGGAGTTTCTCCTGAAGCCTATCATTTATCCTTTCCTTGATCAACATTTGCATCTATTCTTTATTCAATTTGGCTACATTTATGCCAATTTCAGTTGTGACCACAGGATCAGTCTCTCCTACTTTTAGTGTTATCCCATAACCAAATGCCTTCTCAGTATCAATAATCATAGATTTCTTATGTGGATGATACAGTGCCCAAATCATAAGAGAGTTCTCATCAAGGTTATATCTTGATCTAGTGTATACTTTTGTCACACCTTCTAAACTGAACTTATGCTTAGCATCATCATTATGCAGAAAACTATAAAAAACAAGAGCTTAATTTAAATCTAAACTAGGAAAAATTATCACACCAGACTCTTCTAATAATTTTCTTCCTCTTTCTAGAGTCATGTTCTTCATCTCATTCTCTACATCCACCCTCAATGTGCTAAGCAACTGATTTTCATTGTTGGGTGTGATATCTATGACTAATTCCCTTATTGATTTCCCCTTTTGCTTGTACAAGAAAGATCTAAATTCAGGAAATTTTATAAACTGATCATTAGAAACAAAGGACTTATAGGCCACTTGCCTAGAATCTATGTCAGATGATTCTTCAACTTCTTTTTCTCTTCTTGGAGATCGATATTCTTCAATCCTGAACTTGGGGATCTTATTAGTTTGGCCTTGGGGTTCCTTTTCATCAAAAGATTCCTCACCACCAGATGAAAACATTTCCGCTTCATGTATCTCCCTCATATTTTGTTCCATTTCTCTATTATAGTTATCAATTGAAAATATGGTCTTTGTTTCTTCCATATTTTTGATAATATCATCATGAGGATATGGTATATGAACATATCCAATTAAATTATGTTTCTTTCTTGCAAAGTCAATAAATCCTTCGAGATTAGATACCTTCCTTGGTGCAGCCTTCTTCATGTTGTAGTGTGACAAATTATCCAAAATAAAATCATACCCATCTTTTGACACCACAGTAAAATCCCCAAAACTTAATGTACTAGGTATAAATCATTGTTTTTCATATGTACCTAGGTTCATGAAATTTGAATAATCCAATTTCCTAAAAATCTACAGATATGCTATCCTATCTAGCATAGTTTTAGGTAACATAAAAGGTGTGTCTTCAAAACCATAAACTCTGATCATAGTGGAATAAATATAGCAATACTAGTCACCCCAATTATGACCTACATTTGGTGGTCCATTAAAATCCTTAGGCCTCAAAATTCTCTTGATCTCTTTAGACACAAATAATTATAAGGGTGACCATAAAACTAGTACAATGTCTTGACAAAATATTCTTCAAAATAAACATAATAAGAATTAGAAAACCTACTATCCCAGATGGAGGTCCATAGTTGTACCGGTAATGGTTGACCCTCCTTATCCAACTGTGTGATTCCCAATTCCTCTGGCCATAGTCCTAACTCCTATCTATAATACAATATCATGTGCATAAGAGGGGAATAATGTTTAAAATGATTTATCGGAGAACCATTCTTGATAGCTGTCAGCCCTAAGTCAATTCCTTTGGTAATATGTGAAGAATATTCAATAGGTCTCGCATTGTGATATTGTATGTCTGCAGTGATCACCATTGGCCCTAGGGACATAAAATCATAGACCTTTGTTCCCATCACTTGACCCACTGAGAAATAAGTTTGTTTTAAGTAAGACTCAAAAAAATAAACATGGAATGGAGGTTTGTCACCCTCCTCAAGTGGCACTAGGTTCCCATATTTTCTAGGCCTGTGTAATAATAACCTCCATCCCTTGCAGGTGGTGTCCATTCTCCAATACTCCTTTTCCAAATCCTCATGCACTATGGGTTGGTTGCATGTGTCATCTAGGTTAAAAAATTCACAAAGAGTAGTTTTGGATATATATAAAAGGTTCACCCTGAAAGTTGTAGATTGCTTTAAGGTTTGAGTTATAATGTTTGGCTAGAAATCCTATGAGCTCTACATTCACAAAGACATTGGGAATAACCAATTTTCCTAAATTGAAATTCCAAGTGTTGCAAACTGGTTCAAATCTACTTCTCTGAGAATAATGAAACACAAAAAATTAATATCCCCTAATGGGTGTCTACACATCTCCTACATGTTTGCATTTATACTCTAATCTCTCTAAATCATCCCTCAATTGTGTAGACCTTCTGGATTTCGGCCCTAAACTAGGAAATTGATCAATGAGGTCTTGGTTTAGTTTCCTTTCATTTTCTTTCGATTCCTACCCCGTTTTATTTTTTTGCGTCTTATTCTTAGACTGGATACTTTCGCCTATTTTCTTCTTGTTTTTCATCTTTGTAGAACTCTCCATCTTATTTATCCACAAGATAGCAAAATTGAATTATATTATATGAATTGTAGGGATATTTTGTATGCTTACTTGTATATATTTGGGAACACTGATCTCTGTGACTTTTTCTCAATCTTCCATCCTTCTTCGCTGCAACTTCTGAAAATTCTTTTGGTTCAATCTCTTTTCAATAAAAAATGTTCATATAAGTTTCATTGGTGTAGCCATTAATGTCCTTCAATGGAATTGAATGCAACAATATTTTCGAATTTCAAAATGTCTGAGCGATATAAGAAGATTATATCAATGAAGCCCTTCTAACCTTAGACCATACCATGTGTTTTATTTGGTGCCACCTTGGTTTATACATTCATAACTGATCACCAAGACATAACTGAATGTCCTTTCGATATGAAGTATCCCTTTAGTTCTCAATATCTAGTTGAGAATAGAACTTAATACTTTTACCGATGTTGTGCAACTGTCTTCTCTCTTGATTTTCAACTCTTACTATTTTGGGGAGAGCATTATAAACTTTACTTGATATCAAGGTGGTCTGGATCATTAGAAACCCCTTTAATCATCACCCAATTTCTTTTCAATGAATTGTGACCATTCCATGTTACCATCAGGCTGGCATGTACCATCATTGAGAGAATAAAATACCTTTTTGATGTATTTGGTCTCCCTAATGTATTTCCTCTACCACTTCATTCATTGGGATAAGTTAGTGAGAATTTCCTCAAAAACCTCCTTCATCGGTGCAACCCATATGGTTGCTGAGATATGAGGGACTCATTCTAATTGTACATGTTTCTCTGATATTTTTTCCCTTGCTTCATCCATGAAAGAAAATATGTTTCTTATTGATGAGGTTTCTATCGGTGTGACTCACGAGCTCTACATGATTTGAAAACTTCGCTCTGATGACCTTGCTCATGCCGATAGGTTTTCATCGGTGAAACGATAGGCATTGTCCTCTCGATTATGTACTCTTGTTGTCTTTAGGGTCTTTGATCACTATGACTTCATTCACCTCTTCTCGATATGCAAAAAATATAGAAATGAAAGGTTATTATTGATCGAAAAGACTTACACATGATCTTCCCGATATGGACCAGTTTCTCTTAAAGTTTTTTCTCAACAATGACGAGAAGAATGCTTATATTTCAAAGGCCAAATTAATGGGATCATTGGTTAAGTTTTAAAATAGATCTTGTCACACAAATTTCAATAATTTGTATTGATCATGAAATTAAGGTGTGACAAATTTTTATGGTACTTGGAAGATAGGTGGGTGAAGGCTAGTGAAAAATGTGAAATTTTTTTAGTTATAACACCCCTCATCATTCTCATCCTCATCTAAACCTAGAAATATGTTAGGAATTTTGTCATCATCATCGGTATCTCTATCTATATGCTCATCATCTCTATCCTCTCTGCAACCTAGAAGAGGTCTGGCATAACCTACAAGGTGGTGTATAGGGACAAATAGAGTTGGTCATAGTGCAATCCACCACTTGTTGTAGGCAGCAATGGTACCTACATCAGAAACCTTGGAGATTAGGAGCATGTTGTGGCCCTCATCCTTTGAACCACTAATGTATACATCCTAGATAGTGAAATGATGATTTTCCCCAAGTCTAGAAGCACTCTATGTTGATCTTTGATACATTGATTTGGCTCGTGGTGGTACTTGGACGTGTCCAAAATACTTCATGACATGATCACAGTAGAAAGGTCTCACTATGTAATAATTTGTTCATAGAAGAAATCAGTCCAACTATAATATGCGTAGCTCATTCCTATCAACTTCCCATTGGGGAATCTTGAGATATGGTCTCCAGCTGATATCACCCTCGTTCAATTAGTCAAACATGATCCACCAGTGTAATAAATCTCCCTCCTACCATGGTCATCTTAGTGGATAACTGAAGACCCATGGATAGTCCATGGCTTCTGTAGACACTAAAAATTGTCCTAGGCCTTTCCTCTTGATTCATCCAACATTTCCCCTTTCACTCTTCATGATTAAATAACTTTAATTATTTAATTAATTCATTTCTATCTTAATTCCTCCTTGATTAATTAAATAAATTATATTTATTTAATTACGTCACTAATTTCTTTCCTCTATAATTAAACAAAATTTATTTATTTAATTATTTCCACGTTCAACTATAATTAAATAATTATATTAATTATTTAATTATTCACTATTAGCTTGTCTGTCACAAATTAATTAAATTTTATTCAATTAATGATTCATCTTTTCTCTCACTTTTTGAATTAAATTTATATTTAAATGAAAAGTTAACTCATCTTTTCCTTTTGCAATGAGATAATGTTTCCATTATTTCAAGATCCAAATTCATTTTCAAACTAATTGATTTTTTAATTAAGTTCCTCTTTCTCTTTCACTCTCGATCTTATCCCATCTCATCTCGATTAATTACATCCATTGATCAAACTAAAAATCAATTGATCTTGATAGTTATTTTTGTAACCCCCCTCTCATCAATCCTCATCCGTCAGTCTTGGAATCTTTCTAGAGGATTAATCTCGTTCGTCTGTTTGAATGGTTGTCTATAAAAGAAGCCATTCTCTCTCTCATTTTTCCCTTAACATCCATTATCTCCAAATTTATTTCTTACAATTTATAGGTATTTGCATGAACTAGACTACAAATCTGAATGCATATTTGCAAAAGAAGAAGAAGAGACAAGAGAAGGAATCAACTTCAACGGGGAGTGTTTTATCTCATTTGCTTGCATTTTGATTTCTCTCCTTGTTTGTATTCTCTTGTTTTAGAGTGGTTTTATAGTTTAGAAGTTTTGGTTGTCACTTTATCTAGGCTAGGTTGATTTCCCCATCTTAGAATTGGTGAACTCAACATGAAAGAAAATATTTTACAATATTTCGTATGGTTTTTGTTTGTTTTTATAGATTTTTGGTACAAAACGACACATATGATAAACACAACAACACAACTACCAAGAAATGATGCATTTTATGAGAAGCAATGCATATGCTAGGTAGGAAAATTTAAATTCAAAATTGCAACACAATTTCTCTAGGGCGACACAACACATAAACACAATTCTTGAAAGGAATGACGCATTTTCTTAGTATAAATTTCTAGTTTTAGTGTCTTTTCGTTCCTTTTCTTTTGAATCCTTTTCAAGTAGTGTAGTGTTTTTTGGTTGCTAACTTTTTGTTTTTAGCATGTGGCTTTGGATTGGAGCTCCAGGAAAATAGTTTCTTTTGAAACAAACAAAAAAAATTGAGCTTTATTTTAGTTTTAAGAAAACTTAATTTTGACAACTTGCATGAGAATCATAAAGGTTAAAAATAATTTACATTTTTCACTCATAAAGGTTAAAAATAATCTACATCCTTCACTCATAAATTTTAAAAATAATTTTCATCTTCCACTCATAAAGGTTAAAAAGAACAACAAATTACATCTTTCACTCATAAAGGTTAAAAAGAACCACAAATTGCATTTTTCACTCATAAGGTCTAAAAAGAACCACAATCTATATTCTTACACTCATAAGAACTAAAATGAACTTGCATTTTATGTCATTGGTTTAAATTTTACAAAGTGTCTTCAAATAGTAAGCAAGGCTTAAAATTAACTAGTGTTCTTCATGCTTGGTGGTTTACAAGTGTATTAGAAAGTTTGAATGCTCTCCTCTCACATAGTTAGGAAATATTCAGTGACCAAAAGAACCTCTTTGGAATTTGTAGAATCACACCACATATTTGGATTTTGTGCTTAAAATGAACCCCATGTGAGTGTGGGAAAAGGCACAAAAATATGCTCTCTCATTACACTTCGTGCAATCTGGGAGGATCAACAAATAAGTGTACTTCCTCACTTTTTTTTTACCATTATTAGAGGGCCTACCAACCCACTTTGAAAGGTTGTAATGACCCAAATGGTAACATGCTAAATCCAACCTCTTACAAACCACTATTTAAATTTGTCGTTACATCAAAAGTTGCAATCAATGAGAAGTGGAACGTGATAGCTCTCCCCTAGTATCTTTATTATGTGAAAATCCCTTGTTCTAAGGGTTGGGAGACCTCTTGACGGATTTTACCATACTATCCCCTAAACCAGACACCCTTACTAGATACCTTTGTGTAGAAATCCAAAATCCTTCTATTTGTTGGTGTAGGAGGTCAGACCTCTGAAGTTGTCCCACACTTTTAGAGTTCATTGTAGAGATGGAAAATTTCCTAAGATCTTTTTGGTCTTAGAGAATTAGGAACTTGGTATGCCTAAGAAGTGAGTTCCATGGATGGGAGCTAGTGCTACCAAGTTCCTAGGTCATCCGCTTTGAATAGGCGCAGTTGGAGAAATACAAATGGGAACCTAGCAAATATTACCTTTGCCAGCCATAGGATTTGTGGTTGTTTTCTATGTGTGTTTTATCTTGGGATAAAAAAACTTCACATCCAAAATTAGACCAAAAATAATTGCTTGATATTGTATTTTGTGTTTTCCAATTATAGGTTATCTTCCTCCAATTAAAAGTCATCAAAATCAATTGAAATCTATTCAAACACCAATCAAAACCATTAAAACCATAAATGTAAAATTCTATGAACTACAACTGATAAACAAAGAACCAAAATTGATCTTATGAACCACATTTGAACATTGAAAAACCATAATTGACATTCTAAAGTACATTCAGAAAAAATAGAGCCACAACTGCTATATTGCATTGCATCTGATAACTAGAAAGTTGCATCTGATATCCAAAATCACAACTATGTGACGCATTTGCAGAAAACAAAGTCGTAATTGTCTAATAAATTGAAACTCTCAAAATCTTTGTCCAAAATCTGATCAAATCATTTCAACGGTGATCTTTGACTGATAAACTAGAGACCTTTAATATTTACTTGTCCATTCTAACATTACCATTTAGAGATATATTACATTATAGGTTATCTTCCTCCATCCTTTGCATTGCATAAATTAAACCTTGATTCTTAGGTGGCATTTAGGCCTTCATATTTTGAAAATAGGAAGAACTTAGAGCTTTTGGAAAATCCTTGGTTTCATAGTCTATTTGTCATTGACCATTATCCTTCACTTTGTCAATCCTTGTCATTGTCACCTTATCAAATTTGAGTCTTAAGCTTGCGTCCTAGCCTTAACTCTACTTTCTCAAAACTATCGCCTTATGGTCAATGAAATTTTTAATTGTTACCTTGGGTTCACATTAGCTTGATTTCCATCCTTTATTTAATATTGTAGGATTCCTTTGCACACCATAGATTTTATCATCACCTTGCCAAATTTTCATCTTCAACCTAGATTGCACTTTGCACCTCTATCCCAAAAAAATAGTTCATTTTACCTTATCCTTGGAATTATATTATTATCAATTATTAAACCTTGCATATCCTTTTGCATTCATTAGTTGCATTATCCTTGCATCATTATACCCCCCAAAAAATACAAAAGCATAGTTTCATTATTACCTTGATCTTTAATTAGCATCATTTATTCATCTTACCATCATACTTGAACTTTAATCTATATTTAGCACCCTTTAGTATTAATTAGCTTAATCCTTTGGTCATTATAATCCTTGAATAATCACCTTGCATCCTCATATCCAAAAATTTAAAAAAAAAACAAAAACATAGTTTAGCCTCATTTATCACCTTGTATTATCCTCCTAATTTTCTAATCCCACATGGTTGAAACAAGGTCACAAGCCAAAAGAAAAGACATGAATTCTTTAAATGACATAGTTTTTAGTCTAGACCATGACACCACCTTTGGAGAGGATGAAAATAAATCTACACCGCATAGAGATCAAACAAACACATTTGATAACTTAAGTTCAAATGAATTCAACAAGAAATTAACTCTTGAAGAAATCGATAGAGCTTACAAAGACCCACAAATTTTTAGCATGGTTGATCAACTTGTTGGAGACGATCCTAATAGATTTTTCTATGCACTAGCTAAAACATGTGCCAAATTACCTCAAGGCTTTGATGTATCAACCATTGTAGAAGAAGAAAATACCCAAAATCGATTTGCTTTACGGATGCCATCTTCACAACAAATGTCAATCATACCATTTGGAACAAAAACACACATGGTAACAATTACTACACATATCCCTAACACTTCTATATTTGGAAACAACACAACCTCTACAATCACACAAGGACCAAATTTCATAATTGGGAGCTCATCAAATCACATGGGTAATGCCTTCACAAACCCACTTTTTTGAAACATAAGCCAAGGTTTCACATCACAATGTCCTACACCTTTGATTCAAAATACAAACCGAGGTCCTATACCTACACTCCAAAACACAAGCCAAGGTTCCTTATTCCAATTTTAAGGTTCACCTTCCTCAAGTCAACATCCACCAAATAAACCTAGAAAGGTTCACATTGTCTCACGAAGGACCCCAAATCAAAACAATAATCAAGGATCCATTCCATCATTCGGAAACTCTACTCAAGGAATTATAACTTCACTTCAAAAAACCAATCAAGGGAATACATATTCATCTCAAAATACCAATCAAGGGATCTTTCCTATAGGTCAAAACATCAGTCAAGGGCCTACACCCTTGTGTGAAAATATTAACCAAGGACACATACCTCCATTTTTGAATCAAGGAATTAAACCTTCATTTCAAAATATCAACCAACGACCTACACCTCCATTTCAAAATTAAAATCAAGGACCAAATGTTCAAACTCAAGGCACTGACCAAGGGTCTACACCTCAATCCCAAAATGCCATACCATGTGGAAAGGTGAACTTTGGAATGAACACAAATTCCAAGTCCATCCCAAATCAAAATAGTACACATCAATATGGCAACCAAGGTCCCATGATAAATCCAATGTTTGACCTTAATACCAATATCATAACCTCAAATAAAAATAAGGCAACACTATCTCTTGCAGATATTTTAATGCAACAAGTGCAAACCCTCCAACAAAAAATTACCACCATATAATTGGTAACCAATAAAAATACCTATTTGATCGAGGAACTATGCCCCTTTCCATTTGACAAAAAAATGTACATGACACCCTTTCCCCCTCATTTCACAAAACCCCCTTTGCCTATGTATAAGGCCACATTGGATCCAAAAGAGAGCATTCAAGAATTAAACACATCATGTATGTAAGTATTATATGATCCTACCTATTTGATGAGACTATTCCCACGAAGCCTCAAAGGGCCAGCTCTAGATTGGTTTGCACATCTTCCTCTAGGGATTAGAACATGGGGTGAACAAGCTGACAAATTCATTAACCACTTTTCCTTCAATATTAAAAATGATGTCACCCTTGCAACATTGACACAACCAAAAAAGAAGAAGGAAAATCACACACTTCATTTTATCAAAGATGGTGAGGATTGGTTAGAGAATTCCCTTGTCACATTCTTAAAAAATAATTGGTCACCATGTTTGTGGAGAATCTTAATGGAGAATTCAAATCCAATCTTGCACAACCTTTGATGAGAACCTTGAGAAAGGTTTCTATTGAAAAAATATTATCGCAAAAGGACTAGTCAAGGTAAACAAGGACAATATATAACCTAACAATGACAAAAGAAAATAATGGTCCCAAAACACAAATGTCACAAATGATGGAATTGTTGATGCTAAACTGATAACTAAAGGTCTAACCATTAAAATTAAAGGTCCCTCACCAAATTTATCAAACACATAGACCCAAGGTAAAAAAAAAAATGCTAAACACAATCCAAAATAATCAACAATGCAGAGGTCCTCCCCACATCAATAGAACATACACCCCTTGGGTGAACCTATCGAATCAGTCCTTAAGCAACTTTTGCAATCTAATGTCATCACATTACTATATATCAATAGTTATGAACCATCATTAATCAAACTTGATTGGTGGAAAGAGGATGAATACTATGAATATCATTGTGAGAAAGGACACAAACCAACTAGATGTTAGACACTCAGTAATATCATCCAAGACCTTATCGATAGGAGAATCACAAGGAAAAACCAATGTTGATCACACCATATTCAAAACTCCCTTACAATACCATGATAAAGGAAAAGCCTCCAATTCAGGTAACAACAATAATGCTAATTGTGTTGATGTCAAACATGATTAGAGCACTATCATCCTTAATGTGAGACCCTTTGATGATCACATTGGCACTATTACCATAAAAATCCAAGTTTAAATTATTTTATTTTCACTCATAGAACCACGATAACTATTCTAGGACCTCCATCTAATTCATAGCCAAAAAGTCAATATAATTTGTTGGATCAGTTGGGAAAAACCCCCGCATAAATTTCTATCTTGGAACTCCTTCGCACATCCCCATAGCACAGAGCTATCCTTGATAAAGTATTGCAAGAAGCATCTATCCCTACCAACCTATATTTCAATGCATTTCAAGCCATGGTTGGATACCTAGCTATGCCACATCATGTCGCCTTCTCTGAGCAAGACTTTTCACACCAAAATCTGATCATAACAACCCCCTACACCTTTAAGTCTATGTTAATAAATGAAATATTGGATGAGTCCTAGTAGATGGTGGAGCAGGTAGATGAATATTTTCTCACTAAAATTGGTGAAATCCTTGGGATACTATACGAATTGTATAGACCAGACAAATAAAATCACTATCAAATCTTATGATGATGTCAAACGCTCGTCCAAAGGTGTAATTTCGCTTCCCATAAGAGTTGACCCATCAATACAAGACATAATATTTCATGTCTTGGATATAGATTTGCATTACAATCTTCTCCTTGGTCACCCATGGATTTATGCTATGAGGGCTATTTCATCCACCTACCATCAATGCCTCAAATTCCCACATAAAAAACATTGAAATCACTATTCGAGGTGACCCTGATCCTTTTCAATATTGTTGAAACCTAAAAGGAATCATTGAGCACCAAGTGCCCATAAATCGAGAGGCCTCATATTCCACGTCATCCCACTATATTTCTCCTTTTGACCTCACCAAATCATCCACTCCATTCACCGCACCATCAAACCCTAAGGTCCAAGTCTATGATATGGGATGCAAAGAATACCACATGAATAATTTACTGACAAATGACAATGCTATTGTTATCGATAAGGGTTAGACTTCTAACAATGTCATCAAGGTAGATGTTGAAGGAATAGAAAAAGATGGTCATGCTTGGATTGTAACCTATTGGGATCATGATACTACATCCACCTTTGGCCTATCTACTTCCACTCAATCCTCCCATGTCCATGATAACCCACTCCTTGATCATGATCCCATTTGGGATATCCAATAATCATCCTTCTGTCCCACCTACCTTGCGTTAGGGTATGCATCCCCTACTATTGCCTCTACTAAACCATCTTTCCAATTCATTAAGGATGTGCAAGCCTCCTTTGACATTAACAATAACTTAAAGGATAGTCTCAAAGCTTCTATTGATGGCATTGGCACTCCTTATCATATGGAAAACATTCCTATCACTCCATCCATCCACATTCTAGAAATAGATCAAAAAGGCATATCTCAAGAAAATAATAAAGATAAAGCTCAAGAATTAAAGGTGAAAGTTCCTTTTACAAATGGAGATCCAGTATCAAAAGAAAGAATACAAATAAAGAATGATCAAGAAAAGTCCTTTAGCCAAATTCAAAAGCTATTGGACAAGTCAAAGATATAAGTAAAATTCAAGACTAAAAGGAAGAAAAATTGTTCCTCTTCATCAAAAATAACTGGGAGAATCTATCAAAAGAATGAAAGAAAGAAAAAATTGATCTCCATCTATGCCTCTCCATAAAAAATAACTGGGTGCATATATCAAATAAAAATTCCAAAAGAAGAGCTTGTTGATCTAGCATCACCATCATCACTTTCACTCATTCCATATGTCCCATTCCATCCATCCATACTCACACATCTATCACATCTTTCCACTTCCATTGGAAATGTTTTTCAATGTACCTTTGACGATGACGCCTTCACGTACTCTAGCTCATTGGTCACCCATACTCCTTTTCATATAAAGCCTGATGGCCCATGTAGTGTGCATATTAGGGATCATACCATAGCCTCTTTCATCTACCACATCCTTCATGATTCATTTTTTCCTCTTTCACTCCTCATCTAGATCAGATCCTTTCATCCAACATGGTCATCCAAACAAAATCAATGTATCGTCACAACAACATATGGATTTGGTGCTTATCATCTTGCTACTACTGAAGGAGAATAATTTCTTGAATCCATCAACAATAGACATCTTCACAAATATTACACATGATTCTCAAAGTCTTCCCTTTAATAAGTAAAAAACAAAAAAATCAAACAATCAAAAAAATAGTCACCCTGATGAAAACTTGGCAAACAGGCATCTTGGTGACAACAAAAAAATCAAAAAAATAGTTACCCTGATGACAACCTAGAAAATAGGCATCTTGGTGAAAACAAAAAAATATAATAAAAAAGGAAAAAAAAAGTAAAGAGAAGTAAATCATCCAAAAGTGAAAACCACTTCGGTGGCACTTTGGATAAGTACCATGGTGAAAACCTAGCAAATAGGCACCATGTGTAGTTAGTCAATGCTCCTCCATCTACTGTCACTCCATTTTGTCTTTCATCCTCTTCTTATCCATTTTCACACATTATTTAGCCATAATAAAGCTTCATCATCCTTTACATGGCCTAAAAACCACTGACATTTAGCATTTGTTGCCTTCATGATCATCCTTCAAATTCATCCATTGACCCCCTCGCACATAATAAGTTGGTCCTATACCTGACTAGGGGAAATTCCTTGACTTATGTCTTCATGGGATACTATGCATGGTATTCGCCTCATATAACTTCAAAAATAAATTTAAAAAATCATAAAACCTTAAAAATCCAAAAAAGTAATAAAATCATTAAAAAAAATATATCCACATCCAAAAAAATCATAAAATCATCAAAATCCCAAAAATTTGAAAACATCACAACACTTCAAAAATTCCAATAATAGAGTCTGAGTCTGAGTCTGATTTTATGTTAGTCTATGTTAGAGTGGTTGAACTACGTTCTCTCTATGCATTTTCTACGTAGGCAAGGATCATCTTAAGTGGGCCCCTGAAACATTAGGTAAGTCCTAGGTTTTCCAAATAAAATCATGTCTCAGCCTTTTTTCAAATAAGGAAAAGAAAATTTGTGTCAAACTATGAGATCTCTACATGTATAACATAGGAAAGGCCATCGATCAATGAGCCCCCAAGGCCACCTAGGTCTATCGAGTCTGGTCATGTTCTTGGTCCGTAAGAAATCTTTGTTCTATTGGAAAAACAATAATAGACAACTGAGAGGGGGGATGAATCATTTGTCACATAATTAAGACTTATTTAACTTTAAACAACCTTTAATCTCAGATATGATAATTAACAGTGGAAGCATAAATGACCACCAATATTTTTATACATGGAAACCCTATTAGGGGAAAAACTGCAATGAATGTTAGTCCACAAGATTATACCCTATTAGAAGTATAATGAAATAAATAAATAGGGAATGCACATGCATTCAGGCACACTGCCTAGAGGTCACTACTCAAGGGAAGGCTCACTGCCTTACATAGGACAATCAAATTAAATACATTTGTTGAGGTTGAACTGAACAATTAGCTTCAACAAAAGCCTAATGATAGTTTCGGTTAGGCACAAAAAAGCTTCTACACACTCTGCTCAAACTCCTTCACACTCTTCTCAATCTCTTTTGCACTCTTCTCTACTCCTGAATGATTTGATCTTATCGTACATATATTTCTCATACATACATTGAGCATACATTTACAATAAAGAGATAATTGCTCTTATATATCCGCTATATGGATTTACATCAATAACTCTGTCACCCAAGAATAAAGAATAAATTACAACTATCGACCTTAATACATGAGAAAATTTTGATGCGCATTAACCTAAGTCGGTCACAACATAGTGAGGACCTAAATCAACATCCTCGAACATGCCAAACAATAAAATATTAATCCTCATGGATCGGCAACACGTTACCACCATTATGTCGACCAAGAACATGAAAAATCGAGCACATATTAGAAAAATATTCGATCATGATCACACCAAACAATACGGACATACAAAAAGGATAGAGCATGATCTAGACTCATCCATGAACATCACAGGAACATGTGCAATAACTGAAATTGCTATAATTTCATCCTCTTCTTCCAAGAACACCTTTGACAATAACAGAGTGGTTCTAGGAACACAAAACTTCATAACTTTCTCAATTCTGATTGTACCATTAAAAATTTCAGACAACATACTAGATAGGCTCGACAACAAACCGTTTAGTGTGTGTCACCATAAACTCAGTTTACAACACTTTTCACCACTTGGATCTTCACAACATCACAAACTACCTGTAACATATTTATTCTAATTTTCTCAATCTCCTTGACATATACAACCTTCAGAATCACCAATGCTAATAGTGTTGACATCAAACAAAATCACATATCAGAAACACAACAACAACATCCAAAAATCTTCCCCTTTGGCATTGATGGAAACACATGATGTGAAAAATAATACCATCAACACAATTGTCTATTCACATACTTATCTCCCTATGATCTGCAGTTCTCCTCTCATAGTTCTTCACTCCCTTTCTTGATTCTTCTCCCCTTACTTCAAGAGTTTTTCACATTTTTCTTCTCCCCCTTTGGCATCAATGGAAAAGGTACACATGCTCTGAACCACATATTTAGCACATCTGACTACTCTCCCTGAGTAGTAGCCACCATAATATCAATCCAGAATAAGATATGGCTATGAATTAATAGACTGATGTAAAGACCTGCATCACTTAGTTCTAATCAGGAGGGGAAATCACCCCTAACTTGCCTCTGAGGTGCTTAAAAGTATCCTTAGGCAACGGTTTAGTAAAGATGTCTAAAATTTTATCCTTGGTAGGTATATACTCTAGTCTAACTTCTTTGTCACTTACTTTATCTCTCAAGAAGTGATACTTGATGGATATATGCTTTGTCTTTGAATGCAACACTGGATACTTAAAAATTTGTATGGCACTTGAGTTGTCACATAATATGGCAATGGGTTCTTCATACTCAATTCTGACATCTCTCAGCATCTACTTCATCCACAATACTTGATTACATATATTTGCAGCAGCAATATATTCTACCTCAATAGTAGATAATGAAACAAAATTCTATTTTTTTCTTAGCCAAGATACCAAATTCTTTCCCAAGAAGAATGCACCAACACTAGTACTCTTCTTGTCATCCACATCTCCTGCCAAATCTGCATCTATAAAAGCACATAGGATAAGATCATCATCCTTAGGATACCAAAGACCAAATTCAATTGTCTCTTTCAGGTATCTAAAGATTCTTTTCACAACAGTCACATGAGACTCTTTGAGATCAGCTTGATATCTAGCAACCATGCATACAACATTCATTATATATGGCCTGGTTTGAGTAAAATAGAGTAATCCACCAATCATTGACCTGTATCTTGTTTGATTTTCTTTAGGAGAGTCATCTTTCTTTGTAAGTTTGCATTTGGTTACCATAGGTTTACCAACTGGCTTTGAGTCTTCCATGCCAAACTTTTTTAGTAACTCTTTTACATATTTGGACTAGGATATAAAGATTACACGTTCTAACTGTGAGGATTCTAGTTGAAATCCATCTGGTTGCTCAACATAGACTTCTTCTTCTAGCTCACCATTCAGAAATGTTGACTTTACATCCATCTAATAGACTTTGTAATTCTTGAAAGCAACATAAGCAAGAAATAATCTTACAACTTCAATTCTAGCAACAGGGGCAAAAGTTTCTTCAAAATCAATACCTTTCATATGTGAGTACCCTTTGCAAACCAGTCTTGCTTTGTTTCTGAACACTTCACCTTTTTCATTCAGATTATTCCGAAACACCCTTTGGTTCCAATCACATTTTTGTTTTGAGGTCTAGGAACAAGATCCCATGTATCATTTTTCTCTATTTGCATTAGTTCTTCTTTCATGGCTTCCATCCAATATTCATCTTTGCATGCTTCATTGATATTGCTATGTTCAGTTTTGGAAATTAGACAATAATATTCTAAAATTATTCTTCTAGTTTGCACACCTTTGCTCTTATCTCCTATGATCTGACTGTTAGAATGATTTCACCTTACATACCTTGGAACTTTAAGACTTTCTCTAACTTCTTGTTCTTGTGTTCTTTCTTCTACATTTCTGCTGGTTTTTGCTTCTTCATTCCCTTGGTTCACTGGAATAATTAGAAGTTGATAGTGTGTCTGAACATTATTTCCATTGTTAGTACTATCATGATGATCATCTGAATCATATCCACTACATCTAGATGGTCTATCAATATCTTCATCAACTTTGACATTTGCACTTTCAAACATTTTCTTCAACCTTTTATTAAAGCACCAATAAGATTTTCTCTTAGTAGAGTAACCTAGAAATATTCCTTCATCACTTCTAGCATAAAACTTGCCTATATCATCATCTCTGTTGATGTAGCATTTTCTTCCAAATTTTTTGAAATATTTGACAGTAGGCTTATAACTAAACGATAGCTCAAAAGGGGTCTTACCAAAATTATTGTTCACATTTACCCGATTAATAGTATACACAGTAGTACTTACAACTTCTCTCTAGTAGAAATGAAGAACATTTACTTCGAACATCATGGTTCTAGTAGTTTCTAGAACAGTTATGTTCTTTCTTTCAATGACTCCATTCTGTTGAGGGGTCCAAGGAGTAGATAGTTGTCTTTGGATTCCATGCTCTTCACAGAAAGAATTGAATTCCTAGGAAGTGAATTCGCAACCTCTATTTGACCTTAAGCATTTGATCTTTTGGCATGTCTCATTCTTTTCCATAGCTTTGAAGCTTTTGAATTTTTTAATGCTTCATGTTTTTCTCTTAAGAAAGCAACCCATATCATTCTAGAGCAATAATCAATAAGCAACATAAAGTACCTTTCACCTTGAAGACTTCTGATTTTGGATGGACCACATAGGTCAATATGTACCAAGTCCAGTTGTCCATTAGAGTTATAATGTTTGCTCCAAAAAATAATTTCTAGTATGCTTTCCCATTTGACATTCCTTCCACATAGTGTTAGTAGGCTTCACTAACTTAGGAAGATCTCTGACTGCTTGATAAGAGCTTATTTTGACAATGTTATCAAAGTTCACATGACACAACCTCCTATATTCCATAACCAACTGACATCAACTTGAGAAATTAAACAACTTTCACTAGAAGCACTCAAGTGAAAAATATTACCTCTTGTCTTTGTACCTAAAGCAATCACATTTCCAAACATTCCCCATATCCTGCACTTACCATCCTTGAACTAAATATTGTAACCCTTTTCTACCATCTGTCCTTCACTCAAAAATTTATGCTTTAAGCCTTCTACATAAAGAACATCATCAGTGTTATGCTTACCACCAAAATAAATAGTGCATCTGCCACTAATCACACCAGAAGTGTTGTCTCAAAATCTCACAACACCACCATCATAGTTTTCCAAGCTTACAAACTTGCTTTTGTCACTAGTCATATGATGTAAGCATCCGCTGTCAATTACCCACTCATCCTTTTCTTCATTTTTTTCTGCAAGAGCCTTCTCAACATTCACATTACTAGTAGATTCAGTGGACACCTGACCATTTTCTTTGATAGCAATGAATACCCATTCATCTTCATTTCTAGTTTCTTTATCAGATTCATCATCAGTAACACCTTCTTCAGCATAATCATATTTCTTTTGAAATCTAGTCTTATCAGGTTTATACTTAGAGACTATTTCAAGACACCTTGATGCAAAATGACCTATTTTACTACAAGAAAAATATTTGATACGTAAATTTACTTTGTACTTACCATGACCATTGGCTTCTCTTTTCACAATCAATGCTTCCAGTTCTTCTAATTCCTTTTCTTCATCTCATCTTCATACTTGAATGTCTTGTTGGAACTCTCTCCCGGATCACATCTCTGCTTGTTTTTCCTAGATATAGTAGCCTTGAATGCAGATTCGTACTTAGGATTAGATTCACCAAATTCACTTAACTCAAAGGTAGCAAGTTTTCCAATCAAAATGTCTCTTTTCACATTTGTCACTATCTTTAGTTCATCAATAGCATGGGATTTTGTTTTGTAGGAAGGAGGCATAGATCTAAGTATTTTAGCCACAATCTCTTCTTCATCCAAGACTCCACTGACACATCTAATGCTCATCACCAATTAATTTATCTTTTTGAGAGAAAGAGAGGATGTTCTCATCTTCACTCATTTTCATGTCCTCCCACTTTCCTTTTAGACTTTTTAGCTTAGCAAATTTCACTAGTGTATCTCCTTCATACAATGTTTCTAATTTTTTCCAAATATCATGTGCAGTCTTCAAACCTATTACATTTGTCATATCTGAATTTGTCAAAGCACTCAACAATGCTTCAATATCCTTGGTATTTGTTTCAGATTCTTTGATTTCATCAGAAGTAGAGGGACCATTCTAAGGAATAGTATATTCATTCTTTGTAATCTTCTAGAAAAGGCTCACCAATACACTTCAAATGACATTCCATTCTAATTTTCCATAGAGAGTAGTTTTATCTATTGAACCTAGGACTATCCTTCTTCTAAGATGCCAGCTTAGATCACCTCAAGTTGTTAATATTTCCCTTCAGAGGAGCCTTCTCTGAAACCAATTGTTGGCAAAACAAGAATAGACAACTAAGATGGGGGGTGAATTAGTTGTCACAGAATTAAGACTTATTTAACTTTAAACAACCTTTAATCTTAGATCTAATAATTAATAGTGGAAGCATAAATGAACACCAATATTTTTATACGTGGAAACCCTATTAGGGGAAAAACCACGGTGGATGTTAGTCCACAAGATTATACCCTATTATAAGTATAATGAAATAAATAAATAGGGAATGCACATGCATTCAAGCACATTGCCTAAAGCTCATTGCATAAGGGAAGGCTCACTACCTTACATAGGACAATCAGATTAAATCCATTTGATGAGGTTGAACTAAGAAATTAGCTTCAACAAAAGCCTATTGATAGTTCCGCTTAGGCACAAAAAAAATTCTACACACTCTGCTCAAACTCCTTCGCACTCTTCTTAATCTATTTCACACACTTCTCTACTCCTGAATGATTTGATCATTATTTACACATATATTTCACATACATACACTAAGAATACATTTACAATGAAGAGACAATCACTCTTATATATCCGCTATACATATTTACATCAACAATTTTGTCACCCAAGAATAAAGAATAAATTACAACTATTGCCTTTAATACATGATCAAATATTCATGTGCATCAACCTAAGTCAGTCACAACATAGTGAGGACCTAAATCAACATCCTCAAACATGCCAAGCAATAAAATATTAATCCTCATGGATCGACAACACGTTATGACCATTATCTTAGCCAAGAACATGAAAAATTGAGCACACATCAAAAAAATCTCTTATCATGATCACACCAAACAATGTGGATGTACAACAAGGATAGAGCACGATCTAGACTCATCCATGAATGTCACAGGAACATACGCAAAAACTAAAATTTCTAGAATTTCATCCTCTTCTTCTAAGAACACCTGCTATAGTAACAGAGTGACTATAGGAACACATAAATTCATAACTTCATCAATTCTTGATGTGTACCATTGAAACTTTCGGATAACATACTAGATAGGCTAGGAAAAAAACCCTTTAGTGTGCGACACCAAAATCTCAATGTACAATTCTTTTCACCACTTGGATTTTCACAACATCACAGATTGCTTGTAACATATTTATTGTAATTTTCTCAATCTCCTCGACATATACAACCTTCAGAATCACCAATGCTAATAGTTTTGACACCAATGACAACCACATATCACAACACAACCACAACATCCAACATGTTCAAACCAAATCATGAATCAACAGACAAATGCAACCAACAAATCTTCAACCAATCTTCAACCAGTCATGTCATCGCTAATCAATCGATCAATCATTGATCTTATATCGGAATTAGGAATTATGTCATTTGTATCATTTGGTCTTATCACTTGTCTTTTATCATGATACATCCTTCCTAAGATTAGACTATGTCAATTTTTTCATTCACCTTACGCAAGATGTGTCTTTCTTGTAGTTAGGTGTCTTGTCAACAATTGTCACTTGGTAATATTTATCAAATGTGCCCCTTTCCTTAAACAAAATGTGTCCTTTCTTGAAACTAGACATCATCACATTGATCAATCATTAAATCAATCAATATTGTCAATCTTTTCAATTAAATCTTGCCTTAATCAAGATGTATCCTTCCTCAAACTAGGCACAGTCAATCAAATCAACTCATCAACCTTTGTCAACCTATCATCAATATTTTTCATCTTATCAATCAAAATTTGTCATCTTGGTCAACCTATCAATAAACTTTGGTCAAACAATCAATCAATTTATCTTCTTGTTCAACCTAATCAATCATATCAAAAAATCTTATCAAAACTAATTGCAAGCACTGTCTCTTTTGTGAGCACTTTGTTAGTCTGGATTTGTCTTATCTTTTTGATTGGTTATGGGTCATGTTATTAGTTTCATTGAGGATATCATATTAAAGGATTTATAGGGACGATGATGGATCATGGCTTCTTTTCTTTGCTTGTTGTTTGTGATTTGTCTTGAAAAAAAGACTGGGATACTTGGGTCCTTAGTATGAGCTAGGGAATTCCTTGCATTTTGACTTTGTCTTTTGACTACTTGTCTCTCACAAATGGTCACCTTGCACAACTTGGTTTATGTCATACCATGGTGTTTTTTTTCCATTTGCGACAATTTTGACACTTGGTGATGATTAATATAAAAGAATGAAAGTTGGTCCCTTGTCACTTCCCATCTAACCTTCCATCTCTATCTTCCTTTCCTTTTTTATGCTAACATCCATATTCTTTTCACTAACATCATCCATCCACAATCATCCTGATGGCCCGCAAGGTGAATTCCACTCTTGTCAGTGTATCAAAGTCACTTTTCAGAATAATTTCTCATTTTTTTTGAAAATTTACAAAAAAAATCCAAGGGGGCATAGGTTTATCTCATCTTCACTAAGGCATCCTAGGGCATCTTTTGACTAAATTTCTTTGACACAATGCAATAAACTACATTGTATCAAAGAGGAGAAAAATGTAGACACTAAAAATTGTCCTAGGCCTGCAACTCTTGATTTCTCCATCATTTCCCCTTTAACTCTTCATGATTAAATAATTTCAATAATTTAATTATTTTCTAAAGTCATAAGTCTTCTATTAATTAAATAATTTTAATTATTTAATTAATTCATTTCTATCTTAATTCCTTCTTGATTAATTAAATAAATTATATTTATTCAATTACGTCACTAATGTCTTTCCTCTATAATTAAACAAACAATATTTATTTAATTGTTTCCACTTTCAACTATAATTAAATAATTATATTAATTATTTAAGTATTCACTATTAGCTTTTCTGTCACAAATTAATTAAATTTTATTTAATTAATTATTCATATTTTCTCACTTTTTGAATTAAATTTCTATTTAAATCAAAAAGTTAACTCACCTTTTCCTTTTGCAATGAGATAATGTTTCCGTTATTTCAAGATACAAATTCCTTTTTGAACTAATTTATTTTTCAATTAATTTCCTCTTGCTCTTTCACTATTGATCTTATCCTGTCTCATCTCGATTAATTGCAGCCATTGATTGAACTGAAAATTAATTGATCTTGACCGTCCATTTAATAACCTCCCTCTCATCAATCCTCATTCATTGATCTTGGAATCTTTCGAGAAGATTAATATTGTCTATCCATTTGAATGGTTGTCTATAAAAGAAGACATTCTCCCCCCTTTTTACCTTAGCAACCATTATCTCCAAGTTTCTTGCTTATAATTTGTAGGTTTTTCCATAAATTAGACTACAAATATGAGGGCATATTTGCAAAAGGAGAGACAAGAGAAGGAATCAACTTCAATGGGGAGTTTTTTTATCTCATTTTCTTTCATTTTGATTTCTCTCCTTGGTTGTATTCTCTTTTTTTATATTGGGTTTATAGTTTAGAAGTGTTGGTTGTCACTTTATTTAGGCTAGGTTGATTTCCCCATCTTACAACTTCTATGGTAGGAAACATGGTCAGCCTCATACATGTGTTATTCTCAAAGCACCAAACCTAAAGAAGCGTACAATGTACAATGTTGTCGAGCTCTTGATAAAAAAATCATCCCAAGTCATAGAATAAATGGGTGAGCATAATGTAATCCCATGTATAGACGCTTCTCTTCTCCTCCATGCTCCTGATAGTATGTACAAGTCTACCATTTGAATGAGCTCCTTGACCATCTAGTACCAATGTGAGCATTATAGTAGTGATCAAGATCCATCAAAAAAGTGGTGTCCACACATGTAGAAACCATTTAAGCTCAATGCACATATTGACACTCAAATGATGGATAGACAATATAGAACATCATCTCTCATCTATCTAAAATATCTATCATGTACTAGGTGTACATGCTCACCTCACATGGGAATTTGGCGGATGCATTGTACATCCTCTAGAGTCATAGTCATCTCCCTGATAGGAAGATGGAAGGTACATGTGTCTGTGTTCCACCTCTCTACTAGGGATAGTATCATAGCAAAATGATACCTCATGGGTGGCATGATGCATACCCAAAATAAGACAATATCCTAAAGAGAATTGATATCATCCTGTGATAGTCGAGTGATAGAATCCTTAGGGAAATAAAATTGTCTCCCTCTGAGATGTTGTCAAGCTTGAGGAGGAGTCTAAAAAGAAAAATACATGAAACAAATCCTAATTTATAAATTAAATAGCATTAGATTTGTTCAAATATGCTTTGCAACCAATGTAGACACTTATGCCATTTTTGGATGGGGGTCTTGGACACTTTAGACAATTTTGGAGACTTTGCGGAAAAATGGGACACTTTTCTCCAAAGTGGGACACTTTGTGCCAAAGTGGGACATTTTGCGCCAAAGTGGGACATTTTGCACCAAAGTGTTTGATGTTATGGTTGAGTTGCTGATATGTGGTTGTCATTGATGTCAAAACTATTAGCATTGGTGTCTTGAAGGTTGTATATGTCGAGGATATTGAGAAAATTATAATAAATATGTTGAAGGTTGTCTATGAAGTTAAGTGTATTGGAAAGTTCAGCATGTTGGTATTCAGAATTTATGGATTAAAGGGTTTGTTGTTAAGCCTATCTAGTGTATCTAACACAAGTTTCAGAGGTGCACATCAAGATTTGAACAAGTTGTGAGTTTTTGTATTCGTACAATTATTTTGTTACTATAGCTAGCATTTCTGGAAGAAGAGAACATGACTCTGGTAATTTGAGTTTTTGCATATGATTCTTTAATGATCATTGATGTTTCTAGATCATTCTCTATCTTTGTTGCACATTTGCATTGATCGGTGTGCTCATGATCAGAGATTTTTCCTTTGCATGTTCAGGTTTTCATGTTCTTGGCTGACATGGTGATTGTAGCGTGTTGTGGATCCTTGTGGATTAATTTTTGAATGTTTCGCACATTCAAGGATGTTGTTTTATGTATTCATTATGTTGTGACCAACTTTGGTTGGTGCGCATTGAGATTTGTTCATTAATTGTGCCGACAGTTTGTATTCGTTTATCATTTTTTTTTTGGCTGACAAAGTTATTGATGTAATTCCATGTAGAAGATATATAAGAGTTATTGTATTCTTCATTTGAGATGTATGTGTGTGTAATGTGAAGTATGCAAGTACTATGTGTGAATAAAGATTAGATCATTTGATTGCAGAGTAGAGTGTGAATAATATTGAGTGAAGTGTGAAGAAGTGTTTTTGTGCTTAACTAGAATTGTAATCAGGCTTTTGAAGAAGCTAATTTCTTAGTTCAAATCCTTCAGATGGTTTTAATCTAAATATTTATGTAAGATAGTGTGTCTTCTTTGAGTAGTGAGCTCCAGGAAGTGTACCTAAATGCATGTGCATT
Organism: Sequoiadendron giganteum; assembly: GCA_007115665.2. Lineage (NCBI taxonomy): Eukaryota > Viridiplantae > Streptophyta > Pinopsida > Cupressales > Cupressaceae > Sequoiadendron > Sequoiadendron giganteum. The sequence goes on along the minus strand of CM021100.1, from coordinate 474,286,355 downwards.
CTCATTATTCATTTGCATACTTTTAACAGGGTATAATATTGTGGACTGACATCCACTGTGGTTTTTTTTCCCTAACAGGCTTTCCACATATAAAATTTGGGTGTTCTTTATGTTTCTAATGTGGTGATTGTTTATACTTAATGTTATTTCATCGGATCTGAGAATAAGTTGAGTAAGGTTTAATAAGTTTGAATAATCTGTGACAACTAATTCACCCCCCCTCTTAGTTGTCTATCCGTGTTTTTTCCAACACAAAGTGGGACACTTTGTGCCAAATTTGGACACTTTGTGCTAGCAATGGATGCCTTATGAAAAATATGGACGCTTTCCACCTATCTTTTCTAGGGTCCTGAAACTACTCTAATTACATGAAAAAGTATAGAAAAAGAATGAAAATGATGAAAAAGTAAAGAAGAATCCACTCATCGTTTGGCGCAGTGTACCTCTTGCTACCTCGCTATGAATCACATCCAATCTAGGGGTCTTGTAGGTCCTTCAAATTGACATTCTCGATCACTCTACACCAAGGTAATTTTTAAAAAGGTAAATGTAAAATGAATAGTAAAAGGTGTCATTTTCATTAGTATATAGTGAAAGCCTAATAAATAAAGCTTATTCATTTAAAGGGTATTTTATTCAAATTAGCATATTGGGGGCTAGCGAACTCCATTTTCGACACTATTTGTTGTGTTGGATTCATAATTTTGCTATCTCTCTCATTGAATGTCTATCACTATGTGGTATGGTACTCGGAAATACCATATGATATGACATAGGTAATATGATATGGTTTCTTATTTACCCTAATTCCACCTCCATAAAGCAAGAAGAATCAAGGGCATACATCTGCCCTCGAATTCAATTCTCCATAGAAGTTTGATAAGATGATTTTTTAGCAACTAATATTTTTTTATTGTAGGATTTGGGTCCTTAACATTTTTGTTTTGCAAGTAACTAAAGTCTTCATTCTCCCTAATGAATCCATATGAGTATCCTTTTTATACAAGTTTATTTCCTTTACCTTGCATGTGCACATAGTATCATATGGCCACTGAAATGGGGCCTAAATGTAGTGTAGAAAAAAGTAACCCTTTTTCACACTTAATTTGGGAATGAATAATCAATGATAAAATTGACTTAATTATGCCTTATTTATAGTGTTGTAAAGTCTATCTTTACACTTTCACACTAATCTAGGGATTTATTAATAAATTGAGGTTAATTTTTTTTTTAATTGGCCCTTAAATTAAAATCCAAACCTTATCAATTACATTTTCAAAAGGATAAAGCCCAACACTCATTAATAATGATTCACAACACTTAATTTGGAAAGGTTTGAGTTTTAGGCTAGTGACCTAGGACCCACTTGCCACCTAGGGAATGTTGGCAACACAAGGACAAACAAGTGAGAGGGGGAGGTGAATCAGTTGTCACAAAAATTATACTTATTAAACTTAATCTTAGATCTAATAAATAAACATGAAATCATAAACAATCACCACATCGAAAAACACACATAACACCAAGATTTTTGTGTGGAAACCCCGTTAGAGGAAAAAAATGGTGGAGGTTAATCCATAAGATTATACTTTGTTAAAATTATTACAAATGGGAAATGCACATGCATTCAGGCACACTGCCTAGAGCTCACTGCTAAAATAGAAAAGGCTTATTGCCCAAAGGAAGACACAATGTCTTATAGTCACATTCAGATTACACCCAAAAATTTGACTTGATAAAATAACATCTTCTAATGCCTTATTCCAGTTTCGGTTAAGCACATGAACACTTCCTTCTGCTGACTCTTCTTCACACTTTACTTCTACCTTCAATATATTAGAACATTATTCACACATAGCACTCACACATATTTCTCTCCACTTCACACCATGCATCAAATGGTATAAAAATTGATCATATATATCCACAACTAAGGATAACATCAACTACATGTCGTCCCAACAAAATATGAAATGTGTACACACTGTCGACCCAAATTAATAAACAATTTATCAATGAGAATCAAATAATCTCATCCAAAACATAGCAAGGACCCAAAACAACATGTCTCAAACATGAAACACCTTAAACAATTAGTCTAGAAGATCCACAACATGCTACAATCACCCTGTCAGCCATGATCATGAAAAACATGAACTCTTAGAAGAAAATCACCAATCGCGAGCACAAAAATTGATGTGAACTAGCAACACAGATAGATCATGATCTAGAAACATCCACAAGAATCATGAATCACCACAAAAACATCTGCAACAACTCAGATTACGAGAATCACACCATCTTCTTTCAAGAACACTAGCTAGAATGACAAAACAACTATCAGAACATCGATACTCATAACTTGATCAAATACTCATGTGAACCTCTAAAACTTTAGGTGGATAAACACGATATATTTTTCAACAAAAAATTTAATCCAAAACTCCTTATGCTCAATATACTGAGCTAGCCATCATACTGAACTTCACTACATCACTGACAACTTGCAACTTATTTTATTACAATTTTCTCAATATCCTCGACATATACAGCCTTAAAGACATTAATGCCAATAGTGTTGAAATCAATGAAAACCAAATATCAGAAATATCCAACAATCTCCCCCTTTGGCATTGATGGAAACACATGATGTGAAAAACACCATCAATGATACTTTCTCTTAGCACTTTCTCCCTCTTAGGTTTTGACTCTTTTCTCCTTAACTCTTTCACATATTTTCACATGACTCTTCTCCCCCTTTGACAAAAATGAAAAAGGTACACATTATCTTTCTCCACACAAGCTCTAAAACACATATCTAAACATATGACTACTCCCCCTGAGTAGCAAGCACCACAACATCAATCTGGATGACAAGATATGCCTATGAAATGCGTAGAATGATGCAAGTCAATGCATCTTAATTTTGATGAGGAGGGGTAATCACCCCTAGATTCCCTCTGAGATACTCAAAGGTATCCTTAGGTAAGGGCTTGGTAAAGATATCTACAATTTTTTCCTTAGTAGGAACATACTCCAATCTGACTTCCTTTTCACTCACTTTCTCTCCCAAAAATTGAAACTTGATATATATATATGCTTGGTTTGTTAATGCAGCACCAGATTCTTAGAAATGTTAATTGCACTTGAATTATCAAAGAATATAGAAATAGGTTCATCATACACAACTTTGATATCTTTCAACATCTGCTTCATCCACAATACTTGAGTACAATTGTTAGCAGCAACAATGTATTATGCCTCTATAGTAGATAAATAAATGGCATTCTTCTTCTTACTTAACCATGAAATCGACTTCTTCCCAAGAAAAATGCATCATCACTTGTACTCTTTCTATCATCCATATCTCTTGCCCAATCAACATCAGTAAAGGAACTGAAAGTAAGGTCATCTTCTTTAGGATACCATAAGATAAAATCAATTGTCCCCTTCAAGTACCTCAAAATCCTCTTCACAACTATCATATGAGATTCCCTAGGTTCAACTTGAAATCTCGCAATAATGCATACAAGATTCATGATATTAGGTCTAGTTTGAGTCAAATAGAGAAATCCACCAATCATGGATTTGTATCTAGTCTGATTTGTTTTAGGAGAGTCATCATCTTGTATCAACTTACATCCGGTCACCATAGGTGTACCAACTGGCTTTGAATCTTCTATACCAAACTTCTTTAGCAATTCTTTCACATACTTGGACTAAGATATAAAGATCCCTTTACCTAGCTAAGCAATTTGCAATCCCAAAAATAATTTCATTTCTCCAATCATAGACATCTCAAACTCACTTTGCATCTCATCAGAAAAATTCTTGCACAAACTATCATCTCCTCCAAAAATGATATCATCAACAAAGACTTCAACAATCAATTATTTATCATGATCAATCTTACAATACAAATTACTATTAGTAGTACTTTTATTAAATCCAAGCTTCAATAAATACTTGTCCAAACTAGCATACCATGCTCTTGGGGATTTCTTAATTCCATACAATTCTTTCTTTAACTGACAAACCATATCTCCCTGATCAATCAATTGAAATCCATTAGGATTCTCAATATACACTTCTTCATCCAGTTCACCATTTAGAATTTCTGACTTGACATCCATCTGATAAACCTTGTATTTTTTGTAAGCAACATAAGTAATAAATAGTCTCACAGCTTCAATCCTAGGAACAAGAGAAAAAGTTTCTTCAAAGTCAGTTCCTTCCATATGAGAATATCCTTGACACACCAGTCTTGCTTTGTTTCTAACAAATTCACCTTGCTCATTCATTTTGTTTCGAAAGACCCATTTAGTTCCAATTACATATTTTTCCTTAGGTCTAGGAACAAGAATCCATGTATCATTCTTCTCAATTTGTAGTAGTTCTTCTTTAATTTCTTCCACCCAATGTTAATCTTTGCATGCTTTATTGGCATTATTAGGCTCAATCTTTGAGATCAAACAATATTCTTCAACAATTATTCTCCTAGTTTGAACACCTTTGTTCTTATCACCTATAATATGATCTTCTGAATGATTTAGTCTTTCATACCTTGGAGTCTTAGGTTGTTCTTCAACTTCAGGCTCTTGTGATATTACTTCTACACTTTCACTAGTTTCTTCCTCTTGATTTTCCTGATTTAGAGCCTGATCTTTCTTTCCTTTATTTGTACTATTATTTTGATCATCTGAATCATATATGTAGGTTCTAGATGGTCTAAATTTGTCTTCATCAACCTTTACATTAGTGGTTTCAGTTAATTTCCTTAATCTCTTATTGTAGCACCGGTAGGCTTTACTTTTAGTAGAATAACCAAGAAAGATTCCTTCATTACTTCTAGCATCAAAATTTCCTATATCTTCATCTCTTTTCATATAGCATTTACTCCCAAAGATTTTTGAGTATCTAACAGTAGGATTTTGACCAAACCATAGATCATAAGGAGTCTTACCAGTATCACCTTTGACATGTACACAAATGAGAGTGTAAACATCAGTACTCACAACTTCTCTCTAGTAGATATGAGGAAAATTTCCTTCCAGCACCATAGTCCTAGCAGCTTCTTGAATTTTCATGTTCTTCCTTTCCACAACTCCATTTTGTTGAGGGTTCTGCAGGGCAGATAATTTTCCCTTTATCCCATGCTCTTCATAGAAAGAATTAAACTCACCATAAGTGAATTCACCACCTTTATCTGATCTCAAACTTTTAATCTTCAGAACTATCTTTGTCTCAACCATAGCCTTGAAAATATTGAATTTCTCTAGAGCTTTAGATTTTTCCCTTAAGAAAGTAACCCACATCAATCTAGAATAATCAGCAATAAGTAACATGAAATACCTATCTCCTTGTAGACTTTTGACTCTAGAAGGATGACACAAGTTAGTATGCGCAAGCTCCAACACTTGATTTAAACAATGTTGTTTTCTTTAGAATGAAACTCTAGTTTGCTTCCCTAACTAACATTTCTTGCATATAGTATTATTAGGTTTTATCAACTTGTGAAGATCTCTCACTACTTGAGTAGAACTTATCTTGATAATATTGTCAAAGTTTATATGACACAATCTCCTATGCCACAACTAAATTTCATCAACTTGAACAATCAAACAAATTTTACTAGTAGTACTTAGGTGAAAGATATTACCTTTTGTTTTTGTACCAGATGCAATCACATTTCTAGAACTCCCCAATATTCTACACTCTCCATCCTTGAATTGAAGATTATATCCCTTGTCAACCATATGTCCAAAACTTAAGAGATTATGCTTCAAACCTTCCACATATATAACATCATCAATATTATGCTTACCATAAAAATAAATGGATCCTTTGCCATGGATTACATGAGCTTTGTCATCACCAAATAATACAACACCACAATCATACTTTTCCAGGCTCACAAATTTACTTTTATCATCTGTCATGTGATGAAAGCATCCACTATCAATCACCCATTCATCTTTTTCTTCAACTCTGGAAGCTAGAGATTTCTCCACATTCATGCAACTAGTAGAATCAGTAGGTACAATATTATTTTTCTTGATAGAAATAAATACCTATTCATCCTCACTTGCATTTCCTTTATCAGATTCATCATCTATCACACCTTCATCAACAACAAAATAACACTTTCTTTATAATCTAGGCATGTTAGATCTTGGCTTAGGAACTCTTTCAGGACACCTTGAAGCAAAATGACCTATCTTATTATGAGAAAAACATTTACGAGGAAATTTCCCTTTATACTTACCTTCTCCTTTGACTACCCTCTTGAAAAGAAGTGCTTCAAGCTCATCTAGTTTTCTCTCTTCTTCTTCAATCTCTTTCATTTCTTGCTCATACTTGGACATTTCTCTAGAATAAATTTCTCCTGGATCATAACTCTACTTACCTTTTCCAAAGATAGTAGCTTTGAATGTAGATTATGTCTTAGGAAGAGATTCACCAAACTCACTTAACTCAAAAGTAGAAAGCTTACTAATCAACATGTCTCTAGTTACATTTCTCACAGTTCAGATCTTCTCAATAGAAATAAATTTGTGTTTGTATGCAATAGGAAAGGATCTGAGCACTTTAGCAACAATCTTTGATTCTTCTAATGTTCCACCAACACATCTAATACTACACACAAGTTCATTCACTCTCTACATAAAAGAAGTGATGTTCTCATCTTCACCCATTCTCACTGTTTCATATTTCCCTTTCAGGCTCTGCAGCTTAGCAATCTTCAGATGGTTATTACCTTCATACAAAGTTTCCAACTTTTTCTAGAACACATAAGCAGTCTTCAACTCCCCTATATTTTTCATTTCAGAATAGGTCAAAGCACTCAACAATGCTTCCTTAGCCCTGATATTGTACTCAAATTTCTTAATCTCACCCACAATAGAATGACCATTATGTGCGATGATATATATATTATTAGTAATCATCTAGTAAGGTTCACTAATGCATCTCAAACGGCACTCCATTCGAGTCTTCCATAGAGAATAATTTGTTCCATCAAATCTCAAACTATTCTTCTTATATGTCACCATCCCGAATCACCTCAAGTGATTAAGCTTCTCTAGAGGAACCTTCTCTGATACTAATTTTTAGAAACGCAAGGGCAAAAAACTAAGAGGGGGGTGAATCAATTGTCACAAAAATTATACTTATTAAACTTAATCTCAAATCTGATAAATAAACATGAAAGCATAAACCATCACCACATCAAAAACACACATAACACCAATATTTTTGTGTGCAAACCCTATTAGGGGAAAACCATAGTGGAGGTTAATCCACAAGATTTTTTTTTTCTTAAAATTATTACGAATGGGGAATGCACATGCATCCAGGCACACTACTTAGAGCTCACTGCTCAAATACAACAGGCTTACTGCCCAAAGGAAGACACATTGTCTTACAGTCACATTCAGATTACACCCGAAGGTTTGAACTAAGAAAATAGCATTAGCTAATGCCTAATTATAGTTTCAGTTAAGCACATGAACACTTCCTTCTCCTCACTCTTCTTCACACTTTACTTTTTCATTCAAAATATTAGAACATTATTCGCACATGGAACTCACACATATCGCTCTCCACTTCGCACCAAGCATCAAATGGTATAAAAAATCAATCATATATATCCACAACTAAGGATAACATCAACTACATGTCAGCCCAACAAAATATGAAATGTGTAAACACTATCGGCCCAAATTAATAAACAATTTATCAATGTAAATCAAATAATATGGGCCAAAACATAGCAAGGACCCAAAACAACATGTCTCGAACATGAAACACCTTAAACAATTAGCCTCAAAGATCCACAACATGGTACAATCACCTTGTCGGTCATGACCATGAAAAACATGAACTCTTAGAAGAAAATCACCAATCGCGAGCACAACAATCAATGTGAACCAACAACACAAATAGAGAAAAATCTAGAAACATCCACAATCTTCATGAATCACCACAAAAGAATCCACAACAACTCAGATTACTAGAATCACATCTTATTTCAAGAACACCAACTACAACAATAGAACAATTGTTGAAACATTGATACTCATAACTTGATCAAATCTTCATGTGAACCTCTAAAACTTCAGGTGGACAAAATAGATATACTTTTCATCAAAAACTTTAATCCTCGCCTCTTTATCCTTAATATATTGAGCTAGCCATCATACTAAACTTCACTACATCACTGACAACCTACAACTTATTTTATTACAATTTTCTCAATATCCTCAACATATACAGCCTTAAAGACATTAATGCCAATAGTGTTGACATCAATGAAAACCACATATCAGCACTATCTAACAATATCCAACAGGGAATGGTTCCTTCCTAGGTCCTAGGACCCCATTTTGGCATGTTATTTCATATTATTGAAGTAAGGTCCTAGTTAAGTGTGCTAGGACCCATTTTCCATAGGGAAAATGGGTCCCCCTTTACTTAGGGTACCCCTTTTTGAACATATTATTGGTAGGATTTTAGTGATTTTGAATCCTAGATCTAATGTCGGCTTGTTTTATTTGAATTTTAGGATTTAATATTAAGTTGAATATAAATATAAGGTTAGTTTACATGGTTTCAACTAGTTCTTCATAAGAAAACTAAGAGTCTAGAGAATTTTCATGAGATAAAGCATTCATATTCAAGAATCAAGCAAGAGTGAAGTGTTAGAGCAACATTATAAGTCTTCGAGATTATTTTGTGTCAAAGATAAAATAATATTTGAAAGAGTGATGATAGATGCCTATGGAGAATCATGATTGATTCTAGGTGTTGAGAGATTCACAAAATATATGACCAATCCTAATGAATTGTTTATTAAGTGATTTCATCTTCTATGATCATTCTATTTGTAGCCTTAAGAGAGGTATATTCAAATTTGTGAATTTTTGAAGGGATTTGATATTCTCTAAAGTAGGTCACTTGCATTGCTCATGATTAATTTTAGGGTCTTATTCTAACCCAATTCTATAGGGTCACCTTGCATCATTAGAGATCTTAATATTAGACACACTTAAGGTTAGGATTGCACAAACATTTCATGTTTCAAATTTTCATTTATCATCAAGGTTTAATTACTGAACTTGGGTTTTGATGAGGGAAACCCCCATCCACCAACAAGATTCAAAAAAATTCTTGCAGATTATTAGCAGATATGGATCTGAAAGTGACAAATTCATGTTGCAAGAAAGAAGTGTAGATTTGGAACTTCAAGATCAGTTTTAGATTTTTCGAAAAGAGCCTATTAGGACCCATTCACCACCTAGTGAATGAGTCCTTGCTAGGGTTTTAGTGAAAAAATATTTTCATTTTGTACATGAAGACCCATCCCCACTTGGCGAATGAGTCCCTAATAGAGTGGTAAAAACAAAATATTTTGATCAGGTGCACAACATTCTTTATTCTAATTTTTCCTATAAAAGTTACTTTTTCTCCCTATTTGATGATAAGTTTGTTTATTGCATTTGATAGACCTAGAATTAGGGTTGATTTTCTAGTCCAAATTCTTCTACTCAAAGTGTGTTTTATTTCACCACCCTATCCTTTCCTAAAGGATAAATTTTAAGATCTTCATAATCTTGACTTGGCTTGGCTTTTGGGGTTGATAATCTCTTCAAGGTTTTGTAATCTCATTTCTTTAATGAAATATCAGGAAAATAGGGTTACATCATATAGTCTTATGGTTTGGAAGATAAGTTCAAATTTTTTGTATGCTCTCTCATTTCAAGTTTTAGGTGTTGAGGTGTATCACAAGTATGGATTTCAATGTTCTACCTCAAGAATGTGTTTTTGGGTTTGCAAGAGATGTTGGGTTTAGTGTTTGTCTGCTTGTGCCAACATAATATAGCATAAAGTTATAAAAAAATTTTATGAGAATGTTTTTAAATATCATATAACTATTTCAAAGTGATCTGCATGATGTTATTTGGTCTCTATTGTACTTCTTGTGGTCTAGAGAATGCATGGAATGGTAAGTTTTTCTTGGGCCGACTTGGAATTTTAATTTTTTTATGCCAAATATTTGATGTGTGCATGGACATGGAGATGTGTACTAAGGTAAAATAGGTCCATATTATCTCTTGGTTTGGATCACATTTGATTCTCTTTTACCATGAACGTTTTGAAGCTAACTTATTATTGCCATTGCATGTTTCATGTTTACACATTTCATCTTTGTTGAAAAGGAGAAAAATTTTGAAGCTTGCAAAGGATATAAATGGAAGATTAATTTTGTTGCAAAGTGTATGAGTGTGTGTGATTATGTGAAGAATTAAATGATTTTTTCTAAAAGAAAGGAGACAATGGAAATAATATATGTTTAAGTTAGGAAGTGTGTTGAAGACAATGGGCCGAAGATAGTATATTTTTTTTAGCAGAGGTGTTGCATTGGTGATTACTCAAGATATTTTTTCAATTATGTTGTACTTAGGTTGTAGCCTCATTTTATAAGTGTTTTAATTTTTAGGTTTTCATATAATTCCTTTTGTTGAAGCAATAAAACTATGTGTTATGTAGTTTTAGATTATTTTGGGATGTATCTCATAAAAACTATTATAAATATTGTTTTTATTTATGAGGTTGGATTTGGATAATAGCTCTTAGAAGCTTGATCACTGTGTTTTTTCCCTTGTATTGTTTTCCAAATAAATCTAGTGTTATGGTTGTGTGTTTGTGCTTTTGAATTGTAGTTGTTACTCTATCGATTAAAAGCAGTAGAAAGTTTTGTTTGATAAATTTGAATTGGAAAATTTGTGGGATATACTGATTCACCCACCTCTCAGTATATCATTTTGTTCTACCATTGGTATCAATTTTGAGTTCTTTGGTGTAGCTTAACAACTAAAGCTATATCTTGGATTAGCACACAAGGCTCAAAAAGAGTCCTCTTCTAAAGTTCCTATATTTGATTGAAGCAACTATGCTTTCTAGAGTGTGATGATGGAAGCCTATCTAACTTCGCTAGGGTATAATGTTTGCAGAGTAATAAAGGATGATTATTCTGAACTTTCTTATCCTATTACAAATATTAATGCAAATAAGGCCCATGAGAACAATACCAAAGCAGAGAATTCCATATTGAGTGGTTTAACACATTTTGAGTTTGTCAAAGTAGTGTAGTACAAGATAGCCAAGGAGATATGGGATAAGCTCAAAAATATCTACGAATGAATGATAGTGTAAATAAATAAAAATTAGAATCTTATAGAATATTGTTTGAGAATATAAGGATGAAAGATTTAGAGAAAATTTCTAGCTATTTTCTCTAGGTAGATGAAGTGGACAATGGAATCAAAGGATTAGGTGAAGAAATAACTAATTTAGTGGTTGTGACGAAAGTTCTGAAAACTCTCCCTCACTTATTTAATTCAAAGGTGTCTATAATTGAATAATACAAAGATCAAACAAAAATTAACATGGGAGATTTGTTTGGATCTCTCATTTCCTATGAGATGAGAAATTAAGTTCAAGGTCCACACTAAAGAAAATTTTCTTTCAAATTTGTGAAGAAAGAACATAAGGCTCACATAGTGAATCTAAGGAAGAATAAATCTTTGTGAGAAATATAAGGAAAGGATAAAAAAAGTATAAATGTAAACTTGTTTTCAAATGTTTTAAATATAGAAGAATTGGTCATTCTACTTCTAAATGTCATTTTGGAGAAAATGAAAATAGTAGCAAAGGTTTTAAGAGAAATAATTTAAGGAGGAGCCTCCTTTCCATAGAATAATACAACACTAAAAAAGTAGATTACTACTCATTTGCTGATGAATGAGGAGAATCCCTATTTATGACCAAGGTGATCTCTAAAGGCTCAGAAAATATTGTGGATGAAGAAGAAGATGAAGTTGATTTTGAAGGTGAACTTATTTTTTCTCTTGAAGATCTGGAATGTGCAAGGAAATAGAGCAAAGAGAAAAAATCCCTAATTGAAGCCAATAAAAATGAATGAAAAAATATTGATAAATAAATTATTTTACTCAAAGAGGAATTAGAGAAAGAAATGTTTTAAAATCTATAAGAAGCAGATCTCATCAAACCTCAAGGAAGACCTTCCCAAGAAAGAAGTTTCTCTAGAAATGGGTACAATCATGCATTTTTTTCTTATTGTTTCATCTGTAATAAGTATGGTTATAAGGATATGGATTGAAAATATGAATTGAATAGAATAAATTTATAAGTAGAAATTATCTTACTCCACTAGTGGATGTCAATGTAATATGTCAAATCTGCAATAATATTGGACATATAGAAAAACATTACAGAAGTGGATTAACAAAGTCATAAATTCAAAAGGAAAATGACAAAAACAATGAGGTTGAAAACTCAATGGTTATCCAAACAATATTTCATGCTCAAGGGAAAATGAATATCTGGATAATAGACAATGGATGTTTAGGTCACATGATAGCTGAAAAAAGAAAATTCATCAATCTTAATTAAGTGGAATGGCATATCAGTCATGTTTAGAGATAGTTCATCTCTACAAGTATTTGTGAAAAGGGAACCATAAGTATTGATGGAAAATCTAGGACATAAAATATTCTCTATGTTGAAGGTCTCAAGCACAATCTTCTTAGTGCAAATTATATGTGTAGCAAGGGTTTGAAATAATAAAAGCAAATCTAGTAGATTGGTGGAAGAAGGATCTAGGACACAAAAAAACTTGTACAATCTAAAGGGTGTTAATGGAATCATTTGTCTTCTAGGAGAAATAAATTAATGTTGGTTGTGGAACAAAAGGATGGGACACATTAACTTTGATAACCTTGAGAATATTAGCTTCATGCAAGCAGTAAGAGATATGCCAAAGATTATCAAGCCTACAAGAACTATGTGCAAAGAATGTCAAATTGGGAAGAAGACAAGGATAAGATTCAAGACCAAGGAGTATTCTTTTACAATACATTTAGAATTGATTCATACTATTTTTTGCACACCTACTAGTACAAAGAGTCTCCTAGGTGAAAGGCATTTCATGTTACTTATTAATGATTTATCTAGGATGAATGGGTTGGATTATTAAAAGACAAAATAGAAGCTTTTATTGGATTCAATATTTTCAAGTCAATGGTTGAAAATGAAATGAATGCTAGAATTAATTATTTAAGATTTGATAGAGGTGGTGAATTCAAATCAAATGAATTTAAAGAATTTAGTGAAAAACATTGAATAAAGAGGCATATATTTTCTTCTATAATTCCTCAACAAACTGGAGTAGTGGAAATCAAGAATAGAATTATTTAGGAGATGTCTAGGAAAATGTTGAATGAATCCAAGCTTCCTGATGTATATTGGAAAGATTTCCATACTATTGTCTATATTCGTAATAGAGGCCAACTAAGGGTGAATAGTGTGGAGACCTCTTATGAGCTATGGTATTGACCAACAACTATCAAGTACTTCAATTTGTTTGAATAATATGTTATATCAAAAGAGATGAAGGTTTGGGAATGTTTGACTTAGGATCTATCAAAGGAATCTTTCTTGGGTTCTCAAATAGGAGAAAATATTACAAGTGCTATAATAAAGGATGAGGAAGATGGGTATGTGCAGGATCATAATGGAAAAAATAGGCCCTTAAGTGGTGATGAAAATTCCAAAAATCAGAGTTAGGAAACTTGACATAAAATTTTGAATAAGCTATCTATATTATTTCAAAAATATGTATGATTAGAATCTTTTGAAAATTTAATGTAGTTTCTAAACTACTAGTTTTTTTTTTTTTAAATCTATTTGGTGAAAATTTGAAATTTCTATGCAATAGTACTTAAATTTCAAGGGAAAAATAAGAAGTAGGTGTCTATTTGACCACTGTAACCACAATAAAATGGTAATACTATTTTATAATATTTTAGATATAAGTAGAGGACTCATTTCCCGATGTGATGCATATTTTTTGTAATTTATTTCCAAGTAAATAATTAATTATTATTTTTTTATTACAACTTTTAAAAAGTATAAAAACTCGTATATCTGACCACCTTAACTTTGTCAAAACTTCATGAAATTCATTTTTTTTTAATCCTATAGTATGCGAAGCATAGAATGTGACACATATTTTAGATTAAAATGTCATAGGAACAAAATGGTTTATCAAAAACAAATTGAATGAAGATGGAGAAGTGGTAAGAAACAAAGCAAGGTTGGTGTGCAAAGGCTACTCATAGGTGGAAGGAATTGAAATTGAGGAAGAATTTGATCTGGTGGCAACAATGGAGGGAATACAAATGTTTCTTGTATTTTCAATTCACAAGGAATTCAAGGTACATTAAATGAATGTGAAATATTCCTTCTTGAATGGTGACTTAGAATAATTTTACGTAGAAATTTTTGATGGATTTCGGCTACTAGAGGATCCAAACATGGTATGCATACTTAAGAAGGATTTATATAGTCTCAAAAAAGACCCTAGCGATTGGTATGCAAGGTTGAACAAGTACTTACTCTAACAAGGCTTCAAGAAAGGTATTGCATATAGGAATATTTACATTCAATTTATGGATGAAAGAATTCTAATAGTTGTTATATATGTTGATGATATAATCTATGAAAGGAATGATGAAATGTGTAAGAATTTTAGGTATGTGTAGGATCATCATGGAAAAAAAAGTTTTTAAGTGGAAATAACAATTTAGAAAATTGGAGTTAGGTAGCTTAATGTAAAAATTTGAATAAGTTATCTATATTATTTCCAAAATATGTAAGAATAGAATCTCTAGAAAATTGAATGTAGTTTCTAAACTACTAGGTTTATTTTAAAAAAAATCTATTTGGTGAAAATTTGAAATTTCAATGTAGTAGTACTTAAATTTTAGGAAAAAAATAAGAAGTAGGTGTTTGTTTGACCACCCTAACCAATATAAAATGATAAAAAAAAATTATAAGATTTTAGATATAAGTAGAGGGCTCATGTCTCGATGTGATGCATATTTTTTTGTAATTTATTTCCAAGCAAATAATTAATTATGAAATTTTTATTACAACTTTTAATAAATATAAAAACTCATATGTCTAACCACATTAACTTGGTCAAAACTTCAATAATTCAATTTTTTTTAATCCTATAGTATGCAAAGCATAGAATGTGACACATGTTTCGAATACAAAAAATGTGATATCGTTTGAAAGCTATAGATGTTTTTCAATCGGCCTATCAATCCAAACTTTAGTCATAATTCAAATAAAAAATGAATAATAATTATTTATTAAATTCAAAGTAAAGCATAATTTATATTCGTGGAAAACTAAGAATCTCCTCTAAAAACCCTTTTCATTTAATCATTTTTTGGCAAAAAAAAAGTCATTAGCCACATGGATCATCATATCACATACATATCGCCACTTTTTGAACCATCATGATCCTGCACATACCCTTTTGCTAAAACAATGTAGAAAAAAATTGAAATTTCTATGATAGGTTAGTTACCATTCTTTCTTGGAATCCAAATTGTACAATAAGATGATTGCATTTTTATCTCTGAAGGAAAGTATGTCAAGGAGATGTTGAAGAATTTTTTGTATGGAAGATTTCAAGCTATTGAGTACTCCTATAGTAATAGGTTGTCATTTGAGAAAAGATGATGAGTCACCTTAGACTGATCAAAATTTGTATAGGTCTATAATTGGGGACCTACTAGACTTACTAGTTTATAGGACTAACATTATGCAAGTTGATCCAAGAGAAACTCATGTGAAGATTGTCAAGAGAATTTTTAGATATTTGAAGATAACTTTTGATTATGTATTGTGGGATTAAAAAGGTGATGATTTTTCCCTGAGTGCATATCCTAATGTTGATTGGAATGGTAGTGTTGATGATAGAAGAATCACCAATGGTGGAGATTTATTTTTGGGAGACAGATTGGTCTCATGGATTATTAAGAAGCAAGATTCATTGTCCTTATCAACAACAAAAGTAGAGTATATAGTTGCAACATCTTGTTGCACTCAAGTGTTGTAGATCAAGTAAAAATTGAAGGGTATCAAGCTAATGTATGATGAGATCATTCCTATTCTATGTGACAATATAAGTGAAAAAATTATTTCAAAGAATCTGGTGGTGCATTCTAGAACCAAGCATATATCTATCAAGTATCACATTTTAAGGGAGAAGGTTACGAATCGAGGGGTAAAATTGGAATATGTACCTACAACTTGGATCAAACTGTAGACATTTTTACATAGGAAATGTCGAAGGAAATATTTTAATATCTCAAATAGAAGTTAGAGGTTGTTGTATCTCCTTCTTGTAACTAGATGCATAGATGGTGCATGATGAGACAAAAAAATATCTCATCTATTACCCAAAAAAAAAAATATTTTACTTAATTATGGAGTTTATCAAGGCTAAGCATGATGATGAAAGTAAGATATTTTCAATTGCAGTAGTCAAAGATTTCATCATATATTGAAAATTACAATCTGGGTTCTTGAGATTTTTGGATAGAAATTTGAAGATAAGAAGACAAAAAACTCATTAAATTTCATGAAAACATAGTTCGTGGTTTGAGAGAAAAATTCACCAAAGTTCGATGCTCTAAAACTTTACTTCCATTTTTCAGTTGCAGCAGTCAAAGATTTCATCATATCTTAAAAATTATGATATGGATTCTTGAGAGTTTTGAACAAAAATTTGAAGAAAAAAAGGAAAAAAACCCCATTAAATTTCACGAAAAACTCAGTTTGTGGTTTGAGAGAAAAATTCACCAAAGTACGATGCTCTAAAACTTTACAAGTGCTCTGAAATTTTCAAGATTTGTTCATTTGTTTGCTTTCATGCTCCAAAATTTTTGGAACTAAGTATGATAAAGGTTGAGCAGTAAAGGGACAAAAGTTGCAAGCATTAAAGGAAATTGGAGTGACTTGGATAGAATTTGAGAGAATATAGGGGCAATTGCAAATATGTAGAGATTTTTTCAACCCAATTAATGAGTAGTTGAGAGCATATATAAGAATATTGAAGAGTTTTAATAATAGAAGTCAAAGGAAGGCTTCTTCAACACTCTAACACCTTTTTAGAGTAGTTTAAAGGGCTGAAAAATAGGGATTAGTGTTTTGGATGACCAAAAAATATTGACTCAGCAAAATGGAGTGAAGACTTATCCTTTCTTTCTCCACACATGTTAATATTTTCTAGCAAGTTGTTGCACAACTATGAGGCTCTACTTTTAATTCTATAAATGCATTGTAATCAAGGAATCAAAGAGGGGATTAGAAAGGCTTGTTTTTTCTTGAGGAAATAAGATAGTTTCTAGTTTCATTTCAAGCAATGTATTGTTAGAGTAATAAGTTATTACACTTAATTAATTTAATCATATTGGTTAGTTAATTAAGTCACTTATTCCTTTAGGTTGCTTAAGCTAAACTTAGGCACATTAATAATTATTTATTAATTATTAATTGTGCACACTAGGGTTTCATTTAGGGTTTCCTAATTTTAGGTTTTCTTGATCCCCTCCATAAGGATTGATCACATTGTAATTATCAGATCGTTCAATAATCATATTCTGGTTTTAGCTTGCACACATTTTCTTTGAGGGTTTACAAAACATCTCTTATTGGTTGTTCTAAATATATGTTGCATGTGATAGGTGATTGCATGCAGGTGAATCTTGGGGACTGTGAGGTTGAGATTTATCAGCTTCTACATGGTATCAGAGCAACTAGGAGCTTAAGCAGAAGGTGCTAATTGTTTGCGCCTAGTTAGTGTTAAAAGTGCCTTTTTACAGGCCTTTTTTTCATTTTCTCATAACTTGGGCAAACGGAGGCCTCTTTTCGAAAATGAAATATCGTCAAAAATCTGGTTTGACAAAATTCGCAGTGGTGGAGGTTAGAATTTTTTATTTTTATATTTTGGTGCATTTTTCGCCTATCAAATCCAGAAGTTGTTGTTTTCAGTCCGGGAGGCGTAACTTTTGCGTCTGGACTCTATTTTGCGAAAACAAATAGGCGTCGGAAAGATGATTCAGTGCTCTACATAGATCTTAGACCTATTTTTTAAATTTTTTTTTACTAGGTGTCTGATATTCTTCTTTGATCTCAGCCTTTACCTTTTCAATTATTTTCTTGGGAAGCGTGCAAATAGGTTTTTTTTTGAGATCAACGAGCATTGTTTTTTTATTTGAGAGTATATATTGTTTTTTCTGTCATGGATATACATAATATTTCACCCCTTACTCCATTCAACTATTTTGGTTGGAAAAAAAAATGGAGATTCACTTGAAACACAAAGGGTTGTATAGGGTAACCATGGGTACATAAATTGAACCTACAGGTGTTGCTGAAAAGAGTAAGTGGTTTAATAGATGTGATGAAGCTTATGGTACTTTATGTCTGTCTCTTTCTTCTGACCTTCTTTTTCATATTGAGTCTTGCACTACACTCCATGAGGTTTGGACTACTTTGTAGTCTTTGTTTGGAAAGTAGGATCCTATGAGAGGGTTTTAGTTAGAGAATGATCTTATTGGATTAAATCCTAGGGATTTTGACAACATCCAGGAGTTTTTCACCAAAATCAAGTCTCTTAGATTGTAGTTGTCATAGTTTGGTGTTCAGAAAGAACACTCTCAGTTGATATTGTCCATTCTTTCTAAGCTTGGGCCAGATTATTCAATTTTTGTTTCTACCTTTTATGCTAGTAGGGATGCACTTGGTACTAGATTTACTTTGCCTTTTTTTGATGATTTTGCATATTCTCTCACTTGAGAGTAGGCCAAGTTGGCCAATATGGGCAAGTTGAATCCCTCTTCATCACATGCACTCATTGCATCACAAGAGCCCAAAGATCATAAGGCTTCTACAAGAAAAGGCAAGAAACAGAAACAAAAGGATTCCAAATCTCATGAGCAGCAGAAGGAGTCCTCAGATCATCATCCTCTTCTAAGGGGAAATCATCTAGGAAGGAGAAGGGCCTATGTGCATATTGCAAGAGAGAAGGACATGTAGAACATAATTTCTACAAGAAGGACATTAATGAGCTAAAGAATCTTCTTCAGAAACATCAGATTGATTTTCCTTCTAGGATGTTTGCATCATCTCCTTCCCCTCATTCTTATTCTTCTTCTTCAGTACAACATGACAGGGGTACAACTGGTTTACATACTTCATCAGATATGAAGGGACATGCTCTTTGTGCTTCTTCGAGTCTTGGATTAGGGAGATGGCTTCTAGATTTAGGAGCATCTCATCATATGGATTCTACATAGTCTATGTTCACTTCCTTTGAGTCTCACACTATGTCTCCTATTTTGAGGGGAGACAATACATACATGAGTGTTATAGGGAAGGGGTCTATTATTTTTGGGGACAACACCTTTCAGGATGTCTTGTTTGTTCCTCATTTGACGAAAAACCTTCTTTCTATATATCAGATCACACATGGAGGCAATGGGAGGTCTGTGGAGTTCACACCTGATTCAGTTATCATCAGAGACTTGGAGAGTAGAGTGGTTATTACTACTGGGGTGGTGGATCACTCATCTCGGTTGTATTCCTTTGTAGATTTCACTACTGATGGTGCTTCTATTCCTACAGCTGTTCATCACACTTCTAGTGTGAATCATCATTCAGAGGAGAAATTTGGCTTCTTGAACATTGGAGTTCTCACTTCAGATCCTGCTCTTGATCCATCCATTCCATCTCCTCCACCTTCTATTGCAGTTGTTGATAACTCTATGACTACAGATGTGGTTTCTTCCATTTCAGTGCAGCGGGATCCAATTGATCATCCATCTTTGGAGGTTTCTATTCAGTCTTCACCCACTTTGACTTCTTCATTTGTTGAGGTCACACCTTCTTTTGTGGAGACATCTTGGGCTACACCTACTTCACCTTCAAGGATTGGTTTCATTTGGCCTCTTCCCTCTCACTTCTTTTAGGAGATGTAGTTTCTTCAGTTCTTTTGGAGCTACTTCATTCTGGGGCAGATTTGTGGTCTCTTTCTTCCTCTCTTCTGGGGGGGTTCTTTCATGTATCTTTGTGATTGATGGTGTTCTTGGGGGGTCTTATGGAGTCCTCCATATTTCATCACTTATTTAGTTTTCATTCTATTTTGGGGAGGAGTTTTGTTCCCATGTTGTTTTCTCCTTTACCCCGTTTGATTTAGTTTTCATTGCATCTGTACTTGGGTACCTGATCAGGCCTTTGTTGTTGGGACCCATCTTTTCTTTCATGCATCTTTTTTCTAGTGTGTTAGATACTCCCTAAGTTCATCTTAAGGGGGGTGTTAGAGTAATAAGTTATTACACTTAATTAATTTAATCATCTTGGTTAATTAATTAAGTCACTTATTCTTTTGGGTTACTTAAGCTAAACTTAGGCACATTAATAATTATTTAGTAATTATTAAGTGTGCACACTAGGGTTTCATTTAGGGTTTCCTAATTTTAGGTTTTCTTGATATCCTCTATAAGGATTGATCACATTTTAATTATCAAATCATTCAATAATCATATTCTGGTTTTAGCTTGCACATATTTGCTCTGAGGGTTTACAAAAAATATCTTATTGGTTGTTCTGAATATTTGTTGCATGTGATAGGTGATTGCATGTAGGTGAATCTTGGGGACCGTGAGGTTGATATTTATCAACTTCTACATGTATTTCTAGAATTTTTAGAGTAAATTTGAATTCAAACAAGATTTTCATTTCCAACAAACTGTAGCTTTTTCATTTCCAGCAAAGTGTGAAGTAGTTTAGCATTTTCAATTCATAAAAGTGTGTCTTATATTAGTTTCCTTTCATGCAACTTTCCCTTCATGCAAGTGGTCTTATATTAGTTTCCTTTCATGCAACTTTCCCTTCATGCAAGTGGTCCTATATTAGTTTCCTTTTATGCAACTTTCCTTTTATGCAACTGTACTCTAGAATAGGTTTGATTTATGTAAGTTTAATTGTAGAATAGACTATCAAGTAATTTTTCTCCATTCTTTTTTGTATACAACCATGGACACCACCTTGGAATGATAATTTAGGCAAATAAGTATATGAAGTATGTTGAAGGTCATGAGCCGAAGGAAACAAAGTGAGGAAAAGTGTTGAAGTGAGATAAAGGCAATATAGGTTGTAGAGTAGAGGTGTGTCAATGGTGATTAATCAATAGATCTCATCAAGTATGTTGTATTGAGGCTATATACTCCTTTTTTAAGTGGTGTAATTTATATGGAATCATAGACTTCCTTTGGTTGAAACCATAAAACTATGTTTTAGAGAGTTGTAGCCCATAAAACCTATTATAATTTTTTTCTTATTTGTGAGGTTAGATTTGGATAATAGATCGAAGCAACTTTCTCACCATGATTTTTTCCATGTAGGGTTTTCCACATAAATCTTGTGTTATGGTTGTGTGCTTTTTCTTTTCAATTCTAGATGATACTCTATCGATTTAAAGCAGTAACTAGTTTTTATTGATAAAATTGAATTGGAAAATTTATGGGATATATTGATTCACTCCCCCTCTTAGTATATCATTATGTTCTAACAAGTTGAGCCTAATTCTCATAACTCTTTCACCTTGGGAGTTACATCAATACAATCCATCTTTTTTTCTCTTCCTACTCTGACATTACCTATTTCATCTTTGTTACCTAACATTCATGTGCACTTGGAGGTTTCTATTTATCATTTCCTTAAAGATAAGCTCAAGCAATTGGATAATATTTATAGAACCTTCAAAAATACTTAATCATTGAGTCCTTGATGGTTGAAATAATTTCCTTAGTGGATAACCTTAGGAAACTAATAAATGAATCACAAAGAATAGAAGTGTTGCATTGTCTATTGCATATATTAGATGTGAATATCCCTATAGTAGATAGTTGTGCTCAAGTTCTTAAAAATTCTCAAAACCAAATAGGAAGACAATTTTCCTTTCCAACAACAATACCTTTTATTCCTACTTTCACTCCTTTATTTGTCACATCTACTATGCAATATAGAAATAAACTTAACCCTAGTTTAGGAATATCTTGTGGAAATTCATATAAATTTATCCCTTGATCCATCATACCTCCATTCACCTCCCACATATTAACCTTCAAAATGATAACCTTCCAACTATTTACAACATCCCTACACATTCCACACTTTCCTAAAATATGTCACAAAATGGTCATATAATAAACCATATTTTTCAAAATATGTCATCCCTATGAAAAAACTGTAAATATAAATCAAAACCAAATCATTACAAACCCACAGACATACCTCACATGTATCCCATTGTTATATCCTAAAGACACCGATTCTATGAAACACTAAGATACCTCACTTTGAAAAATACATTGCTGAAGGAGATCCCAAAAACCACGTGCCTTGACCACCTTATGCAATGATCATTTTTTGAAGATACTCTCCTAGCTAGAATATTTCCTAGACCATTGAAATATATGGCTTTGGAATAGTTTTTTTCATTTCCAAATAACTCAATTACCTCATTTATGCAACTTATCAGTTAGTTCCTTTAAAAATTTCAAGTGAACATTGGAAATTAAGCACACTAATTGAATTAGTCCATTATAAACAAGGACCTAAGGAGAAAGTAACTAATTTTATAAGATGATATCAATATATTTATTAAAAAATATCTTATAATCTTCCTTATATTGAAATTCAAAGGGTATCTATTGGAAACTTACAATCTAACATTAGAGATAAAATATTATAGATGAAACATCCCTCATTCACACATTTATGTATGATTCTTCATGATTATTATATTTTGGTTATCTAATATGAAGGTGCATATTCATCTACTCATAATGATCAATCTGAAGTCATGCTTCAAAACAACCATTAATTATTCAATAAATATATAAAATATAAAGATAAAGACCCCTTGAGCTTCTAATATCATTGAAACATAAGTTGTTGCTATATCTACAAAAAAATATCAATTTAGGCCAAGGGATAGAAAATTCTCACAACTTCATTATTCTCTCTATGCTATTATGTCGTTATTGATAAATAAGAAAAATATTCAATTTCCTTCAATTGGACATCTGGATATCACTAAACCATTACCTCCAAACTTGAATGCTAAATCATTTTGTTAATATCATCTAACTCCGGGGAATGATATGGAAAGATGCATGTGTCTTACACACCAAGTACAAGAGATAATTTATTCTAATGTTGTATATATTTCTAATGCAAATGGTAAAGTGAATAAATTAGTATCACCATCCAATCAAAAGTTAAAAATAATTACAAATCTATTACCAACTCATACCACCATTTTTTTTCAACAAAGTGATAATGAAGAAGAGGATAATGAAGTCTCCAGTCATATAAACATGATTTAATCTCATTCTCATAAATAAATCTCTTAATTCATATCACTTTCACACATATTGATGTGTTCATGCATGTACCATATGGTCCTCTCTACATCACCAGTAGAATTACCAACAAACTCATAAGGGGCATACTCATTGATCGAGTATGTATGGTGAATGTGATCACTAAAGAATGTTTGTATATGCATGAAATTTTTTAAGATGGCTATGAATAATAAGAATATTTATTAAAGGCTCATGATGGTTCCATTTGTCCCGTAATTGGTTCTATAATTTTACCAATTAAAGTAGGACCTAAAAATTGGATGTTTTACTTACAATAATCTCGATATTGGACTAGTTTTGTGTTAAGTTAGGTCATTTACATTGCTTAGCTCCATGAATGCATTCCTATTGGTAATTAAAAAATATTTATAATTTCCATTTAAAGGACATACCATATACCATAGTGGATTTAGGCCTCTAGCTAATCGTAGAATTTTTTCCCTTGATTATTTTTTGTCATAATTATCCCAACCCATTTCGCCATGTGATGATTACCTTATTTTTATCATATAAATTTTTTAAAGCTAACTAAATAGCCTAATTATCCCTTAGTAATATTCTACCTAAGGCTCTTCGGTCTTTAATGGCTTCAATGGTTGTTCCTCCTATTCCACAGGTAGTGAGAAAACCTTTGTCCAAACCAAGTATTCTTCATTGACCACTTGAAATCTATGATGTGGTTCCACCTCCACTATCATATAAAGGACCATGAGACAAATACTTGGAAAAGCTTATGGGGATTAATTTTTTTCCTCCCAAGGAAAACCAACCTTTGTCCAAAATCCTAAACCCCCCATGGTCTCCCAACCTTTGATAGTCCCTTTGATTACCCCTACAAAGGAAGAAAAGGGACCAATATTCGATAATCCCCCTTAACAAGATGAAGACCATGTGAGAATAATTTTTTGTATTAAATGTAGAGAGGTCAAAGAGAGTTACATTTTCTGAGAATAAAATGAAGTGAAAATAAATCATAAGAGAAAACATCATGTTATGAATCGCTACCTTGGTTAAGCTATAAAATATTCACCCCATGATCCTCCATCCATACAAACAAATTCTAATGAGATACCACATATCCATCCATCCTCCTCATTTCCTAACTCCACTATACCTCCCTCACCAAATTATGAATTTTAACATTACATATCCTAACCAAATTAAATATTAAACATGTTTATATGAATGATAGTGCTTGGAATCGTTCTAATCGAACTAGTATGCAACCTATTATGATACCTTAAGATAATGAAGTAGAAGATAAGATGGAAGAATAAGAGCATAAGGAACCATCTCTCATGTTTTCAAAATCCAATAATCTAGATCGGGGAAACCATGATGATCCTTCTAATGAGAGTGAACCACCATGTTTTGAACCTAGAACCTATCCTTGTATTGTAATTGTTGTATTTATTTTAGATAGTTTTCTACCTTCCATTTATGATGAGAAATATTGGCATGCTAATAATTTTCTATAGATTATCTCACATGTGTAGTAGATTATGGGCTTTGTGTTTTTTTTCTGGCATGTAGTATGATATCCTCATAATGTGCTACTTGGAATGTATTTGTATCTATTAGATTTATTTATATGACCATTCTTATTATTTTTGGCATAAGGATACAAAGAAAATGAATATGTTGTGGAATTCCTCTATTTTGTATCTTCATTCTTCTTTATGTCTTGAATGTTGTCTTTGTTCTTTTTGTTTCCTTTACGGAATGATGTAATGTGTCAATACTATTAACATTTTTTTTCAAAAATGTCATTAGTAAAATATAAAGAGTTTGCAAGGTCTAAATTCTTGATATGGAAAGAGAATAAAGTTTTTATTTTTCTAATTCTAGACACGAAGGAGTAAGAAATATCAAAAGAAAAAGGCCATTTTCGAGCACCAATAATGAAAAAAGGGATTATTTTAGGTTTCTTTGACCAAGTCCACAAGTTTAAGGTTAGGGATTTTTTATTCTTCTCAAAGAGCTTCCTTAGGCCCCTAATGATGGCCAAAACCTCTTGAAGATCCATTCTTGAGTAAGAACATGGAGACTTTAGCCATTCCCATGCTCAGTTTTAGAATTTCATGGTATACATCATGGCTAAAGGAAAATTTAAGGATGTGTTGAGTTAATGAATATCATCTTCTTCAACTTTCTCGAATCATGCATACATTGATCCTCTCACTATTTTGAGATTGTGTTGCATTTTCATGAAAAAGGCATTATGATGATAGCTTCTAAACCAATACACTAACAAGACCCTAATGAGATCAACCCCATCCTTACTAAATGAGAATATATAAATATCTCTATTATACTTTAAGAGGGATAGTATTGTGAAGAAAAGTTAGTCATTAGACAAAGTTGACTATGAAGAAATCATAATAGTTTACAATAAGTTTGATGATAGTTAATAGAGATAGTGGCTTGGTTTCTTTGAGGTATACTTTTATTTTCACATTATGAACTTCATCTCAATAGGGTGAAATGAACACAAAGGGATAATTATTGAGAGAATACTTTGGTTGGTTCAATCCAATTACTAATTGAGAGGATATGTTGGTTGATTCAATCCTTATACAAAGTTTCATTGATAATTTTTTTGTATATATCAATTAGATCTCTAGGGTTTGGAATGATTTCTTTATGAAGATCTTAGAATACTTGTCTGTGAATTTCCAATTTGGTCATATGTTGTGATTTACTTGTGAATCAGAGTATCTTGTATACTTATTGAACCTCTAAATATAAATGAATCCATTTCTTACCTATTATGTTAAAGAGGGAAGGTTAGTGGCCATCCATATAGAAAACTCTTTTGTTTTCACACTTACTTTAGTCTTTGTAAGTGAAGATGGATCAATTTATAATAAATATTTTCTATGTAACATAGTCATATTTATCCATGGTGAATTCTTAGGTCCTTGTAATATTTTGTACTCCAATCTACCTTCATTATTTATCATTTAGGTTTCTCATCTAGAAAATATGTTACAAATTGGGTGCAAGTTCATTTCAATTATAGGACAAAGCATTTGGTAGAGTTGGTAAGGTGAGGAAGCATGGAAATCAAGTGGTAGTTTTATGTGGATACAATGATCTTAATGAAAGGGCTAGCATCATTCAAAGGAATATCAATTTGATAATCCAAAGTGGGTCCATTGTTGTTGCATTCTTTGTTAGTCCATATATTACATTCATAACCATGGTAACAGTATTAGAAATCATAGTGATACATGTGATGAAATCCATAAGTATTGAGTCAAGTGGTCAAGGTTGATAGGTGATCAAAATTGACATTGATGAAAATAACTTATAGCTGCAAGTGAATGGACAATGAAGAAAATATAAGGGCCAAGTAAAGTGAAGAAATGAACCAAGTGATAGACCTAGAATGATGTGTATAGGAACACAAAGTAATATTTAATGATATATGATATGTGTTTCTTGATCCATGAGAAGAGGAAATTCATGAGAGAATCTCATAGACCATACATGGCCAGAAAACATCAAGATGAATGACTAAATATAAAGGTCATATGAATGAAGCAACTTGATGTTAAGGGAATATCAACTACATTACTATCATACAAAGAATATTGAGCCTAAAAACCTATAACATATGCATATCAGTGGAAGGAATAATGAAAGGAAGTAAGATGTAATCCAATGAATAGTGGGTAGTTAAGGTTACAAATAGAGTACAATCACAGGAATGGTTTTGATGGTATTTGAAAGCAAGATTATAAACCTAGATGACAGTTTCAAGATGATGGTGATTATCTATATAGAGAGAAGTGATAAAATGAAAATATTGATAGTTGAGAAGGATATTATTGAAGGTATATTGAGCATAATCAATCATGAATCTATTGGTATTTCTATCATCATTGATATATTTGTATTACTCAAAAGGTTTTTTTGGGAAAATAGGAAGATTTTATAGTTTTTAAATCTAATTTTAGGGTAGAGGAATGAGTCATAGGTGTCAAAGGTCGATTATAAGGCTAAGAATTTAGATATGATGGAGGTTATTCATGATACCTCTTAATTCCAAAAGTGAAACAAAGAAAGAAAATAATCTTATTTTTTGTTCCTCCTTCATCGACATAGCAAGAGAAAACATAGGGATTTTGTGTTGGCTATTGCAAAGAGTCCTCTGTGAAGATAGGACATACCAAAACCTGATGATTCTGATTGAAGGAGTTATATATTTAAGAGAAAATTGCATCCATGATTGGAGGATTAATTCCATGTTGTTGGAAGCCTGATAAAAGGTTTCTGACAGGTTGCACAAATAGAGAGATCTTAAGAGTTGTTTCCAGGTGCAAAACAAGGAAAAGAAGAACATCCATTTCTCTATTTTATTTTTATCCTTTTATTGTCAAGAAGATATGTACTATTTATCCTTAAGAGAATAAAATTTAATGCATGAAATTTAAACTTCATTTATATATAGTTATTTTCATGCTAGTTTATTATTGGTATAGTTAAGGGACAATGGATGAACAAAAGCATTTAGGAAGAGATTTTTAACTCAAGTTATGCAGTGAAATATTATAACATGATATTTTATATGTTCATGAAGTTTGAGGGTCTCAAAATTCTTGAGAATCCTTTGTATCAATCAATGAGCTCTTGTAGAAACTATAAAGATCCTAACAAAAAGGATGGACATTTTGTAGAGCTCATTTCACATGTATATTAGGTGAGATTTCGGTTTCTTTGAATCAACTATAATTCTTTGTTAACTATCATAAAAAATCCTATGGTTTTTTTATTTGTATTACTATGATATGTGCTATGTTATAGAAAATTATGAATGTTGTGAATAGCTCCTTCAAGGCAGGGTAGAATGGCATTGCATGAAGATAGGAAAAATAATAGTTAGAAGGTCAAGGTTTCAAAAATAATTTGGTGGAAAAAAACTCACAATGGATCTATTGACAATTGAAAGTAATTTCATGAGTGAAAATGGTAATGTATAATAATTTCCCTTCAATCTTTAAGAATCATAGTCATGAAGGTAAGGTTTCAATGATCATAGACATAAGTGATATAATTGACAATGTAAGAAGAATTTTTTTTCTACAAGGACAGTAGTGAGAAAAAATCATTTTTTATATACTGATATCTATAGGATAGATGGTTATTAAAAGGAAAATTCCCTCAAATCTTGATCAAAAGAGATTGTCATTAGGTGTGTATGCTATAAACCAAGAAAAGTGAAATTATTTACATAGTGCTTTAAGAGAAAAATTGTGAGATAATGGTCCAAACAGATGGGATAATGTAAAAAAATATTTGGAAGAATTTAATAGGGTTTCATGAAAATATAGAAATAGAGAGTTAGTGACAGGCACAATGAATAGTTCTTATAGTGAGAGGTTTTTCTATTATGTACAAAACCTTGAAATTATATCTTTGAATTTTGAGATGTAAAATATTTAAGGCTAGTGATCAAGGAATATATGAAAATCTTTATGTTTTTTATATTATTTAAATGATATTAAAAGGAGATGTGTATAGGAAATCTAATCTGGATGTGAGAGACATAGTGAACAATTCTCTTAGTAGATAGGATATTGTGGCATCATCAATGCAAATACCTAATTATTATGATAAAAATATCTTTAAGTCAAGGTTCCATTAATCCTTTGTACAAAAATACAAGCCCAACCAATTATAAGGACGTGGTTGTGATGACCAAAGAGTGGCAGATTTATATAACTATGCAATGATACTAACAATCCTAGAGTCATAAATTCAATGTAATTGACAATCATTTATATAAGATGGTGTGTCCCTTGGTATTCTTAGTGAAAAAAAACACTTGGGTTCATGTATAAATATAGACTTTGTATCGAGCAATAACAAGTCAATATTTTAGTGCAACGACAACCACCAATGAAATAATTGGTATTAGAGATGACGTCATGGGTTCAAACCCATTGCTTGTGTTGGGGGGATTGTTACAAGATAGTGTGTCCCTTGGCCTCCTTGGTGTAGCATGATTCTTGGGTTTGCAGCATGGATTAATCACCTCTCATGGATCTTGTATTAATCTGGTGGTTGTGTTGGGCATTAACAAGTCAATCTTTTGGTGTAACGATAATCACCAATGCAACAATCATCTCATATGAAGTTGTGAGTTGTCCATGAAGAGTGACTTATCTATACATTGCATGTGAAGAAAATAAACACACATAATAGAGGGAATTATTTACATAAAATAAGCATATCATATAGTGATATTTGTAATAGAAGCAACCTAACACTAAGACAATGTTCACAAAAATGACAACAAATTGGCATGTAAAAATACCAACAATGTTGTGTGAAGGATAGTTAATTAGAAAGGATAAAGTAGAAAAGGTGAAAGAGTAGATTGAGAGTGATAAATACCATTCATAATCCTAGTATGTTAGAAATAGAGGCAAAGCATCACAACAAAACCCTTGTTAAAACATAGCACCTACTCATGAAGGGTTAATGAAGGAGTCTTTTCAATGAAGTTCTAAAGTGCATATGAAGAAAAATACAGTCATCCTAGGGGTTTTTAGATATTCTATTCTCCAATTATGAAAGGTGAACATAGAATATTATAAGGAAGAGGTAGAGAAATGCATAGTTTTGAAGGATTTTTGAGATAGGTGAAACACATAAATTTGTGTAACCTAGTGAAACATAATGAAAATATAAATTCACAGAATTGGAAAAGATATCTCAAAGATATAAGGTTTTATGTGACACGATTAAGAAGAAATTAGGGGAAAAATTGTTCATGATAGTGGTATAAGGGAAAAGATACTCATAGTTGACAAAACATAACATTGTATGCAATGCCTCTTCCAAGGTTTGATGATATTCATGTGTAAAGACAAAGGATGATCTTGAAGGTAGTGAAATCAAAAATAGAAGATGGGTAAAAGATAAAATGGAAGTCCAATGAATAGTAGTTACCTTAAGTTCAATAAATGATAGTCTTAATTCATGCATGACAAGATTAAAAAAATAAGACACTTATTTTCAAATTCTATGACAATGTTCTAGGAGCAATGAGGGACACTCGAATGACCTATGAAGTTCATGGCTATGACCTGACTATGAAGACTTCATGATAGTGATTGATGATTAAGATTTTGGTAATGGTCAATGGAAAATGAAGGATAGTCTATGGAATACAGATGATAGTGTGCTACAATATTGAAGAAATTCAGGCTTAGAAAATATAAGCACAATGAAGAGGAATACAAGGGTAGTGTCATATAAAAGAAAAAGTTTCTACAAAGAAAGACACAGTCATAATGAAAACTGAGGTGATGTTAAAATCCTACAAACTAACATTGTACAAGGTTTTTTGTCAACTAGTGATGAAAATTTCATAGAGACAATCCATGAGAAGTAGCAAACCTAGTGACAAAAATAATAGAGAAGGAAGTGTTCATCACAATTATATGAAAGGGATAATGATTAGTGTTTTGTTGAAATAATGAAGGTAAATGGGGCCATAAATGAATGGAATAATTGATAATTTCAACCAAAAAAACCTCCCCTACATGCTCTTAAGATATTCAATCACCTTCAAATCACTCTCACACATGCCCTATCATCATGCAAATGGTAGTTGAGGCAGTTTGGAGGGAGTGGAAATTGGATTTTGGTAGTTTGAATGAATTTATGATATTTGGAGCAATAATGAGTAGTTTAAGGGAATACAAGGGAAGTTTTAGATATCTAGGGAGCAGTTGAAATATTTTAAAGCTTTTGCAATCATCTAGGAGGTAAAATTCATCCCAATCTTTCTCCCAATGCCTAGCCAAAGATACACTTTAGTTCAACATTGAATATTCCTCATGGTAGGCACCCAAGGAGAATTTTCACCCATTCAAATAGTTGTGCCATATGTCACATGTTTATTATAACTATGTTGGCCCCACTGTTGCTATTGCACCAAAAGGTCAACCTATTAATCCCTGATACAACTGCTAGAGTTAATGGATCCACAAGAGGTGGTTAATCCATGTCATGAATCCCAAGGGGAGTTTTGACCATCTACCAACAATATCCCCCTTAGTTTTACTTGAGGGGATTCAAACCTATAACGTTTGTCTCTAATACCAACTGTTGGCCCCATGGTTGTCATTGCACTAAAAATTTGACCTGTTAATGCTTGATACAACTGCCAAATTTAACGGATCCATGGGAGGTGGTTAAGCCATGTCACGAATCCGAAGGGGAGCATTGACCATCTCCCAAAAAACTAGTCACTAGGAGTTAGGAAAGGATTGTATGCTAAAAGGGAACACCTAGTTTCATTTTTATTTATTTCTTAATAGTTCTACTAAGTACTATAACTCAAAAGAGAGATCTTTGAGGATATACTAGGTATTATAACTTCATTTTTCTTAGTCACAAAAACTAAGGTATCTTGTGTAACACATTTTCAAGAACGGAATACAAATTTCAGACTTGTTTTTGTTGTAAGAATAACTTTGTTTCAATAAAATCTAGTAATGTTGTCTTCTCATTAGCTATCTTATTTTGTGAAGATGAATTATTGATATGTATTTTTGTGTTTTATGTTGAAAAAATTTAATATATTGTCTTATTTCTAGCATCTTTAGGCAGAAAATGGTGTTTCATGGAAGTCATAAGTTATGTTGTTAAAATTTAAATTCTTTATTTGTAAAAAAATTGGTTTTCCTTCTAAAGGTTACAAAAATTTTGGACTTTCATATGAAATAATTATGCATGAACACTTGAACACCTATGTTGTCTAAAATAAGCTAAATAAATAAAATATTATGTTTCAAAACAATAGAAGAAAATTATAAGAATTTCAATGCATCACCCACATAGGTAGATTCATTTCATGCCATCTTTGTATTCCTTTCCACCAATAATAGTAGTAGTCTAAGTTAGGATAGGTCATAGAACCAAAGGAAACTAGCCCTCTTTGGAGGTTCTTTTCCATTTCAAGTGACCTGTAGCCTAGAAAATTCCCCATGTTTCACTAGTAGGCTGAGTTTTACAATCCAACAATAAGATTATGATGATAGAGCTATGAGTAGAAAACATGATAGACTTGTGTACAATCTATGATTTTTCTATAGAGAAAGTGATTTCCTAGTTTGAGGATATTCAAGTGGTAAAAGTGTCAATAGTAATAGTTATGTCAAATGATAGCCTTATACAATGGTAAACAATCATAAGATACATAACATACAAACTAATACAATGGATAGTCTAGGGGAATGGTTGAAAGAAGAAATTTAAAATAAATATATGCCAACAAGTACACCTAGTTAAACGGAGTGAAGTTAATTCATAAAAGCTAATAGAATTAACAATGAGTAGCCAAAGACTAGGGAAGCGTGGTCTAAGAAAGAGTGGATTGATAAATTCTAAGATGCCAATTTAAAGAATAGTAAAAAAGGGATAGCTTAAAAAGAAAATTCATATGAATAAAAGGATAGCCAATAGTCCAATGAAAAGAATATAGTCTATAATATATCATGATAGTGGATATTACATTATGTGATTGAAAAATTCATAATGGATAGAGGTAATGTTTCTCCTTGAAAGTGTGATAGTGAAATAATGAAATGCTTCAAGTGTTCTATAAACCTATTCAATGAGTATGCATAGTATGAAGGTATAAAACATATAAAGGCCAAATGATTATAGTTATATGAAAATTAAATATTCATATGTGAGGAGGACTATCATAATATAAAATAATTGAGTTTTCTTATCAGAGAACACAAGAGCCTATAAATGCATTCAAATTTTTAGAGCAGGGTGGTGTTTATAAAGTGACAACTCCACAATGAGGTTGATAGTGATAAATGTCCATAGTAGTGAAATTGATTGCAAGTGGCAATGGACTAGCTAAAAAAAACCTATCATGATAAAGAATAGAAATGGTAGAGAAATAATGAAGATGATTATTGAAGAGTGATCAAAAGGCATATTTTTTCTTGAGTTCACCTTGTCATAATCATCTCATACCTAGTTATAAGGGACGATCGCCAAAAGTAAATAATAACAAAGTTTGAATATAAAGAGGTTGTGATAGTCATGGATAAGAATGGAAAAAATGATGAAGTAAATATAGTTAAAGTAATAGTAGGAGGCTAAGGATAGTATGATCAAATAAATAACATCTTGTGAAGGGGTAGTCATGAAGTTTAATCCATAGGTCAAAGGATTTTTAGAAAATTAAAATTGATGAAATGAAATTACAAAACAATCTTCTTCACACAAAGTGACAGTAAAAATAAAATCCATGATATTCTTCTCAAGAGATTATAGTGTGACAAAGAAAGGATTGATCACAAGTGAACAATAATAGACTTGAACATAGTCAAGATAGTGATCATAAGATATTTTTTTGTTGCACAATTCTTGAGGAGTATCTTATTCCCTCCTAGGGTGTTTAACCATTCTCAAGACCTTTTTATATTCCCTATGTGCTGGAACACAACTATTTACTAAGAGGGAGTTGAATCATTAGATCAATAAAAACTAGTTATTTAATACTTTTATCCCAAAATAAAAGTATATGTAGAAATATAAACATGTAGAGATCACACATGTACACATAAATACTCATTAAACTAGATATACATGGAAAACCCAATATGGGAAAAACCATGGTGAGAATAGATGCTAGGATCTACTATCCTAATCTAGACTCATAATAAAACCTCATTGGTTTCAAATTTTAAGGGCACCAACCCTAAGGAGACACCAATACCCTGATTTAAGAGTACCAACTCTAAGGAAGCAGTTACTCCCTACTCTAAGCACTGACTCACTTTTATAATGGAACAAACCAATAATATTTACAACATATATATGGAGCTACAACTCCTAATTACAAAGTAATTCAAATATATCCAATTATGTGTTATAGTCCTAGTCAATAACTTCTCAATCTCTACTTTTCTCTACAAGAATTTCCCCTATTGTTGCTAACTCAAAAACTCATACCTCTACTATGATCTTATCTTTTCTTCCCTTTCTCTACTTTGTTTCACACCTCTACTATTCTTAATGTATACTCTAGATGATGTTCGTTATAATTCATTCTAAGTCTCTCTTTATAAAATTTACATACTCAACATATTATCACTTTTTTCACACATGTATAATAGACTTATCTCTTCTTTATTCATCGATAATCATCCATACCTCAATCCATTCGCCACCAAACTAATTCACTAAAAAAATTATTTTTAGAAAATTACAAATCTAGGGTTTTCTTTGCATTAAATGCCTTTCGTTACATGATTGAACTGAATTTGGTTTTCTAGTTGACTGTACTTTGATGTTTTTGACAATACCTTTCAATTGCCAATTAAAAATATAGTTGGAGTGGTTATAGTAATTAATTTCATTTTATGTGTCATTTTTTAGCTATTTCAACCATTTGCACTTTGTTTTCCCATTTCCCACCACATAGACATTGAGAGAATCAAATCTTGGAATGTTGGCTACTGATATTCCATTTGATGCCATTATCCAATGATCCTAATTTAACTACTCCACCTTTAAAATACAACTATTAGATTAGATCTCTTTAAACCTATGTCCCCTATCTCTATCACAACCCATATTTCTATCACATTTTAGCTTTATGCTAAAAAACAACTTGTGTAATGTGAAGAAGCCTTGTGATGCAATAATCGGTTGCTATCTTTTGCTTTGGAAATGCATAATAATTTTGCACCATCATTGTTCTCAACCTCAGACCCACCATATCTTTCATGAAATAGAAGACATCATTTGATCTTTAATCTTCATTGTCCATCATTAGATCTACATCTCATCCCTTTAACCTAGTGTTGTTTTAGTTTGTACTTGTGGAATAAAAATGTGATTCCTTTGAGCTATATGATACAATGAATAAATTCCATCTTTCATTTAGGTACACATGGAAGTATATCACATATTGCAACTATGAGCTTGTCATGGTGACTCACAAAAATAATGATAATCAATCATCATTTTCTAGTTGTTGACCTAGACATTTGTTAGTATTTCATATATCAAATTTACCTCATGTTACTGTAAATATGAAATACAATATGAAGGGGTGTTGCAATGGGAAAAAATTTAATGAAAGCCTTAGGAAATATAAATTCTTCAATATCCCATCAAACTGGTATTCACTAGGGCAAGGGGTTGATTTCAGAATGACCCAAAGGGCTAAAGTCATAATTTAAGCTACCGGTAATCGTCTATCAGTAGTCAATGATCAATTATAAATTATACTAGGCACCATTATTGAAACACTTAGGGTTTCTTTGCTAAACCCTAATAATGGCTAAGAGTGGATAAAATTCAGTTTTGAAATCCTTCTTTAAAATTTGATCATGTTGATCACACCACTGGAATGAGCATGAAAAATCTGCATTAGACCTACTTTTTAAATTCTCTGCAAACTTCTAGAAATGGCCTTTGTAATATCATGAAAAATTTACATGACAACTGTGAACCCCAATTTGATACCTGCATAAATAAAGCAAACAATCATAATATTAGATCGATATGCAAGGTAAAACTAGGATTCCCCATGAAATCCATTTACAAATATTCAAAATAAGAAAATGAAGAACAAACATATAAAACTAAAGAAATCCTAATTTAAACAAGTGCAAAATCTTGATCCCATGGGGGAGTTGGTGCCAATGAGATGTTGCAATTGGCCCTTTCCCAACTCCTTTGTAAGCTTTGATGATTTGTTGAAGATTGATCCACTTTGGTTGAATTTGTGCATAACCTAGCTTAGAGCTTGATAAAACTAGATGAAATGGCTATTCTTGGAGATGGATTTGAGTAGAGTAAGTTTACTCAAATTGTGGATGTTTTAATGAGAGGAAGAGTCTCTAATTTATAGATTTCAATCTTGGAAGAATGAATGAAAATAAGCAATGTGGGATCATTCAACATCCAATGGCCAAGTGCCATTTGTCAAGATGTGAATGGTTGAGGAATGAGCACATTTTGGTCAATGTGCATGATAAATGCCATGAGATTCAAATTTGAATTTTTAATGTGACATGTGAGAGGGAAAGATAAATGGAGTTAATGTCACTTGGCTCAATGCACAAGGACATGTAAGAGGCATTGAATGCCTTGTTGGAAGGACCAAGCCCACTTGGAACTTTTGAATTCAAATGAGGGAATATTCCCTTTTGATGCTTTGTGAGGGAAAATAGATGAATTAATAAATCAAAGTAATTGATTTATTGTGCAAGTTGCATTCTCTAGAGAAATTTAATGAAAGAGATTAACTTAATCATGGTTTGATTAATTTAATGAGGAATTAGGAGATGTGACAATTTAGACTTAGATTTATGAATTGATTTAAATCAAATTGAGAGGAAATGATTTATTAAATAAATGATTTGATTTATTTAATCAAGAAGGAATATGTTAGATTAAATTAAATAATGTTTAATTTATTTAATTTAATAAGAGGACTTTAGAGATTTTAATCAAATAAAATGATTTATTTAATTAAATGGAAATGTAGGGTTAATTAAATTAAATTAATTAATTTAATCAAAGGAGGTGATATACCTAATCAGATGAATAATGATTCATTAGATTAAGAGACAAAATTATGATGAAATGCTAAGAATATGATTTAAGAGGAAATGTTGTTAGTAATCAGGATCAAGTGTGTCAAAACGAACTTGTACATTTTCCATGTCTACAACAACAATGCAACATTTTGAGAAACTTTGAACTTTTTCAAAACATGCTCTTCTCTCCATCATACTTCACCATTTTTCTAATACTGATCTTACATCAATGACATCTAGATTTCCATTGAGCTTCTCCTTTTGACATCATATGATGCCCTTTTGAAATCAATGAAAAATATCCCCATTTGATATCACTTAGATATCCTTTTGACATCAATGAAAATCATATTTTCAACAATCTCCCCTTTTCTCATTGATGAAAAGAAAATTCTCTACACATAAAAATGCAAGCTCAACTTCTTAAGCTAGCATGATCTTCTGATGAAAATTGAATTGAAACTCCTCATTAAACTATTTGGAGTCATAGCTCCCCCTTTGACTATCTTCCAAAGTATCAAGATATTTTTTCTCTTTCTCCCCCTTAGTAGTCAAAGTTCAATTGCCAAAGCATTTGTGCTTCATATCCCCCTTTGAAATCAATTACAAAGGGACTTTCCAAGACATTATGTCCTTTGGTCAAGATTTTCTCCCCTTTATCAAATAAAGGAGTGTGCCCATCATATCTACAACCATTAAGTCAATAGAAATTTTTAAAACTAATCATACTTGACTTGAATTTTCTCTCTTCTTATAGGGATGAATAATGCTTCTAGGATTCTCCCCCTAGACTCATGCCCTATCACTAGGATCTAGTGATGTGAGGTAAGAGCATCTACTCCCAATTTCGATCTCAAATACTCAAATTTCTCTTTGGGAAGAGTTTTGGTGAATACATCAGCAACCTAATCCTTTGTTGGCACATATTCCATGTTGACTTCTTGATTAGCTACTTTTTCTCTCAAAAAGTTATACTTAGTTGAGATATGCTTAGTACTAGAGTGCATCATTGGATTTTGTGATATGTTTATGGAACTTGAATTTTCATAAAGAAAATAAATAGGTTCTTTGTACTCTACATTTATTTCTTTAAGTGTTCATCCATAACACTTCAGTACAACATGCCACTACTACCACACACTCTACTTTAGCTATAGAAAGAGTATTTGACTCTTACTTCTTCCTCAACCATGAAACAAGTTTATTTCTAAGGAAAAAAAAACCACCACTTATGCTTCTTCTATCATCCATACTTCCTACCCAATCAACATTTGTATATTCTATGAAAGTTAAATCTTCATCTTTGGGATACCACAATCCATATTCAATAGTACTCTTGATATATATAAATATTGCTTTCACTATATTGACATGAGAATCATTAGGAGAAACTTGAAATATTGCAACCATACACACTAATTTCATGATATCATGTCTCAAGGTTGTTAGGTATAGAAAGCTACCTATCATTGATATATACATGGTCTAATTTACATCAAGGGATTCATCCATCTTTCTCAACTTACATCTAGTTATAATGGGGGTACTAACTAGTTTGCTATCTTCCATCCCAAATTTCTTGAGAATTTACTTAGCATACTTAGTTTGATATATAAATATCCCTTCATAAATTTATGTTATTTGTAGGCTAAGAAAGAAATAAAGTTCAAGCACTAACATCTCAAATTAATTTTGCATTTGAGTAGAAAATTCCTTACACTCCTATCATTACTACCACCAAAAATGATGTCATCCACACATACAAAAACAATTATCATATGCTCACTTTTTGATTTGAAGTATATATTGTTGTGTGCACATCCTTTCTTGAGTCATTTGTTGTTTTAAATACTGGTCTAATATTGAATACCATGCTCTAGGTGCCTATTCTAGACCATATAGTGCTTTCTTTAGTCAGCAAAAAAAATATTCTTTTAATAGATGAAAACCTTCAAGTTGTTTTATGTAAACTTCTTCTTTTATATTTCCATTCAAGAAAGTAGACTTGATGCAAGAGCTAGCTTGGTTCTTGGCAATCTTGCATCAACCAAAAATATTTCTCATTCATTTTTTGTTCTTGTTCTTGTTCAAGTTGGTAGATCCAGTATTTCTTCGTGTTTTCTCACCAGACCTCATGGATCTA
Organism: Sequoiadendron giganteum; assembly: GCA_007115665.2. Lineage (NCBI taxonomy): Eukaryota > Viridiplantae > Streptophyta > Pinopsida > Cupressales > Cupressaceae > Sequoiadendron > Sequoiadendron giganteum. The sequence continues at coordinate 474,247,245 of CM021100.1, read as the reverse complement.
TGGTTTCATCGTGGGCATGTTCAATTTCCTTACCCCAATTTTTCAGCTCGATTGGATCTTTTGCCAACAAGTTATCGCTTCTGGATTGAATGATATTTTTGGAACTAGGCCCGAAATAATTTCAAAATCTAATGGCTAAGTTTGATAGATCATGGATCCTTCCCATGACTTTCAAATCCTCATAGTGTATTTTGATCTATTCCATGGAGTGTACCCAACCTTAATCTTAGGTCCACAGTTCATCATGCACATCTACCATAGAAGAAATTCAAATTTGATGCTGACATGTTCTTACACACGTTATGTTTCCTTCATCAGAGATTGTAATGATCTTTGGCCGATGCGGATGTTTCTCAACCTGTGGATAAGATATAAATCTTGTAATGAATCATCAGGATATAAATCAATCAAGACCAAGTAGAATAATATTTATATAGAATTTGATCTGTAATATTTTCACTCACATGTATGAGCACTATATTTTGATCATGTTGTATCAGGCCTGTGAGCCGAATCTGTAAGCCCAAATGTGACCGACTATATGTAATCAACATTTCTGATAATAAGAATATGTGTATCTTCATTTGCCTTTGTGTTTTGTGTCACTTCTATTGTGTGACTCTTGTTGCACGGTCCAAATTGTTCTCTTTGAGGACCCTCCTACCATGACTACACCAAGACTTAACATCCATTTAATAGAATTTTAACTTCTTATACACAAAGAATGCCAGAAACACTCTTATGGCTTACAATCTAGCAATATAAGAAAATGTTTCTTCAAAATATATACCTTCTATAGGATTGAGTTAAAATTAGGGTTAGAGGAAAAGATCATTAGTAGAAACCAAAATTACTTGAGATCGAAGTCCAAATGACCCAAATCCAAACAAGAATGTACAAAATAGAAAAGGAAATAAAACAAGAACAAAGTTCTACCAAACTTCACAAGCTAAACTTGATTCATCTTCCTTGCATTTCCTCCATTATGTTGTGTATGCAAGCTTTCCCTCATATTTTTTTGTATGCAAGTACTTGCAAGTGACAATGATGTGATAGTGACAAGCAAGAATTTTGGAGATTGTGGTTGTAAGGTTGGAATTAGAGAGACACTTTCTCTTAAAGAAAAGCTATTGAAGCTGTAGGCACGTAAAATATACATTCACCTAATCTGGAATCACTAATTTCATTTTGTCCTTAATTATCCTTCTTCAAACCATTTTAATCAAATAATATTTATCTAATCAAAATTCATCTTTCTTATTTTAATTAGATCAATATTTATTAGATAAATCAACTTTATCTAATTAAATATATCATTCTATTTAATTAAATCATATTCTTCTCTCTAATTAAATAAATCAATTTTATTTAATTAATCTCTGAAAGTTCCTTCATTTAATTGAAAAAATACAAATATTTAATTAAATGTCTAATGTTCTTTATCTTCTCATTTAATTTAAATAAATCCAAATATTTAAGTTGAATGTAATAATCAACTAACCTCCATTAAAATTAATCAAATCATGATTAAAACTAATTATAATCCATGTCATATCCTCTAGATAATGCAACTTGCACAATAAATCATTTATTTTGATTTATTAAATCTCTATTTTCCCTCACAAGGCATATTCCCAAGGAATATTCCCTCATTAAATCAATTTGTTTGACTTTCTTGTCCAAACAAATTTCCCCCCCAAATCTCTTAACCATATGCATTTAATTCTATTTTTAAAATTTCAAACTCACCTAATAACCATGTAATTGCACAAAGACCAAAATGTGCTCACCCTTCATCCTCTCACATCTTAACAAGTGGCATTTGGCCATTGGTTGAGGATTAGTCCCACATTCATCCACTTTTCCTCTTCTTCTCTCAGTCTCATCTATAAATTCAAGGCTTTTCTTCTTCATTATCATCCACAATTTGAGCATTTACACTATAGGCATTTTGAGTTTTATCTTGCATCATCATCATTTTGCATCTTTTGTTGATCATCATCTTGAGGAATATCAAGGATTGGGAAAAGGATCCTTTTCATATCAAAGGTGCACCAATCCACCATGGAATAGGTATGAATGTGTTTTTCTAATGCTTTCATTTCATTGTTATTTTGTTAGCATTATTAGCCATGTTTAGATATTTCATAGGAGCATGTAGTTTGCTACATTTTATTTGGAATATATGATAATATTTGTCAAAGTTTTAACATGTATAGATTATGAGCTTATAGAAACAGACGATCATGATCGAAAGCCAAAATGATGCCAAGATCAATAGTTGAGGTTACTTGCACCATGAAAGGATAGGGTTAGGGTTGGCTAAAGAAGGAAAGTCAAGATTGAAAGAAGACTAAAAGTGATCAATGGTGGAGATTCAAAAGAGAACGTGTAGGGAAAGTGGAGAAAATTAAATAATAATATTTAATTTGAAAAGGGAATCTAGGGAATTAAATAGTCAAAATTATTATTTAATTATGGAAGAGAGGGAAAAAGGAATTTAATTAAAATGATTAATATGAAACCATCTAATTAAATATGGAGGAATTAGGATAAGGATATTAAATAGTTAAATTAAATTAATTATGTAATAATGGATGGAAGAGTGATAGGGAATAGTTAAATAGTTGAAATAATTATTTAACTCATAGAAGGATGAAAAGGTTAATGAATGGTTAAATAATTAAAATAATTATTTAGCCATAGAAGGAAAGTGAAGCATGAGTAATTAAATAAATATTTAATTTATTTTATTAATCAAAGAAACATAAAAATAAGAAAATGAATTAATTAAATAATTAAAATTATTTAGTTATGCCAAGAAGAAAGGAAATTGATAGGAAAAATCTTGTTCATAGGCCCAAGACATTTTTCAATGTCTACATTTTTCCCCTCTTTGATATAATGTGAAGGTGTCTAAATGTTGTATCAATGAATAAAAAGATAAATTTAGCTCAAAATATACTTTGGCATGCCCCAGTGAAGATGGGATAAACCCATGGCCCCTAAATTTTTTTCCAAATTTTAAAAAAAAAATTGAGATTTTTTTTGAAAATGAATTTTGATAGACTAACCACAAAAGGTTTGAGTTTACAAACCTCCAAGATGCTCATATTAGGTTTGTACTCAACATTTGACATAGCTAGTTAAAAAGGGAGGTAAAAATCCCACTTTAGGAGGGTGTAAATATAAATTTGGGTGGTAAAAAAGTCATTTTGTGCATTTGACTTTGAGTTTTTACTTAGTGCTAAGTGAGATTGTGTTGTGGAACTACTGTCAAAATATCTCCAGTTCCACACACTGCACATCATGGACATCGATTTTGTACCTATTGATAATCAAATCTTGTGCCTCTTCAACAATCTTATGTTAAATTCAGCAAGTAGGGGGGACAATACATGCCTCACTCAATACCTTCGAGATTTTTATAGAAAGATGGCTCATCTATGATTTTGGAAAAAAGGTAGAAATAAATATAAACAAAAAAAATGAAAGTGGTGATGCACCAATTCTTTTACAACATTTCAAAACCTCAAATTATTTTTTATGAATGACATGATAGACATAGAACGTCACATCCCTTCATTGTTGGGAAGAGAACAAGCAACAGAGGCTAGATACAAGCACATTGCAGTCATTCAATCCACTTATAGGAAGTGTTTGTTAAGATCTGACCAAGCATAGAAATTTCAAGAGTCAATAGAAAAAAATTCAAAAGCCACATAAACTCGTCCTCTTAATATAGCATAACACGAAGAAATAATAACGTTTAAAGAAAATAGAGAAGTCCAATGACATAATCCAACTTCTATAGATTATAAATTTATCATGCACACATACAACATGGAAATTGAATAATCAAGTTGTTCAAATTAAGCTAGACACAATGTTCTATTCTGGACAAAGATATAAAGAAGGAAATATTGATAGAGGCCATATCATGAACAGTTTCAAGTATTTCTCCAAAATAACTCATACTTCAAATATCAAATGAACTTTAAAATAGAGGTCAAATTCCAATCCGACAATAGCTTAAGTAAAAAAAGATATAACATGCTAGAGTGAAGCAATGTTGTGTAAAATTTAATGAAAATACTCTAGCTATGAAAACTAAAGAATTTTTTTCCAAAATCAAAACTTTAGGAACCATTTTTTCCTGTTGTCATTTCCAATTTATAGTTGTATACACCTAAAATTGGTCTGGAGCATCCGATTAATTAAATACACATTATTTGATTAATTATTCTATTTCCTCTACTGTTTAAATAAATAGAAATATTTATTTAATATAGTTCATATTCAAATTCATCTTAATTAAATAAAAAAAATTAAATACTTTGTTCAATTTAATTATCAAATCCCTATTTCATTCTATCACATCATTCTCAAATTAATTAAATAAAGAGAAAACACTTTATTAATTAATTACCATATTCCTCTGATTGATTTAATAAACGACTATCCTATAGTTTGTTTTATTAAATTATTTATCTCCCTTTCCTAATTTAAATAAATCAAAATATTTGAATTAAGCATAAAGGAATATTCCAATCTACATTCTCTCAAAAATGAATTAGATTTCCTATGTCTAATCTATGTCTAAATTTGTCACAATTAATGCTTTGAAACTTCACAGGAAGTTTTGGAGACAAATTGGAGACAAATTTGGAATTTGATCTCTCAATCTTCTTCCATCAATTTTTCCTCTTCTCTTGCCTGGTGTTTTCATGGGTAGAGACAATCTCCATCTTTCTCTCAATCTCCTCCATCTCTCACCATTCAATCCTCCAGATTGAATCCAAGCCTCTCAAAGCTTTCCCTGTGAATTTCTACAGGCAGAAAATCTATAAATACAAGCCTCATTGAACCAAGAAAGAGATCCAGATAATCAAGCTTTTGCACTCTTAGTCTGCAGGAATCCAGGCATCAAGTATCAAGCATCAAGTATCAAGCAATTCAACAATCAAGCTTCACATCAATGGCTGCCTCTTGGAGATGCAATTATCTGTTTCACCTCAATATCATGCTAGTTTAATTGATTTATCATTTAGCATTATATTATCATCATCTCGTTCTTCAGATAGTCATTTTAACAGTCTTATATGCTTACACAATCTGAGAGCAATTTAGATTTAATAAATCTTTGGAGATAGAGAGCAATAGGACGCTTTCAATTGATTACTTTGTTGAATTGATTCAATTTGTTTAATCATTGATATAATGTCGTATTAAGAAGTGTATTTATGTTATTTACCTCATTCCACACTTACAATAGCCACCAAGGAGAGAGAAATACCAACTTTATTCAAAAATAATGACTACCATATGTCTGCACCTGATAGCTCGAAATTCGATCCTGGATCTTTAATTAGGTTGTGACAATCTTTCTCATCAAATTTCAATTGCCACATTAATATCCTTTAGATATTTTAACAAGATTGCCCTCCATAAACACTCAGATCCTAGAAAATAGCCTAGAAAAAGTATTGTCGACTGATCAAGTGGCTTTGTTGGCACCGATTGACATCCTTTCCTTGAAAAAAAAAGAAAGGCACGCTCCAACAAACTCCAAAGGAAAACTTTCCAAAGTACAACTTCTATGCAATGAAGAGATGACGTGTCAAGCAGGCGAACAATCTCAGATTTGTGAAAAGCACTTTTGAGAAATCTTCTACCAAGCCGACACGTGGTCTAACCTCCTCCCAAAAGGAAAGTGATTAATAAAATGCATGCAACCACCACATGGATTATTGCATGCCTTTTGGAAACTAACTAATTTTCGCATACAGATATTCGCAAAGCCAAAAGTAAAAGCCAAAAATCAATAAAGACTAAGGAAAAAATTTGCTTCATAGTTCTGGTGACTTACAGGGAAACTTCGCTTGTGGAAGCACAAACCTAGGCCTCTAGCTATTCTTGGAGTTTGAGGAAAGTGGAGTGCAAAATTTCCCAATCTACATCAGTCAGTTAGGCAAGATTACAAGAGGCCTTGTACGCCTGATCTAGCTCAAATACTTCTTTAAAGGAAAAAAATCCCCATCTTTCTAAAATAGCTCCCAGGTGATAATAGAGATGAGAAAGCAGGAGAATCTCACACTCAACATCCTCAATAGTGGGTGTTATGCTTTATTTTAGGATTTCTACCAAAGTTTGGACCTTATTCCTGACTTCATATGTAATTTTCTCAATTGATAACACATCTCCATTTGTTGAAAGGAAGGGAGGTAATCCAAAGCAATACAAGACACTAAAATCCTTATTGATTTTGTCAACCCTTTTGTTTAGAACCACTTGGTGTTCCTTGCTCTTGTTTTTACCTTGTGATAGTGGGAAAATTTGCTTACTTTGCTAGAGGTAGCCCTTTGATCTAGAATTCCTGCATTTCTTAGAGCCTCATATGTTGCCACACATAACTTGGAGATTAGACTCTAAGACTCGGCTACTCAGGGAGCATATTCCTATAGAATTTGGTTGGCCAATGGGAAAACCCTTTCATTTATCTCTCGAGCATTCTTCAAAAATTGTAGGGTTGGTTTTAGGACAATGAGCATAATAATGATTCACTCTCAATAGGAAGATACCAACCTTCTTTCATAAGAAGGATCACATATCTGTGTGCAGTTGTTAGCTCTTCATGTAGCTGTCTTTTTTTCCTTCACACTTTCCTCCATTTTATTCCTCTCCTTGAGAGCATTCACCAGTTCATAACCTAATTTTCTGATCTCTTGGTCATGAGCATGTAAATCAGACTCAACTTCTTTCTTGTCATTTCTCAGCTTTTTGGCTTCCTCTTGGGCCTTTTGCAAATTGTTAGAGGTCTGAGATTAGACACCATCCAACTCTCTCTTTATGATTTATTGAACACATTAGTACTTTGCATTCAATTGGAACTCAACTGTGAATTCATCCTTCAATCTATCGATCTCAGCAGATAGTTGAATCTACTCATCTTAATTCTCTACAAGAGATCTTGTCACTTTCTCATGTTGGTCTTGTATCTGCATTATGCGGGTCATTTCAGCATTTTGAGCCCAGATTTCTAACTAAAGTCGATTCACAATTTCCTTTACATTCACCAACTCAACCTTGTGCTTCCTTAATTTTTGATCTACCCTCTCATAATCCATATACACTACCTTCTCAGTGGTCTTGGTTAGATCCACCTTTTCGCACAGGAAAATTTCATTCAAATCTAGACCCATAGCCTTGATGTCATAATTATCCATTTACATCTGTCCTTCAGGTTGGGATACGAGAGGCTTCATGGTAGTGATCCACAGAGAATTTTTCTCTTCATTAAAACAAGTTTGGATCTTCTTGGTGGCTGACAACTCAGCATTCTTCATCTTCATGTTCTACTTCCTAGCTTGTTGGGCCCATTTAGTCATGGCAAAATGTTCTTGAAGAGTCTATAGGGTACCAATGCCTTATGCTACAATAGAAGCACCAGGGGGCATACTGAAAAGGGTTACAAAAGGGGAGACTTCAAATTTATGAGCATGTGGGGAGGTGAATGGGAGGGTAATCATGGAAAATGATGGGATGCCAAATTGAGATTTGGCACTAGAAGGACCAGTTGGGCTAAAAATAGAAGCAAATGGAATGGGTGATTTTTGTCTAAATGTAGAGGGACCTAGGGTAATGGGAAATATTGATGATTCATCTTTCTCAATAAGGGTCCTAGATTGGGCGATCAAAATTTGATAACAACTAAAGCGAATACTATTTGCTCAACAGGTGGGGGTACATCACATGGTGTGTTGAAAATGGTAGGGGGTTCATTCAAAACCAAAAATTTAGGGTCTATGGGTGGAGGATTATCTTCAATAGATGGAGGCAAAGGATTAAGTAGAGATGTAGAAGTAGGAAGAAGAGGGGGAGTGAAACTTACCTGAACCATGACCGTTTGAATGTTCTATAGAGTGGACTTTGCTTCTTCTTCATGCCCGATTTCTATATCGGGTATGTATAGGTCTTGGACTCGCATTTTCTTTGTTCGACCTAAAATATTGTGTCCCTATCCTTTAGCGGATGATCTTGTTGAAGCTTGGCCCTCTTGTTTTGCAATAGATTCTCTTGGGGGCTATCAAGTTCTCTTTCCATTACTTAGGACACTGGCGGAGGATGCAATTTGTGAGTCCTTTTTCTTAGAGATTCTTCCTCTATTAGACTCATGTGGTCGAGAATTACGACATGAAATTCATTCCTCTATTATCTCATGGCTAGACTCTAGGTTGCTATTGTCAAAATCGGCCTCTCAATCATAAATATCCTTGAACTGTTCATCGTATGGGAGAAACTCTCCAACTAACTTATTTAGGCATACCATCTCTTGTGGGAACCTCCAAAAATCCATCTTCTTCCTTTTTGAGCACCCATGCCACTACATTTGATTGTTGAGGGTTTTATTTATTGGAAGGTCCCTTTGATACTTTGTTTGTGGTGTATAGAATTTTATCCACCTTGGCCTTTTGGTTGGTATGAGGGCTAGGTTGATGTATAATTTTGTCTTTTCTTGAGTATAATTTTTCTGATCCTCCACATAGTCCCAATTCTCATATTTCAGAGGGAAAAGACTCATCAGATTGTAGTCCCATGTGTTGCAGATAAGGAATAAGCCTAGGGCTGCCAACAAATTGGTAAGCTCCCTCTATGCTTCTCGCTTCTCTTGTATCACCTTATTGTTTGCAATACAAAGGGGAAGAAAATTCAATTTTTTCTTGTTCTTTCCTCTAACGTAAGTGTTGTCGGAAAGAGTTACCTAACGACATGCCTCCAACGTGAAAACCTTATCTATCAAAAATCTAGGGAGTCAAAAAGGCTCTATGATGAAACCATGAAATATGATAAATGTGAAATCATCCGTGAAGAAATAATCCACTAGAGTTGATGCATTTGTTATCCATTTTTCAACTTTAGGGGAAGAACAACCTATCAGATGCAAGAATAACTCTTGAAGCACTAATCTCATAAAGTGGTTCATAAACTAGTAATAATTACATGTTTCTGATAGCATGTAGGTCCATACAAAAACTGGCTGACATAAACCATTTTCATCGAGCCTGGAAACCTATAAATGTCTCTCCAGAAACCCAAAATTTTGATGCAAAATGAAGTGATCCAAGAAAGAAGAATACCTGAATTTGTTCTTAGTTTGGTAATTCTTCAGTTGCTCCAACATATTTGTGGCTACTACATCAACAAAATCAAATTATCTCTACCCCCCCTCTCATTTGAATATCACCAAACCCCAAATAGTGGATTTGTGCCACTAAATGTTTGGCGCCTCTCTACTGGAAGGCCTTAGAAAAATTGTGTAAGTTTTCATCATATGTGTTGGCATTCCAAGTGTGATGGACCTTCATAGGTAAATTGATCATGGGGTGGACGTGCCCTGGCTACCCTTTCTAAGTGACTTCCACACCATGGATCTTGAAATTCACCACACTTTGTCTAACCTATGGCTAGCTACTTCCTACAAGAGTATGACATGGAAGTCGTTTGTGGGTTGGACTTTAGGAAGCATTTCAAGCTTCTAGCATACAATCGTGGAGATTAGAACCAAGGTTTGTGTGTCATGTGTTGTTTTGTCCCCTTTTTTCCCTATCAACAAAGAATAAGAAGAAAATAATGACTACAATAAACACACTCTCATAACTATGGCCGGAGGCCTAACCTTTCTAATCTTTTTGTAAAATGCCTCCATTTTTCACTTTTTGCACTTTTTTCTCAAAGACCCTTTCTAGGTTTTTCGAGAGAGAGCTTTAAGTTAAAATTTGAGCCTTGAGTTGTATTACACTTGTAAATTTTGATGAATATATAATATAATACAATATTTTCTTACTTCTTTTGTGTTCCTCATATTTCCTTATGTCTTATTCTTAAAACTAAAAAATATTTAATTTTTTTTATATATGGCACATAACTGTAAAAAATTTAGAGAATAACATACTTTAATGGAATAATTTTAGATAAATACAATTCACTGGTATCTCTAAAGCATTGCCTTCCATGTCCTCTAGCTCATACACATTTTTTTCCTTGCATGCACTAATTCAAAAGGCTCCCTTCCACAACGCTTCGAATTTGGTGTGTTGCCCTGGTTTTGTAGTACGCTCATCATATTTTAGCACAAGGCTTCCCTCCTAGAAATCTAGGTTGGAAGTCTTCTTTTCAAACCATCGTTTGACTATCTGTTGGAGAAAAATCATGGCTCCAAAGGCCTTCTCTTTGTCTTCTTCAAGATTGAGGACTTTTTCTATTTGTACCTCCATTTCATCACTTTCATCTATTTCTAGGGCTTTCAATAATTGTAAAGTGGGGAGTTCCATGGAAATAGGTAAAAATACCTCTTTCCCATACACTAATTCATATGGAGATGTCTTTACGATTTGCTTCAGCGTGATCCAATCTGCCTACAAAGCAACTCGTAGATGTTTGTGCAAGTCTTTTTGTCGTTCAAACCCAATACACTTGATTAACCTTATTAGGTTTTTATTTGTTGACTCTACTAGCCCATTTCCTTGTGGGTAATAGTTTGACAAAGTTTTGAGGTATATCCCATTCTTAATAGAAAAATATGACATCCTTGATCCTACAAAGGCTCAAGAATGATCAGATATGATAGTTTCTGGTGAACCAAACCTAGTCACCAACTCCTTGAGGAAATAAACAATATCACCCTCTATAGAATTTTTTGGGGAAATGGCCTTTGTCCACCTTGTGAAGTAATCAGTTGTCGTGAGGATCCATTTGTGACCAACATTGGAGATGGGATTTATCATTCTGACAAAGTCCAATCCCCATTCAGAAAAATGATCTTCAGTTACGATGGGACTTAAAGGTAAAGTGGATTTTTTTCTCTTAACAACAAAAAATTGACACTAAGTACATTTCTGCACCAAATGGTGTGCTTCAAAAAACATTGATGGCCAATAGTATCTAGCTCACACGATTTTCAAGGGAGTAGTTTTAGAAAATAAATTTCCACCCTCATGACTACTATTCAATTCCATAAGAACCCTTTCTACCTAGTTCTTGTCTAAACATCGAAGGAATACACCATGTCATAGTTTCTTTTAAATAAAGTCCCTCCAATTAATACATACCTAGTGCCTTGTAGTCAATAGTATCTCCTTTTGTGGAATGGGAGATTGGTCGAGTAGTGTCCCTTTTGCATATATTGTGCTTGATTTTCCACCTAGGAGTCATCGAACTCAAACTGATTTGAGTAGACTTTATCAATCTCCTTGTTGGCTTCAGAACCCGATGTTAGAGTAATTGGGTATTTACTTTATTAATTAAACAATATTTGTTTAATTACATAAAGTTCCTTTTTACCTCTTTTCACTTAAGCTAACATTAGGTGCATAATAATTAATTACTTTATTAATTATTATTATGCAAGCCTAGGGTTTTCCTTTTTAGGGTTTTCATTTATATGTAGTTGAAAACTATCTTTTGTATAATTAATTCAATTTACATTTTGTGTCATTTCATGGCTCCACATTCTTGAGCATTTCCTTTGTTGCTTCTCTTTGTTTCTCCTTGTAACAGGTTATTTGCTTGCAAAGATCTTTTGGGCTTCTGTGGTGTTGTATCTTCTCAACTCCAACATGGTATCAGAGTTTCAGATTTGTAGCTGCTTGTTCTTGTTTTGAGATTTTGCATTGGAAGCAAATCTAGGGTTCTAAGGTTTTTTTTGGGTGGATTCAGCATACTCCTATTTTTGGGTTCACTCTGGGCTCAAATGGACAGCACCATTGGATTCATAGTGCCCAAAAACCCCTAAAACGACTGTCAAATCGTCGATTTTGGCCACAGTCAACCAGGGTTGCAAAAATTTTTTTAGGGTTTGGCCGTACGACCCCCTCAGCAAAAAAATCGCAAAAAAAAATTAAAAAAATAAAAAAACCTAAGGTTTTTTTATTATTTTATGTGCTTCCCGTTCAAATCGGCCGCACCACCGCTTGGCCGCCCGACGGCCACTGCCCAACCACCCTCATGCCGCCACGCTCGCAGCGTCGCCCTCAGCCGCCACTGTTCCTATCGGCGCCACCTGGCTACGTTTGCCGCTCCACCCCTGTCGGCCACCGAGCCGCTCCGCCGCCAGTCTCTACCGTGCCCGGCTCCGCTGACACTGCTGAGCTCACTGTGTTCACCGCCAACTCCGCCGGGCTCTACCAACTCCCCGCCGAGCTCCCCGCCGACTGGCCGCCTCCGGCTCCGCTCTGCCCGCCGAGCTCCACTGACTGTCGGCCCTTCCAGCACCCACCCGTGGTCCTATTGGCGACCAGCACTAGGCGCTCAACCCAACCGGCTCCTAGCTCCAGCAGATGGTCACATGGGTGACTGAGGGTTTCAACCCAGCCCCCAGCTACCAGCCCCCTGGTCCTGCATGCGACCAGGGGCCTTTTCTTTAAGCCCTTGAGGGTCATGGAGGTTTTATTGGGCACAATTGGAGCAACTTTCATTCAAACGGGCATAACTCGGGCATTTTTTCTCGGATTTTCCAAAATGAGATATCATCGGAAAGCTGGTTCTGGCACTGTTCCAGTGGTACTAGTAATTTTTCCTGATTTTGCAGTTTTGCAGTCTTTTTTGCCAGTGAAATTCAAAACTTGGTTTTTTCACTTTCGGGGGCATATCTTTTGCGTCTGAACTCCGTTTTGCACAAACGAATAGGCGTTGGAAAGGTATTACAGTGCTCTTTCCAGATTTATAGTCTATTTTACCAGAATATTTACTAGGTATTTTTTATTCAGCTTTGTGTGTTTTTACACTTTCCTCAATTACTTGGTCATCTTGGCTCCTACATGGGGTTTGTTTGCGTTGGATGGGTTATCTTGATATGATTTATCATTGCTAAGATCATTAGCTTCTGAATTTTTCATTTGAAGAGTTATCATGGGTTTTTCTACTCACCCTTCAGTTGTTCTTCTGGAACGGGGTAATTATGAGTCATGGGCAAAGGGTATACTTACACATTGTAGGTGGCTTAATATTTTGCCTTATTTGTATGATCTCATACTTGAACCAGCAGCTTTAGAGGGTAGATTAGCATGGGATATTATTAGAAATCACATTGCAGGAGTTATATTGTCTAGTGTTGATCATGACACTGTGTTGGTTATATCGAACATTGATTGTCCTCACCCACTTTGGACACGTCTTTGGGAGATCTATGGAGACCCTATTCTATCTCCATTCCCAAAGGATCCTACTTCAGATTGTCTCATACCCATTGCTTGGAGAGAGAATACACCATTTGATTATGATACTTTAGCGGAGCTTGAGTATTTAGACACCCTTACATATTTTGATGGATCAGAGGTTTGTCTCACAGTTTCTACTCTTCAAACTGAGACTTCATCAGCATCTCTTGTTGTTCTTGATTCAGTGCAGTAGGGAATCATACATCTTCTAGACATAGCTATTTTGGACTCTTATGTTGCAGATATATCTTTCTTGTTTGTTGAGTCCTATATTGCAGATTTGGAGGATTATTTTGAGGACATTCATATCCTCTACCTTGACAGTCAGGTTATCACTGTTTGCCCACCATTATCCATGCATTCAGAGGTTGCATTTCAGTATTCTCCACATCAGTTTGGATTTGGCATTATTTGTTTCAGTTCAGATAGTGAGACTCTTCAGCATCCTATCATGGCACACATCTTGAGACAAATTGGTTCATCATTCTTCACAGGGTTTCTTCGATACAAGTCCATGGATCCATTTCTTCCCAAGGGGAGGAATATCATTTGCCACTTTTGGATCTCCTTTTGGATTCTACATCAGGCATCTACCATTGTGATAGGAGTTTTTTCATTGTGGGGGGGGCTTCTTCTCTCTTTCTATCTCTCCTATGGAGATCATTGTACATGTACTTATATGATAGAAGTTGTCTATGGGGGGTATCATGTTATCCACCTCTTATCCTTCTTTCATTAGTGCATTGCATTCCTTCCTTGCATTCTATTTTGGGGAGGAGTTTTTTTCCCGCTGGGTTTTCTCCTTTACCCCATTTTATTTAGTTTGCATTGATTTTGTACATGGGTACCTGATCTAGCCTTGTTGCCGGGACCCATTGCTTTTTCTTTCAGTAGCTTCTTCTAGGTTTTAGCTTCTCTCTATGTCTATCTTAAGGGGGGGTGTTAGAGTAATTGGGTATTTACTTTATTAATTAAATAATATTTGTTTAATTACATGAAGTTCCTTTTTACCTCTTTTCACTTAAGCTAACATTAGGTGCATAATAATTAATTACTTTATTAATTATTATTTTGCAAGCCTAGGGTTTTCCTTTTTAGGGTTTTCATCTATATGTAGTTGAAAACTATCTTTTGTATAATTAATTCATTTTACATTTTGTGTGAATTCATGGCTCCACATTCTTGAGCATTTCCTTTGTTTCTTCTCTTTGTTTCTCCTTGTAACAGGTTATTTTCTTGCAAAGATCTTTTGGGCTTCTGTGGTGTTGTATCTTCTCAACTCCAACACTGGAATCTTGTGCAAGGTACTCACAAAGACCTCTTCCTCGAACTAGCTTAGTTGATCTTATGTCCACATCATATTCCAAGATCTTGGTGATCCAATTGGCTCTCTTCTCAGTTATTTCTCCTTCAGTAATATATTCCCTTACACTAGGGTGAGCAACCAAGATGGTAATTTTATTGGATGACACCAAGTGTAGGAACTTCTTAAGGCTCTTAACAATGGAAAAAGCCTGCTACTCTACAAATTTGTATCTAGTTTCATAACCCTTGAGCATTCTTGAGTGAAAAGTAATCAGATGCTCCTAATTATTCTCTTCATCCTTCTGAGTGAGTCTTGAAGCTATACTATTCTAATTTACTTGGATGACCTGACAGTTTTTTCCAAGTTAAAGGTCACACCAGCATTTGAGAGTCTGAAAGGAATCTTTTCATATGCAAACATTCCTTACTTAGTGGTAAATTTTGTTTTATGTTGGTCACCTTCCTTGATGTATACCTGATTGTATCTTGAGAAACCATCAAGTAATGAGAACATCTCTAAGCTAGCCACAGTCTACAAGATATGCTCCATTGATTACAAACGGTAGTGATCTTTTAGTGAGGCCTTATTAAGGTCTTGAAAATCAAAGCAAATTTGTATGCGACCATTTTTCTTTTGAATTGATACTAGATTAGACACCCAAGTCAATTGTTTAATCGGGTAAATGATTCGAGAATCAATTAATTTAGTGATCTCTTGCGCCATCAGTGCCTCAACTCTTGGATTAGCAGGCCTTTTCTTTTGTCAAACTGGTTTAGACCCTTCAACCAAGTCAATGGTATGTTGAATTATGTCAAGATTGTATCCTCTAAGATCATCATAGATCCCTTAAACTTTCCTTATCTTCCCATGGAACATTCCTTCCGACTTTGAGCTTTCTGCCATTTTTGACATCCAACTCCTCATAATATTTTTTATCAACCTTAAACATTTTCTTATCACCCCTCACATCTTGACAGTCGAAGAGATTTTCAAGGGAGATTAGACCTCAAGGGAGCCTATTACCTTTTAGTTGGATGACCTGCTCTTTGGAAGGTTGACCTCCTAGTTGTGAATAATTGAAAACTCCTTATGACTTTTAGATGAAAGTGGCATTCTAGGTGTCATCTTTGAACACTTGCAAATTCTGGTCGTTGTCAAGAATCGATGGTCGGACAATGATTTATACTGCACTCTACTTTGAATAGAAAATCGGTTCAAACTATAACCCGATTAAATCCATCTAATCCGCTATGTTGTTCTGAGATCAGGGAATGACTTGCACATCAAAAGATTTGAAATCGTTGATCAAATCCCATATCTGATGTCTATATGACTTCATTCTCATATTTTTAGTAGTTGCTTGCTTTTGGACCTGGCTCATTATCAACTTAGAATCTCTCAATACCTGCAACTTCTTAGCACCCATTCGCTTAGCAAGAAACAAATTATGGATCAATCCTTCATATTCCACATCATTATTAGAGCATGAAAATTGAAATTGATAAGCCTTGAGGGTCTCTGATCCTGTTGGGGACAATAATCAGACTCCTGCTCCAGAACTAGCTTTGCATTTAGTGCCATAAAATTATAGGGTCCATAAATGATTATTCGTTAGATTATCGTATCTTTCATGATCCTCCATTAGTTTTAGATAGATCAGGTTATCATAGAAGATCACGTATGTGCCTATTCATGTGGCATGGAAATTTCCAAAAGCATCAGAGTCGATGAACTAGTTGAGGAGAACTTCTTCTTCGGGAGTCCTCTCACTTGTGTCTTCTTCGTCTTCCAACATATCAATAAAATATACCTCTTGTCTTGAGAAAGAGGTATGCATTGCTTCAAAATAGAGGACCGCATTATCTGCTATATGTTCAGGGTGCAAAGAATCTGAGAGACTCTTCATATCTTCCCCATGCTTAGTTCTTAATATCAGATGGGACCAATCCTATACCAAGTATTTTCCTAGCTTTGCAGTGAAATCTCTAGAAAGACACATTCTAAAAACTGGGGGAATGTCAATCACCACTACCTCTGGTGAGACTGTATGGCTTGGGCATGAAAAGAGGGTCAAAGATAGATTTTTTATTCGACCGGCTGTCAAGAGCTTCTTTCCATCCAATTACATGATTCCTTTTTCAAGAGGTTCATACTTAAGCATTAAAGAATCAACCACTTTCTTCGGCATGACCATTATACTGGCTCCCAAATAAATCATATTGTTGTGCAAAAGTTTATCTCCCACAATTAATGTTAAAAAGAAGGGAGTGGGCTTCAACTTGCTTACCTCTTTCTCTTTTGCATCACCCATGTCATTTGTATAAGTTATAGGTTTCAGAGCTTGAGGATTCAACATGGGTTCTTTATATTTACTTTCATCACAAGGTGAAACTACGTCAATCTATGGTCTTTGTTCCTCATTTTTCAATGCTTCCCGAAGTAATGTCTTTTGCTCGAGAATAGATATAACATCCCATAGGGACACATTGGTAGGTTACTTCTTCAGTTGCTCCACCATGTTGAGCATTCTGACTAGTAGGGCCTTGGCCTAAATGACAGAATCTCCCTCAGCTTTGGAGGAAGATGGTCCATCATGAATGGGTTTGATATCTTATCTGACAATTTTTTGGGTGATGGTGGAATCCCCTATTGCTAAGTTGGTGGAACAGTCAACTACGGGAACTATTTTTCTTGCGATGGTGGTTGGTGTGGCTGAGGACGAGGTGGAGCTTGTGGCACATACCCTCGAGCCTTCTCTCATATCTAGTGTTGTAGTTTGAATGTACCTATGGATTGCTAGTCGTTGAGGCTTTGTTTGTGAATACCACATCCTCTTCTTCCATCTAGGAAAAAAGCACTTGATTGGGTGCAATATTGGTATTTTTAGGATCATCATAGAAAAAATAGGCCCTTAACTGGCGATGAAAATTTAGAAAATCAGAGTTAGGCAACTTGACGTAAAAATTTGAATAATTTATCTATATTATTTCAAAAATATGTAAGAATAGAATCTAGAGAAAATTGAATTTAGTTTCTAAAATACTAGGTTTATTTTAAAAAACTAAAAATCTATTTGGTGAAAATTTGAAATTTCAATGCAATAGTACTTAAATTTCAGGGAAAAATAAGAAGTGGGTGTCTGTCTGACCACCCTAACCACAATAAAATGATAATATTTTTTTATAATATTTTAGATATAAGTAGAGGACTCATGGCCTGATGTGATGCATATTTTTTGGTAATTTTTTGCCAATCAAATAATTAATTATGAATTTTTTATTACAAATTTTAAAAAATATAAAAACTTGTATGTTTGACCACCTTAACTAGGTCAAAACTTCATGAAATTCATTTTTTTTTGTTAATACTATAGTATACGAAGCATAGAATGTGACACATGTTTTAGATTCAAAAAATGTGATACCGTTTGAAAGCTATAGATGTTTCTCAATCAACCTATCAATCAGGACTTTAGTCATAATTCAAATAGAAAATGAATAATAATTATTTATTAAATTCAAAGTAAAGCATAATTTATATTGGTGGAAAGCTAAGAATCTCCTTTAAAAACCCTTTTTATTTCATCAATTTTGGGTAAAAAAAAAGTTGTCAGCCACATGGGCCATCAGATCACTTACATATCGCCACTTTTTGGCCCATCATGATCCTGCACATACCCATATCCAACTCTTTCTCTATGGACATCCCTTACATTTGTGCTCTAAAACGAGAATTCTCCATTTCAAAAGACTCATATCTTTCCACATTCAAAAGTGCGACTTTTTTTCTTATCTACTATTCTTTCTTGAATGATTCCCTTCGAGAAATTTTGGGACATATGGCTATCATTACAAGGGAAGAACCATGCATTTTCATCCCCATCTAGGTTGCTCTAGCCTAGGATTAACTCTTTTCTTTGGTTGTCCTTCACCATTTTTAACAACATAGTAACCATAACATCTAGCTGGCAAACACCACCCTTTTACCTCCTCGATTTGAAGGTCCTTGGTATGTGCTCTATTGATAAAATGGCCTTCCTCCCTAATAGGTTAGACTAGCTTTCTTTGGAGGGGTTTTCTTTTTCCACTTCATGAGAACTAAATCATTAGAAAAAGACTGCATCAGACTCTTGATATCATTGGCTATGCGATGGGGTATACATACATGGATTTGGGTGGACCCAAAACTGGCACTTGCATTGTGGAAGTGTTCAGAGAAACTTCCTCTCGAGGTGCACCCAAAATTTCCCCAAAGACAAGCATCAAAGGTCATGGAAAAAGATTCTCGACATCTATTAAACTATTCTTCATGCGTTTTGTCACCTCATATGCATCGAGTAAGATATCTCCTCCCATTGAGGTCATCATCACCATAATATCTAAATTGGTATCCTTTAGGTAGAACATGAATGCCATCGCAACTTGATGTTGGGTAGTCACTAGGATCCTTTGTTATGTCTTGTTAGACCCGATGTTGAATTCACTCATGGCCTCTTGCGAATCTCTCTTGATGGTGATCAGTTGGTGTAGTAGTGAAGAATGAACTCCTTGTTCTGAAAAGCATTTAAACAAATTTTCTCCAAGATCATCCCATGAGTTGATAGAACCAAAAATCAAAGATCGATACCAATCTTGAGATTTCCCTTTGAAAGAGGCAACCAAAAATGTCATAGCAATATTTTGGTATGTGATATTATGTACTCTGCATAACTTTGCTACATCTTGGAGGTGCTCGAAAGGGGTTTTAAAGTCCTCTCTAATTATTTTGGGAGAAGGATGGGGTATGTGAGATGTGGAGAAAAGATTCATATGAATTGGGTAAACTAGTATTCTTATTTGGAAACTTTGACTTCCACGTGGAGTAGATAGGGCTCTAAACTCTAGGCTCTTATTCCTTGCTCTCTTGCTTCTAATAGGCAATATAGAACCTACAAATACTCTTCTCCTAGGTACTAAGAAAGGTAGCTAGGAATACTGGAAATGGCCCTTTAAGTATGCTCTTCTTCGGACTCTAGGCATTAAAATTCTAGTTTCCTTCCTTGGCCTGATTATAGAAATATTTTTGACTTCTATTAAGGCATTCAGAAAACTTGTCCCATCGAGCATGCCATAAAAATAACTATTTACCATCAAATATTCCACCTCTCTGACAATCTTATGGGAAATTCAGTGAGTGGGCGGAACAATATGTGCCTCACTGAATACCTCAATGATTTTTATAGAAAGCAAAATCTTCTTTGAGTTTGGGAAAAAGGTAGAAAGAAATGTAAATAGAAAAACATGAAAATGGTGATGCAACGCTTTTACAACATTTCCAAACCTCAATTTCTTTTCTATGAATGATATGATAGACATAGAATGCCACATCCCTTCACTTTTGGGAAGAGAACGAGCAACAAAGGCTAGATACAAGCATAGTGCAGTCATTCAATCCAATCACAGGAAGTGTTTGTTAAAATCTGAGCAAGCATAGAAATTTTGAGTCAATAGAAAAACATTCAAAAGCCACATAAACTCTTCCTCTTAATATATCATAACATTAAGAAATAATAATATTTAAAGAAAATGGATAATTTCAATGACATAATCCAACTTCTACTGATTATAGCTTTATCATGCACACATACAACATGGAAATCAAATAATCAAACTATTAAGATTAAGCTATATATAGTATTCTATTTTGGATGAAGATATAAAGAAGGAAACATTAACACTGGCCATATCATGCATAATTTCAAGAATTTCTCCCAAATAAATCATACTTCAAATATCAAATGAACTTTAAAATAGAGGACGAATTCCAATCCAACAATTTTTTGAGTAAAAAAAGATATAACATGCCAGATTCAAGCAATGTTATGTAAAATTTAACGAAAATACTCCTATAACTATGAAAACTAAAGAAACGTTTTCCAAAAGTAAAACTTCAGGAACCCTTTCTCCCTATTGTCGCTTCCAATTTATAGCAACCAAGGAGAGAGAAACACTGATTTCATTTAGAAATAATGGCTACTAGATGTCTACACTTGATAGCTCAAAATCCAATCATAGTTCCTTAATTAGGTCATGACAATCTTACTCATCAACTTTCAACTTCCACATTAATATCCTTTAGATATTTTAACAAGAATGCCCTCAATAAATGCTCAGATCCTATAAAACAACCTAGAAAAGGTATTGTCAACCAATCAAGTGGATTTTTCGGAACCAAATCACATCCTTTCCTTGAAAAATAAAGCAAGGTACGCTCTGACAAACTTCAAAGGAAAACTCTCCAAAGTACAACTTCTTTGTAGTGAAGAGATGACATGTTGAGCAGACAAACAATCTCAGATTTGCGAAAAGTGCTTTTGAGAAATCTTCCACCAAGTCAACAAATGGTCTGACCTCCTCCCAAAGTGAAAGTGATTAACAAAAGATGTGCATCCACCATGTGGCGCATTGCACGCCTTTTAGAAACTAACTCCTTTTCATGCACATATTTTCTTGAAGCCAAAAGTAAAAGCCGAAAATCAAAAAAGACTAAGGAATTTTTTTTCTTCACAATACCTATAGATGGAAAGAGGGCTTAGGGGATGTGTTATGTGCACCTTCCTTTCTTTGAATTTATTTTAATTTTTTCTAAATATTAATTCTTAATTTTATGGAAGTAGATACATTGTAGAAATTTCACCGCATCTCCTATCATGTTCACCACAAGTGGAGGTGGTTCACCGCATCTAGTCAATGCGACACAATTGCAATGAAGAGATGAACCTATGTGATGGACTTGCAACTAATTGTGTGACACATGTGAAAAAATTTAATGCAATTGAGGGATTAAATGATGCATGTGAATTTGGGAGCCGCACATGATGGCTTGAGAGATGTATGTGAATAGTGATATGCAAACATTGCTTTTCACTTCACAAGTGATTGAAATCTTGCATGTGTGAAGGAATTCCATGCAATTGCAAATGTGAATTGCATGTGTGAATTTAGCAACACATTTGATTGTCGAGTCACATATATTAGACAATGTGATGCATTTAAATGTTTACAAATTTTCCCCCAATTTTTATAAAATTTTCAATGTGATTGAGGTCAAATATGTTTTCTTGGAATTTTTTATTGGCATAGTGTTCTTTCTTGTGATCATAGGCGATGCTCGATCCCATCTATACTCTGAAGAGCCATCCTTTGACTTTTAGATTATGAGACTGATTGCATGATGAAGAGATGGATCAATTACATGCCCTTGGATTGTATTATGTTACCTTTATGCATGAGCTTTGGGCTAATAGAGGCTTACTAATTGATTTGGTCGAGAGGTGGCATTTAGAGATGATATCCTTTCACTTTTCAATAGTAGAGGTCATCATGATGCTTGAGGACATGTGGAAAATTTTGAAGAATTTTATTTAAGGAGAGCATGTGTCCTAAGATCTTTAGTATAGGTATGGTGTTATGTAGATGGCCTTTGAGCATGAGGACATTTCTGAGCTTTAGGTTAAGGAGTCAGAGATCTCTTGGGATGTGCTTGTTGATAGATATGATCTATTCATTGTTGTTCTCTACAACACTTTAGTATAGAAAAATCTATCTGTTAACATTTTCACACTTAATTTGGGTATGATTAAAGTTAAAATGAGCCTAATGTTTCCTTGATCTAGTGTTGTAATGTGTTGTAAACATTCACATTATTTTTAGGGACCTTTTAAGCTAAATAGACCCAATTTTTCTCTAATTTAGTGTTGTAAAGTGTATTTATTTACACCTTCACATTAAGTTTTGGGCCCTCTTTCATTTATGACCTTCATATTATCATTAATAGGCCCCTAGGACCCTTTATTATGCATCTTGAGGCTTATTTCAACTAAGATCTTGACAAAATCAACAAATGCATTTAACATCCTTACTCCATGACATTGTCTCTTCCTAAAAATCCCTAGTGGGACCCATATGCCACCTTGGGTGTATGAGTCCCACCCAAAAGTAACCTATAAACCACATGTGGCATATGTGTCCCATTTGCCCCCTTTTCGGTTTTAAGTGGAAAATTGGGGTTTTGAATTCAAATTTCATGAATGTTAGCATTTGGGATCTAATAAATGGTGGATTTGATGCAGTGCCTATATAAAGAAGGTTTCAAATCATTATTTCACCTAATAATTCATGATATCAACCTAGGAAATAGAGAATCAAATATCCTAAGACTTTACAAGAGGTTCATAAACTATTCAAGAGAATTTCTAAGGAATTCAAGGGCATATTTCTTCATCATTTGTTGTATAAATTCAAGATCCATTATCATGTCAAGGGTATAAAGCATCAAGCATGTTGTTGAGCTAGTGTTGTGATATAGCATTCAAGATCCAAGATGAAGCATTGTTCTACATTTAATTCAAGATCAAGATCTACATTAAATATGAACACTTCATGTTAGATTGTTGATTTACATCTCAATACATCATTCAAGGTATCATTGTTCATGTTTCATATTTCATGTTTCATTTTCATATTTCATTGTTTCATCATAAGGTTTAATTACCTAAATAGGGTTTGACCAAGGAAAACCCATCTTTCCTAACAATCAACAAGTTTTTATTGTCTTAGATTTGTGATTGTAGATCTAGGTGTTTTGGAGCTTGAAGATCCTTTGAAAACAAAGTTGCAAGATTGGATAAAAAAATTCAAGTTGTCATTTATATTGCAAGATCATGAAAATTCAACTACAAGTTGCAAATCAAGGTTTCTTATTCTAAGATTTGATAGGAGTGAAGCTACGAGACATCAATAGCGAATACCAAAAGTTTAGCCAAACCTTAATACTGGGAATAGATCACCACTTATGGCATATGAGTCCCAGTACTACCTTTTTCCATATTTTAGAAGATCTAGAACAGTCCTTGAGAGTTTCCAGTTTCTACATAGAAACCTCAGTCTCATACTAGATCACCTAGACTAGCATATGAGTACTAGTGAGCTTCAAATATTATAATTCTAGGGTCTTGGAGATCTTTTGACCTCATATTTCTTCTAGGTGCACCTTTGTTTGTCATTTTATGCTTTAGTTTCATACTCTATGTCACATAGTTAGGTTTTCACATTGCATTCATCTCTTTCTTTCCAAGCCTTTGCTTCATGGTGAACCCCCTTTTAGTATTTTATAACACCTTAGGACACCTTATTTTAGATCTCTTCACATCATTTCCATCCCAATATTGAGTTCTCTAAGGTTTCCTTGACTCAACTAAAAATGAAATAGGAATAGGTCCTTATCCCTTGTTCCATCTCCTAAAATGTGGAATACTATTTCCTTGGTTTCATTTTGGTGAACCTAGCCTTTAGAACACCTTATTTCTGATTTGGAGTGTATCATAGTCCTAGATCTAGCGTACATTAACTTTGCATTAGGTCTTGCATTAGTTAATTTGCATCTAGGCTTTCAAAATCTTGCATTAGTGAAAGTGCATATAGGTTGCATCTTAGATCATTCAATTTCACTAAAATTCTACAATTGAAAATAATCAAATAAATATACAAGATAGAAACCTTAGAAACAACTCAAAATTTACTTAATTTGGTGCAATAACCTTGATCTGGGGCTCATATGCCCCTCTAGGCGATTTAGTCCTAGTATAGGTTGTTTTGCCTACTTTCTGGGAATTTTGTGTTGTGTATTTTTTCGCATTTGAACCCTTCAAAAACCTTTCTTGGGACTTATATGCCCCTCTGGGAAAATTAGTCCTAGATTAGACCTAAAATTTATTTTTACAACATTAAAAACATCATTTATGTATTTTTGTTTGCTGTTATTAGCTATTTGTTTTAGTTTGATAAGTTTCCATTTCATTAAATATAGCTTAATTTGCTTCATTTAGTTCATTTTCAAATTTCAAAATGGCATTTACAACATTTCATTTTGCAATTGTTTCATAGTGTAATCAGAAAATTACCTTGTTTAGAATATGAAAAGTGCATTTATACATTTCATTCTAGGTTATTTTGTTGTATTTGAAGTCTTTCCACTTTGAATTTGTATAGATTACTTGTCACAAATTTTAGTATCTATCTTTTCCAAGTTTGCAAAGAAAATGCTCATCAATAAGCATGTTAGTCATTTTTTCAATATATTTCCTAGTTATGAGAGTCTCTTAGTCCAAGAGAATGAAAATGTTGATGTGTTCCTTAAACCTACACCCCCTCTTATCTCTCCTACTTGTGGGAATGATGTGATAGAAGATGATGCAAGCATAGATAACAATGATGATCATTGTTTTTCTTCTCTCGATACGTCTCCTATTAGTGATGAAGGTATCTTGGTGAAAGAAGATGCAATCATTGAGAATCATGAAAGTATTGTTTTTCCCTCCCCTCTCCTCCTTGGGAAGATATTATGGCACAAGAGAACGAGATCATAGACACAATTCTAAACATCACCCTACCTAATTTCCATTCATCACTCGATTGTGAGAACATAAAAGTTAAAGAGGATGCAATTGTAAGGAATCATGACAATCATATTTTAAGTGAAGCCGATAGGTTGGTGTTAGGTGATAATATATTTAAGATCTTTGAAAACTCTTTGTATGTTTTCTCCCCTACCTATCCTATTTTGGAAGACATTATGGGACAAAGGAATGAAATTATGGACAATCATGACAATCACATATGTTCTTCTCCTAGTATCTCTCCTAGTTGCCAATAATATACTTGGATGTTAGAAAATCCAATCGATGAATGTCATGAAAATCTTAGTTTCCTCTCCTCCCCTAGGGAGAATTTTATTGAAAAAGAGAATCCCATCATTGATAAGCAAGACAATCCAACTAGTGATAATTTCCTTACTTGAAATGAATTCACTTTAGAAGAACCAACATTTGAATGTCATGAAAATATAGTTTTTAGTTCTCCTAAAAACTCTCTCTAGGAGGATATCATAGTGCAAGAAAATTACAACATTAACAAGAGTAATCTTTCTTCCTTAGATGATGGTGAAACGATGACACTAGACTCCCCTTCATTAGAAAGACAAAAAATTGAAACTACTGAAGTTATGAATGTGCAAGTGTTTGTTAGACCCCCCTTGACTATTGGACCTGCTAGATACCCTATGGGACTTCCTAAGAATCCTCTAATTCCTTACCGACCATCACACAAACCTCAAACTCAAAACAAACCCAAACTTGTCATTTACCAACCTAAGAATAATATGTCACAATAACAAAATTATAATAAAATTTCTCATACATATAACACTAAAAACAATCCACAACTATGAACAACACCTTCAACATACCTCCCATTACCTCAAACTATCTTTCCTAGTCCTCCTCATTTTCCTTTACAAATTGGAAAGGAGTATGATCTTGTTGAACAACTAAAGAATAATATTTCTAAGATATCATTATGGTACCCTATTCAATCCTCCCCTCATAATCATAACATTATTAAAATTTCTTTAAAACAAGTTCCTATCTGTTATAATGCACAACCAAATAACATAACATCCATGATTCAAGGAATAAATGCTGACATTATTTTCTACCAAAGTGAGCTCCCTCCTTTGGAAGTGAAAACAAAATGAAGCCTTCATGGAAAAATTTCAATACAATAGAATAGGCATAAAGCGAACCCTTTTTTACAATGGCTCCACTATTTATGTGTGTAGTGTAATGATTTTGGATTGGCTTGGTGCAGATAAATAAAAAATTCAGCCTACCTCTTTATCTATTCAAGGATTTGATAATGTAGGAAAGAAACCACTTGGTGTGATTACTTTTCCTATCACAGTTGGAAAGGCCACATTACAAAATCCTATCCATATTATGCCTTATGAAATTTCATACAATCTCATTTTAGGAAGACCATGGATTCATGAGATGCATGTGGTGCCTTCTACCCTTCATCGTGTCATGAAATATGTCTACAACAACAAAGTATATACAATTGATGCTGAACCTAAACCAAAAATTTGTTTGAACATTGATAAAGACAAGGAGAATCATTGGAAAATAGTGACAACAACTACACAAGTGGAACTCATGCAAGAAGAATAAAAATATAGGTATCCTAAACCCTTTACAGTGTTATCGCTAGATGATTTGGGATAGTTATATTTCACACCTAGATTTGATGGGCAACCGAAGATCATAACAAAAAAACATGAAATAGAAAAAGTGGTAATGTCAAGACAAAAATTGGAATACCCTTCAACAGAATCCACCTCAACCACTTTAGAAGAAGAATTAAATTACACAAAAAACTTTGAAAATACTTATTACGAAAAACCACCAAATCCAAAAGACAAGGTTATGAACTCATGAAGAAACTTTGATATAGTGGAAAAGGATGTGGTGCTAGAGATCAAGGTATTTGTGTCCCTATAGAGCCTAACACATAAGGAACAACTAGTGGTATTGGTTATTGTCCCTCAAAATAAATAGGAAAGCATGAACATTTAATATTGACACTATTACAAAAGATTCCTCCAAGCCAACTTTAACATTAGTGCATCATGAACAGATAGACGCTAGTGGTCTTCATTATTGTCCTTTGAAAGAAACAAATAAATCTTCACTTAATATCAATATCACAAAAAATGCTAATGATTTGAATTTGATATATTTTACACCCTCTTGTAAAGGACACTACAAAATATCACAATCTATAGAGTCTTGTGTAAGTATGAAACCTTGTACTAAGAAAGAGATATATTTGTTGCAAAATAAAGGAATGTCTTCTAATATTGATCAAGACAGTATCTTTCCAAGACTCCTCCAAGATTGCATGATATGTGTTTGTCCAAGAACATGAAATAAATTTCATTGCAAGAGTTCATTTTTTTCCATATCATAGAGTTTAGGGCCATTCTACTAATGAATTTAAGGTTTTGGTTAATAAAATTGAACATCTCAAGGAGTGTGGTGCTCTTCCTTCTGTTGAAGAACATTGTTGCTATAATTGGTACTGATTTTCATGTTTCTCATCAATCATCTTAGCTCATCCTTGTCTTGCACTTAGTGGGGCCAAGGGGTTAGGTATCCTTTTCCTCATATGTCTCTTGTCATTGTTTCTTTTGGATAGTTGACAACCTTTCATGTACATATAAGAGAAAGCTTGGGATATGGATGACATGCCTTAAGTTTTCTCATGTGCATGACGTACTAAGTTTTGGGGGCTACCCCTTTTCATGATGTAGTATTCCAAAAAATACGACTTTGCATAAGGATTTTTGAATAACCTCTCATGTCTTATTCTACGTTAAAGAAATTTCTCACAACAATGGCATTAGAAGCTTCTTTAAAGTGGCAGCATATAGTGACACTCATGTGTCACTTTACAATTTTATTTATTCTTGTGATGCATCCTTTTCTTGGTGGTGTCATTGGGTTTTATTTCCTTTGAGAGTTTGATATTTATTTGAATTGTCCTCTCTTGGATACATTAAACATAATGCTCCCTAAGAAGATACCTTACATGAAATAATTAAAATCCCTTTGAACATATCTTACACTATTCTTCATTTAAAATATTAGTTATATTTCCACCTTGCATAATACACTTTGGTTGCCTATGGTGCCATATTTTTTGCTCATGGGTGTAAAGCATACAAATATTTTCTTGCCTTATGAATCTTGTTGTTCATGTTGTTTGGCTCCTTATCAAAATTCTCATGAGATGTATATTTGGTATGGATGTACATGTGGGAGCCAAACTTAGGCGTGGCTTTCCCATCGCCACTTGCTTGTGTGTGTGAGTGCATACCGAATGCATGTGTATGTGTCTCACCTATTTGGGGGCTCACCTAATGGATGACCTAAAGTTTTACTGGCCCTTGTGAGCATGCATTTGGTTTGCATAGTGGACATCGTGTTCCACTTGTAAGCCACCTTTTTGGATACTCAACCAGTGAACAACTTGAAGTTCGATTACCTCAGAGTGAGCATTCATTATTGGAAAAAACAATTAGGTCTGATCCACATCATGATAGAAAAATAGACGAAGCTTGATCCACCTTTTCTTTCTTTTTCTTTCATCTTTATGCCTTTGACATTACATGTTTGTGTATCTTTTTTTTCTACATATCATACACCTTGTGTGTTTCCTTTGTGTTCACATTGGTTTTCCATAGGATTCTAGATCCTTGGGGCTTGGCCGCTTTCTTGATCTTTGCTATCCTAGACCATCCACATCAGTACATGTGGACCCCTATTGAATGTCTACTTTAGTGTGAGTTTTAAGAAAGTTCCTCCTCTCACTAAAGTGGGGGCTAAATTTAGTATAGAAAAATGTATCCCTTTATATTTTCATACTTAATTTGGGAATGATTAACATTAAAATGAAAATAATGTTGCCTTGACCTAGTGTTCTAGTGTGTTGTACACATTCACATTGGGTTTAGTGCCCTTTTAAGCTAAATAGACCTAAATTTGCCTTAATTTAGTGTTGTAAAGTGTATTTATCTACACCTTCAAATTAATTTTTTGGCCCTCTTACATTTATGACCTTCATATCATCATTAATAGGACCCTCAGACCCTTTATTATCCATCCCTAGGCTTATTTCAATTGAGATCTTGACATAATCAACACATAGACTTAATATCCTCACTCCAAAAAATTTCCTTCGCCTAAAAAGCCTTGGTGGGATCCATACGCCACCTTGGGTGTATGAGTCCCAGCTAGATGGGACCTATACACCACAAGTGGCATATGAGTCCCATTTGGCCCCTTTTTAATTTCTTGAGCAGGAAATCAAGGTTTTGAATTCAAATTTCATGAATGTTGGCATTTAGGATCTAATAAATGGTAGATTTGATGAAGTGTATATAAACAAGGTTTCAAATCATAATTTCACCTAAGAATTCATGATATCAACCTAATAAATCAGAAATCAAGTATCCTAAGACTTCACAAGAGCTTCATAGACTATTCAAAAAAAATTCTAAGGAATTCAAGGGTAGATTTCTTCATCATTTGTTGTAGTGATTCAAGATTTGTTATCATGTCAAGGGAATAAAGAATCAAGCATGTTTTTGAGCTAGTTTTGTGATGTATCATTCAAGATCCAACATTAGGCATTGTTCTACATCTAATTCAAGATCAAGATCAACTTTCTACATGGCCACTTCATTTTAGATTGCTGATTTACATCTCAAGACATCATTCAAGGTATCATTTCTCATGTTTCATATTTCAAGTTTCATGTTCATATTTCATTATTTCATTATAAGGTTAAATAACATTAATGGGGTTTGACCAAGGCAAATCCCTATTTCCTAACAATCAACAATTTTTTCTTCTCTTGGATGTGTGATTGTAGATCTAGGTGTTTTGGAGCTTGAAGATCATTCAAAAATAAAGTTGCAAGATTGGAGAAAAGTTGTCAAGTTACCATATACATTGCAAGATCTTGAAAAGTCTCCTACATGTTGCAAATCAAGGTTTTCGATTTAAAGATTTGACAAGAGGGAAGCTACAAGAGATCAAAAAATAATACTGGAATTTCAGCCAAACCCTAATACTGGAACTAAATCACCACTTGTGGCATATGAGTCTGAATACTATCATTTTCTAGATTTTAGAAGATTTATAACAGTCCCGAAGATATTCTAGTTTCTACAAAGAAACCCTAGTTTAAGACTAAATCACCCAGACTAGTGTATGAGTCCTAGTGAGCTTCAAATAAAAGAATTTCAGAATTTTAGAGCTTGTTTTGAACTCATCTTTCTTCCAGGTGCACCTCTATTCATTCTTAGTTTGTCATTTTGTGTTCTAGTTTCATACTCTATGTAACATAGTTAGGATTTCACATTGCATTCATCTCTTTCTTTCCAATCATTTTCTTGGTGGTGAAACCCTTTTGTCTTTAATCACACCTTAGGAGAACTTATTGAATATCCCTTTCCCTCATTTCCATCCCAAGATTGAGATCTCTAAGGTTTCTTTGAATGAAATAAAAGTGAAATAGTAATAGGTCATTATCCCTTGTTCCATCTCCTAAAAGGTGGAACCCTATTTCCTTAGTTTCAAGAATTGTTGATGGAGTTGTGTGCCCTGATCAATAGGAACATGGATTTCCAATCAGATGGGAGCATATGCTAGTTAGCATGCTGACTCATGGTACAATGTATGCTTGGGGGCCTTGTATTCTTACAATGTTGTACTTCTAGTTACATGATGGTGCATATAGAGCTGCATAGAGCATTAGCTATGATATGAATCTTCTCATGGTGGGGGAATGGGAGCATATCATGGTGTTCCAATTTCCTATGTACAAATAGTTGGAGGTAGTTTTTCCTTATGTATACATATATGAAGGTGTTGTGACACATAGTCATGTCAGTGACATTGCATACTAGAGTCATACAATGGACATTTTAGATTATTTTATTTGGATACCATAGAGGGACACCACTTTTGTAGATGATGATAAAAAAATTCCATACTACTCTCAAGCATGGTATTTGATTGGTTGCACAGTTCAGTCACAAAATATTATAGAGTGCTACCTTCTAGATAGGGTTTGGAAATAGTTTGGGGAGAGACAAGGACTCCCAGTGGGCACACTAGAGTTTTCCTGATCATAAAAAGAGATTCAACATGTGGGAGGCTATGATTTGTCTTGTTATTGTAGAGAAAAATATAGATGGATTACAATTAGTTTAGTGGGGTGTTGAGGAAGAGGTGGTAGATATAGGTACTAAACTTGAGTACAATTCTTGGTGGGCCAAACAAAAGACAATTATACTGACACATCTTGATGAACCTATACTTGTAGAGAGGTAGGATTTGGAGCTAAGGATGTGGCCAAGGGGATGATGGAGGAGATGATGGGGATATAGGAGGTAGGGGTGGGAGAGGAGATAGAGGAGGGATAGGCAGAGGCAAAGATCAATGTCCACCCTATCCATTGTGTCCACCAAGGTGAGATGGAAGTCGACAGGTAGTGGATGATCCTCATCGGGAGGAGGGAGTCAGGGATGTTCCTCCTCATGAGGAGGAGGATGCGAGAGGAAAGGAGGGACTGAGGAAGGAGGAGGAGGCCATAGTAGAGGTTGATATTGGCATGGATGTTGAGATGGAGGAGTTTTGAAGGGAGGAGGAGATGGAGGATATGAAGGAGGAGGAGGAGAGGGATATAGTGGTGATGGAGGAGGGGTTAGAGGAGATACCCATCATCGAGGTGATGGAGGTGAATGTAGAGGATAGGCCCAAGGATCCTTAGGTAGAAGAGCTATAAAGTCAAACACAAGCTTTATAGAGTGAGGTATTCTAGTTGAGGGTAGAGAGAGACATGGTCGTGATCAAGACACAAAATGCAGATCAAAGTTCCATATATTTTATTAGCATATGCAGTGGTCTATCAATATATTTTTCTCAAGAGTTAAAAAGGTCTTGTAGAGGAGAGTAGTATTATAGAGATCTATATGAGAGGGAAGTTCCACCTGAGTAGAGAAAGCTGAGCTTTTCAAAGGTTATGAGCCGATCATAGAGTAGGTCACACTCCTAGTGGACTTAGAGCAATGGGGATGTCTCCTATACATGACCTTCACCATACCATCAACCATTAGGATCAAGACACATGGCCTTGTGTTCCCACCAACCACATGATAGGTATACTCCTACATGAACATCCCCATCAAGCAATAGAGGGATCACCAGTTAGATTTGTTTTAATTTATATATTAGACACTAATACATGTATATTTTGATTGAGCCTATGAGCTCCATCTTTGGATACATCTCGCTATTGTACTGCGACACTATTTTTGATATATATGAGAGATGCATGATTTTGGAATTGACTACATTATGTGTTATTTATTATGCATGTTTCTATATGACATGATGTTATTCATTTATATGATTTATGATATGATTCTATATTTTATTGTGCATTATGGATGTATGATGTATGGTCTATGTTTTATGGTTCTCTATGCTATGGCGTATGGATGGATGTACATGATCTATTGTATGCATTATGATTATGATGTGATGTAATTATCTATGTATGATGTATGGAAATGCAATGAAATTGATAATGTATATGTATTATAAATGATGTATGTAAAATGCAATGATTTTCATATTTTCATTTTGATATGTAAATGCGATATGTATGCGATGATTATGCAATATGTGTGAATTGAGATGTAGGATGGTACTTATGTGATTACAACATGTAATACTTATATGGATGCATGGTGATGCTATATAATGCTATCTATGTTTTTCTATTTTTTGATGCAGTATCGATGACCTAATATGTTCATGGTGATGCCTATGATGTGTCTAACATGATTATGCATGCAATATATTTTTGTGTGTCACAATATGCCATTAGGATGACTAGGGATGGAAGAGGCGGGAGCAATAAGAAGATAGATTTTAGTATGGAGTTAGTTAAACAAAATGGGATTGATAATTAGCTTGATAAATATTTGACTTGCACGTTATCATCATTGGGAAATAAAATTATAGAAAATGGACAATAAAAACCATGGTATGACATAGAGAAAGGTGTATAAAGTTATCCAATTGTGAAAATAGACACTTATCAGACAAGGACAAAGTTACCCCAATATTTTTGTCAAGAAAAACTGTAAAGAACAATAAAAAAAGAAAAGAGGTCATGAACCAACATTGCTCCTTTAAATCCTTCTTGGGACATCGTTGAGGAGGCAAGTAACATGACCAAAGACAAACAAAAAATATAAGGCCAACTAGACCAACATAATCAACAACCATTTAGGTCTTTTACTAGAGTTTATTTGTTGATAGGATTGATGAGATTGATTGACTAATTAACTAATATAATTGACTAGATTGATTGAGTGACAAGATTGTTTGATTGACAAGATTGATTGAAAGACTAACAATATTGATTAATAGATTGACAAGATTGATTAATAGATTAACAAGATTGATTGATAGATTGATAAGATTTATTATTCCTTCTTTCAGGAAAGGCATAACCTACAAAAGGAAAATGATAGGGTTGACAAATGATGATGTCCAATTTTAGGAAGCACACATCCTGAATAAGAAAAAATGATAGGATCAGGTTTGGTTTTAATAAATAAGGCAAGTAGAATAAGACATCAAGCCTAGTTTAAAAAATTCCACATCTTGTATAAGACCATTGTCTTGATAGGTATTTATGATTACGAAACTAACCAGTTTGTTGGATAGTTAATATATTAATTCATGATTTGATTTATGCTTAAATATCTTCTTGTGTCTGAAGTTTTGACCTTGGAAAGGGACAACTTATTATAGCACAAATAAAAATAGACCAAGATAGACTTGAAAAACCCTAAGGGACTAACCTAGTGCCTTGGGGTCTCATTGAAAGATGATGTTTCCTATGTTATAAACAAAAATACATCGTAGTTTGACTAACTTGGAACATGGATGACTCATTATTCTAATGTGAATCATGATTGAATTGAAAAAACCATAAAGGACTGGCCTAGTGCCTTGGAGGTTCACTGAAATATGGCCTTTTCTACTTAGCATGTGCAAAGACATCATAGTTCAACTGAACTTGGACTGACATAGTCTCTAACTCTATTTTTTCTTGGAGTTTGTGATTTTTTATAAAAAAAAAGATTTTTAAGGTTTTACAATTTTCTTGGATTTTTGATATTTTATAATCCTTTTGGATTTTTGATGTTTTAAAAGTTGATACCATGTCTAGGATCCCAGAAAGATGTAGGTCAAGGAATTGCCCCCAATTAGGTATTGGATCAAATTATTAGAGGGGGGGATTGATGGAGGCCAATGTATATTGGATGGATATGAAAGGAAAAGGATGCTAAATGTCAATGGTTCTTAGGCTATGAGAAGGATGAAAAATATTTTATTATGATAGGTGAAAGATGGTTCAGCAAGGGTGAATAAGCAAATAGAATGATGGCTGACAATAAAGAAAATACTAACTACACATGGAACCTATTAGCTAGGTTTTCACCATGGTACTTATCCACAGTGCCACCGAAGTGGTTTTCACTATTGGACGAATTATTTCTCTTTATTTTTTTATATTTTTTTTGGTGTCACACGACACCTATTTTCCAGGTTTTCATCAAGGTAATTATTTTTTTGTTTTTTGACTTTTAATAGGATTATCTGAAAGCTATGTATAGTACCGTTGAAGGTGCATGTTCTTAATAAGCTTTGGTCATGGTTCACCTTCAGGAGTATAAAGATGATAAACACCAAACCAATATGTTGTTGTGATGATGTAGTGACCCAACCAATTAGGCTCAAACGTTTTGATATTTTCTCGATCCATCTGATTCTTAGGATTCTCTTTCAAGACTAAGTCACCAATATCAAAGTATCTAACTTGAAATTTAATATTGTAGATACACTGAAGATGGTTCTGATATGGCTATAAATGGTTTAAGGAATTATATCTTTTCTCATCTAATAGATCTAGTTCATACAAAAAAGATATATAATACTCTTCTTCATCAATGAATTGTTGCATAGATACCCTCAAGGATGGTAACTCGACCTCAATGGGGATAATGGCTTTGAGTCCAAAGACAAGGGAATCTGGAGTGGCACTCGTGGGAGTACATATGATAGTACAATAGACCCATAATGCAAGATTAATTTGGACATGCTAGTCACGACCAACATCATTGATAGTCTTCTTTAAGATTTTTAGGATGGTCTTATTAGATGCCTCAGCTTGACCATTTCCCTAGGGGTATTATGGAGTGGTGAAATGACGTTGGATATGGAATATCTCACATAATTCATGGACATGGACTATTTTTTGAAAGGACAACCATTATCCATGATGATGGATTAGGGAACACCATACCAAAATATGATATAATTAAGGATGAACTTAGATATTTTCTTTCCACTGATGTAGGTCATCGAAATAGCTTCAATCCATTTAGTGAAGTAATCAGTTGTAACAAGGATAAATTTATGACCATTAGTAGAGGTAGGATGGATCTTTCCCATGAGGTCAAGTATCCATTGATAGAATGGACAAGGTGATATAGGTGAGTGAAGCTCTTGAGTAGGTGTATGTACAAGATCTCCATGTATTTAACATTAGATACATTTCTTCACAAAGTAGTAGGAATTATGTTCCATGGTACGCCAATAGTATCCCATTCACATAAAATTCTTAGCTAGAGTAGGACCAAAAAAATGGTCTCCACATATACCATTATGTACCTATTGTAAGGTTTTTTGTGCTTCATATGAATCAAGACATCTAAAGAGGGTGTTATCTATGCTACTATGGTAAAGGGTATCACCGATGATGACATATTTGGAGGCTTGTCAAATAAAGGTTTTACATTAGTTTATGGACAAGTTAGGAGGGGTAATTTGGTCATGTGGGTAATTGTAAAATTATTTGTAACAAGGAGATTCAAGACCAACAAGTTCACACACAAGTTCAGATTCGGGGACTTGAAATGTAAGGATCAAAAATTGTTCCACCAAGAACTCATATTATAAGGTGTTGTTAGGAATATCAAAGAGAGATCCAATGGTTTCCATTGCATCAGTTGATTTGTTCTAAATCCTCAAAATTTTCTCAAAATAAATAAAATTGAAGTACAAATTAAAACTATACACCATACACTTGTAAGGAGTGAGCTTCTCATATTTTGTATCATAGTCATCATTAACTTGACAGATAACTAGTTGGGAGTCACCATAGACTTGAAAATCCTTAATTTTCCATTTGATTTCTAATCAAAGTCCTATCAATAATGCTTCATACTCAACCATGTTTTTCATGCATGGGAATGCTATTCTATGACTTAGGAATGGAGTCCCCTTGAGGTGATCACCAACCCTTGAACTATGATTTGTATAAGAGCCATCAAAGTACAATTTCCATGTTGTTAGAGTTTCTATCACGAAGATAGATTCATTAGGAAAGTTGGACACTAGAGGATGATTTTCTATCATTGATGCATCTAAAATTTGATCAACTATCATTTTTCCTTTTATTATCTTATGATCGACATATTCTATGCCATACTCACTCAAGATCATGACCCACTTTGTTAGTTGACCTATCAAAGTTTATTTCCTTGATAGATACTTCAAAGGATCAATCTTGCCTATCAATTTTGTCTGATGGTTCAACATATAATGTCTAAGATTCTATGTGGTGAAAATAACTACAAGGCATTCTTGCTCAATGGGACTATAGTTAATCTCATATCCTACAAGAGTAAAAATAATATAATAGATAGCTCTCTCTTTTCAATCATTTTCATTCTATGCTAGTAATGGCCCTAGTGTTGATGTGGTGGCTAATATGTATAATATTAGGTTCCTACCATCAATGGGAGAAATGAAAACTGGGGGAGTCAATAGATAATCCTTTATTTTCTAAAATTCCTCTTGGCAACATTCAGTCCATATGAACATGACTCCTTTGTGTACAAAATGTTGAAATGGGTGAATCTTGTCAGCTAACTAGGTAATAAACCTTCTGATAGACTACAATATTCCATGTAGATTTTGTAATTGGTGTATGTTCATGGGTGGTGGCATATCCATGATTGCTTTTAATTTTACATGATCAAATTTAATTCCTCTACGAGAGACAATGTATCCTAATATTTTTCCTAATTGAACCCCAAACAAACACTTCATTAGATTTATCTTGTCCTTATATTCTTCTAGCCTTCTGAAAAACATGTCTAACACTACTAGATGACCATCTCTTATTAAGGATTTTTTCAATAAATCATCAACATAGTCTTCCATAAATGTATGCATGTAGTCCTAAAAATGGTGGTCATAGCTCTCTAATATGTTACTCCAACATTCTTGAGATCAAATGGAATTAAATTTAAACAGAAGGTACCCCAAGTGCAGACAAATGTTGGTTTGTGTTGATCCTTAGGGGCAATTATGCTATGATTGTGTCCTAAAAAATCATCCATAAGTGATAACATCCCATATCCTACTGTGAGGTCTACTATGATGTTAGTATTAGGAAATGGGAAATAATCTTTAGGACAAGCCTTATTTAGATCTCTAAAATATGTGCAAACTCTGATACTACTAATTGGTTTTGTGATAGGAACAAGATTGGATATCCATTTGCATAGTCTATGGAATGAATGAAACCAACATCCAGAAGTTTCTATAACTCAACCTTTACTAGGAATGCAATATGTGGATGCATTTTCCTTAATTTTTGCTTGACTAGTTTAGTATGTAAAATCAATGTCCAACCTAGGAATATTGGCATATAACCATGAAAATTTGATTTGTCTCTCTAAAAAGAATGTAGTGAAATCTAATTTTTCTTCAATTCTCAAAGATACTACAAATTGAATGATTCTAGAATTATCCCTTGTCACAAGATTGACCTCTTCTGATTCTTCAACTAGTAATTACAATCTATCTTGATCAATGGGGAGACTATCCAACCCTCCATCCTTAGATTCTTCAAAGAGGTTTTCACCTTCAGATACATCCTTTATTTTTACTTTTTCTTGGTCTAAAGGTGCCTTTAGGTTTTCACCTAGAGACCTATTCTTTTTATTTTTATTTTTATCATTTTTATCATTTTTGAAACTAGAGGGAGGAAAAAACTCTCCAAAATATGTTTCTTTGTCAATCTCTATGATGAAACCAACTTTATGATCCGCACTTGGTATTCGTGCATGAAGTCCCATGAACTCAGTGATTGCTTTGTCATTCTTGAATGTGTCTAAACTCAACGGTCCTTGTTGATCCCAATCTATTAGTTTCAAGTGAACAAGGGGTAAGCCATCATTTGTATCATCAAGGGTTAATGAGTAGGAAAATATGGTAAAAATAAAGGTATAGTCAAGATCTCAAAAGGAATCAATTCAGATATTAATATCCATGATATCGATCAGGGAGGAGGATAATTCAAACTCTTTGAACATCTCAGGTAGGTCATATTCACCAGATGTGTAGGAATCCCATTACCACTCATTAGATTATATTTCAACATAATATTCCTTAGATGTCTCAATTTCATTTCAAACATTGATGTTCTCACTCAAAGGAAACTTAGTACTAGGAGGACTCACTCTTGATCATACATACCCTAGCCCAATATTATTTGGTAAGCAAAGAG
This sequence comes from Sequoiadendron giganteum, assembly GCA_007115665.2. Lineage (NCBI taxonomy): Eukaryota > Viridiplantae > Streptophyta > Pinopsida > Cupressales > Cupressaceae > Sequoiadendron > Sequoiadendron giganteum. Next base: position 474,208,621 of record CM021100.1, on the reverse strand, counting down.
GTAGTATCAAATCCACCATTCCATATTTGTTTAGACCAACACCACTATGTCCATCATATCCTTGTTATTTCATGATTTTGAACCATTTTGGATACTAATCAACTAGTAACTGGTTAGGCTTAATGTCTTCTTCATCCTTATAAATCTAGGTAGAAATATTCTCATCTATAGGCTCTTTTTTTCATTCCCCCCAATTGATGAAGGTGGTAGGAGGATTGTAGCTGATGATTTTAGGCTCTTCCTAAATAGGGAAAGGTTTTCCGTAAGACTTGGGTGAAGTAGGAAACTTTCCAACACAAAATAGACTCTCCATGTTGTATTCTCCACATCCCTTGTCATGGATTTGAAGCTTGGGTTTGGAAGGCGTGGTGAATGGAGTGGATGATTTGACCAAGGAAGATGGATCAATGTAATGCAAAGAGGAAAAAGATGAAGTTTATTGATTAATAAGAACTTGACATTGAGTGGTCCCTCTTAGATTATTGTAGTATGTGAAGGGATCAAGATAACCTAGTATGGTAATTTTAATATTATTATAAAGAAAATTTAGGCATCACTGGTAGGTGGAAGGTATGACTCTCATGACATGAATCCATGGGTGAACATGGAGGAGATTATATGGTAATTCTAGATCCAAGACATGAAACATTATGTTCTGAACAGTAGAACCAACCCTCAAAGGAAGTGTAATTAATCCTTCAGATGAATCATCATAAGCCTTGATAACAATTTTCCTAGATCGATCTATACAAGCCTCAGAGAATCCCAATGTTGTGGCCAATTTTAGTATGCATATATTCAATATTGCTCCACTATCTACCAAGACTTGTATGATTTTTTGTTTATTAATGTAGACTTCAAGGTGTAGGGGATCATTATGATTCAAATTTTGTGTAGAAATATCTTGTTCAAATAATGTGACATGGTGGGGAGTAGATAGGTATCCTACCATGGCCTAAAATTGATTAAGAATTAGGTTAATAGGCACAAATGTATCTTGGAGGGCTTTATCCAAAATGGCCTTATGCTCTAGGGATATGCAAAGCAGTTCAAGGATGGATATCTTCACATGAATCTTTCCTCAATGATCCAAGATGATATATTGAGTTTTAAATTGTAGATTAGAGGCAACCCCTTATAGGAATACCTTACCTCTACCAGTGGAAACAACACATTCTAAATTTTTATTAATGGTAATGGTAACAACATGATTATCAAGGGTTTGAATGTGATTAATGGTATAGTCATGCACAATTTAGGTATAATTACCATTGATATTGTTCCCTAAATTGGAGGCCTTCCATTTCCCATGGCCTTGTAGGAGTTTTGAATATGGTGTGATCAACATTGGTTTTACCTTGTGAATTATCCACTGATATATCTCCATGTCCAATAAGATCTTGGATGAGGTTTTTGAGTTTCCAACAAGATTATGTTTTATGTCCTTTGCCATGATGGTATTCACATAATTTATTTCCATTCCACCAATTTGGTTTAACTAGTGTTGGTTCATATGTTTTTATGTCTGTAAGCTGAATGATGTTTGATTATAAAATTTTCTTCAAAATCGATTCAATGTGTTCCCCTAAGGGTGTGCATGTTATTTTCATGTGTGGGGGTCCTTTACGTTGTTGACTATTTCTGATCGTATTCATTGCCTGATCATGTCTGATCGTATTTGATGTGAATGGACCTTTATGGTGAAGGGTTGGATGAACTTGATTTACAACTTTGGCATCGACTACCGATCATTGGTGACATTCTTATTTTGAGACCAGAATTTTCCTTTGTCACTAGGGGTGTTTGGTGTTTCTTTGAAAATTTTGACAAGTATTTTTTCCACAAGAGATTTCTCAATAAAGACCCCTTTTTCAATGAAATCCTCAAAGGTGGTGCAACATTGGATGTGGGGTTGGATCATCAATTATTTGTAAAGTATTTCTATAAAAATTGTAACCAACTCTTTCTTAGGTATGTGTCAGGGGCATTTTTTGGCCATGTTGCACCATCTTTGATAGAATGATGTGAGTGAATCTCCCTCTTTTTGTTTCATAATATAAAATGTTTCCAGGGTTGTGTCACTTTCTTTGTTGTAGGAAAAATGGTTAATGAACTTATCAACCAATTCACCACACGTACGTATCTCAGGAGGAAGGTGTGCAAACTATTATAGAGTTATCCTCGAATAGCTCTGTGGAAATAGTCTCATCAAATATGTGGGCTCATAGGTAATATCCATACATTGCATGTTAAATTGTCATATATTTTCCATTGGATCCCCTTTCCATTTGTATTTTTTAAAGTTTGAAGTGGTGAAATGTGGGGGAAAAGGTGGCATGTATTGGATTTTATCAAAATGGTAAGGGCATAATTCCTCCATAGAATATGTCTTATTGGTTGTCCCCAATTGTATGTTTCCCATTTATTATTGTATTTCTTTCATCTATTGCATCAAGGCATCCATAAGAGATGGTGCCATGTTGGGTTGATTTTGCATAAGGAGATTGGTATTGCTGTCAAAAGTGTCGATATGATTATATGATTAATTAGGAACCAATGTGTGACTTTGATTGACACTTTGTTGCAAAGGATTATGATTACCTTGTGGATAGTAAGGTATAAATGTGGTATTGGTATTGGTTTCATTTCATAGTACTAAATTGGTGTTTGGGTGTGACATTTTATTATGATGGAAGGGTTTTAGTGCTCAAATTTGTCCCAAAGGTCATGTTGGTATTAGGTGTAGAATTAATCGTTTATGTTGACACTCTAGATGTAGCAATATGAATTCTTCTTGGTTTTTTGGCCAAACTTGATTTGCATTGATTAAGGGTGTATTTTTTTGAGATCCAAATTGATTTAAAAATGTCATTCCCATGGAACTAGAGGATGAGCTACCAAATGTAAAAATTCATCCTTGGGATGTGGTATGTGTTCTTTTGGTTCCAAATGTTGGAGGATTGGGAATGTCTATAGTTGTTGTAATGTGTGTTGTTTCTTCAAGTGGTAGACTAGTGAAAATATTTTGTGAAATGAGTGGACCTTGTGAGAATGTGTTTTTATTAATACATTGGGTTTTTTATTATGGTACTCCCTCTATAATTGTGGAAGTTTCAAAATCAAAGGCGAGTTTGGCACCTTTCTTGGAAAATTTGAAAAATAATTTATTAGGGTCTGCACTAACAAGTTAATCTATGAGACATATTATTCTAGGCTCTTAAGAGGAATGTTCAATTTATTCAAGGGTTAGATTCATGTTGACCTCCCTTAATGTAAGATTGGAAAATAGATTTTCGTTTTCCCATTGTGGTTTTTGAGATGGATTTGAGTTTGACCCAAGGTTCATTTTTCTAGTGGGATTGAAAAAGGGATCACTTGAAGACTCCATGTCATTTCTTTTACTTTGTGACCTTGTTTGAACCATATAATACTTGAAACCTAAGGATTAACAATGTAAAGTAATAATGAAATGTGGGATATGACACTATGATAGTTATTTTTATAATTTTTGAAGATATAAGGATGCCAAATACTAATGCAACTAGGACCAAGATTCAAAATGAAAGAATGATAATGAAATTATGACCAAAAGATACAATATGTAATGGGACTAAATGAGACTATAGCCAAAGTTATGATACAAAAATAAGACCAAGGGACTCCAAATGAGACTAAGGACATGAACCTTTAGGACCTATTGATGAGTGTTTTAGCATTGCACAACATAGAAAAAGTATGCGTACTCTATCTCTTGAAAGATGATTGATTATCTATAGAGAAAATTCATAAAATACCCCAACATCTCTAATGTGAGGTCTTGACAATATAGAAACCAACTTAGTTGTGATTTTTTCTACTCGTAACACAAAGGGAATTTATCGTTTACAAGGTTGAAATCTCATAGTTTTGTAACAAGAGTTTCAAAAGTCTGAAGACTGGTATATACTAGTACATTCTAACTGTAAATTTAGAACATCAATTTGAAACTCACTTCAATCATCAGATATAATGATATTTTGATCCTAAAATCCTATAACTTAATTCATATTTCAAAGAAATATCAAAAGGTAAGGGTTGAAGAGTATTCCTAATTCTGAAAACTAATCACAATAGCACCAATAGTAAGCATTACGATAGATAGAATCCCAAAACTAGATTGTTTTTAACCAAAAATCTTCTACATTATCACAAAACCAATGCAATCTCCCAAGGTTCTCTTCATATTTTTAAACTATGACATTAACACATGAATTGTAGGCATACATAGTTGAACTTGAGTGCATTAAAAGAAAAAGCTCAAACTAGCTTTACACAATAATTTAGCAACAAAAAATCACTAAAATCATGAGTTGGAAGTGCATCAGATACCTTAACACATTATCACCATTAAATTTGAACATCAACTAATAAAATTGAAATAAAACTAAACTATAAATTAAGTGAACTCTAAATTAAATGAGGAGATCGAATCATGCATACATTGAGAGAACACACAAGGAATTCACCCAACTTCAATACCTTCATTTATATTGCTTCAAAATTCCTTCATACAACAATTCATCTCTCCCCTTGCAAATGAGAGGATGCCTATATTTATAGTTTTTCACAACTCAAATCAATGGCCAAGATTGATTAACATTCAATGGCCTAGATTCACCACTACTTAGGGTTTATATTGCATTAATTTCAAGTACAATATTTCTTAATATAAAATAGGTTCACATGTGAACCTATAAAAATATACAATATTCCTTAGCCTATTTTATATTAAAGAAATATCAAAAAGGATCTGGCACACACTTTGAGGCACTATTTTTTCTTTTAGCTAGAAATTATTAAAAATTATCTTCTATTAATATATTTCTAGATTTTTTTTTACAATGGCATATTGGAAAGATTTCTTCACCATCTCAATAAGCTTGGAGTTAGTTGAGAGATTTTCCTTATTGATTTTAAATTCAATTAACCTAAATTCAGTTATTAACTTTGAATGTTGATTTGCATAGAAGATCCTCCTCTGAATTACACATTCAACATGGTTGAAGGTACATGTTGAAAAATATAAGGATCTCCTAGGTAAATTGTATAGCATTCCTTCTTTTATCTTCTGAAACACTTTCTTTATGACTCCACAATCCAAATTTTGAGTATGTATTTTTTCTCCATTCAATACTTCCAAAATTTCATTATATTCAAATAGATTTTCAATAACTTTCAAGTTGATGGCCTAAAGGTTTTGCAAAGCCTTCTCAAGAACTTCCTTTTGAAAATAAAATTTGAATAACCAAGTATCGAGTAGATCATGTTGATCCTTGGGGAGAGCCAACTCTTTCTCCAGAACCTCTATAGACAATGTTTTGATGCACCACAACTTTGGATATGTCATATTATAAAGATCAGGAAAATCCTTGCAATCCTTAATTACATTTTCAATCTCATTTGATAAAACCAAAAAGTTGTTATGCATATCAATAGTATAATGGATGGCTTTATTGTCCATATCTATCACCTTCTTGAATCATTCTGAAGTAGAATTGCTCCAAGTTCTCATTTTCTCCAATTTATTTATTTCCTCTAACAATATCGTAGGAATTGGAAATCCATTGGGGATTCATCCCAAAGTGTGTCCCATTATTGAATGAAGGAAATTAATTAATCCACTTGCATCTTTAACTCTACCTTGGTCACTTGATCTTTATACATTTGATTAAAAATATTAGTAACCAAGCCTTGAAACTCGTATATCTTTTGAGCCCTCAAGGCTAGCCTAATGTTAACAGATGTCACCCGATAGTCCCTTTCCTGAATTGTATCTACATCTTTATCAACTATGAGAGTTGCTATCTATAAGACACGTGATACTAATGCGTCAAGGGTGATATGTGACCCAATTTTAGGCTTCTTCCTTTCCTTAGGATTTATTTGGGCACATGCCAATATGGCTTGTAAATAAGCCTTTAGGTCCTGCATTACAATAGCCTTACTTTTCAAGTGTTGCTCCAACCACGAATGAATTTCTACTTGTTGATAAGAGGATGTAGTGTTGAATTCATTTTTAGCATCCTCATGATCCTCCAATGGCTCCTCTTCTCTATTCTTTGAAGCATATTCAATGTTCTTCTCTTCTTCACTATGCTCTTCTTCCTACATTATTTCCTTTCCTTTAATTTTCTTCCCCTCTATTTCTAGAGAAAACTCAACCTTTCCTTCTTCGATATTCTCCTCCTCTTGTGTTATCTCTTTAGTTTTACCATACACATTTTTTCTTTCTTGAGTAGGTTAAGTATTCTTTTCATTGAGATTTTTCTCTTTCTCATCTTTTCTCATTTCATCTCCTCATTTTTTCGAGTGATTTTTCTCACCATGTTGATCCCTATCTTGATCTACTTCTTGGATCTCTTCTTTATTTTGTTCATCCTTTTTTGTTCTCCTTCATCAGGGTTTGCATACTGAGTATCCTATTCATTATGTTCCTCATCATGTCCTCATCCGATGTTTCCACATTAAGGTGCTCAACAAACCCACTCAGATCAACATATTTTAGAGTTTTTTGTTCTTCTTCTTTCAAAGTTACTTCATCCAAGTCAACAATTTTCAACCCTTCACCAACATTCTCATAATATTTATCATGATCTAAACCTATAGATTCTTCAATTTCACTAGTAGCTTCGTCAAGCTACTCTTTACATTTTTTTCATATTTCTTCCCATATCTCCATGGTAGCTTCCATCTTTGGTGGCTCAGTAGGGGGGGAGGAATTGGTAAAGTAACAAATAGTTGAATTACTAAGAGATTATATTTTGGAGACAACAAATTCTCAAACAATCCTTGAGGAATGTTCTACAAATAGGCAACAAAGGATTCTAGTAAAGTGACGGTAGAAATATTAGGTCGAAGGTGAAGAAAATGGGCTTCAAAGACAAGAGTGAAGAAGAAGATGGGGAAGATGAGGTTGATGAGGAATAATCAACCATGATACTGGAGGTGTTTGGAGTGGTAGAGGTGAGGTGGACTGAGGTGTCCATTGTGGGTGGGGATGATATGGCAAGTGGAGGTGGAGTGGAAGTGGATGGAAGTGGATGGAAGTGGTGTAGTGGATGGTGGAGGTGATTGTGATTTTGGATCTTCCTCCTTAGGGGGAGAGGGTTCTTCTCTTATTTTATGAATTTTTGGAACAAAGGTTCCTATCTTTTTCAACTTCTTCGGTGGTATTTTACTTTCCACCGTATTCCTAGTACATACTCTTTTTTTCCCTATTGGTTTCCTTTCTAATACTTCCTTCCTCTTTCTAGCTCTAGTGACCAATTGAGATTTCAATGCTTTCCCTAAAGAATTGTCCTTAGCCTCACTCTTGGTTTTTCTTTCTGAAACTCTTTCGTCTTCCCATTCTCCATACGTAATTTCAACACCTTGTTCCTCTAATTAAACAACTTGATCATCCAACCATTTTTTCATCTATTGCACCACTAGGCACATGATTGTATCCAAGTCAACTATTTCTTTCTCTTCCTAATCAATGATTAGTAGGGGAGCCTTGGAAAAAAACATTGGATGTATTTGCATCAAAAAATTTATTATCTTCAACCACTTGGTCAAGAACAAGAAATAAATCTAGAGACCTTATGAATTTTATAGTCATCCTCATATAGACCCTTTTACGAACCTCTCGATCATCATCACAATTAGCCCAAAAAGTCCTCAATATGTGTCTTGTGAGTGTGCTTCCTATTAGAATCCAAGATCACCTACATGCAATCACCTGTCACATGCAAAAGACATGCAAAACCAACAAGATGTTCTGTAAACCTCAAAGTGTAAAATTCATTATGATAATCTCGTATTACAAAGAGATCAATCCTTATGAAGGAGATCAAGAAACCCTAAAAGGGAAACCCTAGTGTGCACACTTAATAATTAATAAATAATTATTAATGCACCTGAGTTTAGCTTAAGCAATTAGAGGAATAAGTGACTTAATTAATTAACCAGTATGATATAATTAATTAAGCATAATAACTTATTACTCTAACACCCCGCCTTAAGATGAACTTAGGAAGAAGCTAAAACACTAGAATAAGATGCATGCAAGCAAAGATGGGTCCCGGCAACTAGGCCTGATCAGGTACCCATTTACAAATGCAAGAAAGAGGTAGAGGAGGAAAACCCAGTGGGACAAAACCCCCCTATAATGATATGACATGCTGCAAAGAATCACTAGAAGAACACTGTAGAGTAACACTGGAACCACAATCTGGCAAGCAAGGAAAGATACTTCTGTCTACAAGAAACCATATCGGAATCATAATGATGCAACAGCAGACCCGATGCCATGGAACATTCAAAAACTCCAAACATGAACAACACTGGAATCTATGAAGCAGCAGTCGATTATTGAATGATGTATTACTAAAAACAAAGTGCAAAGATGCAAGAGGCACTCTCCCAACTGCCAAAATATCCAGGTAATCTCCAAAACACCCATCGGGTCAAATCTAGAATAACGAAAAACCTAGGACAGATATAGAAAAAAGTGCATGGACGGCAACATAAAGCTCCTCAATACCTTTCCAACGCCGCAAAGATAGTGAAAATCGGAGATCGTGGCAAAAAGTTATGAGCTCAAAAGCATAAAAAGTACATCTAACTTCAACCAGCAATAAATGCAATAAAACATGAAAACACTAGAAAATAAACTGCACCAAATGAAAGTGCTCGGAACCAGCTTAACGGCGATATCTCGTTTGCCCGATTTCGATACCGTATGCCCAAGTTATGCAAAAAAGAAAAAAATTGCTTCTTTAGAGAAAACTAGGGTTAGGAGGGGACAAACAAGGTGTCGTATGGATGCTGACGTCATGCTGACATCAGCGGTTCACGAGCCTAAATTTGATGGCCTGGAGGCCGTCACCGCAAAAAAACACTCCCTGCAGAAAAATTTTCGGCCCTTGGTCGCCATATGACAGTGGGCGGGGGCTGCAGTGGGCCAGGGCCAAGCGCGAGGGGTCTGGTCCCCCATAGAACCTATGGCCAATGCATTTGGAGCCCGTGGGGGCTGGATCTGGCAGTCGGTTCTCCATGGGACCGAGACTGTAGCGCAGGAGCCCTCAAGGGCTGGCGAGTGGTCGACGGAGCTGGGTGGGGGAGCCACTGGCGGCGGTGGCTGCTGGGTGGCCACCTGGTGGCGGATCCGCTTATAACTGGAGGCATCGGCACGATTACCAAAAAATGAACATTTTTTGAATTTTTTTTGAAATCCGTGCCTCGAAAAGCGTGTCGTTTGGTTGATTTTGGTGATCTTGATCTGGAAGGCAAAAAAAATTTACTAGGGAGGCCGTACGGCCTCCCTAGTAAATTTTTTTTGCCTTCCAGATCAAGATCACCAAAATCAACCAAACGACAGGCGTTCCTAGGGTTTTGAGGTGCTGTGAACGTGATAGCGATGTCCGTTTGAGCCCATAGTGTGCCAAAAAATTGGCTACCCCCAGATCTTGCAGAAAAGATGCTTGTGGAAACCCTTGCATTTGAAACTCACTGAGAAGCCATATCTTCAGATCACAAACAGGCAGCGGCAAGTCTGGAGCTCTGATACCATGTTAGAATCCAAGATCACCTGCATGCAATCACCTGTCACATGCAAAAGACATGCAAAACCAACAAGATGTTCTGTAAACCTCAAAGTGGAAAATGCATTATGAGAATCTGGTATTACAAAGAGATCAATCCTTATGAAGGAGATCAAGAAACCCTAAAAGAGAAACCCTAAATGAAACCCTAGTGTGCACACTTAATAAATAATAAATAATTATTAATGCACCTAAGTTTAGCTTAAGCAACTAGAGGAATAAGTGACTTAATTAATTAACCAGTATGATATAATTAATTAAGCATAATACCTTATTACTCTAACACTTCCTTCCAGCCTATTTTTTTGTCTTCCCTTATAGTTCTATGCTTGGACACTCAGTGCATAGCACAAGATCATATTCTAAAATCTCCTTTTCCAAATACTCTGCACAAGGGGTAGCAGGACATGAATATAACCCTTGACCAAATGTGGTAGGATAAGGGTCTCCTGCACAGATTTTTGATTGCAAAAATAGATGTGAAGCCTACAATTTCCGGGTGAGTTCTAGTTGGATTATACTATCTCTTGGATATCTGGGTAATCAATATGGGAATCCCAAGAAACCATCAATTCTTAAGTAGGTGAATTTGGGGAACTAGATGAACCAATACCCAAAGTTATTTATCAATTCCTTTGCACAATGTGATAATCTCTTGTTGAAATAATTTGACAATGCCCTAAGAATATGTATTATGAAAGCATCGTTCACCCTCATATAATTCTTTTTGTAATTCTTGTATTTGAATTTCAAATAACAATCATACACAGTAGTTTGTCCTTTTCTCATTCCAAGGTCACTAATACAATTTATCCCCTTATAAGGAAAATTTGATGCCAATAGATAAACAATATAATATAGGAAGCTATATAGAAATCCTGATTCTTCTTTCCAATAAAAAATTGGGAATGAATATTGTCACTTATCATTTTATCCCAATGGGACCTAGTATCTCCCCTTAGGATTTCCTCTACAAAGTACCACATCTATTCTTCAAAGATAGAGGAGTTTGGGAGTCCCATCACTCTACTCATAAGTGTTACAAGATCATTGAATTCTTCTAAAAAGTCACTCTAATAGAGCTTTTGGGGCAGCTTGTGCATGCTAGGAGGAGGATCAATCATCCATACCTAATTTATGGTTTTTGTGTAGGCCATGGGATTTTCTTTCCACACATTTTATATCTACCCCTTCTCGCAATCCTCCATTTTATGAGATGAAAGGATCTCGAATGTTCACCTGATTGACATGGGTATTAGATTAATTAGTACTCTCCTATCAAAAATCACTATTCTTGTGGTTTTCTTGTGATAGCATTCCCAACATCCAAAGATTAATAATGGACTGACCAAGGCTGGAAGGAAGCATACTGCCTGGGCGATACCATTCTTCTTTAATCTCCACGCCTCTTTGATCTTTGGTTCGACCAAGACATGATGCCTCAATTCATCAATGTTTATCTAAATTAAATCAGTACCTATTACTTTACCCCATTGTGTCAAACAAATTTATGTACACTCGACTCTGTGAAATTCATACTTCATTTTTGCTTTCTCCTTTATGTTATTTGTGGCCCTGGTGTTTTGCCTAGTTTTATCATCCTTTTCAACTTTTTCCATAAATATTACATAAAGAACACATGATAAATATCTTGAAAAATTAAGGAGAAGAAAAATGGTTGTTATATCGTCATCAAAAATAATCAAATGCATCAATCTTCCAAGGAAAATCTTTAAATTTGTGCTCATTTCTATCATTTTTTGGCATTTTGTGGGTTTTACGATTTTGCGGGCTAGAGCTATGTAGATGTCATCAATGCAGTTTCATTCAGTAGTGGTGCCAGTGCAATGGCATTCTACAAACATCATGCTACACCTTCATTTCTACAATAGAAAAAGGTTGGGTTATTTTCAATACAAAAATGCATTTAATCACGTGGAAAATGTGAGTTAAATATATTCAAGACCATCACCCTTGTAAAATTTACCATCTTAAGTTTTGCGGAAAATCCCAATGTGGAAGACATAAATGTGGTAGATGTTTGTGATAAAAAAGTGGCTTGTAGGAGACAACATTCTACAAATGGCTTCCCACACCAAAGTTTCCACATTCATTTTATACTTAGAAAATTTCATCATAAAACTATTTAGAACATGGGAAAATCAAATCATAGTTATCTGAAACCACCATACTCATGAATTTCATCTTTTAGGCCTTGCATAAAGGTTACATGTAAAATATGATCATGTGGATGCCATTGAAGCTTAGGCTATTAAAATGGCTTTGTGGATGTGGCAAACTACATGCGGCTTCCCACATGGGAAAATCCACATGTACTTAAAGACTTGAGATTTCCATTTTAAACTTAATAAAAGATAAAAGGATGTGTTAAAGTAGAAGATGTTATCATCATGGCTTATTTTAAGGATTGTGGAAAATTTTAGTACGAAAGCAATTGAGGTGGATGCCACTTAAGAATTTTCTATCAAAACAGCTTAGAGTTTGTGGCATCTCACCATCAACATCCTGAATTCACATTTCCGCAATGTGATTACACTTACAATTTTCACCAACTTAAACTCATTGAATCATGTGTGGAATGAGATTCAAGGATTTCTACTTTAAGATTATCTTCTTGCAAGTTTTATTGAATGTGAGCCTTATGCATGTAGATTCCATGGGAGCGGAAGTTATGGTAGTTTATCCCATGGAAACAACTTATTAAGACCAAATTTTTAAGGGTGGCATCCCACATAGCCATGTTCGTATTGAGTCTAATACTTGGTCATTTTGGAGGCTTGATGTTAATGCTTGTGCAAAAAACCACTACAAATGTCATGAGGGTTTATGCCACCAAAATGGCTCATGGTTTACTAGATTTCCGACTGGTGTTACCTGTGATGCCCTTGGGACTTCGAATTTTAACTATGGCAGGGTTTAATTACTTGTGAAGCCCACCCCAAAGGACCAATACTCTAAAGGAGTTGAAATTATCTACTATTAGACCTAACAATATCCAAATCTTATCATTTCAACAACCCTAAATACCTCAAACATGAAACCTATAGCAAGATGACAATTTCAATCAGCAAGTAATGATGATAACAATGGTAGTATAAATCTAAACTGATGGTTACATGGATGAACGAGAGAATTTCACACTAAATATTTGCTAACTTTGTGGAAATAGAAAAATAAGCTCCTCCAATCTTCAATGAATGCAAAAGGTTGCAAAATGAGATCAATTGGTTGCCTATTTATAGATTTTTGACCAATAAATGTAGGTTATAAAAACATTTTTTTTGAAAAATGCAAGTGGAAACCCTAACTGTAGAAACCTGATATACAAATTTCATTTAGGTTGATGCCATGCAGAAAATGTGAATGTTGATGCCAAGTCTAGCAACATTAAGGTAAAGACATCCAGAAAATGACACCTCACATAAATTTTTATGTAAACAACATTGGTAAGCTCGACTTCCACATGATGGAAACCCACAAGGAAATTTCTAAAACTCTTCCAAACTTAGTCTAGCTTTGGGGTGATCCCACTATACTAGTTTACAATTTTTGGCAAAACTAGACATTGAAATGATTTTTTTTAACTGAATCTTTACTTTCAGGCACCTATAGTGGCTAAACTGTGAGGAATTTGAAGATGACACAAACTAGTGATTTATGACATTTTGTTTGTAGATTCTAAATTTATTTATTTTCAAATTTTTTGGAATCAAATTGCACTTCTTTTTCCATTTCCTTCAAAACCTAGTTTTTAACAGTAAATACCAATTTTAAAGTGTGGCATTACTAGCTAACACATAACTATTTTTCTATGAAGGATAAAATTATTTTTTTTCAATTTAGATTTATAACTATGACAACCAGTGCATGGAATTGGTTTCATAGAATTTCATTGAATATTTTTTTCTTAATTAACTTTCAAAGTCAAACCAGTAACAATTTAGACATGATTTACTGGCTAGAACATAACTTTTTTTATGTACCAAAATTCCTTTTTTTTTGGTTGGATCGGGGACATCAATATCTAGTGCACTAATATTTTCTACTTTTTTTTGATAATTTTCTATTTTTCCACATGTACAGAACAAAGAGATTGATTTTTGGTGAAAAACCTATATTCACAAGAAATAAAAAATAAATATAATAATCAAATTAAATTTATTTAAAATTATACTTTTTGGGAAGCTTACAATAAGGACTACAAACTTACAAACAATAAATTTGATATGAATTCATTTGATCCCCCAAAAGGTGAATCAAAAGTTTTTTTTATCAGCATTTTGATAGGTGTAAAGGAGACTTTGTTATAGGTATGGTTTAAAACTAGCGGGTTCTATCCAAGGGGGTTTGAGCTAAGGTGGTTTGGTCAAACTCTCTTCAATTGGAATATTTTAAATGGAAATTTTCAAGGCTTAAATCATTATATTTTCTAAAAGTATGTGATTTTTGCAAAAATTAGGATCTCCCAGAAAGTGTAAACCACTATTGTGGGATCACCCTTTGGCAGATTGTTAAGGCATCATGAAGACTTCTCAACTTTAAAGAAATTTTGATCATTAGGCACAAAAGAGAAGGAAAAATAAAAATGAGCATGAACCAACCTGACAAAAAGAAAAACCAAAGAGTGGATCCCTGGTTCAAGTGGGGTGTGTGTGCAAAATGCACAAAAAATAGTAAATTTTGTTGAGGAACACTCTTGAGTGTTCTAAGGATGAGGATTCATTCAGAACCCACAGTCTCTGGTATCAAAAACTCAGATCAAAGCTTCATAAGGGGAATTCAATGCTCAAGGGAGAAACAAAATGCTTAGTTGAATGAATTCATAAAATATCTCAAAATTTTGTGTGTGATGAGTTCATTCCCCTCCCTTAGAGACTAAAAATTTAAGTGATTGATTAGTCAGGAAAAGCTATGTAGATAATCTAACTCCAAAAGTAACCTATATATTGCCTCGCTGCTAGTCAAGCATCCATAGCCCTGATGAGGTTATCATTGTAAGCCCCATGAACATTTCTCTATTTCCATTCGAGCATTTATAGCCCTGATAGAGTTATTCGCACACCCACATAGTTCCATTATTAATATTTTCTTTATCTTTTACAACTTTTCAAATTGAATGAGCCATGAAGCTTATCACAAGGTTTGGAGATTATAGTGGTCACTAAAGAAAAAAAAAATCACCTGTCTAGACCTCATGATAACTATAGTATAGTTTGTTGGGAGAATTAAAGATGTGTGTTTTTGTGCATACCAAGATAGGTGTGAATGGATTCAAACAAGGACTCCTTTCTAGATCAAGCAAGAATTCAACTAATGAAACCTGATCATGGAAGTGAGTAGAAAATTTTGAACATCTTATAAAAGCTTATTCAAGGAATAAAAAAGCTTATGCAGCAAAGCCATCCCTTTGAAAGCACAATGCACTACCACCACCACCAAAATCCATGGGAGATGTGAGAATATTTCATGGACTTGCAAGATTTTATAGAAAGTTCATCAAGAACTTTAGTCAAATTTGTGCACCCATCTTGGACACCATCAAAGGAGGTAACAAGAGTAATTTTTCTTGGACCAATGAGGCTGATAAAGGGTTTGAATATCTGAAAAAGATAGTAGCACAACAACCTATACTTGTGCTCCCTAATTTTGATAAGTTTTTTACTATTGAGTGTGATGCTAGTAACAAAGCAATAGGGGCTATCTTGAGCCAAGAAGGCCGATCGGTTGCATTTTTTAGTGAGAGGTTGAATGAAGCAAAGAGCAAGTATTCTTCGTATGATTTGGAATTATATGCTATGGTCCAAGCCCTCAGGAAGTGGAGGCACTACTTGTTACCTAAATAATTTGTTGTCTATACTGATAATCATGCTTTGAGTTTCTTGAATGCACAGGATAAACTCAATCATAGGCACATGAAGTGGGTGGAGTCTTTACAAGAATACACATTCACAATAAAGCATAAGAAGGGCCAAGAAAAAAAGGTGTCAGATTCTCTCAGTGGAAGGGCACTTGTAGTGAAACATATCCAACTCCAAAGCATGGAGGTTGATGCATTGAAATACATGTATCATGAAGATGCAAATTTTGAGGTATACAACGTTTGTGATCAACATTTGAATAATTTTCATGGTGAATACTCTAATTTTTTGTTGCAGAATGATTTTTTCTTCAAAGGAAGCCAATTGTGTGTGCCTAAATTCTCAATGAGGTTGAATATTATAAAGGAGAAACACATTGGGAGTCTTGGAGGTAATTTTGGCCTTGATAAGACCTTAGAACAAGTGAGGAGGTTCTATTATTGGCCAAGGCTGCAAGTGGATGTGAGAAAGTATGTGGAAGGATGTACAATCTACTAAAGATAAAAGGGGATTTTATCAAATGTAGGGCTCTATCAACCACTTCCCATTCCCAATAGGGCTTGGGAGAGTGTATGTATGGATTTTGTATTAGGGCTTCCTAGGACCCAAATAGATTTTGATAGTGTTTTGTGGTGGTTGATAGGTTTAATAAGATGACTCATTTTATTCCTTGTAAATGCACCAGTGATGCATCTAATATAGCAGGTCTCTTCTTGAAGGAGGTTGTGAGGATACATGGCTTGCCTTTAAGTATTGTTTCTAAAAGGGATTCTAAGTTTATAGGTCACTTTTGGAGGACCTTCTGGAAGAAACTTTGCACAAATTTGTCCTTTAGCTCTACATACCATCCACAAATAGATGGAAAAACTAAAGTGGTGAATAGATCATTGGGAAACTTCTTAAGATGTCTTACCAAAGAGAATGGACAAGCTTGGGATCTGATTTTACCTCAGGCTGAGTTTGCATACAATGACTCCATAAATAGGAGCATTGGTAGGATCCATTTTGAAGTATTTTATGGCATGCACCCTAGAGGGGTATATGAACTAAGATATCTACAAGGAGTTGATAAGAGAAGTGCTCAAGGAGAAGAATTTTATGTTATAATTAGGGATATTCATCAATAAGTGAAGGAAATAATACAAAAGAAAGTTGAGAAGTACAAGGAAAGAGAAAATTTGAAGAAGAGGGATGTTCAATTCAAGGTTGGATATTTGGTGATGACTCACTTGAAGAAGGAGATACTTTCAAATGGAAAGTATACCAAACTCATGATGAAGAAGATAGGACCTTGCAAGGTGGTCCACAAGTTTGGCCAAAATGCTTATGAAATAGAGCTACCTCCTGGGGTGGCAATCTCTCCTATCTTTAATGTTTCTAATTTGTATCCTTTCAAAGCTTCTATAAATATAGGGGATGCAACAGGTCCAAAACCAATGGAAGATGAAGATTAGATCAAGGAACTACCCCCAATCCAACGTGTGACTCTTGAATGCATCCTATACACCAAGGAGACAAAGAGGACTAGAAGGAAGGTTTACAAGGAGTATTTGGTTAAGTGGAAAGGTCTACCTAAGGAGGATGCCACTTGGATGTATAAAACTAACATTAAACAACATGGGACTACTGTAGAAGACCTGATCTCAAAGAGGACTTGAGATCTTTTTCTTGCTTGGGAGTATGGTGCAGGAGCACCCATGGGTCCAATGGACCTAATGAACCTAGATTTCTTTGAATTTTATTTTTTCTTGGTTTAATGATGGAAGAAGGTATTATGGACCATTTCAATGCTTTTTAATAGGTCTCCTATGTTTTTGGTGGAATTTTGGTCTTGGTGACCAACTCTTTGTACAAACAAGGTCTCCATCCTCCTTTTCTAAGTCTAGTGCAACTTGGAAAATTAAGAAATAAGAATGCCTTGATGTAACTAAACACTTGAGGTGAGTCACCTTGCTCATTTGAGTGGTCCTAGATGCCTTTCACATATTTTGGAGGCATCTTTGTAGGCGGATTGAGGTAAGTTGTCTAAATTGCCTTAATTAGGCATTTAAGTGACAAAATAGAGTATTTTGTGTTTCCAATGGTCAACTGATTCAAATTTCAGTTGGAGGAAATCAAAGGAGGTTGGAAGGATTAAAATATTCCTCTCTTGGTTGAGGCAATGCTGTTGTTGAAGTTTGGAAGGATTTTGCAATAAAGAGTTTGTTGATTTCTATGTTTTCCTTGTAGAATTTGATGATCCCATACTTGGTATGGATTGTACATTAATTTTCATGCTCCAAGCCTATAATGGTTTGAAAGGGGATTGAGTAAGATTTATTTTTGCATTATATTGGTGAGGTTTCATTGATTAATAAGGGAGATATCTTAATTTTACTATCGGGTGGTTTGAAAACCCTTAAAATAAGGATTTTGAGTGAAATATGGGTATTTCTTCCATCCCCACATTGTAGAGTTGCTAAATCCTGGTGGGATGGAATATACATGTTTGTAATACTATTTAATCAAGGTATTTGAGAATGGAATGCTCATTTGAGGAAGTGGTGCAAGGTTTTTGGCTTGACATCTCTATGTGGTAAGCCTAATTGACAAGCAAAAAAGTGAGTTTTTGCTTGGGTTGGAAAAATCTGTTTTAAGGGCACTTAGGAATGATGGTAATAGGTGTGGAGAACCTATAGAGTCTTATTTTGGGCTTTGGGGTGAAGGGGAGAGCCTAGATATTCAATACCCAAGTGTAGGTCTGTGATTTAGGCCTCTTGGAGTAGCGATAGAAAGGGTTATTATGGATTATGCCTTGATAGTCAAGAGGAAAGGTTTTGGGACTTGGTAGAGGTCCATTTTGGGAGTCTGAATTCATAGGTTTTGTGTCTTAACAGCCCTCCATGTGGATTTTATACTGAATATCCTACCGGGCAAGGGCTACTAGCCTTAAGAGGAAAAGGGGTCTAGATCTCTATAGTGTTGGATGTTTGGTGAAACCTAAGTGCAAGAGGGTTGTTGAACCTTGATTTGGCCTAGTTAGGCATGTTCCAAGTGTTTTCAAGTTTGGTGAGAGGTTTGAGTGGTGACCCCTAGGTGTGTGGGATTGATCTCTTACAAGAGTAATGGATTTTATGACTCCTCATAAGAGTATTTGATAGAAGCGTTGAGTTGGAGTGTCTTTGCCATCATAGGTGTGTGTTTACCTTCCCTACCACTCTGCATCAGAAACATGCCTCAACAAAACAAAAAAATTAGTGAAAGGAAGCGAAAGAAAACTAACTTAAAGAAATCCAAAACCTACAACAAACCACCTAATCTAACAATGTACAAATATTAGTTGTGATAGCTCAGGAAAGGAAATAATGCTTGAGGTAATACTGATTGAAAAGCAATGAAACATAATCTCTAGTGAGAGTCTTCAAATGAAAGGAATTATTTCCTAGTATTTCAGAAATCTAAAAGGGGCCAAGCCAGAGCTTGTCAAATTCACCATGCTCCCCTTTCTTTTCATGGTCCTTATCCAAAGATAGCACTAGGTCAAAAATTATAAAGGCCTTTACTTTGGCTCTATGATCAAACCAACATTTGACTATTCCCTCATGTTTGGTGAATTTCTCTATGACTTCATCTCATTTTTTTTCTAAGTGGAGTAGCTCAGCCAAACAAGCCTGGAGATTTTTTCCCTCATTATATTAGTCATTAATGAATTACAGTGTAGGTATTCTAAAATGAATAGGGAAAATAGGTTCTTAATCATAAACTAGGTGATACAAGGAAGTCCCTAAGGCTGCTTTCTATCTAGTATGATTTGCCCATCAAGCACACCGTAATTGGGTATGCCAATCCTTTGGATTTTTATTGAGAATTTTATGAATTACCATCAACAGGTTCTTATTGTTCATTTCAACCAATCCATTACCTTGGGATAGTAATTTGAAGAAAATTTCAGAGCAATCCCATAGTCAAAATTCCATCCCGAGAACTTTAAATAAGAAAAGACGAGAGAATTATCACATACTAAATAAAAAGGACATCCAAATTGATTAATAATATACTCTTCCAAAAAATTGATTATCACTTCTATTGTGCATTGTGTGTACTAGATAGCCTCAGTCCATCTAGTGCAATAATCAATAGCGGTTAGAATTGAAACATAGAAAAAGGGGGTTGACCCCAAAATGGATTAACCAAATGGAGGAACCTACTTTTTCACTTGATGTTTCACTCATTTATGAGGGGTATAATGCATAAATAAAAATTAGAAAACAAACCTGACTATTATAACAGTAAAAAGGAAGGTTTTTAGATGCTGAAATGATGTGTACATCTATGAAAAAGTGTTGTTTCAAGCATCTTTGAGGACTCATTTGGCTAGTGGAAATGGGTCCCTGCTAGAGTTGTAGAAAAAGGATTTATGGGTTATGTTCTTCAATGTCTGCACTCCCATCTCCCAAGTGTTCAACTCTCGAAATTCAGAAATTAATTTTGTAGATTAATTTTTGTGATCTTGTAAGCAAGATGACAACTTTTGCAACTTTACAACTTTGACAATTTTTACAACTTTTGTTCTCCTCTTGATCTTCAACCTAAAACCTGCAATCACATATGAAGAGAGAATAAAAATTAGTGTTTGTTAGGGAATAAGGGTTTTCCTTGGTCAAACCCTATTTTGGTAATTAAACCTTATGATGAAACAATGAAACATGCACATGAAACATGAAAAAATGATACCTTAGATGAAACATTGAATGATAAATCAGCAATCTAGCATGAACTGGCCAAAGTAAATTTAGATCTTGATCTTGAACTTTGATATTAAGTAATTCTTGAATAGGATCTAAAATAGTACATCAACATATTAGCTCCACAACATGTATGATGCACTATGCCTTTGACATGATGATAAGATCTTTGATTTCCATAATAAAACCTTGATAAATTTTCTCTTGAATGTCTTCTTGAATGCTCTTGAATGCTCTATAATTATCTTGTGAAAGTTACTTGAAATCATGAAATTCTTAGATGAAATTGCTAGTTGAAACTATGTGAAATAACCTTATATTTTTATTTAACATAGGATTTAATCTCGAAATTCAAATAACACAATCCAACATCATATCTAGGATTTAAAATCAATAAAATCCCGCTAAGAATAAGTTCTAAAAGGGGTGTCCTAAGTTAAGGAGGACCCATTAGCCATGGGGCAAATGGTTTCTAGCACACTTAACTAGAACCTTTTTCAAAGATTGTGAAATTTTATGCCAAAAGGGGGTCCTCAGACCTTCCGAGGACCCATTCACCAGGTGAAAAATGGGTCCTAGGTCACTATCCTAGGACTCAAACCTTTCCAAATTAAGTTTTGTGAAATATCATTAATGAGTGTTAGGATTTATCCCTTGTAAAATGCAATAAATTAGGCTTGGATTAGAATTTAAGGGGCCAATTAAGCTCAATTAACATCAATTAATTAATGAAATCCCTAAATTATTGTGAAAGTGTAAATATACACTTTAAAACAACCTAAATAAGGCACCATTAAGTCCACTTTATTAATTCATTCCCAAATTAAGGAAAAAGGGATACTTTTCACATTACTACATTTTCCCCCAACTTTAGTGAGAGTTTGGCCCCATGTCAAACTCACACTAAAGTAGACATTCAAGTCACTTATGTATGCAGAAATATCAACCATACACAATCATACCTTATCAAAGACCAATAAAAAAGGATAAAATAAAGGATCAATCTTCAACAGTTCCAACGCGATGTGGAACATAGTTATTTATCTGAGAAAAAGATCAAGCTTCGACAGTCTATCTAATACATTGTGGACAAGGTCTAGGATGTTTGTCCAAAAATGTTGACATGAAGAACTCCATGTCTACTATGCAAATGACACATGTGCTCACTTTGGGGTAGTGGAACCTCAAACCATCCACTAGGTGAGTATCACGAAATGAGGAAAATGAGAAAATTATATTAGGCTCCCATACCATATCAAATTCATCCTCCTAATAGCCTTGATAAGGCACCACAATGTTAAATTCCTATGAATATTATTTGTATAGGTTTTTTTAGGTTTTTACTATTCAAGGGGATATTGCTTCATTTGTGTAAGGTATTGTTCTTAGGGAACATCATGCCTAATGTCTCCAAGAGGGGAAAAATAACAAATATTAGATTGCCACTTATGGGATCTATCATTTCACATCATGCCACTAAGGGAAAGTTGTATGCTTAGAAATATCACACTCTTGGACGAAATCAAACCAAATGACACCACCAAGAAAAGGACACATCACAAGAAATGCAAAATCACACCATGAAATATAAAAAATGTTGAAAGATGTCATTGATGTATACCCCAACTTGAAAGTGGTTGCTAACACCATTACTGTGAGAAACCACTTTATAGTATCCAATTTTCCAACCCAAGACATGAGAGACTACTTAGAAAGCCCTATGCAAAGTCATATGTTTCTGAAATAAAGCTACATCAGGAAAAAGGAAGGAGGGGCTGCCCCAAAAAATAAGGATCTATAGATTCATGGTTAGTATATATTTTATACAATGTCTTCATAGAGTGTGGAACTGTCATTGTTCCCCAAATACTCATAGAACTAGAAGAATGACATAAAGAGAATGAGAAAAAGGGAAAATGCTTCCCGTCAACATGGAAGAGACCTAAATATCTCAATGGCTTGCATCATTCCCAAAAGGAAAACACAAGATAAATGAAAAAAAAAATATTATGAAATATAGAAGAATGTTGCTACATATAGAGGAATTGACAAAAAGATAGAGAGATACATCAAATGAGACAGTACAGGGGATCGCATTATGCACATGTAATCACATAAAAATCAATGAAAATAAAAACAATGCAAAAGAATAGTAAGGAACATGTGAGTCAACCTATAGTAGTTCGTTTGCACCCCAATATCAGATGGTATAAACTGAAGGTGGAAAACTAGCCAAAAGGACAACACATTCCAAAACTAGCACAAGGCTAACTAACCCCCTACCTCCACTAAGTGTAGGACAAGGATGAGACGAGATAGGTGATGAGAATGAGCTCCTTGCATGAAAGAGAATGATTTGCAATGAATGTATAACATGTAACAATGAGAATGCTAAGGTCCTACCACTATTACATGAAACGGAGAAAAAAGGGCATGTTATGCAATCACTTGATAATAATCATCATCATCAAAGTGAAAATCACTCAATATCAATTGTAACGAATGACAGTGATCAGTAAGATGCCCAAGAGTTCTATGATATGCACAATAATTCATTTTTTTCCTAGGTATGTTATTTTTACTACGATGTGGTTATTTAATCCAACTTTTATTAAGGATTTGTTCCATCTTTCATAAAAAAATTGTTTGATTATGTAAGAAAGGAAATATATTTTTAGTTTGTAATGTTCTTTTTGCTTGCTTGATTCATTAATTTGTTGAGGTGGATATGGAGAAGGAGGACCTAAGATGATCCTATTATTCTTGTTAGACATTGATTGTTCTTTAGGAAGGAGGATATTTATGTCAAGAGGGGGATCTTGATATCCTATTCCTTTTGTTAGTTCAATAGGAATTTTCTCTAAAATTTTTTGAATTTCATGCTCATTAGCTATGTCACATCCTTGGTTAGTTAAAATATTAAGTCCTTGGCCATAAGTCTCTTCTAGATTCATAGGAGTGTTGGTGACTTTATTAACATAAGATGAATGACTATGCACTTGAATAGAAGAACTAGCTTCACTTGTTGTTTGATGTTTATGCTTAGTTTGTGACTCAATTTCACGATATGAATTAATTCTTGAATACGATCTCCAATGTTACATCAACATATTAGCTCCACAACATGCATGATGCACTATGCCTTTGACATGATGAGAATATCTTCCATTATTGTAATAAAACCTTGATAAATCTACTTTTGAATGTCTTCTTGAATTCTCTATAATGCTCTTGTGAAAGTTACTTGAAATCATGAAAGTCTTAGATGAAATTTCTAGTTGAAACTATGTGAAATAACCTTATATTTTTATTTAACTTAATATTTAATCCCAAAATTCAAATAACACAAGCCAACATCATATCTAGGATTTAAAATCAATAAAATCCCGCTAAGAATAAGTTCTAAAATGGGTGTCCTAAGTTAAGAAGGACCCATTAGCCATAGGGAAAATGGGTTATAGCACACTTAACTAGAACCTTTTTCAAATATTGTGAAATGTTATGCCAAAAGGGGGTCATAGGACCTACTGAGGACCCATTCACTAGGTGACGAATGGGTCCCAGGTCACTATCCTAGGACTCAAACCTTTCAAAATTAAGGTTTGTGAAATATCATTAATGAGTCTTAAGATTTATCCATTGCAAAATGCAATAAATTAGGCTTGGATTAGAATTTAAGGGGCCAATTAAGCTCAATTAACCTCAATTAATTAATTAAATCCCTAAATTAGTGTGAAAGTGTAAAGATACACTTTACAACACCCTAAATAAGGAACCATTAAGTCCACTTTATTAATTCATTCCCAAATTAAGGAAAAAGGGATATTTTTTACTTTACTACATTTTCCCCCAACTTTAGTGAGAGTTTGGCCCCATGTCAAAATCGCACTAAATTAGACATTCAAGGCACTTATGTATGGAGAAATATCAACTATACACAATCATACCCTATCAAAGATGAATAAAAAAGGATAAAATAAAGGATCAAGCTTCAAAAGTTCCTACATGATGTGGAACATAGTTCTTTATCTAAGAAAAGGATCAAGCTTCGAAAATCTATCCAATACGTTAAGGGCAAGGTCTAGGATGTTTTTCCAAAAACGTTCACATGAAGAACTCCATGTCTACTATGCAAATGACAAATGCACTCACTCTGGAATAGTGGAACCTTAGACCATCCACTAGGTGAGTATCACAAAAGGTGGAAAATGAGAGAATCATATTAGGCTCCCATACAATATCAAATTCATCCTCTTGAGAACCTTGATAAGGCACCACAATGTTAAATTTTTATGAATATTATTTGTATAGGTTTTTTTAGTTTTTTAGTTTTTTTTAGTTTTTATTGTTCAAGGGGATATTGCTTCATTTATGTAAGGTCTTCTTCTTAGGGAACATCATGCCTAATGTCTCCAAGAGGGGAAAAATAAAAAATATTATATTGCCACTTATGGGATGTATCATTTCACATCATGCCACTAAGGGAAAGTCGTATGCTTAGAAATATCACACTCTTGGAGGAAATCAAACCAAATGACACCTCCAAGAAAAGGACACATCACAGGAAATAGAAAATCACACCATGAAATATAAAAATGTTGATAGATTTCATTGATGTATACCCCCCACTTGAAAGTGGTTGCTAACACCATTACTATGAGATACTAATTTAAAGTATCCAATGCTCTGACCCAAGACATGAGAGACAACTCAGAAAGCCCTATGCCAAGTCATATGTTTCTTAAATAAAGTTACATCAGGAAAAAGGAAGGAGGAGTCGCCCCAAAAAGTAAGGATCTATGGATTCGTGGCTAGTATATTTTTGCTACAATGTAATCACAGAGTGTGGAACTGTCATCATTCCCCAAATACTAATAGAACTGGAAGAATGACATAAAGAGAATGAGAAAAAAGAAAAATCCATAAAGTCAACATGGAAGAGACCTAAATATCTCAATGGCTTGCATCATTCCCAAAAGGAAAACACAAGAGAAATAAATAAAATAATTTTTTTATGACATATAGAGGAATTGACAAAATGATAGAGAGATATATCAAATGAGGCAGTATAGGGGATCACATTACGCACATGTAATCACATAGAGAAACATGAAAATAAAAATAATGCAAAAGAATAGTAAGGAACAAGTGAGTCAACCTATAGTAGTTCATTTACACCCCAATATCAGATGGTATAAACTGAAGGTGGACAACTAGCCAAAAGGACAACACATTCCAAAACTAGCACAAGGCTAACTAACCCCCTACCTCCACTAAGTGTAGGACAAGGATGAGACGAGATAGGTGATGAGAATGAGCTCCTTGCGTGAAAGAGAATGATTTGCAATGAATGTATAACATGTAACAATGAGAATGCTAAGGTCCTACCACTATTACATGCAACGGAGAAAAAAGGGCATGCTATGCAATCACTTGATAATAATCATCATCATCGAAGTGAAAATCACTCAATATCAATTGTAACGAATGACAGTGATCAGTAAGATGCCCAAGAGTTCTATGATATGCACAATAATTCATGTTTTTCCTAGGTATGTTATTTTTACTACGAGGTGGTTATTTAATCCAACTTTTATTAAGGATTTGTTCCATCTTTCATTCAAATTTTGTTTGAGTATGTAAGAAAGAATTTATTTTTTAGTTTGTAAGGTTCTTTTTTCTTGCTTGATTCACTAATTTTTTGAGGTGGATATGGAGAAGGAGGACCTAAGATGATCCTATTATTCCATTTAGACATTTATTGTTATTTAGGAAGGAGGATACTTAATTCAAGAGGAGGATCTTGATACCCTATTCCTTTTGTTTGTTCAATAGGAATTTTCTCTAAAATTTTATGAATTTCATGCTCATTAGCTATGTCACATCCTTGGTTAGTTAAAATATTAAGTCCTTGGCCATAAGTATCTTCTAGATTCATAGAAGTGTTGGTGACTTTATTAAAATAATATGAATGAGTATGCGCTTGACTAGAAGAACTAGTTTCACTTGCTATTGGATGTTTATACTTAGTTTGTGACTTAATTTCAGGATATGAAGTAATTCTTGAATAGAATCTCCAATACTACATCAACATATTAGCTCCACAACATGCATGATCCACTATTCCTTTGACATGATGATAAGATCTTTGATTTCTATAATAAAACCTTGATAGATTTTCATTTGAATGTCTTCTTGAATGCTCTTGAATGCTCTATAATTATCTTGTGAAAGTTACTTGAAATCATGAAAGTCTTAGATGAAATTGCTAGATGAAACTATGTGAAATAACCTTATATTTTTATTTAACTTAAGATTTAATCCCAAAATTTAAATAACACAAGCCAACATAATATCTAGGATTTAAAATCAATAATATCCCACTAACAATAAGTTCTAAAAGGGCTGTCCTAAGTTAAGGAGGACCCATTAGACATAGGGAGAATGGGTTCTAGCACACTTAACTAGAACCTTTTTAAAAGATTGTGAAATGTTATGCCAAAATGGGGTCTGAGGACCTACTGAGGCCCCATTCACCAGGTGACGAATGGGTCCCAAGTCGCTATCCTATGACTCAAACCTTTCAAAATTAAGTTTTGTGAAATATCATTAATGAGTGTTAGGATTTATCCCTTGCAAAATACAATAAATTAGGCTTAGATTTGAATTGAAGGGGCCAATTAAGCTCAATTAAGCTCAATTAATTAATTAAATCCCTAAATTAGTGTGAAAGTGTAAATTTATAATTTACAACACCCTAAATAAAGCACCATTAAGTCCACTTTATTAATTCATTCCCAAATTAAGGAAAAAGGGGTACTTTTTACATTACTACATTTTCCCCCAACTTTAGTGAGGGTTTGGCCCCATGTCAAACTCACACTAAAGTAGACATTCAAGGAACTTATGTATGCAAAAATATCAACTATACACAATCATACCCTATCAAAGACCAATAAAAAAGGATAAAATAAAGGATCAAGCTTCAACAGTTCCAATGTGATGTGGAACACAATTATTTATTTGAGAAAAGGATCAAGCTTTGACAATCTATCCAATACATTATGGACAAGGTCTAGAATATTTTTCAAAAAAAATTCGCATGAAGAACTCCATGTCTACTATGTAAATGACACATGCGCTCACTCTGGGGTAGTGGAACCTCAAACCATCCACTAGGTGAGTATCACGAAAGGTGGAAAATGAGAGAATCATATTAGGCTCCCATACCATATCAAATGCATCCTTCTGACAACCTTGATAAGGCACCACAATGTTAAATTCTTATGAATATTATTTGTATAGGTTTTTTCTTTTATTGTTCAAGGGGATATTGCTTCATTTGTGTAAGGTCTTCTTCTTAGGGGACATCATGCCTAATGTATCCAAGAGGGGAAAAATAACAAATATTAGATTGCCACTTATGGGATGTCTCATTTCACATCATGCCACTAAGGGAAAGTTGTATGATTAGAAATATCACACTCTTGGAGGAAATCAAACAAAATGACACCACCAAGAAAATGACACATCATAGGAAATAGAAAATCACACCATGAAATATAAATTTTTTTGAAAGATGTCATTGATGTATCCCCCACTTGAAAGTGGTTGCTAACACCATTACTTTGAGAAACTAATTTTAAGTATCCAATGTTCCAACCTATGACATGAGAGACTACTCAGAAAGCCCTATGCCAAGTCATATGTTTCTGAAATAGAGCTACATCAAGAAAAAGGAAGGAGGGGCTGCCCCAAAAAATAAGGATCTATGGATTCAGGGTTAGTATATATTTTCTACAATGTCGTTATAGAGTGTGGAACTGACATCGTTCCCCAAATACTCATAGAACTGGAAGAGTGACATAAAGAGAATGAGAAAAAATAAAAATCCTTCCCGTGAACATGGAAGAGACCTAAATATCTCAATGGATTGCATCATTCCGAAAAGGAAAACACAGACAAATGAAAAAATAAAATGTTTATGACATGTAAAAGAATGTTGCTACATATAGAGGAATTGACAAAATGATAGAGAGATACATCAAATGAGATAGTACAGGGGATCGCATTACACACATGTAATCACATAAAGAAATATGAAAATAAAAATAATGCAAAAGAATAGTAAGGAACATGTGAGTCAACATATAGTAGTTCATTTGCACCCCAATATCAGATGGTATAATCTAAAGGTGGACAACTAGCACAAGGCTAACTAACCCCTTACCTCCACTAAGTGTAGGGCAAGGATGAGCCAAGATACGTGATGAGAATGAGCTCCTTGTGATAAAGAGAATGATTTGCAATGAATGCATAACATGTAACAATGAGAATGCTAAGGTCCTACCACAATTACATGGCAGGGATAAAAAAGGGCATGTTATGCAATCACTTGATAATAATAATCATCATCAAAGTGAAAATCACTCAATATCAGTTGTAATGCATGATAGTCATCAGTAAGATTCCCAAGAGTTATATGATATGCACAATAATTCATGTTTTTCCTAGGTATGTTACTTTACTACGAGGTGGAAATTTAATCCAACTTTTCTTAAGGATTTGTTCCATATTTCATTCAAATTTTATTTGAGTATGTAAGAAAGGATTTTTTTTTAGTTTGTAAGGTTATTTTTGCTTGCTTGATTCACTAATTTGTTGAGGTGGATATGGAGAAGGAGGACCTAAGATGATCCTAGTATTCTCGTTAGACATTGATTGTTCTTTAGGATGGAGGATACTTATGTCAGGAGGAGGATCTTGATATCCTATTCCTTTTGTTTGTTCAATAGGAATTTTAAATTTTATGAATTTCATGCTCATTAGCTATGTCACATCATTGGTTAGTTAGAATATTAAGTCCTTGGCCATAAGTCTCTTCTACATTTATAGGAGTGTTGGTCACTTTATTAACTTAATATAAATGACTATGCACTTGACTAGAAGAAATAGGTTCACTTGCTGTTGGATGTTTAAGCTTAGTTTGTGATTCAATTTCATGATGTAAAATACCAAACATCTCAAATTGTTTTGGTTGTTTCATGGAAGGATAAAAGGATGCATTATTATCAATATTGTTAAGGCAATCATTTATGAATTCATTCATGCTAGCTCATCATCTTCTCCAATGATGTCAACTTCACGAGGACATATATTAAAAGTTGTGTGAGCATGATTAGGTTCAATTGCACTAGGATAACTTCCAAAAACAAAACTTGAAACATCAACCAAAGAGAACAAGGACTTCTATGCATTGCTAAAACACTTGTCCATTTTCAAATTTTCAGACTTAAAACAAGGTAATTTTCTTATTACACATGGAACAATCTAAAAATGAAATTTTGTAAGTATAATTTTGAATTTATAAGATACACTAAATGAATCAAATTAAGCTAAATCTAATGAAATGAATGAAACAAAAAATAAACAAACTGAAACAGAGATTTGACAACATCAAACAGAAGCATAGAACAAAAGAATTCAATTTCTAGAAATGCAAATTCGGGTCTGATCAAGGACTCATTCAACCTAGGGTGAATGTGTCCTAGATTATGGTTTTGAAACTAATTTCTACATATTTATAAGCCTTTTTGAATGATTTTCAAGTTAAGGTTTGCTATAGTAAGTTTCAGGTTTAGATTTTTGTAAATGCAATGTGAAGTGAAAGTTGAAAATGTGACAAAATGATGAATTACAAGACCTAGTTCGAGGTGCAATTTTATTTTGATTTTCAACTGCAATATTATATGATCTAAATGATATGCAAGATGACTAACTTTTTAATATTTTTTAGATTTAAGGAATGCAAATAATACAATCTTAAAACCCTATATGAAATGCAAATTTGAATGCAAACTAGCATACCATAAATAAGATCTAATTCAATGCAAATGAATTAAAATGAATGCAAGATATAATATAAGATGAAAAGAGACTCCAAAATCTGAAAAATACAATGCTCAATAAGTTGGGTTCATCAAAATGAAACATAGAAAAAGGGGGTTCACCCCAAATGGAGGAACCTACTTTTTCACTTGATGTTTCACTCAATTATGAGGGATATAATGCATAAATAAAAATTATAAAACAAAACTAG
Organism: Sequoiadendron giganteum; assembly: GCA_007115665.2. NCBI lineage: Eukaryota > Viridiplantae > Streptophyta > Pinopsida > Cupressales > Cupressaceae > Sequoiadendron > Sequoiadendron giganteum. The sequence continues at coordinate 474,178,296 of CM021100.1, read as the reverse complement.
CTATTATAACAGTAAAAATGAAGGTTTTAAAATGTTGAAATGATGTGTACCTCTTTGAAAAAGTGTTATTTCAACCCTCATTGAGGACTCATTCAACCAATGGTGAATGGGTCCCTAGTAGGGTTGTGGAAAAGTGATTTTTGGGTTATGTTATTCAATGTTTGCACTCTCAACTCATTCAACTCTCAAAATTTGGAAATAAATTTTGTAGAGTACTTTCCATGATCTTGTAAGAAAGATGACAAATTTTGCAACTTTACAACTTTGACAATTTTTGCAAATTTTGTTCTCCACTTGATCCTCAACCTAAAACTTGCAATCACACATCAAGAGAGAAGGAAATTTATTCTTTGTTAGATAATAAGGTTTTTCCTTGGTCAAACCATGTTTTATTAATTAAACCTTATGATGAAACAATGAAATATGAAACATGAAACAACGATACCATAGATAAAATCTTGAATGATAAATAAGAAATCTAGAATGAAGTGGTTAAAAGGAATGCAGATCTTGAACTTGAACTTTGATATGAAACAATGCTTGAATAGGATCTCCAATACTACATCAACATACTATCTCCACAACATGCATGATGCACTATGCCTTTGACATGATGATATGATCTTTGATTGTTGTAATAAAACCTTGATAAATCTACTCTTGAATGTAATATTGAATGCTCTTGAATTCTCTATAATTCTCTTGTGAAAGTTACTTGATCTCATGAAAGTCTTAGATGAAATTGCTAGGTGAAACTATGTGAAATAACCTTATATTTATACTTAACTTAAGATTTAATCCCAAAATTCAAATAACACAAGCCAACATTAGATCTAGGATTTGAAATTGCTAGAATCCCATCAAGAATAAGATCTAAAAGGGGTGTCCTAAGTTAATGAGGACCCATTTTTCATAGGGAAAATGGGTCATAACACACTTAACTAGGACCTATTTTAGAGATTGTGAAACGTTATGCCAAAAGGCGGTCATAGGACCTAGTGAGGACCAATTTGCTAGGTGGTGAATGGGTCCTAGGTCACTATCCTAGGACTCAAAACTTACAAAATTAATTCGTGAAATATCATTAATGAGTGTTGCATTTATCCCTCAGAAAATGTAATAAATTAGGCTTGGATTTGAATTTAAGGGGCCAATTAAGTTGAATTAACCTCAATTAATTAGTTAAATCTCTAGATTAGTGTGTGTTAGTGAATAGATTTGTCTTTCTGAAATAAGTGTAGAAATTGACTCAAGATGCCCAGAAAGAAGAGAAAACAACACTAACAATTGGAGAATTTTCCAATGGATTGACAACTTTCATCTGAATTTTAGAGGTACGACTCCCTCTTAAGATATGCAATGAATGAGAACACAAGCTATGCTTTTAACCGGAAACCAGAAAAGGAAGACTAACATCTACCCATAACCAAGAAAATATATGTGATAAATTGATTTAAAATGTAGTGAATGCAAACAAATAACATAAAGTTCATTTACCCCACACCCACAAATTATATTCAAGAAAAGAATGAATAGTAGACTCTCTCAACAAATGAGTTAATTTGAATTCAAAGCTTCAAGAATCAACACATACACAGTTCAATATAATAGAACCAACACTGAAGAATAACTATAATGACTCAAAGTTCATCAGTAATTTAAAGAGGACATTAATAAATGAAAAGACTCAATCAATATCTCCTTTATTTCCCAATGCTTAAAATATGATTTCACGGACTCAATACCCCTATACACCAAGACTATGCAGAAAAGAAAAAATATGTTTCTCCTCATTCCACGAATAGTTGGAAGAATATCCCTATACAATAGCCTTCGATTAGTTTTTAAAGGCCCTTAATTCCTTTAGTCTCATAACCGTTTCTGTAAAACCCCTTGCAAATGAAAAATATTCTCCTTTTTGAGATTAACTACTTCTTGAAGAAGTTACAATGAAAATTTCTTTCTTGTTGTAATAGTCTCTTGGACTGACCTTTGACTTTCACATCACTAAATGAGGAGGTTATGAAAATTGAACAATCCGCAACAAGGTTAGGAAATTTGAAAAACCTGCAACAAGGTTAGGAAATTTGAGCAACTCGCGACAAGGTTATGAAATTTGAGTAGCCCACAACAAGGTTAGGAAATTTATAAATTCTGCGACATGTAACTTTCTAGCCTTTTAAAAATTTCATACAGAATTTAAATTGACTTTAATAGAGTCTCTCACTAGAATATTTAAATCTCTTAACTCTTGAAATAAAGGATGGTAAATAACTTTATTACTTCATCCAAATTATCACCTTAGAAAAATTTATTCCTCATAACATTTGAATGCCACTAGAAGCTAATACGATGACGTGGGATAATTCCCAAAACTAATCCATCAATTATTTTTCCCAACATTATGCTCCAGTCAAAAGATGAAAACCTTCATATCTTCCACAAATCAGTCTCGTTTTGCTTGAAATTTGGAAAAAAAGAGGATTGATTTCTTCTGAGCAAAACCCATGATTATTTTAAGTTCTAGTACTCTGAAACTTGAATTTTAGCCACATTTGCAACTTGGTAAGGAAAAATGTAAGGTTTAAAATCTATCAAATGGTGAGGCATTTGGGTATGAAAACTGGCCAAATTGATCAAAATGAGGTTGTGAACAAACCCGTCAAAGGATTTCATACCAGCTCTCACAAATTTTGAAAATTAATTATTTTCATGATTTGGTAGGCTCAAGGGCATATAAGGGAATGCATCAAAAAAATTTAAATTTGAAAACAACGGGCTCTGATTGGAGACAAGAATTACAAAGGGCGAAGCAAGGAACCCAAAACATCAAACATGGATCAATGCTTAAATCCATTGGGCAACAAAGTCAAGAGAAATAGTAGGGGAACACAAGGAGCCAAAGCAAACCAAAAGCAAGGAAAAATAGGAAAGGAAAATACACTACTGGCACACCAAAAAATCCTAATATGTACATGGCAGGAAGACCCTACCTCAGATGGCTCTAGGAAGATCATGTAAGTCCATTAAAAAGTTGGAAAAAATAAATACTCGAGTGGAAAAGAGAGGTGTACCCATGAAGCAGTTGGAAACTCAGAAGCCATCCCAAGATCTGAAACAAAAATCTAGAATTTGTAAACCAAAGAGACCTCTTGAGCAATTCTCTAGAACCAAATAGTCAATTAGCATCATAAACCCCTGGAATCTCTTTAACATATTATTGCATAGAACCATCCTTCCTTGCAGCACCCAAACAGATATCCCATGCCTGGAAACAACCAATTGGAACACTTGAAGACCAATCATTAGCCATATGTGTCACATGTAAAACTGGAAGTGAATCAATCTAAAAATATGCATTGCAAATAATATTTTTCGGTGACTTAAAATCATCTCTAACTGAAAGGATCTCTCCTTTATTTGTAAGGTTTGGCTAAATAGTTTCTTGGCTCACTAAATCATCCTCATCTACGACTTGCAAATAAGACATAATGACCTCTTCTCTGCCTAAAGATTCATCCTCAAATGCATTGAGGCA
>CM021100.1:474134846-474173129 GCA_007115665.2 Sequoiadendron giganteum | reverse complement strand
CTTGGAGATGATCAATTTTCTATTCCCTCATCGTTGGTAGAGATATTATAGCTAACCCAATCCTCACCCATTACCGGGTTCACAATTTGCATCATCCTTGATTTAGAGGCATCCATGGTTAGCTAAGGTCTAACCTTTGGCTTCTTTTTCTTCACTATGTCGACTTGGGCCTGAACCAAGATGGTCGCCAGCCTCGCCTTAGGATCCATTGGGGTCAAATTTTTCTTCTCCAGCTACTTCTCAAGCTAGTCAAGCATTTGAGTTTTCTCTTTTGGTGACTCATGATCACCCTCTTCCTCATGGGTGTGCTGCATTTGCAATTTTTTGTTGCCCGAGGTCTTTTGTTCCAGCTTCTCCCCTTCTTCTTTGCTTGAATCTTGGATAACTATTGTCACCCTTCTCAGGGACTCAACAACCATATGCTTTTGGGGGTTATCTTCCATTTCAGAAGTCTTTACTTCTTCTTCTTGCTCACTCCTGTGTTCCTCATGATGCTCTGATTTTGGGCTTCTTCTCATCTCAACCTCCTCTTTAGGTTGGTCCTCTCCATTCTTTTATTTCTCTCCCTCTAGAGAAGGCATCTCTTCATCATGCTTTGGCTTTGATCTTGTTCCACTATTGGAGGCTCCCTATCCTCCATTTCTTCATTAGTTTTTATTTCCTTCATGGTGGGTTGTTTCTCAATCTCTTCCTCAACATCCTTGAGTTGTTGGGCCAACTACTTTTTGAGCTCTGGGTTGACAGTCTCCACGATGTACTTGGTGCCTAGTTCTTCATCATCCTCATCAGAGGATTCTGCTTCCCCTTCCTCCTCAACTACCTCATCGATTAGAAGATGTTGGTATATAGGATGCTCGTGGTAGTCATCTACTTCTTCCTCTAGTTTCTTGGTGAACTCCTTTTGCTGCTTGTCCAACTCCTCAGATATTTTCATTTTTTCCTGCATTGAAGGGGGCTTAGTAGGAGGAGGAGGGATGGGAAGACCATTTATGGCATGGGCTATGTGACATGCACTATGAGATATGAAAACATCCCAGAAATCTCAGAGGGCATTCTCTGCATATACTTAGTAAAAGCTTATGCAAGGGTGAGAGTGGGCATTATCATTACAGCAGTGGTGGAAGGAAGATACAATGTGGGAGACATGGATGAGGATGAAAGCAAGGAAGTATTGGTAGAAGAGGAGTCCACAGTTATAATTTGGGCCATAGGAGAGGTGGACAAAAATTTCCACCACAGGTGGAGAGGTGGTGACTGCTACTTGTGGGATAGGTGGGGTAGTAACAGTAGCAAAAGTAATTGTGGCTATGACAGGTAGGGACTTCGGTTGCTCCTATCCCTCATGGAGTGGGTCTTCTTGAATAGTGGACATTCCTATGAAACTGCCCAACTTCTTTGACTTCTTTGAAGTCCCAACTTCTACAATCCTCTCTGGAGACTCCTTGGATTTAGGCTAATTTTCAGCTGCCTCATTTCTCTTCTTTGATCATGTGTTTGGGGGAGATTTTGAGGTCTCTCCCGTTGAAGCAACATCGATAGTGGAATTGTCGGTTTCACCCTCATGTGGATGCTTGGGCTCTGAAAATGTTAGCTCTACTCCTTGCCACTTCAATTAAGCAATTTTACCATCAATCCATTGTTTGGTTCTTGCCTCGATGGGCTTTGTGATAATGTCGAGGTCATTGTCCTCCTCTTCGTTCAAATCTATCATTGGTAGTGGCAAGTTGGCGACAACATTATATCTTAGTTCCATCATTGTGCTCTCTTTTTCAACTACTTTCTTTGGCACAGGAAACAACTTGACCACCTTAATGAAGTAGGTTGTCATGCGCATGTACTGCCGCATACGCACCTCCTTGTCATCCTTGCAATTGGCCCAAAAGTCTTCAACATTGTGTAGATGGGCATATTCAACCATGACCATCCTCTTCAATTTATCATAGGGGTCCATATATGGTCAGGCCCTATGGAATCTGAGGTGATACTCTGTGAAATTATTTGAATAATCTGCACATTGAGAGGTGTCCAATTCATACTGTCCCTGACCAAAGGAAAGGGGATAAGAAATCCCTACTTTATGATTTTTACTCAAGAGGGCATGTGCATGTCATAGCTATCATGAGAGTTCAAGCAATATTGTTCAGTCATTTGGGTACCGGGGTAATTTGTACAGTTTATCAGAGAATCCCTTGTCTCGGATGTAAGTGAAGTTTAGAAATTGTATAAATAAGAATCTGAACCAGTGGATGAAAGAATTGGCACTGTGTGAGACTCTCCTTTTGGGGTCACCCCCAAGCAATCTGATGATGTATCCTATGAAGGCATCATTAACTCTACAGTAATCCCTCTTGAAATTTTTGTACTATAATTGAGGGTACCTATCATACACCTTTAGTACCATTTGTGGGTCTAGATTCAGTGCTGCAAATAACCCCCTATATTGGGTACGGTCAACAAGAAAGTACACAAGGTATGATTCCATGTAGAACTTAGTTGTTTTCTTGACCCCTACAAATTACTTGTGTAGGCAGTTGCTGATCATTCCATCCCAATAGAAATATGTGTCTCCCTACATGATTTCTTCAATAAAATAAAACATCCACTCTTGGAAATAAGTTGAGGTTGGAAGGCCCATGACCTTGCTTATAAGAGTTACCAATTCATGGTAATCTTCAAAAAGGTCACTTCAGAAGAGCTCATGGGGCACTTTATTATTGTTGCCCCTCTTGTCTTTTAGCCAGTATTGGTTGATGAGCTTCCTGCATTTGAGGGGATCTTCATCCCACATCTATTTTTCTTATTCCTTGGAATTTTTCTCCATCTCACTGAATGTAGGGATGCAGAAGGTTTTCCTTATTGACTTGGAAGACAAGTTAGCCAATATGTTTCCATCCCTATCTACTATTGTTCTGGTGTCTTTCAGATATGCCTCTCTGTATGCCATCACAATTTTGGGAGTGACGAGGGACGGTGGGAATCCTACAGCCTTGGCCAATCCACTGCTTCTAATTTTCCTAGTGTTTTCCATTTTGGGATTGAGTCTGACCCTTTGTTTAAATTCATCTATATCTACGTGTCCTAGATTAGTACTTGAGATCTCCTTCCATTCTGTGAGGACCTTGGAATTAAGGGACTCCCCTTGGAACTTGTATTTCATCTAGTCTTTGTCCTCCTTGCCCCGAGGTGATTTTGCAATTTTCTTTCCTTTGTCCTTCTCTACTACCACCCCCGAGGTGCCGACAGCTAGTTCCATATATCCTACAACCAAAGGAGCAATAAATGATTCAAGCATAAAATCAAGGGAACGCTAGCCTGAATCTTGCAAAACAATGTTGGATTGGATAAATGATCATTTCATAATCCTAACATATCCCTTAGATTGTCATCATTATTTTGCAAGAGGGAGTTTCAACATTTTGGGTGTGGGGGATCGGACTTCCCTAGGTTGTTGGCTCTTTTGGAGGAGCTACAGGAGGGATGGAATTCAGGGAACAACGACCCATCTATCATGACCTTCCTTCAAATTTGATCGATTTGAGGAGTCCATTAAGAGGAGTACCCCATTTTGGCATGTGGGTCAAAGTTAGTTTGATGAATGAAGGGCATCAGAACTACCTTTGGGCAATCAGAATTAGAAAGGAGTATTATTGCTTGATTTTTGTTGTTGGGAATGGCTTTGGGAAGATGACATCCCAAGGCCATAGTTCTGGCAAGTAGGGCCCGCGACTCTAGAAGGCAGTGGTATCTCTCTTTGTCATTTGGGCATTTTTGGTTTGGAGGAGTCGAAAGGCTATCAGCTAATTGTCATTGGAAAAGGTGAAGGTCAAACGGAGTTCTAGTGAAGGAAAGCCATGGAATCGGGTTTGGATGGAGACAAGGCCGTTTACCTTGTGTTTATTGTCATCTGAAAGTTTTGCGGCCGAGACGATGTCAAGTTTCGGGTCACAGGAGGACAAAAATATCTTTCCTTTGAGTGACAACAAGGTCGAGATGGAGTCCTGATGATGGAGGTCCATGGGGAATGACCTACTATAAGTCATTCACTTGGAAATTTTTGCTTTGCATTGAAACTGTCGTCAAGATATCGGGACCCAAAGGGAGGGAGGTTGTTGCTCAAAATCTGTAAGAGATGGCATTGTCACCGTAGTGGCCCGCAGATGAAGGTCCATTAGCCAGAACTCAAAAGATGCTCGGAACTTGGTCGCTTCAATTTCAAACAATGTTACACAATGAATGAAGGAGCGGGCTTAGAAGGTCAGGTGGATGGGATCAGAATGTTGATTGGGATGATGAAACTCCAACAAAACTCTGTCAGTGGAAGTCCACGAGGCAATAACCAATATAATCTATGAGTTAATATTTCTATGGGCTTGAACTTGGGGCAATTTGAAGGGTGGGGCTTGGCCATCGAGATTTTGTGGCCAAAAATTTCTTTGGAATGACAGATCACAAGCGGCAACCTGGGGAAGGAATCCCATGGAGTTTGATCCAAGAGGTTTGTTTGATATCCCTTCAGTTTATGAAATTTTGTAGTTCTTGGACGATGAAAGGATGGGTTCCTTCTGCGATGGTGAACCTGAAGGAGTCATTTTCTATCATCAGATTTCAACTCATTTCTAAGGTTATCAGTGGCAAGGAAGAGGCTCGAGCTTGTAGAGCGTGAACGCTCTGGATGAAGAATGGAAATGAGAAGATGAGGATATGTGGGTGCTATGTTGGTCGATTTTTAAAAAAAATCATTTTTTTATCATATGGCTTTTGTGTGTGTTGGTCATTTCTGCTTGGTTCATGGTTTTTCCTCTTTCACATTTAACCATTTTACTAGAAATCAAGGAAAAAAATGAAATAGGGTGCAGATGATAGACTCACCTCAAGAATCCAATGAAGGAGGCAATCAAATCAGCTAGTAAACATGTTGGATAAGCAGCGACTCTCGTCGGGTTGGACAACGGTGATCGTGGGGTAGCTTTGACTCACTCTGATCAAACTTATAGGTGAAAATGAACTTTTATTGTTAGCTATGTATAGACATAAGTGCATTTAAGGCTCATATTTAATGTAGGTAGGGTGGGTCAAAGATTTGGTGATCCATCGGATTTTCAAAAGTGTTTGCGGGAGGGGTAGATGGATGATTACGGGTTCCCTAGGTTTCAATGCGCGGGTGGAAGTGGGCTGACAGCCACCTGAAGGTTTAGTGATGAACCGAGGATGAAGATAACTCTGGAACCCGATGGGCAGATAGCCGCCAAATGAAATCCGTTTGGGACAAGGTGTTGAGGCGATGAAAATATAAGAGGGGAGACCCACCAAGGCAGATATGATGAGGTCCATGGATGCTGACTTAGTAATTCCAATGAAAATAGCCAATGGGATTCCGCAAGGACTTAGGACTTAGAAAATTTGAGGGGGTGAAACATGGTTGACTCAAGATGAATTCCTTAAGGCTCAATGACCATTTTGAACACCAAACAAGGGGCACACAAAATGAGGCAACAACAAAATGACCTGGTGGGCCGAAGGAAAGAGAGGGTCCCCATTCCGAATGGGGCATGTGTGCTAAGAGCACAACAATTACTAGAAGGGTAAACCCACAAAAGTGGTTTACAATTCCAATGAGGAAGGAGAAGATCCAAAAAATGACCCGATGTAAAAAAATTAGCTTTTGGGGGTTCGAACGAACTTCTGGGTTGAGCAAACCCAAATGCGGTTTGACAGAATCCCCCTTCGAGCTAACCCATTTAATGTCAGGTCCCACATTTCCCAAAAAAATAAGCAAAAAAAATGCTTGTGGAAAAGGGGTTTGCTAGAACCCCCCTTTTCCCCATTCTCCCTCTATGGCACAAAAAAACTCCATAATTTTTCCCTTCAAAGCTCAGGTTGAGGATGAAAATGGAGGATACTTCACAGACCCAACTAGATGATGGTAGTCCTCAAAAGGAGTTATCTAATGAATATAATTTTAATATGTTTTGGTTTTATTATGTATTTTTTTTTTAGTTTGATTAAACATAGGTTTTTCACCAAAAATCAAGCTCTCTATTTTGCACATGTGGAAAAATAGCATATTATCAAAATAAAATTTTAAAAAATATGTGCGGGCTAGGTATTGATGTCCTTGATCTAGTAAATTTTTTTTTGAATTTTGATAGATACAAAAAATGTTATGTTGTATATGGTCTACCTATGTTTGAATTGTAATTGGTTTGACTTCAACACTTGATTAAGGAAAAAATATTCAATAAAACACGCTGAAAAAAATTGAAAGGGCTAAATATCATAGTTACAAATCTAAATTCAAAAAAGCTATAATTTTATCCTTCATGGAAAAAAAATTATGTTGTATACGGTGAGCGTCACTCCTTAAAAATGTTGTTTACTGAAAAAAACTAGTTTTCGAAGGAGATGGAAAAATAAGTGCAATCTGATTCTAATTTTTTTGAAAAAAACATATTTAGAATCTACAAACAAAATGTCACAAATCACTATTTTGCATCATCTTCAAATTCCTCGCAGTTTAGCCACTATAGGTGTCCGAGAGTGAAGATTTAGTTAGAAAAAATTATTTCAGTGTCTAGTTTGGCCAAAAATTGTAAACCAGTATTGTGGGATCACCTAGAATAAAATGCTTCTAAATAAATTCCACCTTATAGACCCACCAACCTTCATCCTCAGGGAGCCACCTTAAAATTTCTAGGGAAAACAAGAGCAATGTTCTTCAATTTCAAATCACTAGTGGAGTCGCCAAAAATCTGTTAGTGAATATTTTTTTCCTTCGAAAATAAATGTAGAAAATGACTCAAGATGCCCAGAAAGAAGAACAAATAACACTAAAAGTAGGAGAAGTTGCTAATGGATTGACAAATTTCCTTTGAGTTTTAGAGGTATAACTCCCTCCTAAGATATGCAATGAATGAGAACATAGGGTATTCTTTTAACTAGAAAGCTCAGAAAAGGAAGACTAACATCTACCCATAACCATGAAAATAGATGTGATAAATTAATTTAAAATGTAGTGAATGTGAAAAAATAACACAAAATTCATTTAACCCACACCCACAAATTATATTCAGGACAAGAATGAACAACAGATTCTCTCAACGGATGAGTTAATCTGAATTCAAAGCTTCAAGAATCAACACATACACAGTTCAATATAACAGAACCAACACTGAAGAATAACTATAATGAATCAAAGTACATCAGAAATTTAAAGAGGACATTAATAAATGCAAAGATTCAATCAATATCTCCTTTATTTCCTAATGCTTAAAATATGAGTTCACAGACTCAATAACCTTGTACACCAAGACTATCCAGAAAAGAAAAAATATGCTACTCCTTATTCCTAGAATAGTTAGAAGAAGATCCATGTACAATAGCCTTCAATGATTTTTTAAAGGCCCTTCCTTTGGTCTCATAACTGTTTCTTTAAAATCCCTTGCAAATAAAAAATATTCTCCTTTTTGAGATTAACTACTTCTTGAAGAAGTTACAATGACCATTTATTTCTTGTTGTAATAGTTTCTTGGACTGACTTTTGACTTTCACATTATCAAATGAGGAGGTTATGAAACTTGAACAACCTGCGACAAGGTTAGGAAATTTGAGAAACTCGTGACAAGCTTAGGAAATTTGAGCAACCCGCGACAAGGTTAGGAAATTTGAGCAACCTGCGACAAGTTTAGGAAATTTGGAAATTGTGCTACATGTGAGTTTCCAGCCTTTTAAAATTTTCATACGGAATTTAAATTGACTTTAATAAAGTCTCTCATCAGAATATTTAAATCTCCTAACTCTTGAAATAAAGGATGATAAATAACTTTATGACTTCATCCAAATTTCCACCTTATAAAAATTTGTTCCTCATAACATTTGAATGTCACTAGAAGCTAATCTGATGATGTGGAATAATTCCCAAAAATAATGCATCAATTATTTTTCCCAACATTATGCTCTTTCTGAAAGATGAAAACCTTCATATCTTCCACAAATCAGCTCTGTTTAACTTGAAATTTGGACAACAAGAGGATTGAGTTCTTCTAAGCAAAACCCAAGATTATTTTAAGTTCCAGTACTCTAAAACTTGAATTTTAGCCTCATTCGCAACTTGGCAGGGAAAAATGTAAGATTTAAAATCTGTCAAACGGTGAGGCATTTGGGCATGAAAAGTGGCCAAATTGATCAAAATGAGGTTATGAACAAACCAATCAAAGAATTTCATACCAGCTCTCATAGATTTTGAAAATTAATTATTTTCATGATTTGGTAGGCTCAAGGGCATATAAGGGAATGCATCGAAAAATTTAAAAAATTTCAAATTTAAATTTTCGAGCAACAGTGTGAAAGTGTAAAGATACACTTTACAAAACCCTAAATAAGGCACCATTAGGTCCACTTTATTAATTCATTCCCAAATTAAGCTCAAGATTATATTGTTGAGTAGTGAGTCATGGATCAGTTTCAACCATTGTGTGTGTGAGAGCATGTCCTCTAACAAGCTTCATCGGTAGTATCTCCATATCATATTTCTACAACATCGTGACCCACTCCAGTCACCTTTCTCCTAGCTCATTTTGCATCAACAAGATCTTGACTTCTGGGTCCAAAACAATAGTGAATACCTTATTCATTATGGTGTAGTGTCTAAATTTCTTAACACCACAAACCAAGGCATAAGCTTTCTTCTTTACTCTTGGATAATGCAACTCAACATATTTCAATGGAGAACTCATGAATGTAATGAAGTGCTCATTTCGTTTATCATACTTTTGAGTCGGCATACTTACACATGAATGATCAGAGGTAAAATAAAATATGTAAAATGACTTTGCATAGTCTAGGCTAACCAAGACTAGAGCCTCAATGATTACCTGCTTTATTTTTTTTAAATCTTGCTTTTCCTCAGGTGTCCATTTGACTTTGGCATCCTCCTTGAGCATTGTGTTCAATGGTTTTAGCATTTTGGTGAACCCTATGATAAATTTTTGGATGAAATTAATCTTCTTGAAGAATGACTTCATCTCCTTCTTATTATTGGGAGGTTGGATTTTAAGGATATTCCTTTTTCTAAGATGATGTTCCCTAGCAATTTTCCTTTTGTCACTCCAAAAATACATTTCTTTGGATTTAGTGAGATACCAATCTCCTTGCATTTTTGAAACACCTTGCATGGGTCTGAGATATGGTCACCTCGTTTCTTTGATAAAACCATCCAATCATCCATATAAATGATAATAAATTTTCCAATCAGATCTTTGAATTCAATGTCCATGGCACATTGGAACATTGCTCCAATGTTGATGAATCTGAAAGGCATTCTCCTACATGCAAAGGTTCCCCACTCTATGTTAAAAGTTGTCTTATGCCTATCATTGTATTATACCATTACTTGGTTATACCCTTAGGACCCATCTAGGAAATAAATTATTTGTGAACATTTACGAATTGCAATATCTCATCTAATGATGGCACAGTGGGTTGATCCCACAATAATGGATTACACTTTTTTGCCAAACTTGACATTGAAATCAATATTTTTCCCCAGATCTTCACTTTCTTACACCTATAGCAACTAAACCATTAAGAATTTGAAGATGAAGCAAACTAGTGATTTGTGAGATTTTGTGTGTAGATTCTAATTATATTTTTGAAAAAAAATTAAAGAAATTGTGAATCCTTTTATGTAATTTTTAATAACTTATTTTTTCTACTAAACAACATTTTTAAAAAAGTGATGTTTACTTTGTCCCACATAATTTTTTAATAGAAAGTGTATAATTATAATTTTTTAAATAAATATTTGTCACACCAATATCTAGTACATGGATATTTTTTCATAATGGTTTGTTACATTTTTTTAAAAAAAATTTCCAAGTCAGAGTAGTTATAATTTTGATAGAAGTGTTCTTCATACCACATAATTTTTTTTTGTATGGATTTGAATAACTTATTCTTTTTTTGTTGGAATAAGGACATAAATACCTATTTTACATGTATTTTTAATAATTTTTTCTCTCTATTTTTCTATTTTTTCATATGTTTGAAACAAAGACCTCGATATTCATTGAACAACCTACACTCACAAGAAATAAAAAAATAAATATAATATTAAAATTAAATATATTTAAAATTATACTTTATGGTAAGCTTATAATACGGGATACATACAAAACATAAATTTTAAATGAATTCATTTGATCCCCCAAAAGGTAAATCAAAAGTGGGTTTCTATGACCATTTTGATAAGTGTAAAGGAGACTTTATCATAGGTATGGTTTAAAACCAATGGGGTTCTATCCAAGGGGATTTGATCTAAGGGGGTTTGATAAAACCATCTTTAATTAAAATAATTTATATGGAACCTTTAATGGCTTAAATAATTATATTTTCAAAAACTATTTTATTTTAGGAAAAAATCAGGATGTCCTAGTAAGTGTAACCTATTATTGTGGCAGCACCCAAGGTAACTGTCTTTCTTTGAAGCACAAATTAAATTTTTGAAATCTATGCACAACCAAATTTCACCATTTTCTTTCAAACTCAAACCATATTTGTCACCCATGTAGAATGTTTGATTGGGAAGATGATGCATCCAAACAAAAACTTATTTACTTCTTTAGGAATAACATGTTCCAGAAATGCATTTATTGGCTACTGTCACTGTGTGAAAGGCCTCACATCTGATTTAATTGGGATCATGTGTGTGATGATTGATGTATCATATATTTTGAGTTCTTCATAGCCCCGAGATATAATATCATGGTACACATGTAGTTTGTTGATTATCCAATAAAAATATTTTTTACATCTTCTTCGGTCCCCATATTATGTGTATCACATTGGCTATCTATGGAGTCCTTCCTAATCTTCTCATTTTGATCCCTTATATGATCAAAATCAAATATACTCTCTAACTAGACCATACCCCTAGGTATTGTATTCCTCTTTAGTTTGATGACTCCCTCTGATAGGCCAAAATTGGGGTAAAGAATAAACTAGGTTCAACTTGGTCTAAGTGTCAATTTGGGGATCGTAATATTGAGAGAGGTGTTGGGGTAGTATACCTAAGCGAGGAAAGTAGTGAATTAAGTGGAGGTTAAATGCAACTAGAACACACAAAATACTATAAATCGAGTTGAACATTTTTGGTTTCTATCTTACTGTCAGAATCACACTAGGAATTGTTAACTTTAACAAGAATAGTTTGTGACAACAACAATAACAATTTATTGATAGAAAATAAAACACATTTTACCAGATTAAAAATACTAAAATCAAACTCTAATGAAATATTGCATTCCAAACTTAAATCATGAAATCTTCTATCAAATTGAACTATAATAAAGACACTTTAACTCACACAACTATTAAAGTTTGAAAGCTACTAAAATTAAATCAAATAGAAAATAAATAATGCATAAAAATAATAATAGTAAAATTAAATAAATGTCACTGAGCTTCACCAAGGAGTGGGCCCTTTCTTCATGGTTCACAAGTGAGAAGATCTATTATGCTAGCACAAGAATTTGTAGAACTTGGAAGATTTTTTTATTCACAAACAAGAAGTATTTTTGTATTATATCTTCCATTACTAGTTTACATCACACACACATATATATGTTGAGTTTATAACAATAATAATAAATACTTTTTTTTGAGTTGTTGCTAATACAATAGGAAGGAATGGCTTGCATAAATCCTTGGGTACTCTCCATGAATGAAGAATAGTTTTGTTATAACAATGAGAAAAAAATAGGATACGAGAATATTTCTCCAACTAGAAATAACTAGAAAACATGTCTTTTATCATAAAATAATGCTTGTGGTTTTCTCCTCCAATAGCTAGAAAGCGTAGTTATAATAAATTTGACTCCTTCAAATGAATCCACATGGATGAAGAATGCAAGTAAAAGGACCAACAGAAAAATTGCCTCAATTTTTCGTGACAATAGAAAGAATTTGTCCTACATAAAAAAAAGGTGTGAATACATGTTACGAATGTGCAATAGAGAAAGAATACAAAGAAGTTTTTCATTGATGAAATATTTCATAGTCAACATAAAAGATGTAATTCATGCCACCATGAAGGCTCACATCATCCTAGAAAGTTGACTGAAACAAATTGTTGGTCAAAAAGTGACAGTCAGAAGTTCTTGACCAGAAAGTGACTGGAAGATTTTCTACATAGAAGGTGACAAGAAGATTTGCATTCTTAAAGAATTATTTCCTTAGCATAATAGAAGAAAAGATTAGTAAATACAATCCAGTATACATTATTCATATATTTCATCTAAAAATTGAATTAAATATTACTTATATATATTAAACCATATGCAACATAAAATGGTAAAATAGTATGATATGGAATGAAAATGGAATGTGGGAATGGGTATGAAAGCGTATGAAAATAAGCTAAAACATGCCATAAAATGGGACATAAATGGCTCTCATCACCCTCCATATCAAGTTTTTTCTCTTCCAATTCCACTTCATCTATAATCCTAGAGGCGAAGACATTTGAACTGGTAACAAAGTCCAGGATGTGCTTGTCATCTTTGAACACCTAGAGGTTAGGCATGTTGTTTGGCATGGATGGGGTAGGGGTGAGTTCCACCATGAAATTATTCAAACCAAAAAATGACAAGGGTTGTAGGGTTCTAGTCACTTGTACTAATACACCAATGGTCTTATTTTTACCCAAGGGAATCAACTGGATATTGATTGCATCAAAACCTTCTATTAAGTCCCATACCCTATGCATATAGTTGGTTAACCTCCTATAATGAAATGAGTTGATTTCTAACCTACTTGACTACTAACTCTAAATCCCTAAATACTTGTAGTGTTTTGGCCCTTTTTTGCAAATCCATCAATAATCCATGCACCAAAGCTTCATATTCTACTAATTTATTTGTACAATAAAATTGTAATCTGTGTTATGAAAAAGGTCTTACTAGATGGAAATATTAGCTCAAAGCCAGCTCCTACTCCTTGATTGGATTTGGATCCACTGAAGTATAGAGTCCAAAACTTAGTAGGATGTGTACCCTTTGAATCGATGGAGCACACTTCATTTCTTGGTAATAGATTAATTTTTGGATTGTATTGTAGTTTGGACTTAGACTAATCTTGATCTACTTGTCTCTCCATCTAAACTCTTATTTATGAACTCTTGGAAACTTTTGAACAATCCGATATTACCATCAACTCATATATTTTCATCATTGGATCAATTATCATTTTAGTGTTGTTGGGAAGTTGGGTCAAGTATTTGGGTTCATGATGTAGCATGAGGACTTCTTCCACTCCTTCTTCATTAGGATTTATGACCGAGATATAGTTTCCTAATCCTGTCTCTAAGATCAACACCTCATTTTTTTTGTTGTTGTATTTAGTGATCATGAACCGCATCCTCAAGTCATGCTCAATGTGGATCTGGTTTGTCAGTCCCTTCCAAGGAAGCCACATATGTGAATGATCGATGAAAGTATAACCATTAAAACCTTTGGTGAATTTGCTCCCTAAAATCATTCCATATGTGTTAGGAATGTCTGCTACTTGAATGTTAACAACTTGTTGCACACTCAGGTCTGATGGAACTTGTTTTGGAATTCTATTTAGTTCTCCCACCACAGTTACTTTTGTTTTCTCCAATTGAGTAACTTTTTGCTTGGATGGTGTGGGAGTGATTCCCAAGGACTTGCATACAACAAAAGGAATGAAATTTTTTGAAGCTCTAGAATCTAATAAACCATTATGCAAATTTTTACCAAAAATTTTTACAGTGAACAAGAAGGGAGGTGTTTCAAGCCTTCTTTGAAATAGACTTACTGGAGTGTCAACCTAGGAAACTTGAGATTTATCCTTTTATCTGATTTTATCCTTTGCATGTTCCTAACTTTGTTCCTTGACTGATTTCTTTCCTTCGTCCTTAGTTGGTTGTTGGTCTTGTTTCCTCCCCATAATCTCTTTGATTGCTAGTTCATTTTTTAGTTGTGTCAAATGTGATCTTCTTTGTTGTTGTGTCTTTTGAAGATTCAATCCCATTTAATGATCTAAAGAATGAATTTATAATTGTGAGTACTCTTAACAATTTGAAACTAGATAGACCAACTTTTAACTTTTTTAGTTATTCTACGATATACTCCTCCATTTTTTTAACATCCACTTTAGCTTGACTATCAGATTGGGCTTCTTTTGTGAGCTCAAATTGTATATTCCTATTTAATTATTGAGTTGGCACCTTGGAGTAAGAGGGATTGTTTCTCACATTTGGATTAAGCAAAATGTTGAAGTTATTCGATTGTATTGAAGTGGTGATTGAGCCACCAGGCTACCTATTTTTTAAATTGTATAGTGTTGAGTTTTGATGGAACATGTGAACTTCCTCTTCATTTTTCTCTTCTTCATATCATGGCCCATTGTCAACTAAATCAAACATTTCAGAAAAAGTTTCCTCATTGCATACATCATCAATTTTTTCATCCTTTTCTATAGATTCTTTCTTTGGTTCATTATCATCACCTCAAGGGAAAGGTGCTTGATTAATGAATAAGACTGAATCATATGATTCTGAAGGTATAATCTCACATCCACTTGAACCATCAACATCATTTTTCACTTCCATTTGAAATAATGCAGTAGCAGTTTGAAATTTTGGGAAATCAAGTTCTAAATGTTTACTTGTGTGATGAATTTTTTACCACCTTGAGAATTCCGCATCAGCTAAGTATACTCTATTGGATGAATTTTCAAAATTTCTAGGTGTTTCAAGTGGTGTTGGAACCCCTCCATTATTGGGTCTAATATTCCATGTTCAATTTTTTCTCGAGGATGGCCTAATTTCAAATTTCTTCCCAGAATTTTGACCTCATTTGTAACTCTTCCCTAAGACTTGTCCTGAATCACTACTATCTCAATTTTAACTAGCTTGAATGCTCCTCTACAAAGGTTGTAGTTGGTTGTTCTGATTTCTAAAGTAGGTGATTTTAGTGTTTAACTTTTTTATTTGTTTGACCAACTCATCTATTTGTTCCTTCTCTAGATTGCTCTAAGATGGTACAAATTTTTGAAGAAATATAGGGTTTTTTGTAGAAGAATTGTACAAGTACGAGGGTATACTAGACTACTGAGAATATGTTGTCTAATTGGAACTCTGCTAATAACTTGGTATTGGGTTTAATGGTAGACCCAGATGAGGTACTATTAGTAGTCATGAGATATGGTTCATCAAGGGTGTTTGGATAGCCAAAGCTTGGTTAAGTCCATGGATCTACCCAAGATTTGCAATGGGTCCTAATGAAGATAACAATCCTCCTAAGTGTTTTCCTTAGTATATGATTTCCTTGACTACCTCAGCATATTCTTCCACTAAGGTTGTTGGGGGTTTATGCATCCTCTTGACTAACTCTAAAGTAAGGTTATCCAAAGCAGCATATTATACAACTTTAGCTAAAGCATCATAAATAACATAGGAAGGTTGCAATCAGGTGTAGACCCTATGAAACCTATTATTGAAGGAATTGATTTGTTCATTGAATTCTCTCCTAATAGATATGAATTTTTAGTACAAATTAGTAGGGCTAACAATTAGAATTTTGAATTTTTGAAAAACACTATCTTTCATACAATCCCAAGTAGTGATTTGGCCCAATTGGTAAGTGGATGTACCAGTAGAATACCTCTTCATCCAATGAATATGGAAAGAGTCTGCAAGTCAGGTCTTTATGCTCAATCTACCTATCCTTGAGGACAGTTTGGAAATTTTTTATATGTTCTTCAATTGTCTTGTGAGGATCATTGGTATGGAACTTGGACAATAAGTTTTCAATATTTTTTGGGAATATTGTGATAGTCATTAAATGAAAAGGGAGATGGATTGTTTTCCAATCAAGCCATTAGTGGTGGGGGTGGTAATGGTTGAGTTACAACAATTTGTGGTTGGATTATGGCAATCTAACTATGAATAGAAAATGGAGAAGTAGATGGTGTGGATGAAGGAGATGGAAGAGATGGAGGTTGGGAAAGTGGTGCTAATGACGAAGCTTCCCCTTTCTTATCTCTCCTAGTCCTGGTAGGCATCTTTAATTCCTATAATTCTCCTTTATCATGTGTAGATCTAGTAACTCTATAAAATTTCTATGGAGAGAACAACCCAATTCGATCTAGCTTTATCCAAGCCCTCTTTCTAACACTAATTCTTTTGATGAGTTTTTTAGCACTGAAAACAAAAACAAAATATGAGTACTCTATCTCTCCTGAAAGGTGAATATTTGTAGACAAACTTCATAAAATACCTCAAGGTCTCTAATGTCAAGTCTTGAAAATGAAGAAAATAGCTCAATTTTGATGTGTTCTTCTGGTAACACAAAGGTAATTTATGGTTTACAAGGTTGATATATCATAGGTCTTTAACAAGAGTTTAAAAATTTTGAAGACTAGTACACTGTGACTATAAATTCAAAATAGCAATCAAAAAATCACTTTAATCATCAAATATAATGATATGGTGATGCTGAAATCCTAAAACTTAATTCAAATTTCAAAGAAATATCAAAATGTAAGGGTTGAAGAGTTACTAATTTCGGAAACTAAGCAGAGTAGTAACAATAGTAAGCATTAAGGTAGATAGATTCCCAAAACCAGATTTTCTTTAACCAAGAAGCTTCTCCAGTATCACAAAACCAATCCAAATCTTCGTAGGTTGTCTTCATATTTTTAGAGTGTGATATTAATACATGATCATGGACATACACAATTGAACTTGAGCTCATTAAAAGAATAAGCTAAGAATAGATTTACATAGTAATTTACCATTAGAAAATCTCTAAAAGAATGATCTAGAAATGCATTAGATACCTTAACACATTATCACCATTAAATTTGAACATGAACTAATGAAATTAAATGAAAACTAAATTGTAAATTAATTGAACTCTAAATGAAATGAGGAGATGGAATCATACATACATTGAGAGAACACACAAGGAATTCAACCAAATTCAATGCCTTCCTTTGTATTGCTTCAAAATGCTTTCATGCAACAATTCAACTCTCCCCTTGCAAATGAGAGGATGCCTCTATTTATAATTTTCACAACTCAAATCAATGGCCAAGATTGATTTACATTCAATGGTCCATATTCACAACTACTTAGGGTTTATATTGCATTAATTGCAAGTAAAATATTTCTTAATATATAACTGGTTCACATGTGAACCTAGAAAAATGTGCAATATTCCTTATCCTATTTTATATTAAAGAAATATCAAAAAGAATTTTCCATGCACTTTGAGGCACTATTTTGTCTTTTAGCTAGAAATTATAAAAATGTATCTTCTATTAATATATTTCCAGCTTCTTTTTGTACAATGGCATATAAGGTGAATTTCTTCACCATCTCAATAAGCTTGGAGTTAGTTGGGAGATCCAACTTACTAATTTTAAATTCAATTAACCTGAATTCATCCATTAACTTTAAATGTTAATTCATATAAAATCTCCTCCTCTGAATTATGTGTTCAACATGGGTGAAGGTACAGGATACAAAATACAAGGAGATCTTAGGTAAACTATAAGTCATTCCTTCTTTTATCTTTCGAAATGATTTCTTTATGGGTCCACAATCCAAATTTTGAGCATGTATTTATGCTCCAATAAATACTTCCAAAATTTCATCAAATTCAAATAGATTTTCAATAACTTTTGAGTTGATGGCCTCAAGATGTGGAAAAGCCTTCTCAATAAATTTCCTTGTAAAATCAAAGGTGAATAACCAAGCCTCGAGTAGATCGTGTTGATCCTTGGGGAGAGCCAACTCTTGCTCTAGAAGCTATGTAGATAATTTCTAGATGCATCACAACTTTGTACATGCCATATTATAAAGATCAAGAAAGTACTTGCAATCCTCAATTACCTTTTCAATCTCATTCTTTAAAACCAAAAAGTTGTCATTCATATCAACAATATAATCAATGAATTTATTGCCCATATTTGTCACCTTCTTTAATTGGTTTGAAGTAGAAATGTTCTAAGTTCTCATTTTCTCCATTGTATTAATTTCCTCCTTTGACAATATCACAAGCGCCATCAATTCCATTGTGGTTTCATCCCCAGGTGTGGGCCATTGTTGAATTAAGGTAGTTAATTTAGCCACTTGCATCATTAACTCTACCTTGGTCACTTTATCTATATCCATCTGATTTAGAATATTAGTGATTGATCCTTGAAACTCATCTGTATTCTAAGCCCTTGAGGTTGGCCCAATGTTAACAAATTTCACCTGATACTCCCTCGCCTAATTCGTTTCTACATCCTTATCAACTTCTAGAGTTGCTATTTGTAAGACGTAGGATCCTGATGCACCAGTGGTGATATGTGACATAATTTTAGGCTTATTTATGTCCTTAGGCCTTATTTGGCCATGTTCCAATAAGGACTCTAAATGAACCTTTGGATCATGCATCACTAGAGCCTTCATTTTCAATTGTTGCTCCAACCATGAAGAAATTTTTGTCAGTTGATCAGAGGATGTAGTGTTGAATTCATTTTGAGTATCCTCATGATCCTTCAATGGATCCTCTTCTCCATTATTTAGACCATCTTCAATGTTCTTCTCTTCTTCATTATTCTCTTCTCCCTACATTATTTCCTTTCCTTTACTCTACTCCACCTCCATTTGTGGAACATATTCAACCTTTCCTCCTTTGATATTCTCCTTTTCTTCTGTTATCTCTTTACTTTTACCATGCTCAGTTTCTATATCTTGAGCGTGTTTAGTATTCCTTTCATTGATATTTTCCTCTTTGTCATCTTTTCTCATTTCATATCCTCATTTTTCTAAGTGAGTTTTCTCACCACGCAAATCCCTATCTTGACTTTCTTCTTGGATCTCTTCTTTATTTTCTTCATCCTTTTTCTATTGTGCTTCATCAGGGTTTGCATCGCAAGTTTCCTCTTCATTGTGTTCCTCATCATGTTCTTCATCTAATGTTTACACTTTAAGTTGCTCACCAAACCCACTCAGATCTATGTCTTTCAGAGTTTTTTGTTCTTCCTCTTCTAGAGTTACTTCATCCAAGTCAACAATTTTCAACCCTTCATCAACATGCTCATAATAGTCATCATGATCTTAACTTGCAGATTCCTCTATTGCACCAACTCCTTCCTAAAGTTTCTCTGTAACTTTATTATGCATTTCTTCCCATATCTCCATGGTAGCTTCCATCTTTGGTGGCTCGGGAGGAGGGGAAGGAATCGATAGAGCAGTAGATAATTGAGTCATTAAAAACTTAGCTTCTAGAGATAACAAAGTCTCAAAAACTCCTCAAGGCATGTTCTACAAATAGGCCACAAAGGCTTCTAGTAAAGTGATGATAGGAATAGTAGATGGAAAGGTGGAGAAAATGGGTTGTGAATCTTGGAGTGAAGAGTAAGATGGGGAAGATGAGGTTGATGAGGAAGAATCAACCACAATCATGGAGGTGGTTAGAGTGGAAGAGGTGAGGTGGACTGAGATTTCCATAGAAAGTGGGATGATATAGGAAGAAAAGGTGGAGTAGAAGCGAATGCAAGTGGTGGAGTGGATGGTGGAGGTGATTGTGGTTTTGGATCTTCCTCCTCAAGGGAAGAGGTTTCTTCTCTTATTATCAAAATTTTTGGAACAAAGGTTCCAATCTTCTTTGACTTCTTCACTCGTATTCACCCTTCCACTATCTTCTTTGTATATAATCTTTATTTTCCTATTGTTTCATTTCTAGTACTTCCTTTCTCTTTCTATCTCTAGTCACTAGTGGACATTTTGGTGCTTTTCCTAAAGAACTAGCCTTAGCCTCACTCTCGATTTCGCTTTCCAAAACTCTTTCTTCTTCCCATTCTCCATATGTATGTTCAATAATCTATTTCTCTAATTGATCCACCTGATCATCCAACCTTTTTTTGTTCATTGCACCACTGGGTACATGATTGTATCCAAGTCAATTATTTCTTCCTTTGCCCAATTAATGGCTAGTAGGGGAGCCTTGGCAACAACATTAAACTCCCTCTCATCAAGAGTGTTATTATCTTTGGCCACTTGGTCAAGAATAGCAAAAAAAATTAGAGACATTATGAATTTTATAGTCATCCTCATATAGACCCTTTTATTAGCCTCCCGATCATCATCAGAGTTAGCCCAAAAGTCCTCAATATGTGTCTTGTGAGTGTTCGAACGTCCAACTAGTTTTTTCAACTTCCCCCATGGGTCTATGCTTCTCACTCAATGTGTAGCACAAAATTATATTATACAATCTCCTTTTCTGAATACTTCACAAAAGGGGTAGTATGACACAAATACAACCCTTGACCAAATGTGATAGGATAAGGGACTCCTACATCAAGGATTTTTTATTATAGCAATAGATGTGAATCCTACAGTTTTTGTGTGAGTTCTAGCAAGATTATCTTATTACTTTCATATCCAGGTAATCATTATAAGAACCCAAGAAACCCAAAATTCTTAAGTAGGTGAATTCTTTGAACTAGATGAACCACTATCCAAAGTTCTTTATCAACGCCTTTGCACAATGTGATAATCTCTTTCTGAAATCATTTTCCAATGTCCTTAGAATATGCATGATGAAAGCATGATTCACGCACCTATAATTATTTTTTAATTCTTGTACTACAGTTGTGGATAACAATCATAAACAATAATTTGTTCTTTTCTCATTCCAAGGTCACCAATAAAAGTTAGCTGGTTATAAGGAAAATTTGTTACCAATAGATAAGCAACATAGGAAGTCATATAGAACTCTCGAGTCTTCTTTACCTTAACAAACTAGGCATAAATATTGTCACTTATCATTTTAGCCTAATGGAACCTAGTATCTCCCCTTAGGATTTCCTCTACAAAGTACCACATCCACTCTTCAAAGATAGAGGAGTTTGGGAGTCCCATCACTCTAATCAAAAGTGTTACAAGATTATTGAATTCTTCTATGAAGTCACTCTAATAGAGCTTTTGAGGAAGATTTCTCGTGCTAGGATGAGGATAAATCATCCATACCTAATTTACTATTTTCTTGTAGGCCATGGGATTTTCTTTCCACACATTTTTCGTATACCCCTTCTCACAAACCTTGATTTTATCAAATGAATGGATCTCAAACATTTTCCTAATTGGCATGGGTGTTAGATCAATTGATACTCTCCCATCAACATTTACTATTCTCCTGGTTTTCTTACAATATCATTCTCGACATTCGAAGATTAATTCTAGATTAACCAAGCCTGGAGGGAAGCCTACTGCTTGAGCAATAACACTCTTCTTTAATCTCCATACCTCTTTGCTCTTTCATTGGACCAAGACACGTTGCTTGAATTCATCAATATTTATTTGACCTAATTCAGTGCCTATTACTTTATCCCATTATGTCATGATTTTCAACATACACTCAACTCCATGAAATTCATACTTCATTTTCACTTTCTCCTTTTCGCTCTTTGCAACCTTGGTGTTTTTCCTATTTTTATCAACTTGTTCCATAAATATTGCACAAAGAACACATAACAAATATCTTGACAAATTAAGGATAAGAAAAATTGTAGTTAGATCATCATCAAACATCATCAAATACATCAACCTTCCAAGAAATATTGTTAAATTCACTCATTTCTATCATTTTCTGGCATTTTGCAGGTTTTGTCATTTTGTGGGCAAGAGCTATGTACATGCTATCAATGTGGAAGCCGTCGGTAGTTGTGCCGGTGCAATGGAATTTTGTAAAAGGAATCCTAAACCTCCATTTCTACATTATAAAAATGTTGTCACTTTCAATACAAATGCATTTAATCACATGGAAAATGTGAGAAATATATTCAATACAATCACACTTGTTAAATTTACTATCTTAAGTTTTGTAGAAAATCCCAATTTGGAAGCCATCAATGTGGATTTCAGTTAGATGTTTTCCATAAAAATGACTTATAGGAGATGAAATTCTACAAATGGCTTCACACACCAAAGTTTTTGCATTCATTTTATACTTAACAAATTTCATCATAAAGCTATTTAACACATGGTAAAATCAAATCATAGTTATCTCAAACCATCATACTTATGAATTTCATCACTTTTAGGACTTGCGGAAAGTTAACATGTGTAAGCTGATCATGTGGATGTTATTGAAGCTTAGGCCATTAAAATTTCTTGGAGGATGTGGCAACCCGCATGTGGCTTCTCACATGGGAAAATTTGCATGCATTTAAACACTTGATATTTCCATTTCAAACATAATGAAAGATAAAAGTATGTGTTAAAGTCAAATATGCTATCATCATGGCTCATTTTAAGGTTTACAAAAAATGTTAGTGCAAAAGCTATCGAGACAGATGCCACTCAAGAATCTACCATATAAATGGCTTAAATTTTTTGGCATCTCGCCATCAAAATCCTACATTCACATTTCCACAACATGATTACACTTAGAATTTTCACCAAATTAAGCTCATTGAATCATGCATGGAAAGAGAGTCAAGGATTTCTACTTTAAAATGACCTTCTTGCAAGTTTGATTGAATGCATGCCTTACCCATGCAGATGTTATGAGAGTTGAAGATGTGGTAGTTTATGTCATGGAAATGGCTTGTTGATACTAGTTTTTCAAGGGTGGAATCCTACATATCCATGTCCACATTGAGTCCAATACTTGGTTGTTATGGAGGCTTGATGTTAATTCTTGCAAAAATAGTCACTACGGATGTCATGAGGGTTTATGAAGTTCAACGTGGTAGAAAATTTAGTATGTTTCTATTCAGGTGTTGTGATTTAAAGGGTTTTTTTTTTAGCCTATCTAGTTTTTACTCTAGAAGTTTTAGAGGTGTGCATCAAGATTTGTGCAAGTTGTATGTTTATATGTTCCTACAGTTATTCTGTTACTATAGCTGATGTTTCTGAAAGAAGAGAACGTGATTCTAGTAATTTCAATTGTTTTGTATGCTCATGCATTTTTCTTTGATGTTTTTAGATCATTCTCTATCCTTCTTGCATGTCCTCGTTGATTGGTGTGATCGGATATTTTTCCATTATGTGCTCAGGTTTTCATGTTCTTAGCTAACATGGTGGTTGTAGCATTTTGTGGATCCTTGTGGATTAATATTTTAATGTTTGGAATGTTTGAGGAAGTTGTTTTAGGTCTTAATTATGTTGCGACCGACTTTAGTTGGTGCGCATTGAGATTTGTTCATGAATTGGGCCGACACTTATTCTTTTTAGCTGAAAAAGTTGTTTATGAAGTTCCATGTAGCGGATATATAAGAGCGATTGTTATCTTCATTTTTAATATGTGAGCATGAAGTGTGTATGCGAAATATGCAAAGAAAAATCAGATCATCCGATTATAGAGAAGAGTGTGAAGATGATTGAGAAAAGTGTGAAGAAGTATTTATGTGCCTAACCGAAACTGTCATCAGGCTTTTGAAGAAGCTAATTTCTCAGTTCATACTCTTCAGATGGATTTAATCTGAATGTTTCTATAAGGTAGTGAGTCTTCCCATTTGAGTAGTTAACTCTAGGTAGTGTGCCTGAATGCATGTGCATTCCTTATTCATTTTCATTATACTTATAATAGGGTATAATCTTGTGGAATAACATCCACCATGGTTCCCCTAACAAGGTTTCCAAGTATAAAATCTTGGTGTTCTTGTGTTTTTGATGTGTTATTGATTCGTTCTTTCACTATTAATTATCAGATCTGAGACTAATGGTTAATAAGGATAAATAAGTATTAATTTCTATGACAACTGATTCGCCCCCCATCTTAGTTGTATATTCTTGTTTTTCTAACATGAATAGGACTGAGATCAGGTGAAATTTTTCCTAAAATTTAAAATTTAGTAGTTGTGGCTCACAATCTCATAGATGTGGTGCATTGTTTCACTGATGCGGTTCATAGTTTTTATCAAATACAGATTACTATTTATCATATGCGATGCACTATTCCATAGATGTGGTTCATAGTTTATTGGTTTCAAAATTGATGTTTTTAGATGGTTTTTCATTTTGGAAAATTTTGGAATGTGATTGAAAACACAACAAACACTCTGAAAAAAATTTGTGTCTATTGAATTGTTTAATTTATATGTGAATAGTGTATGTTTAAGACTTATTCAGCCGAATTTCTACTAGTCTATCACAATATTTAAAACACTTCAAGTACTTCCTAGTCCTAAGTTCAAGAAAAATGATAGCACTCTCAGGCCTACAACTTGGAATCTCCTTCGACTCAAATCCATGGACACCTTAATGAGTGTGCACATTCTTTTATTTGTGAGAGAGGATAGGTAGGGGCCTACAAGATTGGAAGGATGAACCAATCACCCTCTCTCAAGAAAGCTACAAGTAGCTTATGCTAATCCTAGTATTTTTGTCTCATCTCAAGGGACCCATATGGTGAGTAACTTGTGAGTACGATGTTATGCCCCTACACTAAGAATGACACCAAAAACTTAGTCAAAAGGGTGGCTTCTGTGGAAAGTTTCTAGTCATTGCTTAGGGACTTAATTCCTTTTTATCACCCAATAAGCCACTTAAGGCTTTAACCAACCCTACTTGGGGCTCTAACTACATCACATAAATGTGGGTATCTCCCCTTTTAGATTGGCACAGTTGGTAATGTACTCACCATTTAGACCATGACTTTCACCTTAATTATTTGTATTGTGGCCCGAGGGAAATACCTCTTTTTTTCATACCCTTGTATTGATCACTTCTCCAAAGGTAGGCCCTTCTAAGAAGAAAAATAAGATGTGATTTCTCTTACACCTAAGATCCACAAATGGAAAGGGGAGAGGATAATTTCACTACACCTTATGGGTTCTAAAACACAAATATGTGCAAATGCACTAAAAAAAAAAGAGCACGCGACTCTTTTCAAGTCCCAAAATTCAAAATGTCCCTACTTTAAAACTTTTGAAAACACAAAAAAACCTTGCAAAACCATGAATTAGTAGTTTTGATAATATCTTCAATCATTCATCCTAAAAGAAAGTAAATTAGTAGTTACAATGATATGGTCTTCTCCAAATGTATGTGACGTGCTACAAATAGAATATTAGTCACCCCAAAACTTCTATCCTAGAGCATGCAAAAAGGAAAAATGAAATAAATTCAAATTTGAAACTTTTACCCAAAAATAAGCAGTTGCATCATTCTGCCTCACAAATGAAATAGTGATTGTGACTCATGGTTTGGTGACTACAACTCACAATCCTTCAAATGTGATTCACTACCCTACAAATGTGTCATTCTAGTAACAACAAATGCATAATTTTTGGATTTTTGTCACTTTGTCAATAGTTGCATCGTACTATCTCATGGTTGTGTCTAACTAGTTCACAAATGTGTCACACGAACCTGCAAAGCTCAAATTTTATGGCTTTCCTCAAATTTGGTTAGATTCACATTGGCTTCACAAATGTAGGATCGAGTTAAAATCGGGGTTATAGGAAAATATTGTTAGTAGCAACCAAAACTACTTAAAATCTAAGCCCAAATGACCTAAATCCAAAAACAAAAGTATAAAATAGCAAAGGAAATAAAAAAATAACAAAGCTATACCAAACTTCCCAAGATAAACTTGATTCATCTTCCTTGCATCTCCTCCATTTTCTTATTTATGCAATCTTTCACTCAAATTTTTGTGTATGCAAGTACCTATAAGTGACAATGATGTGATAGTGACTAGCAAGAATTTTGGAGATTGTTGTTGTAAGGTTGGAATGAGGGAGACAACTCTCTTTTATAAAAAATCTATTCAAACAAATGGTCAAGATCAAAATAAAAAATTATGTCAATATCAATGGTTGAGGTTTCTTGCACCATTAAAGGATAGGGTTAGGGTTGGCTAAAGATAGATATTCAAGGTTGAAAGAAGACCAAAAGTGATCAATGGTGGAGATTCAAAAGATAAAGTGGAGGCAAAGTGGAGAAAATTAAATAATAATATTTAATTTGGAAAGGGAGTCTATTAAATTAAATATTTAAAATGGTCATTTAATTGTGGAAGATAGGGAAAAAGGAAATTAATTAAAATGATTAATATGAAACTATCTGATGTAGGAGCACCTACACCCTATTGAGAAATTTGAGTCATTTAAAGGTCTTCTAGTTGTTTATGAGTTAGTATGGGGATGATTTAGAATGTTTTTGTCTTTAATAAGGTCCAATAGGACCATTTTCAATGTAATCATGGGCTTGGAGAACCATTTTTGTTGAAACTGCAAAAATTGCACAATAATTGTAAAAGTTGTCATAAACTTGGAAAAGTTGTCAACTTTGGAATTGGAAGGGTCATTAGAGTTTAAAAGGTTGTTAAAGGTATTTAGATACATTGGGGAAGTCTATTTTTAATTGAAACAATATAAATTTGATGTAAAATCTCGAATGGAGGTTGATCACGGAGATTGGAATCAAATCAATAGAGTTTTCTTGATTTTAGTGATTTTTTTGTGTTTTCTTGTGTTCTTCTTCTTAGTATTGATCTGTGCAGGTGTATGATGCTTTTAAAATTTATTTGGTTGTTGATACATGTTTTCATCACCATTTGAACCTGGTTTGGTGCCTTAACTCCACATTTGAAGAGGGTTTCTTCCATTTCTTCAAGACTGCCCTATTTTGGTTGTGTAAGGGTTTGAGGGAAATAATGTAATTATTTTCACCAATCCACCCATGGTAATGTATCTATAACTTGGTAGATTTGTGTGTATCATGTTAGGTTAGGTGTCAAATTCATTTACAAGTCTGGGAGAGCATGAAATTGGTCAATGGAGTAATGCCTAGGCTAGGAAGTGCCAATTTGTATGCAAAAGTGAGAAACCATAATGGTGATTTGTTAAACTAAAGAGTGTGGAGGACTTATGAGTTTCATTTGAGTTTTTTCAAGCCCTATGAAGGGTTTCTAGTGATTTTGTTGGGTGTTGAGTGACTTGGAACCCCTAATTCTCTTGGTTTGGCTCAAAAATAAGGGTTTTGGGGTTTGATAGGTTGGAGTTCGTACCATGGAAGTTTTATTGTGGATTTGGTAGGTTGGAACACTACCTAGTGTTTCATAATTGAAATTTGAGTGAAAGGGAAAGTTTAAAGTATGTCCCCTTTGTAAATTTGGTCTAATTCATGGCCTAGGAAAATGTTGAGGGCTTAGTTTCAAGGGATTGTTCCAAAGGAGTGGGTATTTATTTTCACATATTTTGATCAATTCTAAAATGGCATCTTAGTCCATAAGTATTTTTTTAAGTGGTTTGGAAAATATTAGTGGAAAATCCTTGAACCGGGTTTGTGTGTTACTAAGACAAACCTAAGCAAGAGTGAATTTTTGGTGAGACCTTGTAAATCTATTCTGAGGGTGATCTGATGTTCATTTGTTTGATATTGTAAAGGATGTTACCACCCCTCTCTACATCAAAGTGGTCTCAGAGCAACAAGGAGTAGACCTTTGGTTGTATTTTACAGGCAAGTGAGAAGTTGAAAAGACACCATGCCTCTAGAAGACAATATGGAAAAGGAGATCAAAGAATTCCAGGAGAGATATGCCAAGGTGAAAGAGATGACATAGAGGAAAGCCTTATTTAGAACTAGATGCA
Organism: Sequoiadendron giganteum; assembly: GCA_007115665.2. Lineage (NCBI taxonomy): Eukaryota > Viridiplantae > Streptophyta > Pinopsida > Cupressales > Cupressaceae > Sequoiadendron > Sequoiadendron giganteum. The sequence goes on along the minus strand of CM021100.1, from coordinate 474,145,514 downwards.
AATGCAAGAACAAGGTATGAAACAAGGTGATAGATTCAAGTACTCTCGATAGAATTGTATCAGTTGAGATGGTAGATAAAATATAGTTAGAAAGGATCCCACATGAAAGGCCATATAACTAATTTTGGTTGAATGTGATTAGTCAGTTGTGGTAAATGAGAAATCCTTATTGGAGTTTCAGATTGGTGCATATAAGGATAGCATTTTGTGTGATGTTTTTCCAATGAGTTATTGTCATTTGTCACTAGGAAGGTAGTGGCAGTTTGATAGGTATGCCTTACATGATGGTAGGACAAATGTGTATGATATTGTGAAGGATGGAATCAAGTTCAAGCTAACCCCATTGTAGGGAGATGACATAGAATAAGACAAAATTGCAAGGATAGTGATGATGGGAAGGAAGGAGTTCCTCAAGCATGAGGAAGAAAAACATAGTGAAGGTGCAGCCACTCACATAGAGGAAAGGGTTGAGGCATCAAAAGCAGATAAAGGAGCAATATTAGAAATAAAAAAAGGTGAAGAATTGGTGATGAGAAGAAAGGAATTCCCTATGAAGGATCAAGACAAGTTTTCCAAGCAAGATGAAGAGAACAAAGGGATTGATTTTAGTCAAGTAAAGGTAGAAGACAAGGTAGGAAAGTCACATGTTTTCATCATAGAGGTATGTAGATTAGGTAAGAAGGATTGTGAAATAAAGAATCTTAGGGAAGAGACCCTAATGAAAGGAAAAGGAAAGATAAGTGGAGACATGACAGAGAAGAGGCGAGAATGGACTAGTAAGGTCAGTAATGGAAAGATACATTGTCCACTGAAAGGACAAAGAGACAGAGAGCAGCAGCAAGAGGATGAAAAAATAATAGAAATCAGCAATATTTCAACAGCAAGAGTGTTGAAAGACCTAGTGGCAAGGAGGTATTGGTGGTAAAAATAATGGATGTGGAAATAAGAGAGAGTAGAAAGATTGAATAAAACCATTTAAGGCTTGTAGAGAATGAAGAAATTAGAGTAGGTACATTGGTGTGTCCTTTGGAGAAGAAAAGGAACAAGGAGCAGCCAAGTACTGCTACAACAGAGGCATTTAGGACATAAGACATAAAGATTAAGGAGATAGAGAGTATGGCATAGGTTATGAAGATAAGAGTTGCAAATAGACAAGACAAAAGGATAGGAAAAGAAATTATGACAATGGAAGGTGAAGACAAGCTTAGGAAGAGCATGGTATGAGTGGAGAATTGTCCATTTGAAGGACAAGAAGATAATGGATCTGAAAATATAGAGATAAGAAAGAATTTAGTCAAGAACAAGAGGTCTAAAAACAAAGTGAACCAAGAAAAGTGGAAAAAGAATGAGAAAGAAGTTGTAGAAAAGTAGATTGAAGGTATGATAGTGAGAGAAGATGATGATGGAGATTTGGAGAATTTTCCTAAACAAGATAGGATAGAGGTCCTAGAGACTGAAAATTGGATACAAAGAGTGGACAAATAGGAAGAATTTCAAGAAAAGATGTTGGGAGGGACAGTATGCCAAGAGCAATGACAAGAGGTAGTGAAAGAGTCTAAGAAAGAGTTTGCATAGAGTGTGGTTACCATGAAAGGTGAAGATGGAGAGGTTAAGAGTTTTCCTAGAGTCCCAATGATGGAAGGGGATGATGATGATGATTTGGTAGAGGTTAGGACAAGAGTGATAGTGAGATATCCAAATGAGATGGAGAAGAAAGCAAATGAAGAAGTCAGGACAGTGGATTGTCCTTGGTTGATAAGATGTGTAATGGGGTGGTTGTATATTTGTATGACAGTTAATTGTGAAGAGAGTGAGTAAGAGATAGAGGATGAAGGAAGATAGGTGCTACTTCCTTATTTTAATGATTGAGATGATGAGGATTAATCCATGTGTGAAGATGAAAGAGGTTGAAGGGGTAGGACTGATGGTAAGGAAGAAAGGACAAAAGGTACAAGGCAATAAGGATAGTTACAGGCATGGAAATGGAATTGGAACTAAATTAGGGCATGAGGTTACTAACCCATGTTTGTGTGTAGATATTAGTGTAGGGAAACCAACAAGTTTGGAACAAAGAATGGAGAAAGGACATACATCGGATCTCAATATGAAGGTGAAGCCAGTTGCATATGAGAACTTAATCAAAGAGGCAAAGCAGATCGAGAGAACTCAAAGTTGGAACTAATTGGAGGAGGTTGTTGATCAGATGGTTCATGGAGCATTGATATGGCAAGGAACACTTTAAACTCTTGTGATAAGAGTTTCTTTCCTATGGGGGTGTATGGTGCAGGAGCACCTACACCCTATTGAGAAATTTGAGTCATTTAAAGGTCTTCTATTTATTTAGGAGTTAGTATGGGGGTGATTTAGAATTTTTTTGTCTTTAATAAGCTCCATTAGGATCATTTTCAATGTAATCATGGACTTGGAGAACCATTTTTGTTGAAAATGCAAAAATTGCACAATAATTGTAAAAGTTGTCATAAACTTGGAAAAGTTGTCAACTTTGGAATTGGAAGGGTCATTAGAGTTTAAAAGGTTGTTAAAGGTAGTTAGATACATTGGGGAAGTTTATTTTTAATGGACACAATATAAATTTTACGTAAAATCTCGAATGGAGGTTGATCTTAGAGATTGGAATCAAATCAATAAAGAGTTTTCCTGATTTTAGTGATTTTTCTTTGTTTTCCTGTGTTTTTCTTCTCAATACTAACCCATACATGTGTATGATGATTTGAATGTTTTTTTGGTTGTTGATACATGTTTTCATCTCCATTTTAACCTTGTTTGGTGTCTTAACTCCTCATTTGAAGAGGGTTTCTTTCATTTCTTCAAGACTGCTTTGTTTTGGTTGTGTAAGGGTTTGAGGGCAATAATGTAATGATTTTCATCAATCCACCCATTGTAATGGATTTGTCTTGGTTTATTGGTGTGTATCATGTTAGGTTAGGTTTCAAATGAATTTAAGTGTCTAGGAGAGCATGGAATTGGTTTGTGGAGTAATGCCTAGGCTAAGAAGTGCCAATTTTTATTCAAAAGTGAGCAACCATAATGGTTAATGATATCAAGTTTCCACAATCCATAATGTTGTTTGTAATGATTTCTGGTTTAATGAGTGTGGAGGCCTTGTGAGTTTCATTTGAGTTTTTTCAAGCCCTATTAATTGTGTCTAGTGAGTTTGTTGGGTGTTGAGTGACTTGGAACCCCTAATCAATAAACCCTCTTGGTTTGACTCAAAAACAAGGTTTTTTCAGGTTTGATAGGTTGGAGGTCATACCATGGAAGTTTGATTGTGGATTTGGTAGGTTGGAACCCTTCCTAGTGTTTCCCAATTGAATTTTGAGTGAAAGGGAAATCTTAAAGTATGTCCCCTTTGCAAATCTGGTCTAATTCATGGCCTAGGATAGTGTTGAGGGCTTAGTTTCAAGGGATTGTTCCAAACAAGTGGGTATTGATTTTCACTTATGTTTATCAACTCTAAAAATGGTATCAAAGTGCATAAGTATTTTTTCAAGTGGTTTGGAAAACATTAGTTGAAAAGCCTTAAACCAGGTTGATGTGTTACTAGGACAGTCCTAGGCAAGTGTGAATTTTTGGTGAGACCTTTGAAATCTGTTATAAGGGTGATCTGATGTTAAATTTTTTGACATTTTAAAGGAGGTTACCACCCCTCTCTAGATCACTATCTATTTAAACATGGAGGAAATAGGATAGGGATATTAAATAATTAAATTAGATTAATTATTTAATAATAGATGGAAGAGTGATAGGGAATAGTTAAATAACTAAAATAATTATTCAACTCATAGAAGGTTGAAAAGGTTAATGAACGGTTAAATAATTAAAATAATTATTTTAACCATAGGAGAGAAATGAAGCATGAGTATTTAAATAAACAATAATTTATTTAATTACAAAGAGGAATGGGTATTAGTGATGTAATTAAATAAATATTTAATTTATTTAATTAATCAAAGAAGAATAAAGAAAAGAAAATGAATCAATTAAATAATTAAAATTAATTAATTAAAAGAATAATATGACTATAGAAGCTAATCAAATAATTTAAATTATTTAATTATGCCAAGAAGAAAGGAAATTGTAAGGAATAATTTTGGCTACAAACCCAAGACATTTTTTAGTGTCTACACCTTAAACCTATGCATATCCTTTGCACACCAAATTTTCCTTATTTCTTACAACAACTACATATTCATTAATATTATTTCTAAAAACCCACTTTGTACCTATAACACATATTCAAGGGTCTTGGAACCAATTCCCAAGTTTTGTTCTTTTCAATTTGGCTTATTTCTTCTTCAATTTCCTTTATCCTACTGTCATCCTTGATGGATTCAACATAGCTCTTAGGCTCAATCTGACACATGAGAGAAAAATTTACTTTCTCTTTATTCTTTGTAGCTCTTCTCCTTGTCTAAAATCATTCATCTACATTGATAATTATTTTTTCTATTGGATGATCCTTTTTTAACATATTTTGTAGGTGGATTTATAGGTTTTAATTTGGGTGGAATATCCAAGAAATATTCCTTCATCACATCTTGAGTCAAAGCTTCCAAAGTTATCTTCTTTTCTTCTGATCTAGCACTTTCTACCAAACACTTAAATGAAGTATTTAATAGATGTAGGCTTTCCATACCACAATCATAGGGGGTATTTTCACTATTAGTTCTCAATTGATCTCTATTTAATGTATAAACTATTGTATGTACTACCTCTCTCTAGTATCCATTAGGTAATTTGGCCTCATTTAGCATTATTTTTGCCATATCTTTGAATTTCTTGTTCTTTCTCTCAACTACTCCATTCTATTATGGAGTCCTCGCTACAAATTATTGCCTTTTAATTCCATGCTTCTCATAGTATTCTATGAATTAATTTTGTGAATTTTCCATCCCTATCAAATCTTAAGCATTTTATCCTTCTACCAAACTCTTTCTTAATGATAGCTCTAAATATTTTGAATCTTTCAAATGTGTGAGAATTATCCTTCAAAAAGGTCACCCATGTCATTCTTGATTAATTATCAATTAGCAAAATGAAGTAACTTTAACCTTTCAATCCTTTTGTCCTTGTGGGGCCACAAAGATCAATATGAACCAACTCCAAAGGCTTTGTAGTTGCATACTCTCTTTTTTTAAAATTTGACCCTTTTTTATTTCCTTTCTAACACTCCTTACAATTGGTGTTTGCGGGTTTTTTTATCGTAGGCATGTTCCTTACAAGTTATTTTTATCTTACTTTAATGATATTATCAAAGTTTACATGGCCCATTCTCCCATTCCATAACCAACTTTCATCAATTTGTCCTATCATATAGCTTTGACCATTCACTTCACTAAGATTATAAAGGTTTCTTTCAGTCCTTTTCCCTTTAGTAACTAGTCTTCTTGATTTCCTTATCTTTTATCCTTCTACATTCAATGAAACTTTGTATCAATTGTCACACATTTTTCTAAAACTTAGCAAATTATGCTTCAATCCTTAAACATAAAGGACAACATGGGTAGATAATTTTCTATCTATACTCCTTTACCACAAATCTTTACAACAAAGTTATCTCCCAAACTGATAGCTCCTTCCTTACACTTTATAAGTTTGATAAATTTACTCCTATCATCAATCATGCCTTTAGAGAAACCATTGTCTATCACCCACAAATTTTTCTTTTTAGTATTAACTAAAGTTTGTGGAATCAATGATTTTGTAGACTTCTTCTCTTTTTCCTTCCAAACCTTATTAGGTTTCTTTTTCAACTCATATTTATCTTTTTCAAGAAATTTTGAACCCTTGTACACTTTGAGGGGTATACTTTTCTTCTTATCTTTTATTTTTGGTCTTAAAAAGTTTGTTTTGCATTGTCTAGCTATGTGACCAAAATTATTGTAGTTAAAAAATATCACATTTATGTCTACCAAAGGAGAAAATGGATTTGTACTCATAAAATGTGTTCTCCTAATAGGTACAACTCTGCATTCACTATCCCTATTACCAAATTGATTGCAAGTATAGCACTAACCATAGAAATATGAGGAATACCTAGTCATAGAATTTCTTTATGCATGATGAGGAGGTCTTTTCTTTGGCTTCTACAAATCACTCACCCTTATGAAACAATTTACACTAGCTCCATTTGAATCCAAATTCATCTTGAAGTTATCAGGGACTGATTTATTAATCTTCTTATCTAATGTAGGAATCTTTTCTCCATCAGCTTTCTTCATATCAATAGTGTTTTTTCCATATTTTTCATTTTTAGAGGCATTCTCCTTACAATATTTCTCATTCTTTGTTCTAGGATTCTCTTCATCTTTAAACATATCATATAAATTTTTAGATGAAATGATAGTAGGAGTCTTTTAATTTCTCAAAACCTAGGACAAATTTCTCTTTTAAAGGATTTTGTGAGCTAATCAACTCTTCAAGAATCACTAAGCCTTGTTTCAACTTCAAACCTCTATTAATGTATTCTTTAGCCTTTTCAATTTATTTTCTCAAAGCCACTATTTATGCTTCTAGTTTCATGGATTCATCAAATTTATATTATATTTCATATTTAACTACATCTTCTATTCTCTTAGCCTCTTCAACTTGAATCTTTAGGCTAACTATCATTTGGTCAAGTTCCTTGAGGATTTTAGAAAAAATTTCAATCTCTTTGTGTACAATATTCTTCTACTTTTTGTTCTTCTTTCTTAGGCTATCAATATCATCTAGATCACAAATGAGTTCACCCTCTAGATCAACTTCTTCTTATTCATTTTCATTAGAAGCTTCAACTTCTCCATTTTCTTGATCTGCAAAGTCTTTTGCATAAATATGAATTGATTTCCCTCAACCATAAAGCACAATCATGGTAATCATTTGAGCTATCTCTAATATCAGATGAATCAATCTCTTCTTGTATATATAAGCTAGTGGAAGCTTGACAATTTTTGGAAACTTATATTTTCATTGATGTCAATCCCTAGCATTGGAATTGTTCGAGGTGTTTCCATTATTGTCAATACACTATACTGGTGTTGTCATTGATGTCCTACTTCAGTTTAGTTGCAAAGGGTGTTAATTTGACTTCTATTGTGGGATATTGTTCATGTTTTTGATTTATCATCAATTTTTCATTGATGTATGAGATAATTAATGTTGTTGATGTGTTTGGGTCACTTTGTTTCCAAGTTCTTTAGAGAAAAATTGAATAAAAGAAAGTTCAATATGATACAAGGGTGTTCAACATTTTCTCTATATTTCTTCCTGGTTGAAGATATTCTCATTCAATTTAGATGTGATTATTAGAGGTCTTAAAAAATTTCATATCCAAAATATCATGTTCTCAATTATTCTATAGTGGAATACATGTTTGAAAATATGTATGTCTAGTGAAATAGGGTGTCTAGGAGAAATGTGATTGCTCCTCATTTCTCCATAGTGAAGTTTTTGAATTTGAAAATCTAGGAACTATTGGAATCAGGGAACAATGAGAGGGGGGGGTGAATCAATGTTCTAAAAAATTTAAATTTATTAATCTGATCTTTAAACCACTTACAACATTGAACTGAAAGAAAGATGCAAGGACATAAAGCAATCATCCACAACACCCTAACACAATGATTTTTACGTGGAAACCCTGTTAGGGGAAAAAACATGGTGGAGGTCAATCCACAATTTGAGTACTCAAATATAAGTGTTTTACAAATGGGGAATGCACATGCATTCAGGCACATTGCCTAGAGCTCACTACTCAGATACAAAAAAAAGACTCACTGTCTTACAAAATTTTTGGATTACATCCAAAAGATTTGAACTAAGAGAATAACATCTACTAATGTAGGATTACAGTTTTGGTTAAGCTCATCAATCACATTCTTTGATCTGCTTGTCTGATTATGATCTTTTGCTTTGTTTGCTTTCATTCGCATCACAAATCCCTTTTATGCACAAGTGAAACTGTGCATAATCGCTCTACTATCCTTCTGAATTTTGCAACATACTTTGCATATTTGATTTGCATACCAAAATGATATAAATGATCACTTATATATATCTGCAACAAAATATTTAATCACCCATATATCAACTTCAATAAAACATAAAATATTTTCCAACTGTTGGCTCAATCCACAAATTATTTTCAATGCACACCATCCAAATTCGGCAACAACATAGTGAGGACCCAAAACACAATCCTCAAACCTGAAAATACTTTAAATAATTTCACCTCGAACATCCACAATATGCCACATTCACTTAGTTGGCCATCTAGTACTGTTAAATAGAAAATCAGTAAATCGGATCTCCTAACTCGTACACCAATTGATGCGATGACACAATAAATCAAGAATAAGATATTCTAGATACCCAATGACCTTCCCTGAGATCCAAAACTCGAATTGATAGACTGGTAATGCAAACGGATTGACAAACTCAACTTCAGTCGGAAACCCTATTCTTCACTTTATCTCTCGGTATGGACAAATACTGAAGTGCAGACCAGAAAAATGACTTAGGTTGCCATCAATGACAACACCAGAAGCCATATTCCAATAATCTCCCCCTTTGGCATTGATGGCAACACTTAGCGAAAATTAACTAAATGTCGAAACCAACATACTATAATCCTTCAAGACTTCAAAAATTCATAGCTAACACAACCCCCCTGAATTTGATAAGGCATTTTTCACTGCTCTCTCTCCCCCTTTGACATCAATGACAAACCAAAAAAGAAAAATCCTACAGTAATCCCTTTTGGAGTGTAACCAAAAACTTACTTATTCAAAAATTGGTTTAAAATTTTGAAGAAATAGAGTCGCTACTTGTGTTAGAAGATTATTTTGTATTTTTCCTTCATCTCCAGAAGAAACTTCTTCCATGCTTCTACTACAATCCCAGTGATTATGATCATGCTATTGTTTTCAAATGTCTGGTTGATAATCTTGATGAGGGATTCTGGAATGGTGATGGCTTCTTCTAATATCTCTCCTTTCCTTAGTATCTCAATCAATTGTTCTAGTCTATATTCTATTATGTCCTTCAATTTCCAAAAGGTGTCAAAAATATTGTTTCTGGTGTTTTGAACATTTGTATGCTTTGTCTGTAATTCTTGAATCCTTTTCTTAATTGCACCATCTTGATCCTGAAATATGTTAAAGTCTTGTCCAATACTATTAAGCTTTGTTTCAATTTGTTCCAACTTTTCTTTGTACTTGTCGATTGCATAAGGCCAATGAAGATAGTAGTTATAGATGTTGTTTGCTATGTTTATGCATTGCCTTAGTTGATTCATTTGCCTTTTTAGCTTGGTGAGTGATAATTTTTACCGCTTCTTCAGGTGTAAAATTACTTCTTCTTCTTCTTCCTTGTTCTGAGACTCAGATTCCATGATTTCCTTGATGCATTCAATCATCTCTTCTGGAAACGTATTATGTAAACTCTCTAAATTAATATGGTTGTGCAAAAGATGAGCACTCAGTATGTTTAAAATCATGTCCTACTCATATGAAGGTCTAATGGACCATATGTTTGTGATTTTCTACATTCCATCTTCCTCATGAATAAGATGTAATAGCTCTTCTTTGGTTAAATCACCTTCTTCTTCACTTTCTTTTGCCATTTCCTTTTCTTGTTCTGATTTGGTTTTTTCAGTTCTTTTCTTTGGATGTCCTCAGTTTCCTTACCAGATGAAGAATCTGGTATGACCATAATCACCTGTTCTTTTTCCTTTCCCTTCAACTCTTGGAGTCTTGCATGTTGGAGGAGTACACACAACAATTTATTTTTCTCTTTTCTTCTTTCTCTCCATCTCACCGGAGGAGGAATAAACTTAAAGTGCCCTTACTGAAAGTGGAATACCAATTGAGCCAAACTTTCCTAGCAAACCTTTAAAGAAACTTTCATATACTTCATCACAGTTTTCCAAATTGTTAGAGTGTATGTAGATTTTGTTGCAAACTAGTTCGCTCTCTTCCCATATTATGTTGTTCAATGGTAAGCAATTCAAAAAATACATCACAAGGAATATAACCAAAGTACCAAACCTGAAAGGGTAATCTGTCATCTTTGTCAATTGTACGTTCTCCATCAGTTGATCTTTCAGTAATCCGCAAAGGTCAAAATACTGATCTTCCATTATCATCTTGTGTGAAATTTTAATAACACCTGCCAAAGTTGCACCTTCCTTGTTTCTAAAAAATATTTTGTAAGATACTCCATGCGCAATGTACCTTGTCACTGAATCTCTGATTGTTGAGATTATTAATTCCTTTTGATCTCTAGTTACTCTAGTTAGGGTTTCAAATTCTTTATTTTAGATTGACTTCTTTCTTGGTACATCCCCAACTTTGCATAACCCAGTTATAGTTCCAATCACTTCTTTCAAGATATGGTAGGGTTTATCTAGAGTTAGAATATCAACATTCAATTTGTCTAGAATAAAATTAACGATTTTTGCATTATCAAAATAGGGGAATTCACTCCAAATATCCAAGCTTTTTTGTTTTTCTTCTTTCAACCATTTCAATTCATCGAGCGATAGCATGTTTCTTACAACTCTAATCTTCTCACTGCTATAATCATCTAGGTTTATCGTTCCTTTGATTTGTTCCATTTTATCTTTTGTATTTCAACCGCACACCAAATTAAATGGAAATTTCTCAA